>JANHMN010000007.1:58100410-58211347 GCA_030674055.1 Rhabdomys pumilio
AGGAGGAGGAGGAGGAGGAGGAGGAGGAGGAGGAGGAGGAGGAGGAGAAGCAGCAGCAGCAGCCACTCACTGGGAGGAAATATTTGCAAACAATAGATTAAATGTAGAATTTACATCTAGAATATAGAAATGCTGACTTCACATCTAGACTATAGAAAGTATCCTAGAAAGAATAAGGACAACATCTAAAACATGTAATTAGAAAGTGGGAACAAATATTTCACTGGTGAGGAAAACCAAGATGCTATCGAGAACGCCAGGAGATGCCCAGTGTCTGTCCTCTGCTGTTATGGAAGTGCAGGTTAAATCCAGAAGACACTGTGGCACAGCCATCAAACGGGATAAAATGGTAATGACCACATGGAATGCTGCTCGGAGGTGAACGCATGCGCTGGATGGTTCAGACTTTGTTGGTGGGGATGAACCAGCCTGGAAGCCCACTGTCAGACTGCGCATGCGCTCACTCTAAAAGGCAGCAACCGCATTCCCATTTATCCAAGAGCAATGAGAGTTTATATTCAGACACAAAGCCGGGGTGTAGAGTGTTATGCCAGCATTATGCTTGTTGGTTTGTTTGATACAGGGTCTATCTATACAGCCTTGGCTGTCCTGGAACTTACTGTCCATGTAGACCAGGCTAGTCTTGAAGTCATTGAGATCTGCCTGCTCTGCCTAAAGAGTGCTGGGTTAAATGTGTGTGCCATTATGCCCTGCTGGTCATCTTTGCTCTTAATGATTTAAAACTGAAAACTAACAAAGCTTCTCTTTAACAGCAAGGTACTGGCAGCATCCCAGTGTGGTTCCTTACACTGTGGAATGCTGCTCCCAAATGAAGAGGAAGCTGAGCCCATAGGGCTCAGCTCTGCTGACAAGCGCTAGTGAATTAAGACATAAGGAAAAAGTCCATTGGGACAAGTTAGGTACACTTCCGTGTATATGCCATTTTCTTTTTAAAATGACAAGAATTGTGGGAATGTAGGACAGGCCAGTGAACACAGGATTTAGGTTTGTGGTAGAGGGAGGGGGACTTGGAAGGAAACAGACTGGGCATTAAAGAGTGGCTTAAGGATTCTTTTTAAACAGAACTCTTTAGTCTTGACTGGTGGCATCCCAGATGTGACAAAATTGCGTAGTGTGAAATCTCAGGAAAAACTCAGCAAACTGGAATGGTGTTACTGTCCCGTGACAACTCCTTAAGGTTTGTGAGGTGTTTTTACTAAGAGCAATCAGAGGGAGGCTGAAAGAGATCCCTCTGCATATTATAATGTCACAATTGTCTCAGTTAAAAAAAAAAAAGGAACTTTAAAAGTTTTAATTTCAAGGGTGAGCAGTGGGCTAAATCCAGGCAGGGAAGGCTCTTAGAGGTGACCTTTTAGGATGACTTCTATGAAGTTTTATAAGCAGGTCATAGAGAGTTCAGATGGCAATGACAAGCAAACAGAGGCATGCAAGAGCACCTGACCTGCCACAGGCTGCCTGTCAGTTTACATAGCAAATTTGTTTCCTAAGCTGTTTTCTGACTCTAATTACTTCTCTGAAGCCGGTGAAATGAACAAATTGAAGCCAGATTAGATTACGGGTTTTTTGTTTTGTTTTGTTTTGTGTTTTGTTTTTTCGAGACAGGGTTTCTCTGTATAGCCTTGGCTGTCCTGGCACTCACTCTGTAGACCAGGCTGGCCTCGAACTCAAGAAATCTGCCTCTGCCTTCCAAGTGCTGGGATTAAAGGCGTGCACCACCACCGCCCAGCTCAGATTAGATTATGTTAAAGGCAGGTTTACTCAGAAGCTACTCTAGGGTGGTCGAGTTCACTGAGCCCAAGGACCAAGGCCAAGAGGACAAGGGAGGAGGTAGAGGAGGAAGAGAGAGGGGGGGTGGAGAAAGGGGCTTGTGCAAGAGACAGAAGGGAATAAGAAAAGGAGAAGGAGGAGGAGGAAAAAGAGGAGGAAGAAGAGGAGGAGAAGGAAGAGGAGGAGGAAAAGGAGAGGAGGAGGAGGAGGAGGAAGAAGAGACTAAAATGTCTGGAGTATATAAGGAAGAGCTGTGGGTGGGGTGGGGGATTGAGGAGGAAGGGCAGGCCAGCTCCAGGGCTACAAAGTTTAGGTTTGGGGGCAGGTAGGGACTGAGGGATGCTGGGAGAACCTGGAGGCCAGGTCTACTTTGATATGTAAAATATGCACCTTAATCTCCAGTCCTGGGGTCGGAAACCAAACACTAACAAAAAAAAATCACCAATTCCTCAGTTTAGATTAACATACCTTTGAAAATTATCTATGACAGAATTGGTGGGAAACTTAACTAACTTGCATTTTTATTTTGTTGTTGGTTTTTGAGACAGGGTTTCTCTGGATAACCTTTACTGTCCTGGAACTCAGTTTAATTGGATTTAAAAGGACCAGTCATTGCAGGAACAGGAGACCGGGAATTTCAAGTCTCTAGTAGTTGGTAAAAAGTTCCTCCAGGCTTGAGCTCTGAGCCTGTCTGAGCTGGGAAAAGGGACAGGGTGTGACTTCTGAGTAATAAGGTCATCTTACCTCCAGCTGTGGACAGCCAAAGTTACTAGGTGTGACACACGCGTACGTGCCCTTCTGCACAGGAAGAGGAAGGGGCTTTTTCTTTGGCTTCTCAGTAACCATAAAAACGCAGGCTGTTACCCATTGTGGCCCCACTGAATGTGGCCAGCTGGCTGTTTGAAAACTAGCTTTCTGCCCTCAATGAAGGGAATTCTACAAAGGAGCTCATAGGGAGGGAGATTCTGCCCTGGAAGAATGCTCTAGAAAGCTGCTCAGCTACTAGTGTCATCAGAATTTCTAGTTCACTATATGCTACTTTAGTGAGAAGCACGGAGACAGAAATTTTTCTTTCCAAAAAAGGAAATGTTTTAAAAGTGAACATTTAAAAATGCTTTAACATTTGAACCAGAGCTGGATAGAGGGGGGAAGCAAGCCCCTTTTTCTTCCTTTTTGGCTTCAGACCCTGAGACAGGGGTCTGAAGTGCTTATTTTAAGTATCAAAGCAGACCTGGCCTCCAGGCTCTCCCAGTATCCCTCAGTCCCTACCTGGCACACTCTATCCCAAAGGTTTTTCCGAACATAATCCAGACATTTTTGGATTCCCCCTCCCTTCTCTTTCTTCTCTCTCTGCTTGCCCAATTTCTCTTTCTTTCTGTCTCCCATGGTGACATCTCTGGCCTTAGTCCTTGGGTGAACTCACCGGAGAGCAGCGTCCTCCAATAAATCTGCATTGAATATTATCTAACCTGTCTTGAGTTGGCTCAAAGTAACTTATCACTTTCTATCTTGCTGGCACTAGAATTACAATGAACAGGAAGGAGAATACAGGAGCCTACAAAATGTGCATATGTAGATTTAGTGGTGGGACAGGAAAACAAAAGGCTCAGAGTCTTCTCACACCCATCTTTACACTCAGGGGAGGGACAGCTGCCACCAGCACCTGGACCAGGAATGGGAAAAGAGCAGCAGCTAAGGAAAGACACCCTGGTTATTCTCTCAAATAGTGTTAGCTTTAGGTGACTAATGACATAGTTGAAAGTTGCTCTCCGGTTTTGTTACTTGACAGTAACGGGGCCTTATTTCTGGTGCTCCTTTGCCTTGGATAAGCCCCCTCCCTTGTTTATGTTAAAGTTTAATGGAGGTCCACCAAGGTCCTGGAATACCCTGGCTCACAACCTTGAGCCTTGGGTTTTTTTTTTTTTTTTTTTTTTTTTTTTTCCTGCCTCACAGAGAGGTGCTGAGGAGGCTCTGTGTGTGCTTGTTTTAATGAAGGGGATTTCAGGAGTGGCATAGAAACTGGCGGATACAATTTTGTGTCTACTCTGAGCCTTCTGCAGAGTTTCATGACTGAGAAGTTAGTCTTTGGTGCCCTGGGTCTGGTTTCACTTGTAGGTTCTTAGACATAAATGGGAGTGATCTTAGTCTCTTTAGGCGCAGGATCATAGACAGCTCTGCTGCAGCCCATTCTCAGGAACCCAGGTCTTTGAGAGAGGCAAACAGTGATTGTTGCCGGGCTGTACTCTGTTCCTCCCCCTCATTCCCAAGCTGTTTTGTCCGTTCGCCAGAGTGCCAGCTCGCTGGGGAAGCCAAGCTAGGAATTGTGTGAGAAGGGGGGCCACTGGCAGGCCCGGATGGCAGCTGGGGGTGGGGAGTCACAGTGCAGTGCTGGGCAGAGGTGCCTTCTGCCAGATAGCTGTGACTGTATGAATGAGTCATTTCCCCTACTGGGCAAGCGCTCCCCTGGCCTTCCCACAACTTCAGAGGATATCCCTGGATCAGGAAGGACCCAGAAGGGAAGAAAATCAAAATCAAAACAAAACAGAAACTGGCCTGAGATATTGAAAGGACACAGTTTACAACAGCCTAGCTCTGCATTCTTGACCACGTCCACACGGCCATTCATCTCTGGTACATTCCTTTGTCATTTCCAGACAGATGGACCTGGACCCTGGCACTAGAGGTGACCTTGGGTAGCCATACAGCGGCTTCCAGATCGGTTTTTTTTTTTTCTTCCGTCTGTGGAACAGAGATAGCAGCTTGGGTATGATTTCATCTATGGTAAGGAAGGCTATGGAGCGTCAGGGATGGCTCTGGATAACTTAAAATTGTCAGTTAACCCCCAAAGGAAAGGAAAGTAGAAGGTGGACGCTCCCGGGCAACTTTTCCGGGTTCGGGTAGAGGGAATGGAAGCTTGAGAAGGTGTGGACGGGGCGTGTCAGGGTGAGCAGATCTTGGCGTTATCAGCTGAGCCCTCCGGCGGAGCCTAAGCCGGGCGGTGACCCCTGGGCGGGGCTGCGGGTGACAGATCAGGGGAGGCGAGAGTGCGGTCAGCTAGGTTCTCCTTTCTGGTTCTCCTTTAAAAGGTCTGGTGGGCGGCTTCTCTGGTCTCCAGCGGGGATTGAGCGGTGAGTGGTCTGCTTTGCGGACTCCTCTCTGGTTTTTCCGACTATAGGTGAGGACTGAAGCTCGGGACGACTTCGGTAATCGCTACTAAGACCTGGCAGAGAGTGGCCGGAGAGAGGTGAAAGTGGGCAGAGCACAAAGCTCTGGGAGCATCACGCTCGGGATGCTCTGCTAGGTGTGGGCTGGTGACCTGTCTCAGCAGATGAAGGTGCTGGAGCCACACAGGGAGGACGTAAAGTCCCCCTGTGGTGTGTGTGTGTGTGTGTGTGTGTGTGTGTGTGTGTGTGTGTGTGTGTGTGTGCATGGCGGGAGTGCAAGGCAGTGAGGGTCGCCTAGGTGTAGGTCGGGCTGGTGACAGGTGAGGGGGATATAGTTGAGGGATGAGCAAGTGAGAGATGGGCAGGTGAATGGCTCGCAGACTTTTCTGGTGCTTCCAGCATATCCAGTCCCACATGGAGAAGGGAGAACCAAACTCTTGCATAGCCCTGGTCATCCAAAGAATAGGAGCTGGAGGCGTTGGCGTTACATTTGTCTTTTCATGAAGGACCGAACAAAGTTTCATTTTGATCACTCATATGGATTTCCTTGTAATTGATTTACCAAATGTTATCGCATAAAATATTGGCCCGGAGTTGTTTGGCTGCAGATCAACCGGGAAACTCTCCTCGGATGTATTAAATGTCACTGATTTGCACGGGATCTGCCTCACTTTTCTGTGACAACCTTCATGCAGACCTGGCAGGGCGAGCCCAGGACTCTGCCTACTGTCCCTGTCACTCTCATCTCTCTCTCTCTCTCTCCCCCAGGTCTTGGCCAAGTGACTCACTGGTGGTCCCTGACACTCTGGAAGCCGTCCCGCGAAGTGGAGAAGTGGACTTCGGTCTCTGACAGTGAGTTACCCACGAACGCTGAATCTGGGGTAGAAAGAGAGGTTTCCCATAAAGGCAGTAAAGGGTATTTTAGATGTCCGTTCGCCCTCCCTCCCTCCCTCCCTCCCTCCCTCCCTCCCTCCCTCCCTCCCTCCTAACTTTTCTCTCCCTTTCTCTTTTCTCTCCCTTCCTGTCCTTCCTTTCCTTCTTGCTTCAAGTTTGTAGTTCTCTTCGCTGCTTCATTTTTCTCTTGCTGGTGCTATCTGGAAAACAAAATCGAAAACAAAACATTGGGTCCATTTGTAGGCTGTATCCCAGTCCTTAAAAAAAAACACGGTGACTTCCTTGAATGGAGGGCTGTCTTAAGCTGTCTTTGCCTGTAAGGAGCGATTCCCAGGACCTGCCATTGCTCTCTCTTTCAGCTTGTGCAGTTTGTGCTCCATCTGCACTGGGCTAAACCACCGCCTCCGTCTCAGCCAGTTAGCTATTGTTCCTTTTCCCTTCTTCAGTGGCCAAGCAGACCTTCTGGTCTCAGCAGAACCCTCATTACCGCACATATCTTTAATTCTGTATGCGCAGCTTGGGCACAAATTAAAATCTTGGTACTGCTATACTTTTCAGCACTGGTAAGCATTAGGTGCTTTAGGTTTTCTTTACCTTGGCAGTTTGTAAAAATATGCTTCTTATCATAAAAAAGCAAAATAAAAAATTATTTGTAGCAAAAAGAAAATACTTAAGGGCTTCCTTTCTTCTTACAGATAAGCACTGGATAGTTACTTTGCAAACTCTCTCTCTTCCCCTACCCCCTCCATCATACACCAATACACGTATTTGATTTTACATACATTCCATTCCAAGAACTCTAAATCTTTATAGACTGAACTTAATATTCTATTTTTCTGACTTTAATATTTTTTATTAGGATTTTGTTTTTTATTTTATGTACATTGGTAGTTTACCTGCACGTATGTTTGTGTGAGGGTGTCACATCCCCTGGAACTGAACTTATAGACAGTTGTGAGCTGTCATGTGGGTGCTGGGAATTGAACCCAGATCCACTGGAAGAACAGCCAGTGCTCTTAACCAACCTGGCCATCTCTCCAGCCTCATGACTAATGTAACATCTTAAAGATTAAGAGTCAAAATTTAAAATCTCATTAAGGAATCAATCTGGCCACAGCAAGTAGAGGAATGAGGCGGTATGGAAAGGGAGAGGGTTGCCTTCTGGTGTTCTGTGCAGGCCCCACAGGGCAAGCTAAACCAGCAGGTCCTGTCAGTGTGTGGAGCAGCTGGTGTCTTGAAGAGGCCAGATGAATCCCTCCCTCTAAAGATGAAGCTGGAGTGTTAGTGTTGGAGGAAATGCTTTCTGAGGTTAGCTTCAGTGTGACATCTTCCTGAGGCACAGAGGTCAAAGTTCACCCATTGAGTAGCTGGTCCAGCCATCTGTTCTGGCAACAACTCTGGGTCATTACCAAGGCATAGGGACTGCCCCACCCCCACACAATGCCTGGTGCTGCTGCTTCCTCTTTGACTGCCTTTTAAGATATTTAATTTTTATTTATGTGCCCGTGTGGATCTGTCACTTGTGTATGTGCCTACAGAAGCCTGAAGAAAGCACCAGATAGGTCCACTGGAGCCAGTTACAGGTAATCGTGAGCTGCCTGACTTTGGTGCTAGGAACTGAACCTGGTTTTTTTTTTTGCATCATAGGAGGCATTCTTAACCTGAGCCATCTCTCCAGTTTCTTGGATCTTTCTGTATTCCACAGTGGACTTCGCTGTGGCTAGTCTCTCTCCTGGACAGTGATCTTGGTCTTCATCACGGGCTTTTCCTAATTGTTAATTCCCAGGTTGTAGACCCCAATTCCCACCTATCCTGTTACGGAACAAGTATTAGCTAATGTGCAAAGTAGCTAATGCTATGGCAGGAAGACCAAGAACTCTAAGCTTAACTCTGACTCTCAGTGGGCTGGTGGTGGAGGAGTCATAGGAATAGAGAGACAAACAGCTCATTATATGGCAAGGGGTGAGTGTTCCCTTTGAGAGGACTTGTGTCCTGTGTATGTGGTTTTGAGCTTATGACATCATTAACTGGGCTACCAGGTTTCCTCCAGTTCCACCCATTCTTAAAATGCTAGTTCCAAATCCTGAGAACCATTAGCTCAGCGAATGTTCTAGAGGCTTTGTGGCAGGCCACCTGAGTTAAAAAAGTTACCTTGGGTGTGTTCAGTCCTCGTGTTTCCCAATGCCGACCTTCTTTCCTGTCTCAAGACTCTGTAGGGTCGCATCTACAAGTTCTGAGTTTCTGAGTCATGTTACTTCAAATGTGCCATCATTAGCCCCATACATGGGAGACAACATTGTCCTCCGGTCATTGTTGCTAGAGGTCAGTTAGCCCGTAGGATGCCACCCTTGCCCCGGCTGAATTTAGCATCCTGCTCTCTGAGTGTGCTTTTCCTGTGACTGTCCTTTTGTGATTCTTGTTGCTTACCACCCTTGTATTTATGTTGGAGTGAAGTGTCAGAAAGAAAACTATATCCTTTTAAACCCAGCTACCCAAAGCCTGCAAATGAGATGAGAAAAGACGAGCTGACAAGGGAGCATAGACTGTTGCTCTCCATTCAAATAATGGAAGAGTCGAAGAAGATGGCAACTCGGGAGGTGGTTAGAATTTGAGGACTCTACAATCTTAACAGAGATGGAAAGGGCCAAGGGGAGGAGGGCTTCTGAGAGGGTAACAAAAAGGTGCTTTTGGAGAAACAATGTATTTCAACTGTTATGGTTTGGGCCTGGTTTTAGTGAGTTTTGTTGTTGCTGTTCTGTTTTGTTAGACTTGTGCTTGCTGCCTCCCCCACACGGGGCTTGGTGTGATTTTGTGAGTTTTGTTGTTGTTGGTTGCTGCTCCGTTATTCCGTTCCATATGTTGTTGCCCTCTCCCTCACACAGGTCTCGGCTTTGCGTTATAGCCCAGGTTGACCTTGACCTCATTCTGTCCTTTAGGCTGCTCCCAGACGTGAGTCATCTTCCTGCCTCAGCTTCCTGACCCTGTCACTCCCGACCCGGCTCCAAATGATTTTCAAATGATAATAAAAGCTACTTGGGACTTAAGGAAAACAGACCGGTCGCCCGTTTGGATGCAGCAGGGGGAGGTTTTGCTTTTAGACAGAAGGGATTTCAAAAATTCAGATACTCAGAATTTTTATGCCACCTTGTAAGTCAGCTGTCTGTCGCTATGACAAAATCCCAAGGTAAATGCAGTTAAAAGGAGAAACCATTTATTTTGGCTTGCTGTTTTAGAAGGTTTTGTCTATGGTTGTTGTGTCCCGCTGTTTGGGCCTGTGATGGTACAATCCATCTTGGTGGGAAGACATAATAAAAGACGCCAGTCAGTTCCTGTCGTGGTGGTCAGGAAACAATAAGGCAGGGAGACCTGTGGGTGGGGGGTGGAGCAATATCCCCAATGGCCTGACTCCCTCGCACAAGACTCTCACTTAGATTTCTACCACCTTTCAATAGTACCAAGTCAAAGCAACTACCGTAGTAGTTTACTGTTGAACGTCTTCATACTAATCTAACATGCAGCTCTCTGACTGTCATTCCCATTTACAAAACACTGTGGATCCTTCTCCCTGCCACCTCCAGGAGCTCGAGGGGACATAAATGTCTGAAGATCAGCTCTTGTCTGTGTCTTGGTTGCCTCTTGTGTTGTGAAGCTGTTGGCTGTCTGTAGCAGAGGATCTCTTTTCTTTTCTTTCTTTCTTTTCTTTTCTTTTTTCTTTTTTTTTATTTTTCGAGACAGGGTTTCTCTGTGTAGCCCTGGCTGTCCTGGAACTCATTCTAGACCAGGCTGGCCTCGAACTCAGAAATCCACCTGCCTCTGCCTCCCAAGTGCTGGGACTAAAGGCGTGCTCCACCACCGCCCGGCAAGGATCTCTTTTCTGTGGTCTCATGGGCTTTGTGTTTTCTGTTTCAAGAGTTCTTTCTCTGACACAGACAGCTGGCCTGGTAGCATGGGAATGGTGGGGATGAGACCAAATCATATTAGGAACAAGGAAGTTCACAGCCCTAGCTGACTGGCTTCGGCTCCAGCCCACACATCGACTGGACAGAGATAGAGATGAGCCTTCAGTGTTCTGCCCATGTGAGAAGCAGCTCTCTTCTGGGCTGGGCTAGAGTTTGGTAATTGTCTGTTGGTCAGGGGTGTGGTTTCAAAAGATGTTTTCTTTCTTGTGCTCCAGCATCTTGCCTTGAGGTTTACAAGCTAATGAGTGGTAAACTAATCCAGGAACTGCTGAGGTATTGTCTTGCATAATTGTCTTGCCCTTGTGATTTTGTCTGTGCCTCATGATAAGGCTGTGCCTCATGAGGGACTGTGGGTACCTAGCTGCCCAGAAAGCAGGGTAGATTGTGCTAGCCAGCAATAGGCCTAGTTAACTCTGTGCTAAGTCCCAGGATGAAAAAAACACTTGTAACATGTGTTCATGTGCCAAGTTTAGAAGAATTTGATCCAAGAGTTAAGGTAGCTGAAGGGACTGACACAAATATGGATTCCATGGCTTTTATCTTGAAGTGTGTTTATAGTAGAATGGGCTTTGAGTGTTTCCAAAGTAAATTAGGCAAATGTTGTCATAGCCCACACATCAGTGATCTCTAGCAAGCTAGAAAGAAGCTAAGAACATCTTGCTTGTCTATGTGACCCTTTTTCCATCCTGGGGTGGGGACTGGTAAATTTCAGTTTAAGTTAGAACACATACTGTGATCTTGTGTTGACAGGTTGTCTGATATCTGTGTGATTCTGGAGACTTCTGAGGGTATTTTATGAGTAACAGCACCTCTCCCCTCGTCATTCCATTCGTTTGAAGATTCATTTGAATCTTCATTACAGGTTGCTTTTCAAATCATCTAGGAGAATGGAGAGGCACAGCATCCATTTGGCTGTGCCTGAGGGTGTTTCCTGAGAGGATTACTGAGACCACCTTGAACATGGGTGACACCATCCCATTGACTTGGAGTCTAGATGTTACAGAAGAGGGGAAAGCTATAGCATCCCCTTTCTCTGCTTCCTGGCTTTACTTGATGTGAACGTCTATGCCTAGATCCTTTGCTACCAGAATGCATGGTCTGCATCCTCTCAATTGTGAGCCAAAATGAATGCTTTCTCCTGAATCAGGCATTTTGGCTGCAGTGATGTAAAGCTGTTGGTGACACGTTAGGGGCATGGAGATGATTAGCTGGTTTGTTTGCATGTTTCATTCCTACCACCTCTTCTCTAGGCTGGCTGCTAAATAGAATGCATTAAGAATGCATCATATTCCAAGAGCATGCTAATTTACAAATGCCTCTAGCACCTATATTCTTTTGGACTCCCTCCCGCAAAGAGGTTGGCCTCTGGTCATGCTCTCTTGGCTTTCACCCTTCTCTACCCTGCATTAGAGCCATTGTCTAGCTTGGTTGGGTTCCCACACATACTTCAGATTCACAGTGTCTTGGGTCTTCTTCATTTCTTAGTCCCTTCCCAGCCATACATGCTCTAGAGGGGAAGGGAAATTACCCTCATGCCTCCTCAAAACCAACAAAGATTAAACAGGAGAAAAAGGCATGGCAGTTTATTAATATGCAGAAAGATAAGATAAGTTTACCCAACTGCTTCTTAACATTACCCCAAGGGTAGGAACCTGAGACAGGTGTGAGAGATTGTGAGTGGTTATGGGAGGGAGGAGCTCAGACAAACTATTTGGATTGGAAGAAATTTAGGAATAGACATGTCTTCTGAGTTTCACTCAGTTTAAATTTTTTTTTTCCCCTGGGACAGGATGGCTGTCAGGCTAGGGTACGGAGGCACCCAGTTCCATTGTGTAGTGAGGGATTCCAGCCAGGCTTTCTGTTTTTTTTCCAGATCAGATTGTATGTGCTTAAACCACACCACTTAGTTCTCTGAATCCCAACAGTACTTATTACCCAGTGTACTTCTCTGTTGTTATGATAAACCACCATGACCCAGGCAGGTAACTTAAGAGTTGATTTAAAAGAGTTGATTTAAGCTTATGGTTCTAGGGGGTGTAAGAAAACACAATGGCAGGAACACAGACCAGCCAGCAACCTTTGAGTAGGCTAGGAAACAGAGAGTTTATATCTGTAACTGCAAACATGAAGTAGAGAGAGAGAGAGAGAGAGAGAGAGAGAGAGAGAAACTTTTGGCATGAGGCGTTTAGTCTCCAAGCCTGTCTCCAATGACATACTTTTTTTTGCCTGGGTTTCAGTACCTAGATCACCCCAAACAGCTCCAAAAACTAGGGACCAAGTGTTCAAATGCTTGAGACTATGAGGGATGTTTTTTATTCAAGCCACCAGACTAGAGATGCTTTTACACTGGACACAGGCTGGATCCCACAGACCCATACTAGGCAAGGGTCCAGGTACTAACTGCTGACCTCATTCGTTTACAGAGTTTCACATCCCTCAATTCAGGCAACACTGTTGTGCTTTCTGGGATCTCCCATTCCTTTTTTTTTTCTTTTTTTGAGACAGGGTTTCTCTGTGTAGCCCTGGGTATTCTGGAACTCACTCTGTAGACCAGGCTGGCCTCGAACTCAGAAATTCGCCTGCCTCTGCCTCCCAAGTGCTGGGATCAAAGGTGTGTGCCACCACTGCCCAGCTCGGGATCTCCCATTCTTACTATCTTACTATGTTAGTTTCCAAAAGCACCTAAGCAAACTCTACCATTAAAATAATAGCTGGGACCAGCATGATGGCTCACAAGGAAAGCACAGTTGCTGCCAAGTCTGTCAACCTGAGACTGACTCCCAAATACATGTTGGAAGGAGATCACTTATTCCTACAAGCTGTCCTCTGACACTAACATTTACAATGTGGCATGCCCATCCCCAATAAATGAAAAAAAATTGAAAGAGTCAATTTTGACCCAGCATCCTGTTCTGAGGAGCAACACAAGGACCACTTCTATCACTACCCACCAGCTCTGTCCTTTATGCATCACTTCTACGAAAAGTTCCTCCCCCTTCTGCCAGTTATAAGTACTCTTTCCCTCCACTGTGCCTGACTTGGGAATGTTGGTATTTTAGGGTGAGGGATTGCACTTCATTCCCAGCACAGATGCAGCTCAGTGATGGAGCACCTGCCTGGCACAGATAACTCTCTGGGTTCCACCTTCAGTATCACTACACCAAAACCAACAGAACTGGCTCCCTCCCTTGGCTCACTTGGTTGGACAGCAGCAAGCTGGCATTTACTTTACTGAGAATGATCAGTATGTTATGATATGATAGTTATAAATATATTTAAAAGAAAAGGGGTCTTTCCGCTTGGGTTCAGAAAATGTCTCCGTACAGCCTGCAGTTTTCCTGAGTGGCCTGTGACCCATAGCTTTTCAAAAGGTTCCACTTTCCTAACCTCCCAGATGAGCCCCAAGGAAACAACTGTGACTGTGTATGATGTTTTCCTCTGCAGGCTCAGCAGCCAATCTTGCAACATCTGCCACATCAGCTTCAAGTGTTTGCCCTCTGAACAGCCTCCTGTGCAGCTAGTAGCTCTTCCACCTCTGTTCCAATCCCTGTAACCTCTGGTGTCCTTAAACAGGAAGAGGAGTTCAAGATTCTAGAAGGGCAAAGTGGAGGGGTGTGGTTGGTAGGGCCAAAAACATCCTGACTGTTGCTGGGATGGAACCCTAGGAAACTTGATCTTTATTCCTAAACAACTTAAGTGTGAGGTCTACCCTCACACTTCACACACAGCACCTTTCTCTGACCACCCTCCCTTCCTTCCTCTCTCCCCCATCCCCCCCCCCCCCACATACACACAGAGCAAGTGTACATTTCCATAGTACGCGTGATGTAAATGTGAAGCGTTCTACTTTTATCTTACAGACTTTTCTCATGAGTGATACCTCACCGTCCTAGTTCCGTTTGGGTTGATGCTGTTTTGTGTGATTTTTTTCCCCCCTAGGTTCTGCTATAGTGAGAACATGGCAGCTACAGGAACTGAAACAAAGGACCTGGAAAACCATCATAAGTAAGACTAACCTGGGCTGGGCTGACTTGACTGTGCTGTGTGTGCTGTGCTGTGCTGTGCTGTGCTGTGCTGTGCTGTGCTGTGCTGTGCTGTGCTGTGCTGGTTTTATTAAGCGTCCTCTGATCGACTCACTTTTCCAAGTTCTTTATATGTATTTATGTGTGATTCTCAAAGTAGTGTGTGCAGCCTTTGGAGGGCTTACAAATTCAGGTCCAGAAGCTTCTGTCCTTAACCCTCAGGACATGTGACTCAGAAGAGCAGGCAGGTTAGTGCTTAGTTATATGTCTAACAGGTTTTCCTGTATATATGGCATTTTGATCTAAGACAAAATCCACTGTGTATCCCCTAGCTCATTCTTTCTTCTGAATCTTGAATGGTTTTCTCTCTTCTTCGTTGTTTTTCATAGTTGAAGTGTGCTTTTCATGAGTTCTCTTAGGTTTAGACTTTGTTAAAGATCCAAACATTTATGCCTTTCTCTGACTCTAGTATGTATGTATATGTCCTTGCACATCCAACCCAGGGTTTTGAGCATGCTGTGATGAGCACATATTCTACTCCGAGACACACTTTCAGGCCTCCTGCATGGGTTTGAAGCCTTTCTACTGAGCCTTTCTGATTTCCTTACCATGGAGTTGTTCACTATCTGCTGGCTGAGGCTCTGTGAGGTGGCTGCTATTCAGCTACAGTGACCTCCGTGGGGGCAAATGATAAGGGTGACAATAAGCGTGATAAATACAACTGAAATTGAGGTAGACTAAGTATTTTCGTCTCTGACTTGTGATGTTGACTCCTTTAAACAGTCTGTTGGAGACTGTCTGAGCTCACGTACATGTCAAAGTTAACGAAGTTTGAAACCATTGCTGTTCTCGTGATTATGTATAATCTGCTTCCTTCTGCTCTTCCTGGAATTGGCAAGTAAGAAAAGGGTTTTCTGTGTGTGCCTGAGTTGTCTTAATCACATCCTGTTGGGTCATTTTGAGGCATAAAGTTAGCCCTTCTGTTTTGTGTTTCATATTTGACACATCCTGAAGGAGGATATGGTTAAGTGGCTGAAAGATGTGTTATGATGGTTGAAATTTCAGATTGTCCTACAGATCAAAAATGCTTTCTGGGAAAGTCTAGCTGCACATGCTGTGCATTTGGTCCTACAAGTAAGAAAGGGCTTCCACCCACTAATAAAAAGCCAGGCAGTCTCTCAGGAGAATTGGGTCAGCTGATGGGCACATGCCGTGCCTTGGCCAGGTGCTTGCTCTTCCTCAGCAAGGTTTCCATAGCGCTTTTGCTCTGGGTGTGGTCAGCAGTGGCCCTGCATGTATGACTGGTATATGCTGTGGATAGCTGAGCTCTAATCTTGTTCCTGAAGCAGTCTGCCCACCCACTTCTTACTCCCTTAATCAGAGAGCTCTGACTTTATTTTGAGTCTTATGCGTCTCTTTTGTATAGCAATCTCTTGAAAATTTTCATATGTTGACTTAATCTGGATACTACTCTAGGGGTATAGACTGGAGTGGGGCTTGAAAACCATGGAAGGGGCACCGAGAGGACCAAGGGAGAAGATGGAGCCTTCAGTGATTGCCATTGAGGTTGATTACTACCAGAAAGAACAGCAATAAGGACTGGTTGAAATAAATCAGAACAGGTCTGATTCAACCTTCAGCTTTGTGCGTCTCTGTCTCTGTCTCTGTCTCTGTCTCTGTCTCTGTCTCTGTCTCTGTCTCTGTCTCTGTCTCTGTCTCTGTCTCTGTGTATCTCTGTGTGTGTGTGTGTGTGTGTGTGTGTGTGTGTGTGTGTGTGATAAATAAACAAGCCATGACATGGACAACAGGAGATTCTGATAATTATAATTAAATTAATTATATAAGTTGTAAAGACAATATGTAGATAGCCAGATGCTTTGTATATGTCTGTGATCCCAGTGCTCAAAAGGCCAAAACAGGTGTATTGAGTTCAAAGCCATTCTGGCCTACAAAATGAAACCTGTCTAAAGGAAAAGAAATAGGAGCTGAGGGAGTGACTTGCTTACCTCACATGCCAGGAGTTCTGTAACTAGCACTACATAGGACAAGCATGGTGGTATGCACGTATAATCCAGCGCTGAGGAGATAGATTCAGGAATATCAGAAACCCAAGGCTATGTAGCAAGTTTGAGGCTAGTCTGTGATTCAGTGATGTCCTGTCTCCAAAGAAATGAAAGAAATTAAAAATTAGTGAACAAAACATTAAATTATAAGGAGCATCCCATGGAGGAAGGGGAAGCCCTTGGAGGAATCATACAGGTCCTCCTTACCACAGGGTTAGATATCCATAAACCCATCATGGCATTGACTCAGCATGACAAACCCCAAATCAGCTTGGCAGTACGGTTCTCAGGAAAAATGTTCACACTCAACACACACCATTTTCAAATCATTGTGAAGTCAAGATCATTAGTATTCCTAAATTGCAGCTGTCTCTAGATCATTGCTTTCTCATCTGCTCATGAAGTTAAATGGAAGAGAAAGTGGCATCCAGTTGGTTCTGAGCAGAAAGTCAGAAGGAACAGTAGCTATGATTGCTCCCTACTCAGAAGACGAGCATCTGTCTTCATCCTGCCAAGGAGATACCTATTTGGAAATTGGGAATCATGTACTGTTGAGGCAGCTGTGTTGGAGGCTGGCTCTGAGGAAGCTTGGCAGGATAGAGCAGGAATCATCTAGTCCTGGGGCACTTTTGTTTGTAAATAAACTTCACTGAAGTATAATACCATGTGTTTGCCTTTCTTGTCTGTGTTGCTTTCAGGAGACAGTGGCAGACTGTGACAGAAGCTTAATGGCCTATGGCCATATTTGCCATCTGGCCTTCTCTTAAATAAAGCCTGCCAACCTCTTTTTAGAGCAGAATCATGTTGTCCTGTAAAGGTAGTTTGAGTCACATACAAAATGTTTTAGTTGCCATGCTGAAGAAAAGCAAAATGGTAGGAAGTTACATCATGACTTTTTTTTTTTTTTTTGGTTTTTCGAGACAGGGTTTCTCTGTGTAGTCCTGGCTGTTCTGGAACTCACTCTGTAGACCAGGCTGGCCCTGAACTCAGAAATCCACCTGCCTCTGCCTCCCAAGTGCTGGGATTAAAGGCATGCACCACCACCGCCCGGCATCATGACAATTTTTTAAAAGCAATTTTATTTATTTGTTTTTTTAAATTTACAGTCCATCTGTTGCCCCCTCTCCTGGTCCCCCTCTCTCCTAGTTGCTCATCCCATTCCTCCTCCTCCTTCTGTTCCTGAGAGGATGCTCCCCCACCACCAGGCCTCCCTCCTCCCTGGGGCCTCTAGTCTCTAGAGGATTCGACCCATCTTCTCCCACTGAGGCCAGACCAGGCAGTCCTTTGCTATTTATGTGTTGGGGGCCTCAGACTAGCTCCTGTCTGCTGCCTGGTTGGTGGCTCTGTCTGGGAGCTCCCAGGGGGACATCATGACAAGTTTTTTAAAGAAAAAAATTTATGGTTTATTTTATGTTTTGTCTGCATGTATGTATGTGCCCACTGAGGCCAGAGGAGGGTAATAGATTCTCTGGAACTGTAGTTACAGATGGTTGTGAGCCACCATGTGGTTACTGGGAATAGGTGCTGGTTCTCCTACATGAACAAATACTCTAAACCACTGGCCATTTCTTCACACCCTTGTGACAATCTTGGTGTCATAGTTCTGATACATGGTAGCTAACGTAAGGCAGGAAAAGGTAATTATTGGCATCTGCTTGGAAAGGTTATCTTTGGCAACAGATGAGACTATTTTTTTCTGTCTGTATTTCCAATAATGAATGTATTACTTTCAAAATAGTCAAGTTTATGTACTGACTGTAGCCGAGTGGACCAGCAGCTAGCATTCTTTCTTTGTATTGGATGAGTTATCCATTTGCTCTTTATAATTTTGTAGGCTCTTGTAAGGTTTTTGCTGTTTGTTTTCAAACAGGGCTCTAGGAGCAAAGCAGAGTTAAAAGGAAGGAGACAGGGAAGTAGGGCCCTTGGCAATGTACGTTATCTTCATCCCAGGGTCTGCTTGTGCCTCTTCCCCATCCTGTGTCTCCCACACCTCATGTAAAGGGAACATAGCCATGGTGACACTGGCCACTACACACCCACGCTCTACAAACCTTTCACTTTTTGTTTTTGACAGTGACTGCTCCATCCAACTTTCAAATCCAAACATAGCAACCATGAAGGAAGACGTTCTCTATCATTTCAACCTCAGCACTAGCTCACACGATTTCCCTGCTATGTTTGGAGATGTGAAGGTAAAAACCCCAGGCTTTGGTTTTAAGGATTGTCTTACAGTCAACTTCCTCTTTGATCCAGCTGCACCTTCTCATAGATGATGGACAGGAGACAAGGACTACATTGTATCTTTATCAGACTTTTGCAGATTGTTACCTTGTGTTTGTGTGAACTAGCAAGTAAAGGAGAGGACAAATGTTAACAACTGCAGTGTTAGTCTCTACTTTGTCTCTTAGAACTTTCATTTGTAAGTCCAGGGCCATATGAATGGCCTATGTTTATAGTTTCAAGTACTCCAAAGATGGAGGCTGGAGTCTGGGGGTGGGGTGTGGTGAAACCTAGACAATGTCTCAAAAGCTATCGCAAAATCCGTTTCCTAACACTTAGCTGAGAAGAGGGAACTGGGAAGGTGCAGAGTTAGTCTGGAGACTGTATGATTCCTGCTTGCAATTGAAAGTGTATATTAATGATACTGTTTTTTAGTTGTCTGAGGGCTAATGTTGATGAAGACACTTCCAGTACAAAGTCTTCCAGTTCTCAGTGCTCACATATCTTAAATTGTTATTAAAGTCCTTTGTTAACATGTGTTTCTAATCTACACCTGTGTGTGCATCCTTACAAGGAACAGTGTGACATTTCAACTGGTGAATGTGATGTGACGTGACAAGCAGGGTGGTCAGTACATTAACAACTCAGGAACTGATCCTTCTTTGGATTGAGAACAATCAGAAGCCTATCTACTGGCTATTTTGCAATTTACAGTTAGTTACTGTTAACTATAGTTACCATACTACTAAAATAGGACTCTTCAATGTTTAATCCTGATAAAGACGAATTAACTCAAGACCAAGATGGGGTCAGAACTCCAACACTGGGCCCCGTCTGTGGTAGAACTCAACTTTTGGTAGCATATGGTGAGCAGCTTTCATGTTTTCTTTCTTTTTCTTTTTTTTTTTTTTTTTGTTTGTTTGTTTTTTGTTTGTTTGTTTGTTTGTTTTTTTGTTTTTGTTCTTTTGTTTTTGTTTTTCGAGGCAAGGTTTCTCTGTGTAGCTCTGGCTGTCCTGGAACTCACTCGGTAGACCAGGCTGGCCTCGAACTCAGAAATCTGCCTGCCTCTGCCTCCCAAGTGCTGGGAATAAAGGCGTGCGCCACCACTGCCCGGCGCTTTCATGTTTTCTTAATTCATTCAATTTCCATTTATCCTAATATTGCTTATTCACTTTTTTTATTGAAGGCTATGAACATGTCCTTTCATCTTTAGAGATGCATTTCTTTCTTTTGTCTTCAGATTCCATTAAATCAATTTTTATTATTTACTATTCTTTGGCAAAATAAAATCTCTTAGATGACGCTTTGTAAAATGACGGCTTTACTTCCCCACCTACAAAGTCCCAACCCACTACTGGGCCTCTATTCTTTTCCACTCAGTTGACCAAGGGACAGAGTGTTGGGCCACTTTAACATTGGGTCATAGAACTCAGGTCACATGAGGAGTTTGAAGGACTGTGAGACTCCAACCATCTTAGTTCAAACCCAAACTTCTTTCTAGCACACGAGGCTCCCTGGTATGGAAGACATTGGCTGCAGTTGTCTCTTCAAAGATAGCGAGGTTCTGGTCCTGTATGTGTGGGACTGTACTTGCTGTGCTTGTACTAAGCAGTGACTCCCACACCAGTGTTACTAAAAACTCATCAGGAAAGTGGATTCCTCAGTCCCCTCAGATATACTTGGTGTAGGCCAGGCTAGAAAACTTGCTAGGAAGTTCCCAGATGACCCCAAGATTGCTGGTCTGAACTCTGCAGACCCCTGATGACAGTGTACTAATGGGTTCCCATTCTCTGGTTGCAGTTTGTGTGTGTTGGTGGAAGCTCTTCCCGGATGAAGACCTTCATCAAGTATGTGGCTTCAGAGCTGGGCCTTGACCATCCAGGGAAAGAATATCCCAACATCTGTGCAGGCACTGACCGCTACACCATGTATAAAGCTGGGCCCGTGTTGGCTGTGAGCGTGAGTATTTGCCTTTCACTTGGATTTGGTCTCCATGCTCTGCAAAGCCCTGTGCCCCACACTTTTGCATATGGGAAGAGCTGAACAGCTGGCATCCTAACATTTGTTTACTGTAAATTGCTGGGAGCTTGGTGAGCTCTCAGCAGCTGGGACCTGATGATGAGTAAGTCCTAGGCTCCAGCCCTTGAGGCTTAGCTTCCTGGAAAGCCTAGGTATACAAAAGCAGACACACGTGCAAATATGTACAGCTGTCCACTCGGTGTGGGGGTGGCAGTTCCTGGGAGGGGCTTCCCTGCCTGGTTCAAGGGAAGAGCCACATACTAGGCATTTGTGCTTCTTTCTATCTCACAGTAACTGACCTATGTACTTTATGGCACAGGTTGAATAAGTAATAAAAGTTAATATAGAAAAATCTCCAGTAGCCTATCAATTAGGTGATTTTTCTGCCTCTGATTTTGATGGCAACAATATATTTCATCATGATAATATATGTCATATATTATCTGAATGAAATTATATTACATATATTATCTTAATGAAATATATATATATATGAATATGAAAACAATGATATAATAATATAGTTAAGAGCTATGGATCAGAAGTGGATTCCCTTCCTGTTAAGATTTGTGTCTTGGCGCTACTCAGTTAAATATCCAAGTATATCCGTTATGTAGAATCATCTTACAGCAAAGGCACCTTGTGGTAGCATTTTATGTGTCTGACATTCTGGAAGGGGTCCTTTTACAATAAGGCTCTGCCATAGGGACAGCAGCGGCTCAGGAAGGGGATGGTGTCTTAGGAGATGTGGGTGGGGAAGGGTCTTTGGGAGGCGTGTGGAGTGGTGTTGTATTTCAGAGGCAAGGAGGAATGGCAGGGGCAGAAGTACAGTCCATAGATTGTCAAGGATTGGAGAACCAGACAGGTATCTGGTTTTGCTAACCCGGAGAGGGAGTTGAAAAGTTCAGTGGGAAAACCCTTATCCAGTATGGTGGCCTGTGTGCATGGCTTCAGATATCATTAAAACAGGTTGGTTACCTAATGATAGTAGCTACTTCCTTCCTGCTGCCGTACAAGAGGTATGAGTCAAAGGAACTCATGTATAAGACAGCTCTGTTTATATTTTAATGTCTGTGTCTGCTATTTCGCATACTGATTTAATACGTTGAAGTTACACCACATAAACCATGCAGCAATCTTCCCCACATGGGCTTTGTTCCAAAGACCCCAGTGGATGCCTCAAAGCAGAGAAGGGTATCAAAACCGATAAATATGAATATTCCTTTTATAGACACAAACCTCTGATGCATTTTAGTGTGCCAGGCATAGCAAAAAAGAATGGCAATAATTAATAACGCAGAATAATTTTAACCGTGATATAGTAAAATTTATGTGAATGTTCTTTCTCTGTCTCCAAATCTCATTTGTGCAAAGCTTAGTTGACCTTGGGTGACTTGGGACGCAGAGCCCGTTGTTTGGAGGGACTTCTACATGCATCGACAAGGGAACAGTGTTGGGCTCAGTCTCTACATTTCTCTCTGGTTTCAGCATGGCATGGGCATTCCTTCCATTGGGATCATGTTACATGAACTCATCAAGATGCTGTACCATGCCAAGTGCTCCAACATCACCATCATCCGCATCGGCACTTCAGGCGGGATAGGTGAGGACTGAGGGATTCTGGCCCTGTTTGTGGAGGGGCCAGAGCCCAGTACCGACCGTCTCCAGTGTGGTGTTGATGCATACAGGGTTGGCTAAAGGCCTTCTTTTCTGCCTGTCTTCTCTCATTCCATCAAAGTGTATATGGGGGTGGGGTGGGATATAAAACTAACAAAGGGGTCCTAAAATTAGCTCAAAGGTTCCTAATCATTGACAAAAAAAAAAAAAAAAAAAAAAAAAAAAAAAATCCAAACAAACAAACGAACAACCTAAGAAGAAGAGAGGATTTGAAGATTGCAAAACAAAGACTGTAGAACTGTGTAATGTTTATAAAGACAAGGTCTGCTTGGCCTCATAATTATGCTCAGCTGAGTGAAGTCTTCTTCCTTCCAGAGTCTAGTGACGGCACAGGTTTCATCAAGTATGAGAGATGACAAGTCCTGTGAGCTCAACTGCTCATCCACCATTAATTTCAGTAAATGTGTCAATCCATTCCTTATGGCAGAGTCAGTCACTTCTCACCAGTTCCACCTGCTCAAGTCTCTCCATTTCCTTCACAGTGGCAACTATATTTTATTGTGGCTTTCGGCAGTCAGGGGTGTGTGTGTGTGTGTGTGTGTGTGTGTGTGTGTGTGTGTGTGTGTGGTGTTGGGCAGTGACATACCCTAGCAGTAAGTAAAAGTCTCTGAAGCAATTTTATTTTAAAATAAGGGTTGCCGTAGGAACCGATTTCTAGGGGTTCTTGTTCCTATCAGGAAGATGATCGGAATCAATAAACATTGTTAAGAAGCTGTATTGGCTCTAGGGATACATGACCTTAGATCTCAGCATCCAGGTCCCTACATTATTCTTAGGAGGTAGGATTCCAAACTCCCTAACAGTGGCCATATTGCATAAGAGAATGAAAACCCAGGAGAAAAGAAAAGCAGGGTATTGCCCTTAGAAACATGCAAGTCCTCTGTGAGTGGGCACAATGGAGATGGCTGTTACTGATTGGAGGAAAAGCAGGCTATTCAGGAGTTGGAAAAGCTCCAGGCTGTGTTTGGGGAACATGGTGGGGTTTCTATACTTATACCTGCTTTTGTGTCCGGTTGAAAGTTTACAAAATAAAGATATACTCTGGAACGATTAAAGTAACATGGTCCCTTAGTTGGTGGCATGCTAGTCAGTGGCAATGCCTCGGAGATAAAACATTGGATAAAGGCTGCCCAGACCCTGATGGGATTGCTGTTCTCTGCTTATCTCTGCTTTCAGCAATGGTTCTGTACAGATTCCCACTCAGGAAAAGCTTAGTAGGAAAAGGGATGGATGGCGTTGAGCATATGCTGGGTGCCTCAGACCTTGGCTTTGCCGATGAATCCTATTGGTTGTGCCTGTGTTCTGCTGTGCTGCTTTGTCACTCTGTGTAACTGTGATCTGTGCATCTTCCTCAGGTCTGGAGCCCGGTTCTGTTGTCATCACTCAGCAGGCAGTGGATGAGTGCTTCAAGCCAGAGTTTGAGCAGATTGTCCTGGGAAAGCGGGTGATTCGCAACACCAACCTGGACGCGCAGCTGGTACAGGAGTTGGTGCAGTGTTCCTCAGACCTGAATGAGTTCCCCACTGTGGTGGGCAACACCATGTGCACCTTGGACTTCTATGAGGGTGAGAAGACGTGAGGGCATGTCTGGTACAGGTATCCTTCGCCTACCCCAGGCCTGTTGTGTTGGTGTGGTGCTATCTCTGGTGGGGCATCCGCCTCTGAACTACTGACCCATTCACAGTATTTCTGTGATGGCTGAAACAGTGAGTGGGCCTCCCTCTGCCCTGGATCTTAAAGGCATGTATAGCATAAATGGCTTTAACTATGCGCATGTGGTTCTCTTCATGTGCTGCAGGGCAAGGCCGTCTGGATGGTGCCCTCTGCTCCTACACAGAGAAGGACAAACAGGCCTATCTTCGTGCAGCCCATGCCGCGGGTGTCCGGAATATCGAGATGGAATCGTCAGTGTTTGCCACCATGTGCGGTGCCTGTGGCCTGAGAGGTAAGCGGATACAGGATGGACTTGCTGTCCTTTCTCTGTCTCTTTTGCTGGCCCATCGTGGACAGGTCCTCCTGAGAGTACTCCAATCTTGAAATCTTACTTTTGTCTCCCTTGGTCAGCTTCTGATCACGGTGTCACCCCAGTAGTCCTGCTACACAGACAATGTCTTGATTGTCATGTAGAAAAAAACACAGGATCCTCAGTGTTCTTGCAGATTCCACTGAGAGGGGTCAGAGAGATGGTGATGGGATTTCCTGCTGCCCAAAGAAGCTGCACCAGCCCTGCCGACAGCTTGGCTTTCTGAAGGGCTAATTCACACTGTTGTCTAGTCCTGAACATCCTTCCAGTTCAACATTGCCCACTCAGAACTGCCTGTGCTCCATGGTCTAGGACAACATATGCCCTTAGTCCTGCACAGGGTAGCCAAGTGCTGGCTCTGAAACCAACTGGAATTGTTTTGAGACCCAAAGGCAAAGGCATAGGTGGTATAGTTGGGCCCTGCCAGAGTTGCTGGAAGGTATGCCTTCTCTGCCGTTCCTCTCCATCCACAGCCCTCCCGTCCCTAGCCTGCACACTGCTGGTTTCCTGAGGTATCCTACAGGCTGATCCTCAGCTCTGGGCCCTGGCCTTCCTCCTTGGTGACCTAAGGAAGGTGTCCATCCTGCATTGATGAGGCCTTTGTTCTTTGCAGCGGCTGTGGTGTGTGTCACCCTTCTGGACCGTCTGCAAGGGGACCAGATCAACACTCCCCATGACGTGCTTGTGGAATACCAGCAGAGGCCACAGAGGCTGGTGGGCCACTTCATCAAGAAGAGCCTGGGGAGGGCCTGAGCCCTGTGCCTTTCTGCTCAGGAGAAGCCTCTGCAACTCTTGAGCAATAAACCGACTTTTTCATAGCACACTGTGTGATTTGGAGTGCACTTTGCAGCAGAACATATGGATCTGGGCTTCATTTGCCAGTAAGAAATCTGAGTTAGACACACAGATGATTCTCTTACACATCACTGCAACATTTTCAGACTATTTAAGCCTAATTGGGGGGAGGGGGGTGGGAGGGGACTTCTTCAGGACCATTCTAAATAAATGAATATTTTCAGACTTTTATTTCAAAGGTGGTCAGATTTCATGTCACTAAAGTAAGAAATTTGGCAGTTGTGCCATAAGACGGATTTCCATAGGTATTTTTAAAATTCTATAGTCATCCCTTGATAGCTGTAGATAGAAGTCAAGAGTGACTTTGTCGTCAGGGGAAAGCCTAGGAAAGCCATTTCAGAACCTGGATCATAACTTTCCTGTGGGATTGTGGGATTTGTTGACATAGATCTCACTCTCCCTACCTCCATTTCCAAATGTATTGATGGGCACGCTCAGGGTGGACCCAGGCAGTGCTATACCACCCTCTGCTGTCCAATCAAGGTAGTGCAAGCTGTCTAACCAGAAATAAAAAGGCTTGACACACCCTGGCCAGTATTGGTGTGGTACAGCTATACAAGGACCAGGCCAGGGCCAGGCTTGCTGAGTGGAAGCATCTCATTTGCATCTGACAAGCACCAGTATGCCTCTGTTGTCACAACTGAGCTTGTGGAATTATTTGGGTTGCTGGAGTCTCTGAACCTTGTAAACACTCAAACATGTCTCTGAATCCCTTCACATGCCACTAAAGATTAGGCCTCTTCCCTACACTGGCCTGTCCCACCCTGGTCATTTACTTTGTCCACTGGGGCTGTCTTCCTGTTGCCTTTCACTCTGTTCCCAGTACTGACAATAAGACTTTCCTGAAGGAGCAATGACAACAGGGTGTCTTCCCAAAGGAAGTTACACAGAATTAAGAATGTGGCTGGCATTTTGTCCTGATGGATCAGTTCTTCCACATTTATAAACTCTGAGGGCCCTACTCAGTCTTGGGGCATCCTTTGGAGATGGGCTCAGAGAATGGCACCTACCCCCAACCAAGTCAAAACTGCTAATCACCTTGCAGATAGAAATATAAAAATGTTACCAGGACACTCCAGCGTTTACTCCAGAAACCATGACATTTGTTTCCCTGTCTCCATGATGTAGAAGCCCACAATTTCCTATGTCCCTTCCCTTCCCCTGTGCAGCCCAGACCCACAACAGTAATCATGTCACCTACCAGAAATGAATGGAGTGATAGTGTGTTCTTATACATGATCTTTGCCCCA
This sequence comes from Rhabdomys pumilio, assembly GCA_030674055.1. Lineage (NCBI taxonomy): Eukaryota > Metazoa > Chordata > Mammalia > Rodentia > Muridae > Rhabdomys > Rhabdomys pumilio. Next base: position 58,126,345 of record JANHMN010000007.1, read on the forward strand.
CATCCCAACAGCCAGATGTAACCTGTGTAAATGTGTGATTTGGTAATTCACCTCTCATCCTGAGCCTGCTGCCTTCACTGTTTGGAGAAATCTTGCATGGCTCAGAAGATATGGGAAAGAATCTTCACAGTCACAATGCCCTCCATGGCAAAGCTGGGAGCAGTGACAACCTCCCATGTGTACCGTTTGATGTCCTTAGGTGATGCAACATGGCAAGTCTGAATGTAAATGGCTTCCCTCTTCATATAAAATGACCTCAGACAATAAGACCACATTGCTGTGTTCATCATCATTTTACTTTTAGAAATGACAGAAACAGGCAAAACTAAAATGATACCACATTGTGCAATAAAACTAGAGGCAAGACACCTCATCAGAGATGGAGAAACCATCCCTGGGAATCTCCTTTGTGAGGAAGGTGGGTTATCCCTGAGAGGTTCTGGGGCCTCTAGAGCATCAGTCAAGTTCTGTTTTTCACATCAGAATTTGCAGATGTGAGGTCCTGTTTTGACATTTCTATACATACTTATATGATTGTGATAAACAAGCCCTTGCCATATGTATCACAACCCGGGCTTCAAGCTTTGTTTTTAAAATAAGCCATGGAGAGTCAGCAGACATCACTGTGGTACCTGTCTTCATTAAGTATTTTCCAGCTACTAAAGGTAGAAGTTTCTGACCAGTCCTTATACAGTGAGTGCAATGCTGCAGATCAAGTGTTTTTATTTTTATTAAGTTGGTAACTAATATTGGCCACAAAATTGTGACTTAGAACATTCATGACCAATCCTGCCTCAACCTCTTCCAATTTTCATTATCCCCAAATATCAATGACACTGAGGCCTCAGGTGGATGAAGTCTCAGTATTTGCATAAGGTGTAAACTGCTTTTCACATAGTTAGGTACTTTCAGGCACTTAGATGTGTGTTATAGTATGAGGACATGTATATACAGGTGCTTAAAGATGTTCACACTGGCTTTATGCCATGCACACACCTGTGCCAGCATGTAAGCAAGTGCACACTTCTACACAGACACGTGAATCTACCCAACAGGAGAATAGAATTCAGTTCTCTAAAGTTCATACAGTAAGGAGAATAGAGCAGGACCCTTGGCCCCTTTGAAGTCTTCTGACACTTTCAGTGGTGTGGCACAGCAAAGCTTCATGAGAAGCACATGAAACAATCTGCCAGCGAGAGACCTTTTTGCAACCACTGTCTGAGTGAAAACTCAAAGGTATCCAGGGATGGATGCTGCACTCATGGAATCCTGCTCTCCTTTATCCAGTGATGAGAGTGAAGACCAGTGATAACTTTGGGGTTTGAGGTATTGCTTAGTGACAGTATTTCCTATACTTTATAGAACTACTATACTATAGAGCATGTTCAAGACTCTGGGCTTTATACACACACACACACACACACACACACACACACACACACACTCACACACACCGCAATAATGTAAACTTCAATATCCCCCTACAAGGTGACTGATCTACACCCCCTTGAGAACTCCTGAATTAGGTGGAAGGGGTGGGGAGAATGACTTTTCTGTCTAAGATAAAAAGACTGGACTTCTACTGTTTGTGGTGGAAGCTTCTATGTCAACTTGACACAAACTAAAGTCTCAAGAAAATGTCTGTATAAGATGGAGATGCAAGCAAGCCTACAGGACATTTTTTAAAATAGCGATCGATGAAGGAGAACCACTGTGGATGGTGCCATCCTTGGGTTGGTGGTCCTGGGTTCTGTAAGAAAGCAGGCTGAGCAAGCCAGTAAGCAGTACTCCTCCATGGCCTCTGCATCAACTCCTGCCACTAGGTTCCTGCCCTGTTCCTATCATGGTTTCCTTCAATAAGGGACTACAATGTAGAAATGCAAGCCAAAAAACCCTCCTCTTTCCTATGGTGGTTTGAATGGGAGTGGCCCTTATAGAATCAATGTGTTCGAGTGCTTGGCCCATAGAGAGTGGCACTATTAGGAGGTGTGGCCTTGTTGGAGCAGGTATAGCTTTGTTGGAGAAAGTGTGTCACTGAGGGGACAGGCTTTGAGGTCTCATATGCTCAATTATGTCCAGTGTGGCAGATAGTCTCCTACAGCTGTCTATAAATCAAGATGCAGGACCCTCAGCTCTGTCTCCAGCACCACATCTGCTTGGATGCTGCCATGTTTCTCACCATGATGGCAATGGACTAAACCTCTGAACTGTAAGCCAGCCCCAATGAAATGGTTTCCTTTATAAGAGTTGCCTTGGTCATATTGCCTCTTCACAGCATTAACTATAAACCCTAAATAAGATAATCCCGAAATTGCTTTGTTCATGGTGTTTCTTACACCTTGCATCTTAGTCAAGCTCACAGCAATAGTGACCCTGACTAAGACACCACTGTTTCTGAAAAGCTTGTGTGGGCACAAGTCACTCGCTGCCTGGAAGCAAGTGGAGTATCCTGGTGCTGGTTGAATGGGAGGAGCAGTCAGAGTTAGGGGAGTCCACAGGGAGCAAACTCATGACTTTGCTGTTTGTGGAGTCAGGGCATGGGCATTGTGCGGTTGGCTGAGTCCTTACATGAAAGTCACAGTGGCTCAGATGCAGACAGTGGTTGTGTACTTGGAAATAGTTATCCATAAGGACTAGAACTGTCAAGGGCTTTGGTGGGAATAGAGTTGGATGCTGGGATAGGTTCATGCAAAGTCAGCACAGGACCCTTTCTGAAGTACCCTGGGTCTCTTGTGGTGTCCTATGGTAGCCACGGGACGACCCTGGGTCTCTAGTATCCTGTGACAGCCATGAGAGGACCAAGCAGGTGGAGGGACTTAGGCACATGTTTTTTACCTCAATTCATCTCTTCTTCCCTAGGATTTCCTACATATAGACTCAGTGAACGGCAGGGAGGCCTCAGGCAGGGGCTGGTACTTTTGAAAGGCTGTGGTAAGGGTCCAGTTTGTTCTTAGAGAACTGAACTAGATGTCTGTGTTCTCTGGGACCCATCCTAGCTCCTGTTGTTCTCCTGGGTCTGTGCTCCTCTGTCAACTGTCATTGGCTTCTAAGGGCCAGATTTCTATGTTCCTGCCATTCAGCTTGCCAGGAACAGAGCTGTGCCATCTTATTTGGTGTACCCTGGGTTGAGTCCCTTGTCACACTGCTGAGGATGCCCTGTGCTAAGTGGGGTTCCAACAGGGACAGGATGGAGAATGGCATGGCTCAGGAGAGGTACCCAGTACTTGAGAGAGGTGGAGGTGTCCAGATGGGGGCACTGGGAGTCCCATGTGCCATCCAAGAGTCAGCTGGGAAAAAGAAAATCAGAAGAGGTGGTGACAGAAGACAAGAGGGTACACATGGCACTGGTTGTCACTTCATGATACTAAGTAGTAAGGTGGTAGGTAACGATTCCCAGACTATAGTGAGGCATGAGAAAATATCCATTCCTTCTAGGGATCTTTTGCTAGGTCCACCAAAGAATAGGATTATTGGTTATCCTAATAGCTAAGATGAGGACAAGCTGAAACCACAGACTGAGGCCTGAAAGATGTGGAGTGAACAGGATACATTTGTGTCACAATCTTGGGTACAACCAGGACAGCACTGGGTTCAGGGAAGTGGAACCCCAGAAAACCCACAGTCTATACCACATAGCCCAGCTCTTTCCTGTTTGTGACAGTGTTTCTCTAGCTCTACCCCATAAATTTGTGAATACTGCCTTTAGTGGAGGGCAAGTATCTCAGTGCACTCAACAAAGCATGATAACATCACTGTGGGATGTCTTATGGTTCTGGTGCTACAAGTTCAAGATCAAGATACTTGCAGTGTTGGCCTAAAAGATGGCCTCTTTCCCCTAGGTATACCTGTGTCCTTGGCTTATAGATGGAAACTTTTTGATATTAGTGTACCTGTGCCCTCGTTGATAAAATAAGACCAGGAATACTTCTAGAGTCATCAGTATTAAATCTCATGTGGTGTCCTTGTGTGATGGAGAGGCAGGAAAGATGGAGGAGTAGAGCATGGAGTCCAAATCCAAGTGAAAGGCATGTATTCACACTCACAGACAAGTTTATACATGGCATAGCGGTCAGTGCCTGCACAGATGTTGGGATATTCTTTCCCTGGATGGTCAAGGCCCAGCTCTGAAGCCACATACTTGATGAAGGTCTTCATCCAGGAAGAGCTTCCACCAACACACACAATCTACAACCAGAGAATGAGGACCACGTTAGTACACTGTGTCATCAGGGGTCTGCAGAGTTCACCAATAATCTTGAGGTCATCTGGGAACTGGAGACATGACAGCTGTGACGGGTGTGAGAGAAAGCAGTTGATAGAGGAGCAGGTTCTTACCCATAGGATTGGTAGAGTGGTGTGCTGCAGTCTGGAACTTACACAGACTTAGCCCCTGAACAAGCTCTGCAGACAAGTGATTGCCCTGGCTCTGACCATCGACAAGGTGTTTGAGATAAAGAATGGTCCATTTACTGGATTGGACCTCCTCAAAAGACAATCATGGTCTGGGCTTCTCCTGGAAGCCATGCTACTCAGTGGTCTGTGCTTTGGTGGAGGACAATGTACTTCCAGTGGAGGTACAAGGTGGCGATCCTTGTCTGCTGCCAGAGACCAAGTGGATGTTCTTGGTCTGACCTGTTACCAGAAAGCATGTGAAAGCCTAGGGCCTGTGATCCCACTGACTGTGAAAGGCAAGGAAGCTGCTCTTTCAGTGTCATGGATGATTGCAGATGTATGTGTAATTAAGAAGAGGAACATAAAAGGCTTCTGTAACAACCCCACCCCACCTCCTGACTCCACCTTCACCTTCCCTATACACCCCACACCCCAGCCGAGAGAGAGGAAGAGAGAGAGAGAAAGAGAAGTGTGCTGAGGTAGAGGTCTCCACAGTTCCACAATTGCTGGCTTCTGGCTGGGGTGCAGATAGAGAAAGGCTTATTCTTCCTTGGTGGGCTGGTTACTAGCAGTTTGAACATGCTTCATGGAGTATGTAGAGAACACAAAGTGAACTTGTTTGTTTTTTTCTCCTTTCATTTCCTTCTATTTTGGCGGGGGAGAGGTCACAGGGAAGGAATGGGCATGGGACGACTTGGAGGTGAAGGCAGTTGGGGTGCATGATGTGAAATTGCCAAATAATTATCAAGTAAAAATATTATGGTTAAAAAAATGGTCCTATGTGGTAGCATTCTTCTTCTAGGATATAATGGTCAAGACAGGATATGTTATCTCAACTAGATGCTTAAGATTATTAAGTTATAATAATACTTACAAAAAAAGTCAGTAAACATAAACTTATTGATTCATATGAAACATAGTAGTAAAAAACCAGGTTTTGTGGGTATAACTCAGTTTGTGCTATGTTTGCCTAGTTTGCATAAAACTCTGGGTTTGATCCTTTGTGCCACATGAACAACATGCATGTAGTTTCAGCACATGGGCAGTAGAAGCAGGAGGATCAGAAATTCAAAGTCATTCCTCAGATATACAGTGAGTTCTGTGCCTGCCTAGGATACTCGGGAACCAACCAACCAACCAACCAACCAACCAACCAACCAACCAACCAACCCGAAACAAACCCAAGGAAGGACTTTATGGTGAATATACTATGCCAGAAGCAGACAGATTTGTGTCTTTCCACAGTCAGAATGTATTGAATAACATCTCCTTTCTAAATGTTCCTTCCTATTGTCCACCAATCCTATTTTTTGGATTTATGAAACAAGAATGTAGAGAGGGGACACTGACTTGATGGAAGTTTTGTGTGATCCTGAATGTCTGGTATTCTAATTCCTGCATTAAAGCCCACCCGGTTCAAGAGTGACAGCCTCGGTCAACTCAACAATTCCTGTATTGAGACCACAGTCAGGAAGCAGAAAGAGGTGAATGCTGAGCCCAGGCTCTTCCTCACTTTTATGCAGTTCAGGACCCTAGCCCATAGAGTGTGTGTGTGGGGGTCTTCCCACCTTAACCTAATATAGAAAAACCCTTCTCACACATGTCCATGTTACCTGAGCCTGAAGATCTTACTGACAGCTGCCTCTACAGAATTAAACCAGGAGACACAGTGGTAGAGGAGATGGTTTATTCAGGTCTGGGCTTGGGAAAACACAGAGAGTATAAGCCTCATGGGAAAGCACCCACCGAGCACCCCAGAACATTCCATTAGAAGAGGAATCATCCTTGGGGTGTTTCTGGAATGATAGGCTGAAGATGCCCACACCAGAAAGATAAGGCACAGATCCTTTTTAGATTTATTTTTATTTTCTTTCTGTAATTTGTAGTGTGCCCTGTTCGACACAGAGGTTTGATTTCTCCCATGGTGAACCTAAATCTTATCAAGTTGACAATTGAAGTTAATGTTCACAACATCTCAACATCCAAATATCCAATTCTGAATGGTGTTCTCTCTCTCTGTTTTTAAACTTTGAATGAACTCTGATATTTCCCAGAAGGCTCTGGGAAACTCACAAAATATATTTTCTTGTTTTTGAAAGGAGAGCTGTTAATGAGTTAGGTTTATGTGATATGTTGAATTTCTTGAGACACTGCCAAATAAGAAATGGCACTCCCTCTTCTTCAGGTAACATCTGCATGCATGTGCTAGTGATATAACTATTTCATACATGTGTGAGGTGCATGGAATCTTGCAGAGTCCTTATCTGCTGAAGACTAGTTTGACATAATGCCCACTGAGGAAGAGAGACGGAGCTATCCCAAGGTTTGAGTTTTACAGTGATCTTTGTGTAGATTCTTTGCTAGCTCTTGTAACATTAATTTAATGGATAGTAAAACATCGAAGCATAGCTTCTTCAAATCTTCTTTATGATTATAACTTGTGGAAATCTGGAATTATTTTCCTTTAAAGACTGGCTTATGTTCAAAGCCTGCTTCATAGGAAAAGACACATACCTGGTGTGTTTCCGGCCATGAACTCATGCCTGGGGACCTCACAGGCCACAGCGGAAACCTATTATTATTCTGCTAAATGAAAGTAGTATCAACTACTCTCCAAATTCATATCTCTCTGCTCATAAATCATCACAGTTCTCAGACCATGTAAGAGAAATTTCTTTGTACACTGGTCAGAGACCAGAGAATAAGTGTCAGTGTCAAATGGGACATCTATATCACATCCATCCCTAAGACTCAGGGACCATCACAGAAGGGGGGACAGAAAGATTGTTAGAACAATCTGAGAGGACAGGAGTAGAACAGTGTCCCCTTGTCAAGTCAGGATCACTGTACTCATGAACTCATCTCTGCTGTGGTTGTCTGCCCAAGATCAAGCCAGTCAGCATCCTGTATAGAGGGGGAAGGGACTCCTGAGTCCTCACCTCTAATGGATGAGTTATACCCTGGTGATGGCTTTTGGGGGGAGGGGATCAGTTTTCTTTAAGTCTGTGGCTCATAGTAGGTTGGCCATGCTACACTGAATGACATCGTAGACAGGAGTATATGGCAAACACAAATTGGGCCTGATTGGTTGTTAAGACCCCAAAAGAGAGGGTGGGAAATTGGGGAAAAGGAGGTGGGGGAGTGAACTTGGGAGGAGTTAAAGGGAGGAGGAAAGGGAGGAAGAGAGGGAGGGGTGTGAATATGATCAAAACTCATTGTGTACAATTCTCAAGGAGTTAATTAAAATACTTAAAGAAAAAAAGCCCTTTGAAAATTAGCTTACCTGCAGGACCAGTGGTAGGATTGTCTACAAGATAAAGGCATTTCCTGCCAATGCCAATGACCTGAATTTCATCTCTGGGACCCACATGGTCAAAAGAAAGACCCAACTCCTACAGCTGACTGCCCTATCCACATGGTGGCAGGCATCCACATGCACACATAATAAATGCATGTTAAGGTGGGGAATATATTGTCCTCCTGGGTTCTTTCTTCCAGACCACTTGTCAGTTGTCTTCACATTTTAAGTAGACCATGAAAAAGCAAAATGGAGCAGACCATGGAGTCTCTGCTGGTCATTGGTCATTTCTAAGTAGCTCCAACCAACACCTCTGCTTTGGAAACTGCCAACAAACAGTTTAGAACTCGTTAGAACTCCTCATCTGTGAAATTGGAATTGAAATTAAACTACACAGGCAACCTAATTAATGGTCATAGGCAAATAATTGGTGAGGGCTTGGAGCAAGGACTTTAAGTCATTTATGTGTGAGCCTTTAAAAATGTTGCTGGTTAGTCTAATGCAAAAACTTGGAAGAACAAAGATAGTTCCAGAGTCTATATCCAATCATCGACATTTAAAACAAGGAATATATATTCTCATATTTTTAGAGTACACAGATTGCAAAGAGGCTTTGTCTGGAGGGGTGTAGGTTTAATCCTATTTGTGTGTGTGTGTGTGTGTGTGTGTGTGTGTGTGTGTGACTCAGAGTAGTAGCTTGAATAACAGGAATGAGTAATGGGTCACTCTTATCCATTAATTTCTCCCTTCCTTTATTAGGGAGACTTTGGCTAAGTAAACATAACCACGGCCTTATTAATACATTAAAGGACATCTGCCACAAGTCAATCATATTAGCAAGGGGAACAATGTTTGCTTGAAGGTTTATTTCCCCTTGAAGAGTCCAAAGGAAGTAAATTCTTTCCCCCAAGAGGCTGTCAGAGGCTCTAGAATGACAGACTGGGGAGGGTCTCCACTAGGAGGGACACCTTTGCAGTGCACTGGGAAAGGGAAGGCAGAGTTCTTTTCAGGTTTAAATTTTACGGTGACTTTTGATGTAGTGCCTTTGCTGGGCTCTTTCCATCTCCATTTCATGGGAATCAAGTGTCAAGCATGGCCATAGAAATCTCCTTTATGATGACGGCTTATAGAATGGGCAGTCATATACAATCCAGGGCAGTTTGGACCCAGGATTCTGACAGCTGGGTGAGGTGGTGCAAGACCAAAAAAGAGCAATGGAAGTATGGGAAAACTTCCTGTGTCTACCTCCAAGATGAACTCCACACGATCCACAAGCAATTGGATGGGATGACCAAATATGACCATGTTCTGTGTTTGTGCTCTATGTACGTGGATGGTGCTACTTGCTGTGAATGGGATTCTGGGTAATAGATTATTACTGTACTTTCTCCTAGAGGTCATAGACTTGATGATGAGATTAAGTTTATGGTCCATGAGGAGGTTTATGATAAGTTTATGATGAAGCTCACGGGTACACCTTGTTTAGTGTGCACAAGGCTCTTGCTCAACATGTAGCATCAAAAGAGAAAAGGAAAGAAACCTTACGAATCATGGCCCCTGATAAGAATAGGGCAGTCTTTCTCAGGAGGAATTGAGCTGCCATTTCTAAAAGGGTTCAGCAGTGCTTTGATGACTTCGTGACAATGATGCTGTAGGAAGCATCCCAAGACACCTGATTGTCTTTGGTGTTTTCACATAATTCCAAGTAGAAGGTATTGTCATAAATATCCTAGAGAGGAGAGAGATCTTTTGTTGTTGTTTTGTTTGCTCTTATTTATAAAATATAGGCTTGTCTTTCAAATAAAAGATTAAAATGCTATCTATGCAACTATGGGTGACCAGCATATGCTCACAAAATATGGAGGACAATTGCGCTAAAACTAGTAAGTGGACACACAAGAATGCCTTGTCCTCCATCTACTGATCTAAAATCAGGGCTTAGTTTACAGAGACGAAAGACATCTTTCCCTCCTTCTTTTTAGAAGGCAGAGGCAGCTTAACATTGAAGGTAGTTTTAGACTGTTTACAGGTCTGAAGATCTACTAGAGATTCTGCCAACAGCTTTTAACCCCTTTCCTTTATGTTGAACCACAGTGACCCAGAGCGCTTTTCTGAATTTTGTCTTGCTCTAAAAATGTGTTGTTCCTTCTTGGAGAGACTCTGAGCTGAAATTCAAAGCCCCTCTTTTCATAATCACTAAATTTTTGGGAGTCTGCCTGGTGTTTAAGAAAATACATTAATTAATACCTTTTGATTTTTCTCTTGCTAATCCTTAAAAAGCAAAGCAAAACAAAACATGAATTCATCCCAACAAAAGACCCATGAAGAGTGGAAGGGAAAATATTTTTCTTTTGTACATGTTATAATGGGGCAAAAACTCCAGTAGGATATAGATGTAGAAAAATCAATGAGGCCCCCATGTATTCCCTCTTGGTACTTACCTGACTCATCAGAGATGGGACTTCAGGCTCTCTGGATGTTATTCCAGAGATGTGCTTATGCGTGTACATCGTTCTTTTCAGCACAAGTAAGAACCTGCACCACACACTATAGCATCTCATCTTATGTTTCTGTCACCTTTCAAGCAGACAACTGTGACTTGCAACACAATTAGTCACCCAAAACATTTCTTTGTAGTATGTGAAAGGCTAGGTCTCATGGAGAATTTAACCTACTGGTAAAAAATGAGAGTTGATGGAGAAGAAAATAACTCCTGACATTCCTGTTGATATTTAGCCAATAAGACGTGAGAGGGACACTGTAGCTCTTTATAAAGTCACATTTGTGTTGGAGAACAGCCTTATATATGCTTAATATTTTTAATTTACCTGTGTATGTGACACATGGGTCTTGACATGTGTGGATGGAAGTCACAAGATAACTCATAGGAGTTGTTTCTCTCCTTCCAACATGTGGGCTCTGGGGATTGAATTCAGATCATCAAGCCTGACTTTTTTTTTTTTTTAAACCACATAGGAATGTTTACAAAGTGTTTGCCACCTTTACTTTTAGGGATAATGCCATCTTCCCCCTCGAGCTTGCACAAACTCTTAATTTCTTTGTTTTTTCCAGAAGTCATTTTTGTATCAATAAGCCTTTTTAATTCTTGGAAAGTTGTATACATTTATATAATGTATATTGGTCATATCTATTCATCCTTACCTCTGTCCGATTTACCCTAGTGTCTCCACCCCATTATCTCCCTTCCTAATTCATGTTGCATTTTATTGTTACTAATAATCCTCTGAGTCCAATTCATGCTGCCTATGTGCACATTGGTGTGCTGATACGTACTGAGCAACCAGCCAGCTACTAAATTCCCAAAGGAGAGAGACTCTCTATCTCTCACTAAGCTTCAGTTCTGGTTGGTACCTTGAGACTCTCTTTCCCATCTACACTGGGATTTTAACTGGTTTCATCTTGTGAAGGTCTTGGGCAGGCAACTACAGCTGCTGTCGGCTGATGTGTGCAACCAACAGTCACATCATGTCTGAAAGTCAGCATTTTATAGCTTTTCTCCTGCCCTATCTTAGATTCCCTCAGCTGCCTGGGTTTTGGATGGTAGAACACTGATACAGACAACTCACCCATAATAGAGCACTCACTGTTATTTATGCTAGACCTATTGACCACTTGTGAATCTTTGCATTAACCTCTACCCACTACCCAAAAAAAAAAAAAAAAAAAAAAAAAAAAGCTTCTCTGACCAAAGTGGAAGGCAGCATTAATTAACATGTGGGTGGAAATCCAAATATTTAAAACATTATTTGAGAGCATGAGCATTTAGCAACAAATAAACAAACCAACAAGAGTAGGTGCTTCCCAGTTGTCAGGTCATGGTCCAGGAATGGAGTTATATGAAGAGAATTCTGAGTGTTTATGAGAAAATGTTAGGAAAACAAGACAAGAGTCTTGTGTCCTCAGTTTCTTCAAAAACTTAGACTTGTTTTTAGAGTGTGTTTTCATGCTCCTCTCAGGTGTAAAGTCTTGGAGTGAGTTTACTTCTGATTATTTAATACAACTGGTTATTGTTATTTGTTTCTATGCCTTTATGGAAAAATATGGTTTTGCCGCGTGTGACTTGTTCTTGGAATTATACACTATACTCCTGACTTTTTTTCTTAACCCTCAGAGTATAAACTGCCTGATACTCTGAATAAAGTTGGCTATTGCATGAGACTTTAGTCTGTCTCATTGATTGGCTTCATTCTTCCAGGCCTCACCGTGTCTAGAAGGGTAAACAAGTGGGGCCATGAATCAGGGTGACATCACCTATGAGATGAGAGAGTGGGGACCTCACAGAAAGAGGTGAGTGAGAAGAAGAATGGTCCAGAAACCAGGGACCGATTGGCCTTAGGTTGAGCATTTTTTTTTTTTTTGAGAAAAGAAGAGAATAAGTATCAACACCACAACTCTTAGGTTGCTTGCAAGTTATCCATAATTATAACGCCCAATTTCCAGAAGAAGAAACTTCAGATGAATGGGGCAGAATGAATATTGAAAAGGTTTACAAACAGTGGAGGAAAAACATCACTATTCAATTTCAGGTCACTTGGGCATTACTTTGGACAGTTAGCAAAAATATTTAAGGAAGATAAAGAGGATATAAATTATGAGGAAAAGATGACTGATTTCTTGCATGAGATCAATTGGATAATAAACCTTAAAATTGGCAAAAGAGGCAAACAAGGACATTTTCCCTGTTGAGGCAAAATTGAAATCGAGAGCAGAAATGCTGGTGATGGTTCCCTCAGCTCCCTTCCTGAAGTCTCCCTACATCCTTATCCCCCATTGCCAGAAAAGGCTCTGAAGCCTTGTGCCTGCCAATCTGTTTAAGTCTAGAAGGAGAGACAGCACGGGACCGTCCTCCCGTATTATCTCTGTAGACAAGAACTGCAGCTGTTTGTATCTCGGCTAAAAGAGGCGTTTGTGTATCGTGTGGATCCTTCACTGCTTTTAAACTTACTTATTTTTCCCATTAAATTGTCTGCTATAAGTATTAAAGCACAGGAGGATAAACCTCTGGGATGGATTTACTTTTACTATGAGGGTCATTAAATTCTAACTGCTTATCTTATTCTTCTTGCTCAATTAATAAATCAGGGAGGATCCAATTTAAGCAATTAAGGATTTGATCCTTGTTGTATTATATTACCCTTAATGAACAAGCAGTTTTAAAGTGTATGACAAAACTCTATGGATTGTCAAATATCACACGTAGATTACTGTGGAAGAGTAGAAAAATCATTATCCAGCTCATAAGCTATGGTATTTTCTCATACGAACTGAATTTGTGATTACAAAAAATGTCCAACCTTCTCCCATTTTATAGATAGATACTTATTTTATTGATGGCTCATCTAATGGTATAGGAGAGATTCATGGTCCAGATATTCATCAATCTATCAATACTTTCTTTTCCTCACCCCATAGGTGAAACTGTTTTGATTCATCTGTTATCACTAAGTCATAAATCCTTAAATATTGTTTTAGATTCTTCTTAAGTTATAGGATTATTTCCAGCAAGAGACTCATACGCATGTACATTCTAAGCCCCTGGTTTTATTTCAGAAGGAAATAAGCAGTTAATGCATTGAAGGACTTTCTTTTTACTTCTCCAGAAAAAGATTGGGAAGAAGTGTGTATATGCCATTGTAGATGGATCCACTGAAACATTATGGATTCTTCTTTGGCTCCTCTGGCTCTGGGTTATCAAGGGCAAAGTCAGAGGGCAAGTTACCAGAAAGATAACAAATATCCAGCTAAAGGGTAAAAAGAGATATTCATCACATCATCAGAGGTCAAGCACGCCTACCTGGGGCCAAGTTAAGGCCCTAAGTATCAAGGGAGAAATTATTTTACAAAACATCGAGTCCTATGTCACCTGAAAGTCTCTGGCAATGCTACCTGTTTTACCAGTGGAGCTACAGTGAGTGCCTCTCAACACATGTGTTACTTTATACTCCTCATCCTTCTTTGCTTCAACCTGTAGATTGTGCGGGTAGATTCAGCTCCGATTATCTTTACTAATGACTCTGTGTTTATTACTGGACCTTGGGACTATAATAAATGCCCAGGACTTGACCTTGTGACTGTAATAGACTCATCCATTCAGCTGGAGAAGGAACCAGATTTATTTTTTCTTTGTAATTTAAATTACTTCCCATTGCATAGGACATCTAAACATCTATTTCTATTAAAGGCAAATGTGGGCTTATGTTCTACAAGATATCCAAACGGGTCTCTTTTCAAGCTATTTTCTCCCTCTATATTTTTTTTATGATTAATATAATAATGTAGTCAAAAGTACTAGGCATAGTTTAGATTGCTGTTCTTAGTGGCAGATACACAACACTTTCAATGTTCTAATATTATAGTTTTCTTGCTTATAGTATATTCATGCATCAAATGTTAATTAGATTTATCTACAACATCTCAATTAAAAACCGTTCTGAATTCCTCCTATTAAAAAATTAAAAAAAAAAAGTGAGAAGTCAGAACTTGGTTCAAGAATGGAGGCATAAGAGAAGAATGCCGAGTGCTTGTGAAAAACCTCCAAGAAAACAAGATCAAAGTCTTGTAACCTCATTTTCTTCAAAAACATGGAATTGGTTTTAGAACGTATTTTTGATGTTCTTTCCAGGTGTAGAGGATAGGAGTGAGTTTTCTTAAGATTATTGATTGAAACTGGCTTGTGTTATTTGTTTATATGCTTCTATGAAAAAAATATATAAATTATTATGTTTGGGTTGTCCTTGTGATTCATTCACTTAGTCACTTGATTGATTCAATCACTCATGTGATTCATCTTAACTCTGCTACTCTGAATTAAGTTGGCTATTGCATGAGATTTTAGTCTGCCTCATTTATTGACGCTATTCTTTTAGGTCCCACTGCCGCTAGAGTGGTAAACACCCAGGGCCTATTATTTCTTCAGTTGATAGCTTCTGATCAGTTTCAGAGTATCAGATGTGAAATCTCTCCTGTGAAGCAGAACTAGATGGCAATCAGAAATTGATTGGTTACCCCCATAACCATTATGCCGTTAATGCATCAGTGGGCATATCTTGCCATCAGTTCCTTACTATAGCATTCAGTGTTGACTTCTGGTGACATTATCTATTCTTTTTCTCGATCAGCAGACGCTGTATCACTTTCTGGTGAGTTTAGGGTTGATTTCTCTACACATTGTATTCAATGATTGATGTCTTCTGTAATACAATCTAGTTTTGGTGTGCAACCAAGAGCAATTACAATAGTTTGTGTTGTTTCGGGTGTTTCTTGTGCTTCTCTGAACAAGAAAACATAGGGAAGTGTTCTGTGCCTTGCAATGAGATTTTCATTTAATAACTTATGTTCTCTTGGAGCAGTGTTGTCAATTCATGCGAGATACATGTTTCTTTTTTAAAAATCATATTCACTTATTTGTGTGTGGGACACTCATGCCATAGGACATGTGGAGGCTAGAGGTCAATTTGTTTAAGTTTGTTTTTCTTCTTCTATCAGGTAGGTCCCAAGGATCAAAACTCAGGTCTTGAGCCATGGTAGCAAGTCTGTACCTACCTAGCCATCTCACTGGTCCGCTTATAGACATTTTATCTAACCAAGGAACTGATCATAGGCTTCCATTGAGATTTGCTTATCCGAATATGGCTTAATTCTACCTACAACTTGAGAATTAGCTAAGAAGGAAGGAAATCCCTATAACCATTTAGTTTTCTAAAAAAAAAAAAAAAAAAAAAAGTTAAATAAGAGTCATTATAGAGATGAAGAAAATGAGCCTCAGATAAGGCCACATTGTTTTATCTAAAACCCTTTATTTGAAATATTCTTGGGGAAAAATGATTAATTTCTTGGAAATGAGGCAGAAAGGTGGGATGACATAACCTTTTGGTGTCATGTGGAGGAGACAACACAAACACCCTCTGAGGGTAGTGCATTTGGCTTGACTCTGTTGTTTTTGGTTAAGGTTCCTGATAGAGTGCAGTTACTTGTTAACTTGAGGATATGTTCCAGTTGTGTCTCAAAGACCTTTTGCTCAGTAGGAGAGCTAAAATGAAAGGTCACTATTTATGGTCTATGGCACATGACCAAGTTTATATGTAAATCTAGGAATCTTGACCTTCTAAAGGCACTCTGCCTTTATAAATTCTCTCTGAACTGGCTATGAACATCTTACTGTAATAATTAACTAGCAGAATATACTGCTTAATACATATTTGTTCTACACACAGGAAAATCTTAATTGTACTTATTTAATTTATTTTCATGACATAAAACTATAGAGATTTGTTCTAACAGAAGTTTGGAGGCCAGAACCCCAAATCAATTATCAACAGGGCTTCATGCACAGAAGCTTCCAGAAAGGAGTCCTTTGAGTCTCCCAACATCTAGCACCCCCAGTCATTCCCTTATGGCCACATAACTCTAACCTCTACTTCCATGTTCCCATTTTTCTTGGTTTAGACCTTTTGACTGAAAACTACACATTGACAACATATCTTATTTTTTTTGACAACATATCTTATAATATAGTACATAGACACCACTCATAGGCCATAGGTGTAGATATGAGACAAGGAATCAGGTACCACCCCCATGGAAATTATGTAGAAATTTGAAGGCGAATAAACCGTGACATATCTCTAAGGTTATTAAGACTGTAAGAACTGGAATAGTTTTTAGTCTTTCAAACATTTTGTAGAGAGGGTTTCTAATATAAAGAATCCCCTTTGCATTTAATGGAAACAAAACATGTTGTATGAAGAGTGAGCCACAGAATGGGAGAGAAATCTTTACTATCTATAAATCAGCCAGAAGATTAACAAGTAGATTATATTTAAAACTAAAAAATCCTAAACATAGAAACCAAAGTCACCCACCCCCCAAAAAGAAGCCAAAGACCCAACCAATAAATGGACAATGAAATGAGCAGATAGTTCATCCATGCTTATGATACAATAAGTCAAAGTATTATACAGAAATCTGGTTAAGAAATCAACCCAGGTGTCTGTCAACAGATGAATGGATAGAGAAACGTGATGTATATACACAATGGAGTTTTACTTGCTCATAAAGGGAAGCAATATTATGCAATTTGCAGAAGAACCAATCATGTTAAATGAAATAAGCCAGATTCAGAAAGGTTCTCTCATTTGTGGACCCTGGATTGTATACAGACATAGAAAAGCATTTATATGCAAAGCTTAAATGCAGGAGGGAGAATGGAAAGTGTGTGTGTGTGTGTGTGTGTGTGTGTGTGTGTGTGTGTGTATCACCACCATCAAAATACTTAGTATATTTGAGATACATTCTCTTTATGAAACCCACCACTATGTTCAACGAAAACCCACGAATAAATATTAAGTTAGAAGTGTTATCATTAGAATACAAAAAAATCTAATTTTTATAATAAACCTGTCACTTAAAAAATGTAGGCTAGGCACGGTGACACATGTTTGTAATCCTGACACTCTATTATGTAAGTCAGGGTGATCATGAGTTCAAGGCCAGCATGGCCTATGTGGTGAATTCTAGGTCAGCCTGAGCTACATAGTGAGACTGTGTCAAAACAAACACACGCACACATATACAAACAAAAATAACCACCTCCAGACAACACAGTTGGTAATGCAATATGGTTACTTTAAACGTTCAGAAAAGAGGGTCAGTAAATGAATTGTGTGGCTCAATGGCCATAGTTCCCTAATGGAAATATGTCCTTAAAGAGGTTTCACTTTCCTTAAGATACATCAGGAAATGAAAATGCTTGTTCAGCCAGCACTGAGTCTGTTGTATTATTTCAAAAGGTGACTATCAGCTTTCTGTGTCATAAGATCAGAAAGCCACCTGGAGACTCAAGCTAGAGACTTAATCTGCTTGGCCCTGGCTTTCCATAGGCTTTCCACATTTTCTCCAAGATGACTTGTTCTTAATGGTTGAGTCTTACCTCTTTTTCAGTGATCTGCAGATATCAAGGCAGTGAACCCCAGAGTCCTGAGTAGACCAGGCTTTTGTGGACCACTGAGTTGACAGGAACACTCTATCAACAGGCTGGGAGGGAAGGATTGTGCACCAGGAGCCTATCATTTGCTCTCTGACTTCTGCTGGTGAGTTCTTGGAGCCTCCGTTTATTCAAGGTTTGATGAAACGAGACAAGTCTTCTTGATCTTTCTGCCCTTTGGGGTCATGATGGGAATTGAAGAAGAAGGCTGAAAAAAAGCAATTTGTGGAAAGGACCTTGGTTGATAGCGACCCATGCTGAACTTCACTGATGCGTTTCCAGGCTCCTGTAGCTACATGAGCTCATTTCAAGAATGCCTCACACCATGGATGCTCAAGTCTCCCAGCTGTTAGTGCAGAGTCTAAGAAAATAACATCTTCCTATAGAGTACTCGTATCATGGAGATCTGCGTGTGGCAGATGGATGCGGCAGTGGTCCCATTGTAACGGGTGCTGGCGGTCGTCCTCTCGACCTCTGAGTCTGGGATAGACAAAGAATCGAACATCTGGGAAAAACAAAAAATGAGCCACAGATAAAAACCAACAGTAACAGCTTTGTCCATTTGAGAGGGGCCCCAAGGCTTCAAGTTTAGGAAACAAACTCAGGGTTGGTATTTTATTGTTCCCTGGGTCCCCCCTTTCCCGTATAGATCCTGTTTAGACATCCAGCCCCATGTTCCCCCACTATTTTGCCTCACAGTATCTTCTGGGACTAGGAAACTGCCACCAGATGGCAGGATTTCCTTTACATATTTACCTGTGTCCCACCAACTCTTCAGCCAGGACCTTGCAAAAGACAGTTCTATTTGCTGTCACCCCAGATGACATCTTTTGTTTCTAATCCCCAAGCAGTCCCACTCTGGATGACTTGCTTGGTGATAATTTTCTTCCTTTGGAATCCTTTGTCCTATTATAGGAAGACACTGTCCCCGAAGAAAGGTATTTCCTCCAATGCCATGGTTCTATGATAATTTTGCCTTTGGAGTCAGGTTGCACGACTCACATGCCATTCATGAGTGTTTCCCACTGGCAGAGCAGTGCCCTGTAGGAGCACAAAACTCATTTAAGGATCAGGAAAGGGCTGGTCTAGTTAACTCAAACCAGAAGTTCCTGAAATAGAAACATGAACATCACCCAAGAACTTATTAAGATATCAAAGCCTCAGGCTCCGATGTTTTGATAGAAGTAGAAAGTCTGTGTGGGCTGCAGAAACCTCTGGGTTTATCTGTGAAAACATTCAATAGGAAGCCTCATGGAGGAGGAAAGACATACTCTGAAACTGGTGGTACCAGTCCCTGTGCTGGGATCCTGAACTAAGTAGGAAAAAAAAAAAAAAAAGAGAGAAAGCATAAGGGTTCACATTCATCTCTTTTCCCCAATCTCCAACTTCCTGACTGTGGGAAGATGCAATATGAGCAGCTACCTCAAGCTTCACGTTTTCTGCAGCCAGCCAGGCCTTCCTCTCTATGGTGGACCGAACCCTGTCCACCTGTAAACTGAAATGAGCCCTTCCTTGCTAACATAGTGTATCAGGCATCTGGTCACACCAATAAAAGGGATGAATACAGTCCAGCTGGTTCCTGGCTCACAAAGGGGTTTTCACCCTGACTCAGGATTACTGCCCCTCACTGTTGATGGGTACTATCCTGAGAATATAATTTGCTCTTGCCTCATGCTGAGGTTATCTTCCTAATGTGAAGGGCTTGGATGGTGGTGTTTTTAATGAGTGTGTTCTCAGAGCAATGACTAGCTACAGTGAGAGTTGGTGATTATATTGTGAGCTGGACTCTCCTTCACCCTGCTATCCAATGTGCCTTTGTATGTACCTGCTTCTCCCCTTGCTGCTTTACCCCAGTGATACAGCAGGAGAAAGCTCTCACCATGAACTGAGAAAAATCCCAGCCTCAAACATACTAGTAAAAAACAACCAATCGACTAATCAAACAAAACCCTCTTTTCTTTATAATTTTCCCAGCGTCAGATGTTTTGTTATAATAACAGAAAATGGATCAGGACATTTAGCTTCATAGTGAACAAGTTTGTATCTCACATTACAAGGAATTCAGGTGGAGGGTGTGTCTAGTATCAGTTTATAATTGAATAAGAATTCAATTTCACTTCTGTGTGGTTCTTTCCACTTTGCCTTTCTTTGTGTTGGTACATTGCTATGGCTGTTTCAGGAGTTGCATCCAAAGACTTATTAGAGGTCTTGTTTAAGAGCCAGAGAAAGCTTTCATGAAGACACAATGGGCTACTCCATCTTGTGTCTATTGGTAAATACAAGCCACATGAGATCTCTAAACTAGTTCTGTGGGACAGAGTCGAGGCAATATATACAGAAAATAGCTGAGTTTTGCTTTTTAAGGTGGGGATTGGGTTCTTTGGAAATTCCCATGAGTAATGTTCAGACACCAGAACAGAATAGTCCTGATACTCAGCGAGCAAGTCTCATATTTGTTAGTTTTACATGATGCAATTCATAGTTTTGATGTGTAGACGTATGGTCTTTCTGGATTTCTTTTTTTTTTTTTTTTGAAGAAAGTATAGATATATAAGAAATTGCAAAGAGTGATTCCCATGAAACCTCCACGTAGGGTT
Source organism: Rhabdomys pumilio (assembly GCA_030674055.1). Taxonomy (NCBI): domain Eukaryota; kingdom Metazoa; phylum Chordata; class Mammalia; order Rodentia; family Muridae; genus Rhabdomys; species Rhabdomys pumilio. Next base: position 58,146,635 of record JANHMN010000007.1, read on the forward strand.
TCTAGGCAGCCATTCCCAGTGCAAACATCAGCACAATATGCAGCCTGTGCTCTTCACTGTGTGTGTAGATGCTTGTCTTGTTATCTAAGTTTGGAGACATCCCACCACCAAGACCTCCAGCATGCTGCTCCATATAGTCATGCATAACCCCCCTCTATCCCTACTTCAACTACTACTAACATGTTCCTTATCTCTGTACTCTGTCATTTTGAAGGTGATAAGCGGAATCTTGCAATACGCTTTTCATTACTGTGTAACATTCTGTGTTATGAGCACGGGATAGTGCGGTAAGCCATTTTCTTACCGAAGGGCGTTTTGACTACTTACACTTTTGAATTACTATTAATAAGGCTACGTAACATTCTTATACAGGTCTTCACGTGAACAAGTTTTAATTTCTGTACAAACGTGTACAGGTGTATGACAGCTGGATTATATGGAAAGTATGTGGTCAGCTTTTAAAGAAATCATCAACTTCTGAAGACATTTTGCTAGCTCAGTCATCAGGAATGAGAGAGACAATTTCTTTGACTCTTTCCCAGCATTTGGTATTTTCCTTAATGGTGGTTTTAATGGTTATCCTAAGATTGGTATTTTGATTTTAATCTATGTTTCCCTGAAGGCTGCTGTTCAGTTACGCTTTGTAAGGGACCTTACACTTGGACTGGGCTCCCACACTCACTGAGACCAACATATCAAACCACAGTGGAATGAATTCAGAGTGTGAAAGCCCTTCAGGCAGGTAACTGGTTGAGCTGTAAACATTTAAGGAGATTGACTTGGCTTTAGTCAATTTGTTTCCTGGGACTCATTTTTATTCCTGTAGGCGCCTCTGGTCATGTGGTTGATGGTCTAAGAAGCTGCACTGGGTTTGGAGGCTGCCTGACTGGGGCATTGTTTGATTTTGCTTTGCCCAAATAAACTCTCAGAATTGTAACTAGCCTATGTAATGTTCCTTTAACACTGGTGGTGCTGAGTACATTCTCTTTTGCTCTCGTAGGAATTTATTTCTTTTATCTCTGTTCATATGTTTGCCCACTTCCCCAATTGGGTGGTTTTTCCTATTTTTAGCTTTCAATGCTGTTTATGCATTCAACGTCTGAGTTCTGACTGAGTTTGCAAGTACCAGGCTTTGTTCTGTTGTTTCATTCCCTTGGGGTCTTTCTGAGAGTAAATGCTTTTAATTTTGATAAACTACAGGTTTCTCATTCATGGTTATTTTTCATGTTACAACCTTCTGGCAGTCAGTATTTTTTACACTAACACCTTATTTTCTCCCCTTACTCATCCATTACAGGTTTCTGGAGCTTAGTTTATGGCTTCAGTCTTTTTGCCTTTGTTATTCATGCCAGCTTTCTCTCTCTCTCTCTCTCTCTCTCTCTCTCTCTCTCTCTCTCTCTCCCCTCTTCCTCCTCCTCCTCCTCCTCCTTCTCTCATTTTGTTTTACTTTTGTTTTCTAAGACAAGATTTCTTAGTTTCTCTTCTATTGCTGTAAAGAGACACCGTGACCAAGGAGACTTATGAAAGAAAGCACTTAATTGGAGGCTGGCTTACAGTTTCAGAGGGTGGGTCCATGACCATCATGGCATGGGGCATGGCAGCAGGCAGGTGGGAACAGTATTGGAGCAGTAGCTGAGAGCAGGCAGAGGGGGAGAGTGAGGACCTCGTGTGGACTTTTGATTTTTCTTTTGTTTTGGTTTTTTGTTTTTGTTTTTTGAGACAGGGTTTCTCTGTATAGCCCTGGCTTTCCTGGAACTCACTCTGTAGATGAGGCTGGCCTCAAACTCAGAAATCTGCCTGCCTCGTCTCCTAAGTGCTGGAATTAAAGGTGTGCACCACCACTGCCTGACTTGTGTGGACTTTTGAAACCTCAAAGCTCATCCCCAGGGACAGACCTCCTACAACAGGGCCACACTTCTTAATCCTTTGTGGAAAAAGATTCACCAACTGGAGACCAAGTATTCAAATACATAGACTGTGGTGACTGTCCTTATTGAAACCACTACACTACACTGTGGAACTCTGGTCGGCATGGAACTCACCATGTAGAGCAGGCTGGATGTGAACTTGCAGTTACTCCTGCAAGTCTCTGCCTCCCCACTGCCACACAAGTTCACTTCTTCAATATTTTCACCGTTCTTCTGAGTTTGTTTGGAAGTTCTATTTCATATCCATCCTGCGATTGTTTCTCTGGTAAAAATTCGAATTCCTATTTTTTTGTATTTCAGCTTTTAATTTCAAATGTAGGTCTTTTTTATGACTAATAATTCTTTGTCAAGATTAATTATCTGATCACTTTTCCCATTTCTTACTGGAACATGGTTGCATTTTCATGACAGCACTTCCCTAAAGATGCCAACATCTAAAGTGTTTGGAGACTGCTATAGCTGTTTGCCCTGTCCCATGAAAGCTCCAGAAAATGCCTTTATTAAGTCTGACTATTGTATAATTATGCCTTCTATTTTGGATATTTCAAAGTAATATAAGACTATGGGCCCTGATAAATTCTTCTGGAAAGTTCTGATTTGAGTTTAAAAGTTAATTCAGACAAGTTCACTCTGTAAATCCTGGGCATTCTCTCTGGACTGTGCACCCAGTGTTAAAATTTCAAAGCTGTTTCAGGGCAGCACTAAAAGTCACCCTTGGTCCAGCCAGGTCTTGGACACTGTTCTGCCTGGTAGTATGCTCCCAAAGCATTTGTTCTGTGAATTCATGTTCTTTACATGGATCCATAGCTCAAGGCGGGTTGAGAAATCTGTAGATACAGAGGATCTTTCTTCTTCTCTTCACTCTGACATTTCTTTCATGATCACTGTTCCAAGTTTCCTAGTTAGGTCTGGGGCTCTGCTTCTCTGTACTGTATTTTTTATGCTGGATTCTGCTTTAGGCCATGAGTACAAGACACTGAATCTGTGGTTTTGCTAACCACAGCTGTTAACATTGTGAACCACTCAGAATTAGTCTTGAGAGACAGAGTAGGGCCTTTGATTGTAGGGTCTCTTTGGTGGGTTTGCTCTTTCCTTTCAGTCTGTCTGCCTGATTTCAGAGTTTCTAAATAGTTTATTTCTGTATTCTTTCCATATATTTTAAAAATGGTAACTGCAAGAGAGTATAGAAAAGGCCTACTCTTTGCTAACAGGTCTTAAACCCCAGTCTTTAAGTAAAATATTGTGTTCTAAATGCAAAGTAGGATAATTAAAATAGTAATTATTTAATTAAAATATATTATGTAGGAGTCTAGAAAAAAACCTGTCTCATGTACAGATACAAGACACTGTTTGGAGAAAGTGATTGAGAATATCATCTAAGACCAAACCCTGTACCTACCTCTTTTTAAAGGTAGTACTTGAACTATATAGCCCTCAAATGGCACAATGGGAATCTGAGCACATGGAAAAATGGTACTGTATTTCCACCTAAGCTCTTGGAGAAGCCAGAGAGTCCGTGACATCATGGCTTTGGTGTGGGAGAGGTAACATTAGGGAGTTAAGGTAGAGATAGAGCATGCGAGCTGGAGAGTAAGAGCGAACAACCTCCAGCTTTCTGCATCTCTGAGACTGAGAGAGGGATCTTAGGGTCCAGATGAAAGCTTATAGTAACAAAGGACATTATGGGCCTGGAGATACCAAACCCAAAAAACAGGCATTTCAGAGAGGCACAGCATCAAGGCACAGTGTCAAAGACTGCTTAGGACAGTCCACCATAGTACATCAGTGAGGGAGGGATCTTGGAGCCATTAGTGTAGGGACTGGATGCAGCTGCAGGAGCAGATGAGAAGCCAGTTAAGGCTGAGTCTTGAAAAGTCCAGAAGCTAGAAATACAAGGAGCATCAGGCAGTGGAGAGTGAGGTGAGCAGATTGAGAAAGCAGGAAGAGAAGCAAGAAGAATTAGTGAGACAAAGCAAGCATCATGCTGAAGGCATTCATGAAAGATCCTGTTTGGCTTGGATTCCACATTTAGAATCATGGAAGTCACATAAGAAATGTCAGTGAAGCAGTGGACACAAAAAGATTGTGAAGGGCCTAAAAAAGGTGGGGTAAACGCTGTGGACAGAGAATTAGGCATTGTGACTTAATGATTTTGGTATTAATATGTAAAGATTACACCAGTAGCCAGTGGATCTAGCTTTTACTTGATGGCAGCCACCCTAGCATATGTGTGCTTGTGAAAATGATTCATTAGAAAGCAGGAAAACCAGCGATGCTGTCAAGGGCAGGAGCCATTGCTGCCACACAGGCTGGAAGCTTTCAGTACCGGGGAATAAGGTGACCAAATCTGTTTGTATGGAAGTGGGGGAGTATCTGAATAAAAAAGAGGAAAAGGAAAGAAATAGAATGGATACAGAAGAGAACACTGGTCCATTTGGTGGCTAAGTTGTGTCAAAGTTTTATTCTAACTTTATTTTCCTAATAAAGTCCTAAGCCATAGTTTAAGCATCCGTAAAGTGAAATGTGCTTTACCTCCCTACCTACCTCCCTACCTACCTCCCTACCTACCTCCCTACCTACCTACCTACCTACCTACCTACCTACCTACCTCTCTAATGAGATGCATTTAAGCATAGTTTGAAACTCATAAGACATTCTATGAAGGATTGTTGTTTGAGACCTTACTGAAACTGTTCTCTTTTTTGAGTTATCAACATCTCTTCCCTGAGGTCTGCAGATTCTGAAATGTTGATGTGGGAGTTGTGGTCCTTACTGCTCTAGCCTGACAGCACTTGTTGCTGGGAAAACTCTCTTCCGTGACTATGATCCTGAAAGATGTTTAGTTTTCATTGTTAATGTGACTGGATTTAGAATTGTTGTGGAGACACACTCATTGGTGTGTCTATGGGAGTGTTTTCTGAGAAGCTAACTGAGTGGTAAAGACAGACCCTAAGTGTGAGCAGCAGCCGCCATGGACTGGGAGTGCGTACAAAGAAGAAACTGTTGAGCACAGCACTTATCTAACTACGACTTCGGACTATGTGTACACTACCACCAGCTGCTGTCTTGTGCTGTGCTTGTCCCTTTTCATGAGTGTCGGCATCCTTTATAAGTCTTAAGCCCAAATAAACCCTCCCTTTTAAACCACCTTTGTAAGGTATTTGGCTACAGCAATGAGTAAAGGAATTAATACAGACAGGCATGTTTGTGTCCATGGCTAACTTGACTTCTGTCCTCTCTTAAAATTAGACCTAGCCCCTCAGACATTGGCATGAATAGACATGGTACATGGTAGTGGCACCTGATAAAGCATAGCTCAGCTCAGACAGAGGATGCAAGAAGCATTCGTTAGACAGAGAATATAAAGGGGGAATTTTAGAAATTCCCCACAGTGTCTTTAAATCTAGGCTATAGGTGGATCATTTTCCTTTCCATATTGTTGAAAGATATTTTTGGATTTATTCTCAATTTTCCTGGCCCAGTGGACAAAAAATAGCATTAAGAGACAAAAGCCATTTGTTTCTCTGTGTTCATTGCCTCTCGAACAGATAATCTGCAGACACAATTTGGAGTTATGTTTTTCTATTACAGTAAAAAGAGAAGCTAATTTAGATTCATGAGAAATTGTTGGAATTAGCAAGTTAGAATTTCAGCATCAGAGAGGGAAGTGAGTTATTTAAATTACCTTTGAGGCGGTTAATTTTCAATATTTATAAATTTCAATTAAATAAGAAACATTTGGGTCAGGAAAGTTCTTTAAGCAATGAAACTTCTAATTGCTTATTGCCCCTGACTTTAATAAAGCTTTTAAATAGAGACAAAGAGGCAATTTTACCTGAAAATCTTGAATAATTTACATTATAACTTTTAAACTATATTACCATAACCTTTCAAAGGAACCAGTCAAGTGAATGTGTGTGATAATCGCCTGCATTCAAGTTGGTCTCATGCTCATCTGACGGTTTCCTTGGCTTTTGGGGGAACTATTGAGCTCTGACTAAAGTAATTTCTGCTTGAAACTTATTTTATATAAAAAGCACAAGGTGAGTTAGGAAAGAAACGAAGTTGGTTTGTAGCCTTCTGGGGACCTTTCTTCATTCCTTTCTGTCTGAATCAGTCTTCCTATCTTTTCTCCATATTCTTGATTTCATATCTTCTTACTCCATCCACCTCTCTGAGGAATCAAATCTTAATTTGAAGAATCCAGAAGACTCTGTGGGGTGGAAAGATGGCGATTGAGGGAAGAATGACAGAAAGATGCTGGGAGCAAGTTCTCTTATGAATTGCAAAGCCAAACACAACTTTCATAAAGCAGTATCAGCAGTCTGACATGGAATTCTGATTTGCACTATTAGTTGTGTGAGGCCCATTGTCTCTTCTGTGTGGATGGTTCTCGATTCTGATAAACTAGAGAAATCAGTTCCCCATGGTAGCAATGTACTTCAGTTAAAAGCTAGTAAAATGAGTTCTCAGATCCTTTTACACAGTTTTTTTTTTTCTTTTTGAGACAAGGTCTCACTACATAGGTTTGGCTAGTCTTGAATTTGATGTGTAGACCAGATTGTTCCTGGTCTCACAGAGATCTACCTGCCTCTGCCTCCCAAATGTTGGCATTTAAGGAGGAGGCCACAGTGACCTACCCAAAGATTCTACCAACTTCATGGTTTCCTCAGTGTCGTCAATGGTCAATGAATTTTCTGATCTAGGTAACATGCAAACATAAGCCCTAGATTCCTGTCTAGTGACCAAAATAGAAACATAGGTCCTGTCATAGTTAGCTTCAGTTGTCAACTTGATGCATCTGGGAAGAGGGAATCTCGATTGATGAATTGCTTCCATTGAATTAGCCTGTGGACATGTCTGTAGGGATATTATCTTAATTGCTAACCTATATAGGAAGACCCAGATCATTGCGGGCAATGCCATCCCTTGGCAGGTGGTCCTTAGCTATTTAAGAAAGTTAGCTGGGGAAACTATGATGAGATATGGTTGACACAGGAAGAAAAGGAAAGAGAAAACAAGATCCCTGAGATTGTGACATCTTGTTCCTAGAAAATTTTACAGGAGAAACTGTGGGGAAGCATGGGGGTGGTATGTAAACAGAAAAGAGGAAGGCCCAGAGGTCCTAAAAATACCCAGGCCAGTTTCTTTTTAGAAGGCTTGAGCCACAGGCCCCTTCCATCCTTTCTCTGAGGGTCTTCTTCCATTCTTGGCTCTTCAATTCTTTGTGCTGGCCAAAGAACTCATTAAATCACTAAACACCCATCAGCACCTCTGTTATATTTCTTGAGAGTCACTCTTAAAGAATTTGAGGTCATACATACCTGAGTAAAAATAAAAAATATTCAGAAAAGGCCATGGCTTGCCTATATTCCAAGGGCCCCCTCCAAAGAAGGGAAGCAGCATGCACCACCAACACAGTGGGAATTCCAGTCAGCCACTTCCTCCATCGGGAGTAGGGAGAGTGTGGGCTCAGGCTCTGATCATGGAGTGGACTGCTAGCTTTTATGGCTGGAGGAGATTGCTCCCCTGAGAAGCAAAAGAGGCTTCTGCTACCCACAAGGACAAACGGAGTCCCAAGGAACTGATAGTCTTTCTAGGAGGGAAGGTGGGAGAAGGCAAACCCTGACTAGATACAGTTCATGGGAAGAAAAGTTAATGGGAAGAGGTCACAGCTCTGCCAGATGGCTTCCTTCCTTACCCAGGTCCTTGAGGAATGAATAACTAAGTGTGGGTGTGTGTTTGGGGGACAGGGACTTGAGAAACTTTCTCTGTTTCTTAAGCCATTCTGGCACCATGAGAAGTCTAGATGCCATGCTTTCTTTGAGTTCAAAGTGGCGAGTGCCTAAGGTTCAAATGGAGGTGCTACAAGTGAGTTGGGAGAAAATTATGTCTCCTGTAAGCTGATGCATGCAACATATTCTCTAGTCTTTCCTCATTGCTGACTGCTTTTGTTTCTGCCCTATCCTGCCATGGACAGTCCTTCTCTTGGTTTCACTCTCCAGTTGCTGTGACATAGACAGACTAAGAAAAAAAAAGACTCCTACATTCTCTAGATTATAGACACATGTGGTAAATTATTCACCCTGAGTGTAGATCATGCTTAGTTACAGACTATAGATTTGAAAGAAAGGGGTCAATGGGAACATTTACTCTGGAAGTTTTTATGAATGGTAGATTATGAATATGGTCAGGAATAAAGAGTTGCAGCCATGGGAGCAAGTAATCTCCCTCCTCTTTCCTTTCATGCTCATTAATGAGGAGTGAGACGTCTCAGGTACTCTTGCTTGTGGTAAGACCTCCAAGGACACTTTGTAGATGAAGAAAAGGATCTGGAAGATGCTCCACTTTATCTTCTTTTGTCTTATAGATGGGTCTTCACCAACAAAGGCTCCCCTTGACTGTGCTGATCCTTGACCTGTTAGGACCCCTTCAATGCATGGGCCTTAAAGGAACAACTGATATTTATTGTTTTTTTTTGTTTGTTTTGTTTTTGCTTGTTTTTCGAGATAGGGTTTCTCTCTGTAGCCCTGACTGTCCTGGAACTCTGTAGACCAGGCTGGCCTCAAAGTCAGAAATCCTCCTGCCTCTGCCTCCCAAGTGCTGTGATTAAAGGCATGTGCCACCACTACTCGGCTTTGATATTTATTGCTTTATGAAAAAAGTGGCCTCTAGTGAGAAATAATGAGCAAACTAACTGGGTGAAAAGTCTCTGTGGTTGGAAGCAGATCCCAGCTTGGGTTGAGAGTTAGATGGACCAGGTTCTTTCTAATTGAAGCTTAAGAGGTCATTGCAGGTTCCCATGTTTTCCAAGCAGGTCATAATTTTTGCCAAATGCTGTCACAAAGAAAGCACCACCAGGGATGGTCCCAGAAGCATCAAGTGGGCACATTAGGTACAGCAGAAGCCACTCAGAGAACTTGGAGTAATGACTGTATGTTCTGGCATCCCATATTTAAGAGTGGGTATATAGCATTTATTTTCCCTTTTCCTAATGTTGCTTTTCTGCCCCTGGTCTGGTTGCTACAGCCAGGGCATCTCCAGAGAGCAGAGGCTATTGTTATACCCACTATCTGACCAGGAATGGGTTCCAGACCTCTCTTCATTGAGGAGCCATCTCCTTGGTGAAGGCTTTCTATATTACAGGTGGTTGCTGCAACCTTGAATCCTTGGCTTTGTGGATGTTTAATGAGATGTAACAGGGAAGGAAGATAGGAATATCCAGTTCCTGTTGAATAATGGTCAAAACAGTTGTAAAGCAGTGGCATCCTGAATGCAGGTCCAGCATGTGTCTGAAACCTTGTGGGCTGACACTAAAAGGACCCATGAGCTGCATGTGACCTACTGGGTAACACTAAACTTAGGGCCAAGTCATAGGTGTGAAGTTTGTATAACCATGAGTTATTCCCTCAAAAGGCCCCAGGTCTGCTCATCCTGGGACCAGATAAGAATGTAATGAGCAGCAGAGGCAAACCTGTGTGGCAGGGTACCCAACCCTGCCTGTCAGCTGTGGCTGATAATGGCCTGGTAGTCCTGGCTTTTGATGGTCTCATGGGGATGCAAAGACAGTAATCAGGGCTGATAGTGATTGTAATGGTACCCTAGTTCTTCCCTCTTAGTGTAAGAAAGCATGTCATTCTCATTGTTTCTTTGGAGTTTTTAAAAATGACTGACACTTGATGATTTTCTGAATTGGTCAGTAGATGGGTTCCAGAATGAGGCAGATAAATCTTGTCTACTGGAATACCCCAAGCATACCTTTGGCCATTTGTACTGTAGGCTAAAAATTTGGCAACTTTCTGCCTTCTATGCACCTGTCAGTTTGAGTGAGTTGCTAATAATTGGAAATTCTCAACCTTGGCTTTTGGGACTGAGTGAGGCTGGAGCAGAACAGAGCCTATCGCATAGTGTGTGCTTGGTGACCTCAGTAAACGAGTCTTTCGGCACTTCTTAATGTTTGTTTGGTTTCCATAAGCAATAGCTCTTAGGGCAAATCCAGTGTTTGGAAAAATGTAGCTCAGATATTGGATATCATGACCTTGGCTTAATTCAACACTGCAGTGTCTACCTATATGAGAGGCCCACTCTTATTTCAGCCTCAAATCAAATGGTGGTTAAATTTCTTTTCTCTGTCTTTCTCTAGAATCGATCTTAGGGATTTCACACTTTTTCTAGTCATCCCAGTAGCTGACTGGGGTTCATCACTCTTGAGACCAACCTTGGACATACTGCCACCATCCCTTTGTTTACTTCAAACAGCCTTCCTGAGATGGTGTCTTCTTTTTCCACAGAAGACTGAGGGGTGGAAATGGAGACAGAGCCTGGGGGCAGGTCCTTAATAAGACCAATAGGAGGGCCCTATAAGATACTCAAGCCAGTTTCTGCTTATTGGTTCTCAGCCTTAGGCCTCTCATTTTGCAGGGATAAACACATCACTGACCATTTCTCCACAGGTTGGTCTTCTGTTTTTCCCCAGTTGCTCAATTCTTCCTGTCAGAGAATAAATATGGCGAACCCTGGACGAAATCCTGAGCCTTACAGGTGGGAGCAAGCCAGTAAGCAGCACTCCTTCATGGTCTCTGCTTCAGTTCCTGCTTTGTGTTTCTGCCATGGCTTCCCTTGATGATGGACTAGAACATGTGAGTCAAATAATGCCTTTTGTTTTCTCCCTAAGTTGCTCTTGGCAAGCTAGAGCAGGCTCCCTTGTACTCCTGGTAGCTCTAGGCATTAGAATGCTCAGATCGCCACAATCAAAGACCACAGACCAGGTGTCCTCAACAAGACGAATTCATTTTATTTTTATTAGTTCCTGTGGGCAAAGCCCAATGTCCTTTCCACCAGAGTTGTTTCTAGCAAGGTATGTCTTTCTAGAAAAGCTTGTAGAAGCCTGCATTTGTTGTTCCTGTGTGGCTTTTTATATGGCCACACAGGTCTTTTATTTTTTCCTTCTTGTATGAACACAGATTCTATTAGGGATTAAATTGCTGTAACAAAAATATCATGCACAAAGCAACTTGAGGGAAGGGCTTATTTTGCTTTTATAGCAGAGTTTATCATCCAACATAGTCAGGACAGGAACTCAAACAGGGCAGGAACCTGGAGGCAGCAGCTGATACAGAGGCCATGGAGGAATGCTGCTTACTGAATTACTCATCACGACTTGCTTAGCTTGCTTTTTTTATAGAACCCAGGACTACCAGCCCAGGAATAGTATCACCCACCATGGTTGGTTGGGTCCTTTCCATCAATCACTAATTATGACAATGCCCTACATCTGGGTCTTATTGGAGGCATTTTCTCAATTGAGGTTCCCTCATCTCAGATGACAATAGGTTGTGTTAAGTTAACATAAAACTAGTCAGCATACTGGTATTGCTAAATTAGGATTCCACATTGATAACTACATTAAACTTTAATTACTTCCCCAAAGGCCCCACCAGCAAACATGTTGGGGGAGGGGTCATAGCCACAACACTTGGAGAAACAGAGTTTAGCCCATAGCACTTTCCTATGATACCTGTTTTACTATGTTTCACAGGTATCATAGGAAACTTCCCATTTTATAGTCTCTGTTAAACTGTGTGCTGGCTGATGCATTCATTCTCGTGGTCTCCTTTTCTGATTGTCCTGACTATATTTGCTCTTTAAAGTAATTCCCTCTGTACCTGATGTCTACTGAGTAGAAAAATGTGGAGTAAATGATTATGTTGGTAGCTAGAGGTAACAGTCTATTGAGCCAATGCGATGCAACCATTTATTATAGAGACGTTAGTTAGTTTCCAGGCAAGGTGATTTTGGAGTGGGAGAATCTGGGAGCATTGTGAGAAGTTGCCTATTTTAGTCGCTACTTATGTCACCAGAGCTGTTACCTGCACAGGTGTGCTGGTTAGCACAATGAGGGCATGGTTAGTGCATGCACCTGGATAACCACAGGCTGACCTGGGAAATCTTTCAGGGCTGTGTCCAGTACCAGAATCTTTTCTTTGCTTAGAAATCCAACCCCGGCCTGGTATTCCTATGCCTGTGTCTCACTGCTACTTTTCCTGGGCTTCTTGTCTCCTCCTGCCATTAACACTACCCTCAGTAATTTGTACTTTACCCCACAGCTCAAACCCCTGTCGAAGTTTTTACTTCCTTCTTCTTGGGCACTGAAGAGGTTCCTTGCTGCTGATTTTAGAGTGTGTTATAGATGGTGGGGATTAGTAGCAGCTGAGAAAGCAGGGACTGGATAAGCTCCTATGGATAAATATTATTTCCTTTTAGCCTCTTTTTGAAAGAGGGTGGAAAGAATAATTGGGAGGGAGAGGAGGAGGGAGGGAGACAAAGGCAGCCTAATGATTGTGGGGTAGGCTGCTGATGTTAACCTTGATTCGGCACTAGAATGCTTGTCTTGGTGAGCCAAGACAAAAGGCTCCTACTGCATGCTTCCTCCATCTTTTGTGCCACTGTCCCCTCCAGTCTCTGCTCACTTTGAGCACAAGGACTTGGAAGTGATGACTTCTGTCTTCCCTTTCTGAGGCAAGAGTGACCCATCGGGACCACTCCTGATCTGCAGTTCAGGAGCAGGCACTGGAATGTCCCTTACTGATGACCTGCCTCTCTACAGTTGAGTAAAGGGAGTACCTTCTTGGAGACAGTGTCTGTCCCCTAAGCCCAATGGCCTTATGCATTTTTTTTTCAATATCAGTCACTTCTACTTCATCATGATCATTTGAAGTTTGTAACTTCCTTATGGGTCTTTGGAATCCTGAGGAGAGGGATAGTGGCTGGGAAAAATGCAACACGCTCTCAAACCTTAGTAGGCCCCAGACCTTAGCACAATTGACGCCATGATGGAAGTAACACCCAGGCCATGAAACTCAGCATGTAGACAGCACCATCTACCAAAATGAAAACAATTACCTAATCTGTCAAGTTCCATAGTTCTGGGAATGTCACTAAATGTACTAACCTTGCTTTTTGGCTTCTATGGTCTCACTTTACTGAAGCATGTCTACCTGGGATATGGTTTTTGTGCTTTAAAAGGTTACCTTGAGAAAGGCTTGGGGCTACACAGCAATTCTAAACTCCTAGTCTAATTGATAGCTGACTTACAAAGACTTTCTATTGGCTTAAACCTATGTTCAAATTGTCTTTTCTTGTAGATACCTCACAACCAAAAATACTTAGCCTGGCCTACAAGTCCATCACCTGACTGCCTGGGCATACAGCAGCATTGTTACTGTGATTAAAACACAATGGCAAGGAGTCTGAAATGTCTATGGAAACATTTATCAATGATAGATGTGTGAGGCAGTGTGTGAGACTCTAGGGAGAAAACTGTCAATTTATAGTTAATTAATTCCTGGGAGATGGTTTTCTCTCAGCTTTTCTGAACAGAATGTTGAGGGATTCTCTAGTTTTCACAAGAAATTTACACAGCAAGTTTGGCACAGCAATTTACAGTGGCCAGGCACACGATAAACAACAAACGGGCTCCAAATTCTTAGGCTCTAAAATGCAGATTTACCCAGTGGCAGCCTTTGTTCAGGTTGTGATAATCTTATCTAAATGACTTAGAGAGAGTTGGAAAAACATAAGATGAGCAACTATGGAGTGTTTGGTGCACGCAACACATTGTATAACCTATACTTCTATTTAGTTCCAAAATCAAGTCCATCATTCCAAAGGAAACCTTATACCCATCATGGGTTTCCCCTAGTCCCATCTTTCACAGCCCTCACGAACACCGCTTTAGTTTCTCTCTTTGTACTTATCTATACTGGACCTTCCATGTGAAAGAATTCATACAGTATGTAACCTTTGGAGTTTGATTTCTTTTACTCAGCATAAAGTGTTCCAGATTAATCTATATTCTGCTTTGAATGAGTTCTCTGTCTATATGGCTGAATATTGTTGCATTGCATGGAAAACAACACTTTGCCCATTTATTTGTTTCTGCCTTGTGGCTGTTGTCAATAATGTTGCCATGAACAACTATGTTTATATTTTCCATTCTTCTCTGTATTTAGGAAATGCATTGTTCGGTCTTATGAAAAATCTAATGTTAACCAAAATTCCCTTTCTGACTCTTAAAAGTAAGACATCCTGATTAGGACAATTGTAAAGTAAGTTCCAAACTCTGGGGATTTTTGATGACTAGTGTTATACATTAACTCAGTTTAGCCATAGGGTACGGACACTTCTTCAGTGCCATTCTTATATCCCTGTAAGTGTGTTTTGATGAATCTTAACATTTGAGTCAGTAGACTGGATGTAGAAGATTTCCCTGGATTGTGTGGATGAGTGCCATCCAATTAGATGAAGACTTGAATAGAAAAAAAGCCTGACCACCCCTCAACAGAAAAGAACTCTTCTTTCCTGGTGGCTTCTAAACTGATATTGTACCTTTGATATTCTCTTTGGTACTAAACTAAAATGTTGGTTCTTTGTGGGGTTTGATGGGACTTTCTGGCTTTCAGATGGGACCTATGTTACTAGATCTATTTCTACATCACTGACTCAGTCTGCAGCTCTCGAAACATGCTTGACTCCATAATTGTTTGAGAAATTCCTAAGAGTAAATCAATTTATCCACAGTCAGCAATATCATTTACCTGCTGGCCCACCTATTTTTAGTTTCATGGCTTTTGTTTCCTATGACAAAACACTCTGACAAAAGCAACTTAAGAGAGAAAGGGCTTATTTGATTAGCAATTTCAGATTACAGTCCACTGTAACATGTCCCTGGACCTCAGAACAACTCTTGCCATTAGAGTTAGAGGCACCACTCTGACGTTAAAACCCAGCATGTAGGCCCCTAATACCTATGAAAATGTGAACAAAGATCTAGTCTATCAAAGACCCAGGCCATAGTTCCAGGAATGTCCTTAAATGTACTAACTTTGCTTTTTGGCTTCTGTAGTTCTGCTTCTTGGTAACTGAAGTGTGACAACCAGGATGTGGCTTTCATGCATAAAAGACAAAGGACTATAAAGCTCAGGCCTGCATGATTTGGCTAATTTTCCCATGCAACCATTGACTGGCAACAAAAACTTTCTTTTTGGCTTTAAGAGTGTCTGCATGGTGTTCTCTGGTGGGCTTACCTTGAAATGCCATTATCCAGGAAAGTCAAACTGTATTTGAAGTAGTTGGGCCTATTCTATCTAAAGTCAAGAGCATAAAGCAATAAGTTAATGTGCCACACTAGTGCTTAACTTGCTTTCTCTACTTTTTCCCAAGCCGATATCCCCTCCCCAGAGAATGGAGCCACTAGTAGTGGTCTCCCAGTTTGATTGATGTGATTAAGATGATATCCTACAGATACTGCCTAATCTAAATAATCCTTCACTGAGACTTCCTTCCCAGGTGAGTCTAGACTGTGTCAAGTGTTGACAATTAAAAGTTACTGTCACTCATCTGTTGAGACCCGTACTCTGTCTGGCTTGGGGGCCAAAATTGTCCTGGCCTGCGCTGCTGCTCTGGTCCACGGGTCAGGGTTCTGAAGAATGGAGACAAGACAGAGGTTCTAGAGTCAAGTCTCAAGTCTCCTTTATTGTCTCTCTTGACTCATATTCTCTCTCATTGACTCATATTCACTCTTGACTCATATTCCCCACATTGACCCTATTACAAGGAAATCTGGGGTATTTATACGCTTTTGGCACGTGTCTTGTAGGTGCGTGGATACCATGTGCCTTGCAGGTGTGGATAGCATGTGCACCTTACAGGCATGTATGGCGTGGATAGCACGTGCACCGCATGCCTTGTAGGCATGGATACCACGTGCTCCTTGCAGCTGGGGGCACTAAACAGCAAAACAAGCTATGTGGGATAATCAAGATATTTATCAGAGTGTGCTTCAGCTGTTGTAGGCTATTGAAAAGCAAGTCTCTCATCAGAGTATATGGTTCCAGATGGCTTCAAAGTTGATAGCTGCTTTCTAGCCGCTTTCTGCTTAAAGTTGGCTACCAACACTCATCTATCTGTCTATCTATCTATCTATCTATCTATCTATCTATCTATCTATCTATCTATCTAATCTATCTATCTATCTGTCATCTACCATTTGTTATCTATATATCTATCATATATCATATATTAACCTATCTTCTATTTTCTATTGCCTATCTCTATCTCATCCATGACTTATGTAGGTATAGAAAACAGACAAAGATATACTGTACAAGCTTTCATGTAGACAGACACAGATACACTGTATATAAGGTCCTTCTCTTGAAAACTCTGGCTAATGCAGATTTTTATATTGAGTATAGTTCTAGAGAAATAGAATTTTAGGGGTGAGATTTTTAAATGCATACTTGGGTTTCTAGAATTGGCCCTCTGATCCAACTATATTTCTAAAATGTTAATAACTCCATTTCCAATAGTGAAGAGAGTACCTATAGTTCATGGCATGATCCAGCTACAGGGCAGGGATTACCATTAGCTATTCCTCACCAAACAGCTTACAAGCAAAGCGGGTCTCAGTGGTTGTATTTTATACATCTCATTCCTTTCATCAAACTTATGAGAACACAAACGTTACTGGTTGTTGCAAAATGTCACTGCACAAAACAGAAAAAGAAATGAGTGAATTCAAGGACTATACTCCAAGCTCAAGCGTTGTGTGTTTGAAAGCCCTTTCTTTTCTTTTGTAGAGATCTCTTCTTCTCTTTACACAAGGATTGCTGAAAATCAAATCCACAACATCATCCCAAAACTGGCGGAAGCACAGTGTAAGTTGAACTCTTACCTTGCTGTGAAAGTGTGAATATGACTGAAAAGCAGTAGGACTTCCGAGAATGGTAATGGGGGCATTGATGAGCCTGGGGACACTGGGCTCCTTACCTGTGATTATGTTCATTGTTGATGGATGACATGTAGTAACAGTAGCGTCTCCTCTGAGCTCTAAATGGATTAACCCTGGGTTACTTAAAGACACTACATGGCCTTCCTCGAGGCAGTGCCACTGAACTCCAGCAGACACACTTTACCTTCCCTCTTTTCCTCTCGACCAATAACTACTTAGATTTTTCATTCTATTCTATTCAGACAGAGATCCAGGCAACATGTCTGTAGACAGACATCATGACCATAGAATAACCAGGAAGAAGAGAAACTTAGGCATTTCATCAAATTTAGCAATACGAGGTCCCTAAACAGACACTTTGCACTTAATAGCTCAGAATTAGGGAGAAGCTCTCACCAGTTGGCTAACTGACTGAAACATGGACCAAACGTTATCTACCTTGAGTATATTTTAAATGCTAAATCTGCCTTGGCTTAACATAAAAGAAGGTATTCAAAGGTTTAAGGAGATTGAAATATTGAATGTTATTTAAGCTTGACACACCTGGGAAGGCACAGCAGAAACGCCTCCTACCATCATTATGAGAACTACATTTGGGAGAGGAGCCACAGCATCCCTGAGAGTTCTGTGATTGCTATTGTTTTGAAGGCCAGTGGGAATCATAGCCACTCAGATGGGCAAACATGAATGCAATGGAAGTAACTAAATTCCAGAATGGCATAGGTCAAGTGTCTCAGCTACTAGAGACAAGGTGAACATTGCTATGTTAGTATAATGACAAAATTAAAGTATCCCATAATTCACGTAACAAATAGGTTGTCTGGAATAGAGTGTGCCCCCCCCCAGGTGTCTCTCACTATTACCATTCTCTGTGATTAAAGTGTGTGGAAAACTACAGTCCAATCCAGACAGGGCTGCTGTTGTTGCCCTATTTAGTTAGGAACTTGCTGTGTGCATAGGAAATAAATCTTTTCTCTTGCCAATCTTACCACCTTATCATGTAACATGAGACGTAGTTACATTGTAGTGTTAAGTTATAGGATAT
Organism: Rhabdomys pumilio; assembly: GCA_030674055.1. Classification (NCBI taxonomy): domain Eukaryota; kingdom Metazoa; phylum Chordata; class Mammalia; order Rodentia; family Muridae; genus Rhabdomys; species Rhabdomys pumilio. The sequence goes on from JANHMN010000007.1 coordinate 58,164,399, forward strand.
CACTAAAATGATTACTTATTCTTTAGAGTTTATATGGCACATGTACTTGCCTTTCCCATTCTTTTCACTTTTATCATGCAACATGAGACATAGTTGCATCATAGCATTTAAGTTATGGAATATTGAAAAAAAAGTAAGCTATGCCACAGCAAACTCTGTCTGGCAAAGAAACTAGTATGTTTCTAATAGTAGGCATAACAGTCCAGTCACATTACATAGAATCTTGCCTTTATTTGGAAACAATGTCTGGTTTAAAATATGTTGATGTGCTGTGGCTAGTTTCTATGTTTCCAACCTGATTAGACATTTGATCAGATATTATTCTGAGAGTACCTGTAGGGATGATTAGACAAGATTAAGACTTCAGTAGGTTAACTGAGTGCAGTAGATGGACCTTTGGAGGTGTGTGTGTCTTAACCCACCAATCAAAAAATAACTAGGAAGAAAAGGTTTCTGTCTAAAAGAATTCCTCTTGTCTGATGGTCTTTAAGCTAAAACATGAACCTTTTTTACTGATATCTGATGTGGATAGAAATATCAGTTCTTCTGGAGTTTTCTCTTCCTTTCCCCTTCCTCCTCCTGCCCCTGCTCCTCCTCCTCCTTCTCCTGCTCCTTCTCATCTTTCCCCTGCTCCCCTCCCACTCCTCCTTTTGCTCTTCTTCCTTTTCCTCTCTGCTCCTCCTCCCGCCCCTCCTTTTCTTCCTACCCCTGCTCCTCCTCCTTTTCCTGTGTCTCTACATCTTGCTCATCCTCCTGCTTTTCCCTCTGCTTCTCCTCCTCTGTCTTTTTTTCTGTATTATTTTTCACTTTTTGTTTGTTGCTTTTTGAGACTAAGACCTACTTTGTTCAGACTGTTCTGAACTCACCAATATTTCCCCTTTCATTCTCTCAAATACGAAGATAATAAGAAATTGTTTCTTAGATGATAGAAAAGTTCCTTTGCTAATCCCTCTCATTGTTTCCTGTTGCAAAAGCCATTTATAGAACAGCCAGAGCTTGTGAAAACTGCTTTATGAAATGAAAGGCCACAGTATCTTGTTGCCTGATGTCCTGGCCACAACCAGGGGCCATAGGAAGTGAGGAGGGCCTGGCCTCTGTGACAATGGTGCAATCAGTGGCTCTCAGCTAAAGAAGCACAAGTAGATCAGCAAGGCCACATGAGCATGAAGACCTGAGTAGTTCAGTAACCCATATACAAAGCTGGGCTTTGTGGGACAAACTTGTAATCCCAGCACTGGGGAGTCAGGGACAGATGAATCCCTGAATCTTACTAGCTAGTCCACCTAGCATAATGCTAATGAAAGGCCCTGTCACAAGAATAAGGTGGATGGCATTCCTGAGAAATCACATACACACACACACACACACACACACACACACACAGAGAGAGGGGGGGGAGTACAAAGCTGCAGGGATCATATGGGGTTCAGGAGTAGCTTCAGGCTTGCTGTGCTTGTACATGCCTCCTGTGATTAGCTTGCTCTTTGCTTGAGCTCTGAACCTTTCATCCTAGCCCTCCTGATAGAGAAGAGTTGGTGGAAGAAAATGCAGTAGGGTACAATGGCAAAATGAGCTACAGCCAGCCCCCTCAATTTTTTTATTTCCCAAGTGTTTGCTTGGGACTACCAAAATGTAAATATCTTGGTAAATTAATGCGATACTTGACAATTTAGGAAAGGGGAGAAAAACAGTTCCACAACTTACTTAATCAGAAAGGTCAGTGGAAAACGCTGCTCTTGTCTCTCCTGCATGTGCCTGTGTGTGGGGTCTGGGAAATAATGGGCATGCTCCTTCTTTATGTCCAGGGGAGGGCAGTCTCTTAGAGCCCAACCCTCCCCAATACCACACAAGTAGTGAAAAGCTAAGATTTCTCAGCAGAGGCAGAGCACCAGGGGACATTTGATGCCTGCCTTATTCAAGTCACCAATAATCTGTCTTGCATCACCCACTTTTGTTAGAATTGGCTAATAGGCCACATGCCTCTGCTGAAGGCTGGTATATAAGCAGTGATCCTGCAAGCTGACTTCCCGAACTGAGGCAGGGAGCAGCCAGCATGGGGCATGCTGGGCGCCAGTTCCAAGCCCTGCTCTGGAAGAACTGGCTCTGCAGACTCCGCCACCCAGTAAGTGTCCTGTGTTTTCAGAGGGCTTTGGGAGGGAGGGCTGGGGTAGGGATCAGGGTCTGATCTGGACTACCCTGATTCTTGGAAGGTGCAAAATCCACAGGAGACCCAGACTTCAGGGTAATTTTCCATCAGCACTTACCCTATGGGTCAATGTTGCTGAACTCTCATGGAAATTCTATTGCTGAATCGAATCTTGTCAGAGAAGGCTAATTCAGAAATAAAGTGACAAGCAGAGCTGGAAGAATTGGTATGTGGGGTATTTGTTATAAAAAAACGGACCTGCAAACCTTCTGGCTTAAAGAGCAGGGCATCAGAAATGGTTAATGCGTAAACAGAATATTATGGATGCTAACTCTGAAGCCCAAGGACTAAGAACATAAACGGTCTTCACACCACACACCCCTCAGTGTTAGTCTGTGATGTCCTCTCTTAGTCTTAATTTATATCTCCATCTCTCCTGTCTCCAGAACCAAATTTAGTTTATAGCAGCTAGGATTTCCTGAACAGATTTGAGTTGTACAAACCAAATTCATGCTAATATCTCAGTTTTTTTTTTTTAAATCTCCCAAATGTGGATTTTAGTAAAGTATGGTCATGATGAACAGTCCTTTATTCCTGCTGTGCCCGAGGAAGGCTCAGCAGTAGAGATGTCCCTTTAGGCAGTGGGCCTGCCTGCCTTGACAACTGAATTTCATTTGGCTCCCTCCCTCAGCAGAGCAGCTTTCCACTCTTCTCATAAAGCAAATTTTTTAAAGGAGCAGTTCTCTGACCTAAGTTTTGAGGATCAGAAGAATATAGTTGGGAATTTGATTGTACAAAGGTTTTAATATCAGAGATGAGCAAGTGAGACACACAGGCTTCCGATGAACTATGAACGTGTTTTCTGTGATATGGTTTTTCTTTTATGAACAGTGGGTTTCATTAACATTTAAGTTTTGGGATCTATACCTATATTCCGACAAAGCAGTGTTACAGAGAAGGTCAGCTTTCCATGGACACATTGCTCTTTTCCTTTTGAGTATGTGGATTTGTTAACTTCAGTAGCCTAGTAACTAAGTGACGGGTGGTACCCAGATTCCCCTGTCTTTGCTGCTGGGGACCATCGTCAACAGAAATATTTAGATCATGCATTTATTTGTTTGGTGACTTCTTGTTTAAAATGGAGACCCCTGAACCTCATCCTTTACCACCTCCATTTCCTCGCCAGTATTTTTCTTTTATAAGGGTATGCTGCAGAATTACTTGTTTATTGCTCACCTGTGGGTCATGTGTTAGAATGTACCACCAAGGAGAGTAGAACATTTTTTTCCAGTTGTTTACCACATGTGCACAGCTTCCAGAGCAGGACCTGCCACACAAGAGGTGTCCTTGTAACCTTGACTGAGACAGGCGTGGTGCTGCATATCTTGAATTCTAGTACTTTGGAAGTAGAGGCAGGAAGATAAAGGAGTTCAAGGTGATTCGTTGCTACATAGTGAGTTCAAAGTCAGCTTGAGTTATAGAAGGTGCTGCCTTCAAAAAACCTGGTTATGGCAATAAGATCCATCTTTAGTTGGATGTAGTTTTACATTACAAGAAGAAATACAGTACCTGCTTATTACATTCATACAGTCTACTAGGGGCCACAAGACAAGTGTGAATCAGCTCCATGAGCTGTAATCAGGTCTAAGAAAATCAAGCAAAAATGTAACTGAATATTATATGACTCCTTTTCAAGGACTACCTCCCACAGACGTCTGTGTTCAAATGGGGGCTGTTAACTGCACAAAGTCACCTGTTGTGTTTTTGCTCTTCACACAGTGGAGCCTAAAGGGACACAGGGACCAATGTAGAATGTACAGCTTCTTGACATTCTTTACTATTTACTGGTTGACTCAGACAGTGGTCTTAGTTGGATTTCCTCCCTGTGAAATGGCCAGAATGGTTATGTATTTGACATGTTCACAACAGGGCCCCTCAGATGAGTGGGACCAATTTGTATCACAGCACAGAATGAAAGACACTAGTGCCTTGTACATCTAGGACATGAGCTGTGAGCTCTGAGAGGAGGAGAGGCTAGGGAAGGCTCTAGGGTACCAGCTTGCAGGACCAGGGACGGGTCAGCGCAGAGCCTCAGAGGCAATAGGATGGCAGCATTCATGTCTCTTAATCAATTGCAGTGGAAACACTGAGGGCAGGCCCCTCTGGGTGAGTGTCTTTGAACTGACCTAGATTTTCTAGCTTCTTGTTTTCCAACGATGATCTGTAAATTCTTGTTTTTGCATTTTGGAAATAAAACATCAGCACAGATAGGGACAATCAATCTAAGTGAATCCAACTACATGTTTATTCAGTGTATTCAGTTTATTATTTGCATAATAAAGGAAGCTTGTCTGTTTTACAGACACTTAAAAACTTGTTCATTTGGTTATTTTATGATCATAGATCCTTTATTTAAGGTTTTTATTTTGTTTGTTTCTTATTTTGTTTTTGTTGTTTTTCACTTTGTTTTTGGCCTCTCTATATAGTCCTGGCTGTCCTGGAACTGACTATGTAGACCAGGCTGGCCTTGAACTCACAGCGATCCACCTGCCTCTGCCTCCCAAGTGCTGAGACTAAAGGTTTGTGCAAGTCTTTTACCTTTAAATTATGTGTATTTGTCCATGGATATGTACATATGAATGTTGGCCTGAAGAGGGTATTAGGTCTTCTGGAGTTAGCATTACAGACAGTTGTGAGCCAAAGTTTGTGGGTTCTGGGAATTAAATTTGGGTTCTCTGGAAGAGCAAAATAGACCTTTAATGAATGAATCATCTCTCTAGCCCTAATGTTCTTTTAAAAAGCATTTTGTTATGGATATTTCAGGAAAAAACCAAGGTGATAGATAAATAATGTTCATCTTTATAGATGGCTAAGATTTTACTCTCGAATAATTGTTTATCAGAAGTCTAATTTTATGCTTAAAGCCACTCATTTTATTATTTTTGAGTTTTCATTTATTGCACAAGCATAAGAACAAGGATCAGTTTTAAATCCCATGAAATTCCATTGTGATGATTCATATGCTTGTTTCCATGGCATATATAATATATGTATTTGGTGGTTAATGTTCTAGACTTTTCTTTTCTCATTAAGCAGTGAAGTGTAACATTTTAAAAGCTGATGTATGGTCTTTGTATCCAATGGCTTTATTGCATAATAGTCCATCGTTGAATTCACATAATGTATTGACTATTTCCTTGATGCATGAAGGTACATTTTTTGCCTGCATGGTGTGTGTATGTGTTTGTGTCCATCTGTGATATGTGTATGTGTGTATGTGTGAGAGAGTGTATGTGTTTGCCAGAGATTGACATCAGTGTATGTGTATTGCTCCCCATTTTAGGTTTTGAGTCAAAGTCTCAAATCTGGAGCTCATTGATTCTGTGAGACTAGTTGTCCATCAAGCTCCAGGTATCTTTCTATTTGCACTTGTGTTAGAATCACAGGTGTGAGCCACCATGCAGCCTTTCCCCCCTTTATTAGGAGGACGCTGGGGCTCCAGACTCAGGTTTTAATCTTTGTACAGAAAACACATTACCAACTGATTCATCTCTTCAGTCCCAGGTTCATCATCTTGGAAATGTTGTTCTTTGATTAGTTTCCTGGAGCAGACTTCCTAGACCTGCTGATTCTGGGCATGTTGATGGAAGTGGAACACTGTACTCAGGAGTGTCCATAGATTGTGACCAAGCTCATCAGCACGATTATATCCAGGATCTATGAGCCAGGGGTTTATGCATGAAGTTATAAATTTGAATTTTTTTGTCTTTAACTATACAGCAACTAAACCCATTACTTATCACTTTAAAAATGAAATAAGTATACTGTTAGCCAAGTGGGGTGGTTAATCATGATTGTCAACTTGATATGATTTAGAATCACCATGAAATCAAACCCTTGGGTATATGTGTGAGAGGTAATCTAGATTAAGATAACTAAAGTGGAAAGACTCATCCTAAATGTGTGGCTTCATAGACTGGGGTCTTGGACTAAATAAGGAGAAAGTAAGAAATGGGTATAAGCATTCATCACTCTCTACTTCCTGACTGTGGTTGCAGTGTGGTTGAATGCCTCCTGTTCCTTCCCTACCTTCCCTGACACTGTGGTCTGTATCTCCCCCAAAATGTAAGCCAAAGTAAATGCTTTTAAAAAGTTCTTTTGTCAAGTATTTTGTCATAGCAATGAGGCAAGTAACTAATTCACCAAATGTTGCTTCTTGGTAGTGTCATAATTCTTCCTCTTCTTCCTCTTCTTCGTCCTCTCCCTCCTCTTCTTCCTCCTCTCCTTCTTTTAATATCATATGCTTTGATGAGAGTGTGCCAAGCCCACCCTGTTTATTGTGAATGACAGCACTGTCCAACCTGACTCTTGATCTTTTTGAGGGTGACTGCTGTCAGATCTCACAAATCTTGATTCCTATTCTCAATGGTGACTGCTAACCTCTCTCCTTTTGCCCCCAACTGGAGGAGATCCCCATCATTTATCAGCTAATGAAAGCTAACACAGCTCTTTGAGTTCGGACAGTCTTTTTGAAGACTTTGGTTAGTAGTTGGGATTGAAGTGCCATGTGGTATACATAGACAGCACGTTGGGACTTGAATGTTCTGAAAAATCTCAGGGGGAAGAGGCTTGGTTCATAGGAGGTGCTATGGGACTTTATAGCAGCTTTAAATGATGGAGGCTATGGAAAGTTATTAGGTCATACACGTATGCTGTTGAAAGGGATTGTGAGACCCTGATTTTTATTCTCATTCTTATGATTTTATGAGTGTTTTTATTCCCAACAAATTCCTTCCATGATGTGTGGTGTCACTATAGACCTGAAACAACAAGGCCAACTGATCATAGACCAAAAACTCTATGACTGTGAGCCAAATTAACTTTTCTCTTTGTAACATGAATATAGAAGTTACTTTGTTATTGTAGCAGAAAGCTGACTAATATAGGAATTGTGGTTCTAAATACAATTAATTCTTAACTATAGGCAGTAAAGGACAAAACTATATTGGAAATGTCCTTTGCTCTATACTCTTCAATACAGAAACCCATGATACATATTCTAGACTCTAGACTCCTCTTACATATAAGTCTCAGTGTTGTTGGTTTAAAAGGCCATAATGATACCACAAATACTTTGTCATATACAGACAGAGTTATGGTGCCCTTTCCATGTTCCTCTCTCAGGCATGGCTTGAAAGAAGTCCATAAGGATGCCAGCGTGGCAGTATAGCAGCTTCTATGCTCAACACATGGTCAAGCTTAAATCTGCTTTCATTAGAGAGCTCTCAATCAGCCCGGCTCAAGCAGGCCCATGTCTCTAACTCAGAATCATCTACTTTCAGGTCTAGCCCCCAAAACATTCTTTTAAAACTGTCTTTCTTTAATAAGGAAAAAAACTCCACATTTTCAGGTTTCATTCCCTAAACATTTGACATTTTATGCTTATGTATCTGTGAGGGTTTTTTGTTTTTTTTTTTTGTCTTATATACATCAAAAAGAATCTCACATTTATTTGAGATTTTCATTCACCCTTGAGTTCTATGATACTTGAACTTGACATGGTATGAAGCATAACTTTTTTTCTGAAAAAAAAAAAAAGGACTGGCCTCAACTTCTTCATTTTTTTCCCTGAAACCAAAAACAATCACGGATACAAAGTCCAGAGGTAGAGAAGCTCATCTTTCTTTTTGGACATTATTTTAGAGGCTCATTCTATTTTTGTTACAATTTTTGTATAGTTAGAAGTTATAGTTTAGCTTCCTGCCAAATCTACTTGACTTAAGGTCCTGTTAGCAAAAACCAGGGGGTCATTGGTCAATTGTCTAAACTCTCAGGTTGATAAAAAAAATCTTGAAAGACCACCCTGACAAGATGCATTCATTGCATATCTTTAAAAGTTTTAAAATACCTTGCTAGTGGAAAGTACCTCAAGAGTTCAAATGTTCAACCATAATATTAGCAGACCTTGGGTATGTATGCCATAGCTTAGGGTGCTATGACAAAATACTGCACACAAATACAATGGGAGGTTGGAGGCCCAAGGATGAGGATGACAGGCTAGCCTCTCTGAAGAGTAATGCACACATGCTCTTCCCATGCCTCTTTTCATCTCTGTGTATCCAGAGTTCTCACTCATAAGGAAAATGCGTGCCACATGGACCATACTCATTCTACCCCAGTATGACTGTGTTCCAAAAAACCATGTCCAATGATCCTGCTTCCAAGTGAGTCACTGTGGAGTGCTGGGGGTTAAAGACTTCACCCTAGGAGCAGCAGTGGACAAGTTCAGCCTCAATGGTAGACTGGCTGGGGCCAGGTGTATATTTTTATTAGTACAAGTGCTGCCTCAGGAGATAAAGCCATACCCTGGGTGGTTTAGGACATTTAAATAGCACAACTTAATCCCCAGGTACCACCATTCCACATGGAGAAAGTCATTTGAGTCAAGGGAAAGATGTTTGATGTTTATAATTCAACTTCTCAGTGAGTTCAAGGCTAGTATGTGTTGAATGAGGAGAATCTGTCTCAAAAATTTAAATAAAACCAAAAAAACATTGCTTCTTAAAGAATCTGTTTAAATCTCCAGTCATCATAAAGTAAACTACAACACCCTTCCTCTCTCAGGTTTTGGGGTTTCCCAATGGATGGGGTGGCAGAGAGGTCCGCTGGTTTTAATTCTTGCTAACTTCTGGCTAACAGTATGATAAGGTTTAAAGGTGAACAACCATGACCTAGAAGTCTGACTTGTAGCAGAATATCTGTGTTATATTTGAGTGGACAGACTGGGCAGATGCTGCTAACTATCCTGGTCACTGTTAAGCCCTGAAGACTCACATGGTGGCTGTTCTCACCTTTTCATCAAAACTTCTAGTTATCCATTGGCTTTGTCCAGCTCTCAGAATCCTCTCATGGAAAGACCTGGCCTGTGTGTGACTTGGGTACACGGCAAGTGATCTGATCTGACTCTGCTCAGATCTTTCTGATGGTTTCTCTAGTATGGTCTAGGGGTTGGTATAGATGTTAATTAGATGAGGTTTGCTTAGGTCATAATAGCTATTATATCAATGATCAGTCCAACTTTCTGGGACATGCTTGTAATTTGCAGAATTCACACATGAGCACAGATATTCTCCAGGCTCAACCCATTCTTATGAGCCAGTCAGTCAAGACATAAGTGCTAAATGGCTACCTGCTGATGGCTCTCAGATCCTTCTGCTTTGTCTCCCACCACCCTAGAAGAGCTACAGATGTAGGCACTGCTGAACAGAACAGGCTGAAAGATGAGGGGTCCCGGGAGCAGCGCGTTTGCCTTTGCATCACTCTCATGGTTCCCAGCGAACCATGTGAAGTATAATCATGGAAAACTTGTTCATTTTCCATAGTTTAGCTCCACAGCCAGCTACATTAATATCTGGATTCCTCGTGACAGTCTGAAGCTCTGACTTAATTCTTTTTACACATTTGGAGTAATAATCTGGTGCCTGCATAATAGATAAGAAGACTAAAAAGTACTTGCAGGTTTCTGTTGTGCCCTTAGGTTGTCTTCCCTACGCATACAAACACCTGTTCTTGACCCTGGGAAGGAAACTGCTGGGTCACTCTGGGGCTACTGCAGGTCATCTGGGTATGTCTCAATGACTTGGGAAAAGCAGCATTGAAATCTAATTAGCGAGAAGTAAACATGCTTTGTGGATTTAAAGCTCAGAGCAGGTATGCATTGAGCTTGCTTGTTTTTCTCCTATTCATAATCAAGGGATCACAGGGGCCCTTTCAATTCTGATTGATCTTGATTTCCTTGTAATCTGGCTTTGTTTTCCTCCCATCTGCATTCTCAAAGCCCAGGTAAATACACAAACTTAGTGGGCAGGAAAAGAAAAAGTTTTAGTAGGATAGGAAGGGACTGCCTGTAGGACGAAAGGGCTAAGGTACTTTGTGTCCCCTTGCAGGTGTACTTCGGGTCCTGCCTGTGACCTGCAGTTAAGAACCTGCAGCCTTCTACAGGAATGCAAATGGGTGCTTTTCAAATACTGGGCATTTGAATTTATAACTTCCCCATTTGATTGCTTGCAGGGGGAAGGAGAGAAATGAAACAAACACTCCACCTCTTTATGAAATTCTTATTGAAGTTGTCACCAACTCTTTAGGGAGAAAATGCAAAGATCACCAAAAGGCTAGGTCTGTTTTATATAGGATGGCAGCTTCTGAAAACAAAACAAAGGCCACTTGAATGCATGGGATTTCCTTGCTGTAATTATGGATTTTTGGCATGGGTAGGCCCACTTTTGCATTGAGAAGCAATCTCACCATGACACCCAGGATGGCCACATTCATGATGATTCTCCAGCCTCAACTCTCCTAATGCTCCTTGGCTAAGTCTAGAGTTTGTATAGGTCTGGCTATGGCTTTTCTATACCAGGACTGTCTTAGGGTATGTAGCAATAGTGTCTGGTCTGAATGACTTGCTAGCATGTATTGTGCTTTAGGCTAGGGTCTGGAGCTCTGGGAACAGCTGTACCTGTATGTAGTGGTGCTCATGTGTCAGGAGAGTTAGCACTCCTTAGAGATGAGAGGGAAGAGGCAGAAGCCAGTGAGCATAGTCACTTAGTTAGGGAGATGTGACTGGGTGTGGCTCAAAGGAGCTGCTGCAAAAGGCCTGAGGTAGAAGCCATGTAATAATCAAGAAGACAGATAAATGTAGTCAGTGTTAATATTCTGTCAAAACTCCACCTCCACAGTTACCTGGCAACAGCCAGGTATGCTCCTCCCCACAGTTACCTGGCAACATCCAGGTCAGCCTGGCCCACTATAAAAGGGGCTGATTACCCCGTCCTCTTGATCTCTTGATCTTTTGCCTCTAGCCTCTGTCTCCTCCACCTTTCCTTCCCCCTCTCTCCACATGGTCATGGCCAGCCTCTACTTCTCTATTCTCTCTCCCTGTCTTCTCTCTCTCCCTGTCTTCTCTCTCTCTCTCTCTCTCTCTCCCTCTTTCTCTCTCTCTCTCTGCCTCTACTACCTACCCTCTTGGCTCACCTACCCATGCCCTGAATAACCTTTATTCTTTGCTATATCAGTGTGTGACTGGTCCCTCAGGGGGAAGAGATGCCTCTGCATGGGCCCGCTGAGACACCCCCTTTCCCCATACCTCTCCACACACCCACAGAACATACTTTCTTTATCTCTCTATCTTTTTATAAACACATCAGTCAGTATAACAGAAGTTATATTTTCTTGTGCTGAGGGTCATCACACAATGTTCCTGACTACAGTCCTAAGTCTGTCTTCACAAGTCTGCTCCCCTGTGCAACATATCTTAGTTGGAGGTTAGGTTCAGTCTAACAGAAGTCTCTGATTTGAGGGTCAGATCCTAGGGGAGACTCTCCAGTCACAGGACAGATCAAGGTGGTATCTTTTCAGATGTGCAGAGCAGAACATTGCCCTTGGTCTCTGCTTATCTGTTCAGTGGGCATCATGGGGTTCTAGGACTGTGTCTGGTTTTCTTGAATGGGTGATGTCACTGGGTTCTGGCTATCAGGTACAGTCTTAGGTGTAGTAGGGTTCCTGATTAAGCAATTTTTATATTTCTAAAAGGCTTTTTTTTTTTTTAAAGTATGCTCATTACAAGTCAGCTAGTGACTGGTGCTCTCTTTGACTGAACGCACTTCTCTCTGCTCTGGCCGCTGTTGCCTACTCTTCTGTCACACTACTGTGCAGAGCCATATGGCATCTATGTGTCTTCTCTCTAAGCTCATCATGAACTGTAGCCCTGGATCCTCACAGTTCTTCTTCCATTTCACAGACTCAAGAAGCTGAGACCAGGGAGGGGGAGGCCTATTGTTGGCACAGACCAGGGGAAGTAGCAGGGCCTGGATTGTGAGACCTGGGCCTACCTGAATCTGAGCTCAGGCAGGTCCTTCCTGCCTCTTCTAGTGAACAGCACTGACTGAACTCTTATAGAGACTCAAGTGAGTCAAGTAGGACAGGATGCTGCCAAGCAGTCAGAGCCAGGAGACTCTTACACATACCAGGATTGAAGTTGGTGATCTCTACACAATGAGGTGTTGGGAGCTACTGGTAGCATCACCACAGCACAGCCTTGCATACAGTCTCTACCACAGCCCTGAACTCTATATTCACAGCACACATTGGCATGTACCATCAGAACTTATACAAATTTTCTGTTGTGAAGAGGCATTCTTGTTTGCAGGGGTATCTTGATATTCTAGAATGTTCCATATATACATAAATATGTGGTTCCAGGTGCTGCCTCTCCTCTAAGGGTCTATGAAAGCTGCTAATACACCAGCTCAGACAGGACAGGGTAAAGTCCAGAATGGGTAGGGTCCATAGTTCTCCTCTTACCTCCAGAACATTAGATGCTACTGCTTGCCAGGCCAGAATGGGAAGCAAAGTCTAGGACAAATGCTGTAGTTCTACATCTTAGCACTTTCTCCCTCTCATGGTGTCCAGATACCCACTGCACACTAGGCTGAAAGAATGGAGCAGAGAGTCCAGAGTGGGAAGCATCCCAGTTTGGTTGGGAGCAAGTGTATGTGGGGGAGAAAGCCTTCTCTGAGAATCTTAGTGTTACAGCTCTGTTAGGTGAAGGCCTGCTCTGATGATCTTTAATGAAGCAGCTCTCTGAGATGACCTTACCTTGTTCATATTTCTTTATTTAAAGTGGATTTAAATGCATGCACTTTTGGTATGAACCAAGAGTTATATAGTTTTGGGGAAGGGGTGAGAATATCCCGGGTGGGTAAAAGTCATTGGCTAAAGGCTAAAACTACTGAGATGCCTCATCTGCATGGGGAAGAATTCCAGCTGCTGTGCTATACGACTGACCACCTGTTGTTGAAATAATTATTTAATAACAGCCACTGCTCAAGCTGACTATCTAAGCTGCAGTTGCTTTACTGAGCTCAGCTACCATGTTGTGCGCCACAGCTAGAAATGGCCAGCCAAAAAAATCCAGCCCTGCCACCTATGAGACACTAGCGTGGGAGATGGCTCTGTCAATCTTCCACACTGTCTCTGCAAGGTTGAGCATTGCCCAGCCCATCCTGCCAAACACACAGGCTTGGTACAAATGAGACTCTAATGATTAGATTATCCAAAGGCTTATATATTTAGTAATAATTAATAACAAGATGCTCTTACAATCAGAGGTGTAACTCAATACCCAACCTAGATATACCAACTACCTTTGACTGCTACAGACAAGCAAATATCAGCCTCCATGTCCCCATCTCTCATTTTCCCGTCTCTCCCTTAGCTCCTCCTCTTCCTTCTCTTCCTCTCCTTACTCTTCCTCTTCTTCTTATTCCTCCTCTTGCTCTCCTTACTCCTCCCACCTTAGCTCCTCCTATAACCTGTGACCACCTGATTGGGGCTCTCTGGGTTACCATCTCTGAGGCAGGAGGGGAAACAGGGAGGGAGCTAGTTGCACTCCTGCTTGTCTCAAATTTTGAGATTTTCAGAGTTTTGACATGCTCTATTTTCACCAGTTTTGTGCTAGCTCCTCTTGTGACACAGTCCATGTTTTTCAAAGAAATATATATTATTTTGTATATATAAAAATATATGTCAAATATAAATGTATGCCATATATATTTTAAGATTATTTACTTTTAGTATTTTAATTCTATGTATGTATGTGTGTTTGTGTGTGTGCATGTGAGTGTGATGCCCCCAGACGCCAGAAGAGGGCATCAGATTCCTGAAACTGGAGTTACAGGTGATTGTAAGCCACATGACACAGGTGCTAGGACCCAAACTCAGGCCCTCTATAAGAGCAGTAAGTGCTTACTGAGCCATCTCTAGTCCTTTGATATATGCCATGTCAAGCATTACCTAGATGCTAGGCATGCTTCCAGTAACCTTACTGAATAGTAACATAGATGAACCAGAAAGGAACTTAGGTTAACTTGCTGTACTGGGTTGTGCTGCCTTCTCATCTACTTCTGTCTGCCAGGAAAGCACAGGTCACATGATGCCAGTCAACATGTCCAGTGTTAAATTCTTGCTGCCCCATGTGGTTTGTACTTGGTATTTATTCCATCTACAGTGGTATAATATAGTTTACTTAGTTTCCTATTGTGAGAGGTTTGTAATAAGATGGGTTTTGCTCCAGATCTACTTTCATTTACATGAGAGGTCTGTCAACATTTTTTCTAGTCTGGAGGTTACATATATGTATTTCTGGTTTTTTTTTTTTTTTTTTTTTTTTTTTTTTTTTTTTTTTTTTTTTTTTGTCTGTTCTCAAGTTTTGCGATCCCGATTTGTTATATCGGATTTTGGATATCATATACCATCCCTTTCTCCAGGCTCATCCTCCTATCTTTGACTGGACTCAGGTATGTCAGAAAAGGTGTGACCTACATGTAGTAGCTTACATATCTCAATTCTGGCTACATTAATGGAGGATTTAAAAATGTTTCACTGAAAATGATGTGTCATTGATCTGCTAGTGACCTGTAATCAGTTTGTCTGTCTGTCTGTCTGTCTGTCTGTCTGTCTGTCTGTCTATCTCTAACTGTCTGTCTATCTGTCTATCTATGGAACTAGAACAATATTGAAACACTTTTGACAATATTCTAGAACTTGTCTTGTTTCATAATGAATGTGAGCTCTTGGTCACAGTAACTCAGTTGTGATTTTGAGGTAGATGCCTTCCTTGTCTCTAGAACATTCTTACCAGTGAACCTCTCCACCAAGGGTACACATTACTGCATTTTTCTATCCTTTTTAAGTACGTGAGGGAAGAAATTATTTCTTGTTAACCTCTTTAATGCTGGAGTCTATAGCCTAATGTTTGATTGAGTCAATGCTAAGTTTATGTTCAATGACTGAATGTCATAAACCAAATGATTATTTTTTAAATGGAAGGAGAAAGATTTTATTTATCAATTTTCCTTTTTCTCAGTGTCCAACTATCATCAAGGTTTGTAAAGGCTTTTCTGGAGGAAGCAGAGTAGGAACTCTGAGCTCTTGGGATGTCACAGCTCCTTGCTGCACAGTACTTGCTATGCTGTTTCTACAGTTGAAGGTGGCATTTGGTACTGACTTTATCTTTGCTTATTTGAACTGTGTGAGAGCTAGATTGGCTTCTCTAAAGGAACAACAGTGGAGACTGCCAAATACTTCTGGAAAAGTTCTTACTTGGAAGATGTTGGCACTGGGAGGCCCTAAACAACTCCAGACAGACACAATAGAACTTCATGTGTACTGCACAAGTCTTTGTTTTCAAAGACCAGGGTAACAAAGTAATTATGTGCTTTGCTTCAGCTTCTTTGACATTCTAAACTTAGGATGATTCCCCTTCCTTCAGCCAATGAGATCTTGGGACAAGCTTCTTCCCCAAAGGGGTCTTTTTCTTTCTTAATTCCTTGACAATTTTGTTTTTATCATTTGTGTTTTCCACTGTAACCCAAAGCACATATCCCAAGAACCTCTTGGAGGATTCAAAATTGGCTTTAGGCTCAGTCTGAGAAGGGTGGTTTGTACCAGTGAGATAGAATTGACTTGTTTACTCAGCAGGCTCACCTAAGCTTTGTCCAGGGTACATCAGGAATCAGTTTAGGGGCACCAGGTAAAATAGTTATCATGGTTTCCAAAGTGTTAGCCACCACAGTAAAGTCCATCCCACAGGACATCTTGAGGCATATGTGCTACTTAGAAATATTCTACAATCATGGGGGGAAGCAAAGGATGGAATTACTTGTCTTCATCCCTAAGTGCCCTGAAGAACATGACTCTTTTCATTTCACAGGCATAGGTATAATGTGGTGCATGTGGAATACCTAGGGGCCCAGACATATTTCAGATTTCTGATATTTTTCAGATTTTGGAAGATTTTCATGTACATGTAATGAAATCCTTGGGAAAAGAACTAAACCCCCCATCTAAACACAAGATTTATTTATATTTCATGGATATTTTTATATTTTCCATGAAGAGAACATTATACTTTAATAATTTTATACACAGAATAGTTTCATGGCATGTATTTTTCTACTGATGACATCATATCATTGCTGAGAATTTTATGAACCTAGGGACATTTTGAATTTCAAGTTTTTGCATCAGAGATGTTTACTTTGTCCACTCATTTTATCATCTATGAAGCAGGGCCTCCATCTACGTTGTTCACTGTTTCTCCAGTTTGTAAAATGGTCCCTGACATGATACATTCTTTCTACTAAACAAGCAAATGAGTTTGTTAATTTTTTTTATTTTTAGTAGATTTTCTAGAGAACATAGATGTCATTTTGATAGAGCTTAATTATTTTTGTAGTTTAAAGAATGTGTGTCTAAGGACACCAATATGATACTTTCTGTTTCCTTCCACATATTTTTCCCCCATTTTCTCTCATTTAGTTCCATATCCTGCATGTGAGGGACCTCCCCCATGTCCATCTCTCAACTTACTTCTCAGAAAGACCAATCATATGTCACAGCTGCTGCTTCTTCTTCTCCTCCTCCTGCTTCTCCTGCTTCTCCTTCTCCTCCTCCTTTTTTCTTTTTAATATGTCAGATTTTCAGATCTGTATGGCTCTGTTCCTGGGCTATCTATGCCCCTCAAAGGGCAATTTTCCTCTTGTTAATGAACAATACATTGTTTTGATTATTATTACTCTGCATAAGGCTTTGACATGTTAGAAGACAAGTTCTTCAGCCCTATTTGTGTAAATGGTCTTGGATATTTTGGGTCTTTATTCTACTAAATACATCTGAGAAACAGCTCACTAAGTATGCCAGTAGGCAAACCCAAACAAACATACTTGTTGGGGTCTATTTGACTCCCAGGCAGCTCTGTTGTGTGGAGCAACAGGTTCGCATTGAACCCAGAGGTCAGGGCAGAGGTCATGACAATGACCTTTTACACATTAGCTATCTTCATTTGTTATTTATTTAAATACTCTGGTGTCTTTTAATAAAATTAAATATTATATAAAATTGCACAAATTTTACATTTTTTTTACATTTTGTTTTGCTTCTTAGTTGTTTTATGTTTTTTGTGGATAATTAAATATCACTTAAAATGTATTTTCTTAATGATTCTTGCTGGAGGTATACACAGTTATTGCAAAGCATGTTACACAGAATCTTCAGGAAAAGTGAATTTGGAACTCTCGTCCCCTATTTTGTCCACTGTTCTGTATTAGACTATGAAGTATACACATATATGTTTAGTCTTCACTGTAAGTTGCTGAGGTTTTTCATGTTGAAGTTCTTTTTTGTAGCGGTCCCCTCAGTATCTTGTCTTAAGCCTTGTTTGTGTAGTGTTTAGTGACTCATTTACTATTTACCTGCTGTATGCTTCTCATCCCGCCTGTATCTTTTGAAAGGAAAGCCTGAAATCCCTGTTCTTCAAATAGTTTAATCCCAGCATTGTTTGGAATCTGAGCACATGATTTGAAAGCTGCTTTAATGTGTATTGTGTTCAGCAACGGAATAGCCTGGTTTCTGTTTATCTTACAATTTTCTTTTCTTGTGTTCTTTTTTTTTTCCTGGATTTTTTTTGGGGGGGGATATTATATTTACATTTCAGATTTTATACCCATACCCCATTCCCCATACCACCCAGGAACCCCCTATCCCATTCCCCCTTCTCCTGCTTCTATGAGGATATACCCCCCACATACCCCCTACTCTCACCTCCCCACCCTCGAATCCCCCCCACCCCCAACTCAGTGTTCAGCCTTCATGGGACCAAGGATCTCCTTTTCCACCTATTCCTGACAAGGCTATCCTACCCTAGATATACAGATGGAGTCATGGGTCCCTCCCTATGTGCTCCCAGGCTGGTGGTTTAGACACTGGGGAGCTCTGGTTGGTTGGTATTGTTGCTCTCCTCATGGGGCCACAAACCCTTTCAGCTCCTTCAGTCTTCTCTCTAACTCCTCCTTGATTAGATCAATGGTTAGCTGTGAGCATCTGCATCTGAATATGTCAGAATCTGGTAGACCTCTAAGAAGACACTTCCTGACATCCACATCAGATTCTACCTTTGGTGACTGCACATGGGATGGATTTGATGATTTTTTAAAATTTCCTCAGTTTCTGTGTTATGTCTCCCTTTTCAGTTCTGATTTTATTAATTTGGATACTGTCTCTGTACCCTTTGGTTAGTCTGGCTAAGGGTTTATTTATCTTGTTGATTTTCTCAAGGAACCAGCTCCTGGTTTTGTTGATATTTTGTGTAGTTCTTTCTGTTTCTACTTGGTTGATTTCAGCCCTGAGTTTGATTATTTCTTGCCATATATTCCTCTTGGGTATTAGTTTCTTTTTGTTCTAAAGCTTTCAAGCGTGCTGTCAAGTTGTTAGTGTATGCTCTTTCCAGTTTCTTTTTGTAGGCACTTAGAGCAATGAATTTTCCTCTTAGAACTGCTTTCATGGAGTCCCACAAGTGTTGGTATGATGTGTCCTCATTTTCATTAAATTCTAAAAAGTCTTTAACTTCTTTCTTTATTTCTTTCTTGCCCAAGTCACCATTGAGTAGAGCATTGTTCAGTTTCCATGTGTATGTGTGCTTTCCATTGTTTTTGTCATTATTAAATACCAGCCTTAGACCATGGTGATCTGACAGAGTGCAAGGAATTATTTCAATCTTTTTGTATCTGTTGAGTTCTGTTTTGTGATCAATTATATGGTCTATTTTGGAGAAGGTACCATGAGGTGCTGAGAAGAAGGTATATTCTTTTTTGTTTAGGATGAAATGTTCTATAGATATCAGTTAAATCCATTTGGTTTATTACTTCTGTTAGTTTCTTTGTGTCTCTGTTTAGTTTCTGCTTCCATGATCTGTCATTGCAGAGAGTGGGGTGTTGAAATCCCCCACTATTATTGTGTGAGGTGCAATGTATGCTTTGAGCTTTAGTAAAGTTTCTTTTATGTATGTGGGTGCCCTTGCATTTGGGGCATAGATGTTCTGAATTGAGAGGTCATCTTGGTAGATTTTTCTTTTGATGAGTATGAAGTGTCCTTTTTTATTTCATTTTTTTTATTACTTTTGGTTCAAAGTCGATTTTATTTGATATTAGAATTGCTACTCCAGCTTGTTTCTTGGGACCATTTGCTTGGAAGATTGTTTTCCATCCTTTTACTCTAAGGTAGTGTTTGTCTTTTTCACAGAGATAAATTTCCTTTATGCAGCAAAATTCTGTGTCCTGTTTATGTATCCAGTCTAATAGTCTACATTTTTTTTTATTAGAGAACTGACTCCATTGTTATTAAGAGATATTAAGAAAAAATGATTGCTGCTTCCTATTATTTTTGTTGTTTGAGGTGGAATTATGTTTGTGTAACTATCTTCTTTTGGAGTTGTTGGAAGGTTACTTCCTTGCTTTTTCTATGTTGTAGTTTCTCTCCTTGTGTTGAAGTTTTCCATCAATTATCCTTTGAAGTGCTGGATTTGTGGGAAGATATTATGTAAATTTGGTTTTGTCATGGAATATCTTTGTTTCTCCATCAATAGTGATTGAGAATTTTGCTGGGTATAGTAGTCTGGGCTGGCATTTGTGTTCTCTTAGGGTCTATATGATATCAGTCCAGGATCTTCTGGCTTTTATAGTATCTGGTGAGAAGTCTGGTATAATTCTTATAGGTCTGCCTTTATATGTTACTTGATGTTTTTGCCTTGCTGCTTTTAGTATTTTTTCTTTGTTTTGTATATTTGATGTTTTGATTATTATGTGACGGGAGGTATTTCTTTTCTGGTCTAGTCTATTTGGAGTTCTGTAGGCTTCTTGTATATTTCTGGACAGCTCTTTCTTTAGGTTAGGAACGTTTTCCTCTATAATTTTGTTGAAGATATTTACTGGCCCTTTAAGTTGGGCATCTTCACCTTCATCTATACCTACTATCCTTAGGTTTGGCCTTCTCATTGTGTCCTGAATTTCCTGGATGTTTTGGGTTAGGAGCTTTTTGCATTTTGCATTTTCTTTGACAGTTGTGTCAATGTTTTCCATGGTATCTTCTGCACATGAAATTCTCTCTTCTATCTCTTGTATTCTGTTGGTGATGCTTGCATCTATGATTCCTGATCACTTTCCTAGGTTTTCTTTCTCCAGCATAGTCTCCCTTTGAGATTTCTTTATTGTTTCTACTTGCATTTTTAGATCCTGAATGATTTTGTTTAATTCCTTCACCTGTTTGGTTGTGTTTTCTTGCAATTCTTTAAGTGGTTTTTGTGTTTTCTCTTTAAGGGCTTCTACCTGTTTACTTGTGTTCTCCTGTACTTCTTTAAGGGAGTTATTTATGTCCTTCTTAAAGTCCTCTATCATCATCACAAGAAGTGATTTTAATTCTAAATTTTGCTTTTCCAGTATGATGGGGTGTCCAGGGTTTGCTATGGTGGGAGAACTGGGTTTTGATGATGCCAAATGGCTTTGGTTTCTGTTGCTTAAGTTCTTGCACTTACCTTTTGCCATCTGGTTAACTCTAGTGCTACCTGCAGTCACTGTCTCTAACTGGAGCCTATCAGTTATCTTGCTTCTGTCAGAACTCCTCAGGGTCCAGATGCCTCTGCGATCCTGTGATCCTGAGCTCCAGCTGCTCTGAGTGCAGTGGCTCCTCTAGGATGTTTCAGGATATGGTGTCTTCACGGGAGCAGACCAGCTAGGTGTCTGCTGCTCTGAGTGTAGTGGCTCCTCTAGGATGTCTCAGGATATAGTGTCCACTGCTCTGAGTGTAGTGGCTCCTCAAGGATGTCTCAGGATATGGTGTCTTCACGAGTGTAGACAAGCTAGGTGTCTGCCCCAGCCACAAGGACTAGGTGGGGGCGGAAGGGGAATGGTAATCCAAAGGGTCGGGATTTGGATGCCTGGTTGGTCCTGTGCTCCCCCTGCTCCCAGTTGTAGCTCTGGGGCGTAGGGTAGCGGGCAAGCATTCTTACCCTCTGATCTGAGTGCAGTGGCTCCTCTAGGACATCCCAGGATGTGGTGTTGTCATGGGAACAGGCCAGCTAGGTGTCTTCCCCAGCCACAAGGACCAGGTGAGGGGTGGAAGAAGGGTGGTATTCCGCAAGGGTGGGGTTTGGGTGCCTGACAGGTCCTGCATGCCCCCTGCTCCCAGTTGTAGCTCTGAGGAGTAGGGTAGTGGGCGAGTGTTCTTACCCTCTGCTCTGAGTGCAGTGGCTTCTCTAGGATGTCTCAGGACATGGTGTTTTCACAGGAGCAGTCCAGCTAGGTGTCTGCCCCAGCCACTAGGACCAGGTGAGGGGCTCTTGTGTTCTTGAGATATAATTTCCTTTTGACACTATTCTAATCAACTAACCTTTTCCTAGCTGTCCAAAGAGATGTAATTTCAGTTTCATTTCTTGCTGTTGATGAGCTGAGTGGTTGGTGACTCTAGTTACTCTGCTGATTAGTGTCTTTCTTGAACTCTTGAGATCTATATTTTTTCTTCTTTCTCTCCTCTCTGAGAGTGTGTGTATATGTACATGTGTGTGGGTCTGGGTGGGTGTAGACACATGCATGTAGTGTGTAGTGTGTTTATGTGTGTGTGATGTGTCTTGGGGTGTTGGTGAATGTTGAGTGTATGTGTGTGGTGTATGTGTGTGTAGTATGTATGCATGTGTGCACATGTTTCTCAGTTAGGGTTTCTATTGCTATGATAAAACACCATGACCAAGAGCAACTTGACAGGAGAAGAATTTATTTTACCTTATACTTCCTGGTTACTTCATTGAGGTTAAGTCAGGGAATAACTTAAGGTAGAAACCTACAAGCAGGAACTGAAGCAGAAACCACAGAAGAATGCTGCTTACTGACTTGCTCCTCATGGTTTTCTCAGTTCTCTTTCCTATACAGTTCCTATACAATATACCCAGTGTGGTGCCACCCATAGTCGACTGGACTTTTCTGCATCAACCATTAACCAAGAAAACGCTTGACTGACTTGCCTGTTATAGGCCAATGTTCTGGAAGCATTTCCTCAATTGAGAGTTCCTCTTCTCAAATGACTGTAGTTTGTGTCAAGTTGATTAAAAAAAAATCCCAACCAGAACAACATGTATGGGTGTATATGTGTATGTGATGTCTATGTATATACACATGTATAGGTGGTGTATATGTCTATGTATTACTGTGGTGTGTACAAAAGTCTCCCCCCACACTGTCTCAGGGTATGTCTATATTCTTTGGACTATTACATTTCTATTATCTCTAGATTTACATCTTTATCTGCTTGAAACAAATCCTTAGGCATAATTTTTAAAATATCATATTTTCTGCTTCTTCTCTTGAGGGATTATTTTTTTTTTTTTGGAACTGGGACCTCAGCAGCAATGCTCAGTTGGTTCCAGCCACCAGCACTGAAGGCAGAGATGATATTACTGGGTTATAAGTTG
Organism: Rhabdomys pumilio; assembly: GCA_030674055.1. NCBI lineage: Eukaryota > Metazoa > Chordata > Mammalia > Rodentia > Muridae > Rhabdomys > Rhabdomys pumilio. Next base: position 58,186,895 of record JANHMN010000007.1, read on the forward strand.
TTGTCATTCTTATGCTGGCTGTGTGTCACTGTCACAGTTTCACCCTTCATTGCTCATGGTTGCTAAATTATTTGTGTTTTCTAGGCACTGAGAACACACATGTGTGTGTGTTTGTTTTCATTCCAGGACAATTTTAGCTAAGTACTGAATATATTTTTACATAATGTGCATGTTTTTAAAATCCATATGTACTTTCTCTTTGGCCATTGTAGATATTGGATCAGCAAGATTGCTCAGTGAGTAAAGACATTTGTTGCCATTCCTATTGATCTGAGTTTGAGTTCCAGAACCTACATAGAAGAAGGAGAGAACAGAATCCTGCAAATTCTTCTCTGACCTCCACATGCATGCCTTGGCATGTACATGCCCCACAATCAATCAATCAACCAATCAATCAATCAATCAATCAATCAGAAATTCTGTGGGTACTGTTACACTGACATTTATATGGAATATTTGGAGGCCATGTTCAAGATTGGCCTGTGCCTAGCCTTTCAAACTGCTCTTTCCTTGTCTGAATCTTGCAGTTTTCTTCTTTTATTTCTTCCCTCTTCTTTAACGAACAAACTGAAATTCACTAGCCACAGCTCAAGAATGGTTAAATTTCCAAAACACAGCACAAAATTGCTCTTTTAATCTTTAGATGAAATCTTCTATAGCTTTGGCCACTTTTGGGTTCCATCTTTAAAATTCTTTTCCTCGGAGATGCTAACTTCTTATATTGCATAGTCTTTGCTTTTTTTCTGTTTGAAAATTTTTGAAATACTTTATAATATCACTATTGTTAACTCCAACTTTCTGTGATCAAGGATTCATGTGCAACTGTTGTCTATTTTTGTTGTTGTTGTGATTTTCAAGTCTGTACAGTTTTGTTTTTTCTCGTTGTTGTCAGCCTGGTAAGCTGACATGCTCTAAGGACGGTGACTCACACTTTGACAGCTTAGCTAGGGAACTGTATTTGTTCTTGATTCTCCAGTGATCTTCTTTTCTAAAAGCGTTTATTGTTATTTTTTAAAATTTTTGTAAAAGGAAATGTGCTTTAGATGATAGTGGAATTGAAGAGGGAGCTCATCTGATATAGATGAAAGAAAATCTTTATTACATTAATTGGGCTCTGTGTTCTCTTCTGAATTTTGTTAAATATTTTATACATGTTCACTCCATTCATTTGGGGAAGTTTCTGTCCTGTTGAGACTAGTCATTTTGTAGTTGTTGTTGTTGTTGTTATTATTATTATTATTATTATTATTATTATTATTACTATAGAGATCAGGCAAAGGCAAATTTTCCCCTGTTTCCTCTAACTCAGTGATTCTCAACATTCTTAATACTGTGACCCTTTAATAAAGTCCCTCATGCTGTGGTGACCTCCAACCATAAAATTATTTCATTGCTACTTCATAACTAATTTTGCTATCTTTATAATGTAAATATCTGATATGCCACATATCTGATATGTGAATTCCCAAAGGGTCACAACATATAGGTTGAGAACTACTGATCTAACTTTTCTTTTCTACCCTCTTCCTTATTTTGTTTGAAGGAAGAAACTCTCACCATATTTTTTTATCCAGATTCTCTATGCATGTTCAAACTGTTAGGAGCTCCTGAATTCTCTTATATCTGAGCTGTGCCGAAAGCAAAAGTCAAAAAAAAAAAAAATCTCTATTTGTAGATGGGATGTGTTGCGACAGGAGAATAAAACTGGGACCCCTACACTCATGAAGGTCACAGAGAAGGGCTCTGAAAGTCAAGTGTAAAGAGGACTCTCCACTTTCTCCTGGTGGAAACAGCCTCCTGGGACTTGGCTAAAAGAGTGGCCGGCTTTAGAGTTGCTTTGAAAGGTGACCTATGCTTTTTCAAGCATTGATAGGTTCAAGGAATGATTGATTATTTTCTTGGGAGCAGAGCCCGTGGCACTGCTCATGCCTGGTACTTTTGGACACTAATGGGCTCCTTCACTTAGAACAGATCATTGTGATTTGAAGTGAGAGCCTGAGGCCGGGGTGAGGGGGGGTGGGGTAGGAGTGCAGTCTTACATGACAGGAGACATGCCCATTATCAGGAGTATGATTAAAAATGCCGAGCAAGTTTCTGGGCTAATGACATATGAGAAGAAAATCATAAAAATGTGAGGAGAAGGAGAGACTTTGCCCCCTGCAGAGAGACAGCCTCATGAAAGGAACCGATTTATGGGTGCACAGAGGATGGTGACGCAGCAGAACTTAGCGTCTCTGTGGATGCTTTCCTCTGGGGATAATTTCAGATTCAGAACAGTAGAAAGTTTTTTCTACTTGCATTTTTCAAAAGGACAGTTGACCAGCTTGTAAATTAAAAAATTCCAGAAGTAGTGTTCTTTTAGGTTTAATTGGATTTCCTTTTGAATTTTAAAATCTTCAAAGGGTCTTCTTGAGGGATGTGGAATTATAAAACTTGCAGTGATTTTCATTTGCAACTACAAATTTGTCATGGGTTTAAGACTACATTGATAATATTTGTAGTTATGACTGACAGAGTTTATTTGGCAAAATTCCTTAAATTTCATTTTCTTTGCATCTAGGAAAGACGGTAACGATACTAATTTTTTAATTGATAAGTTGCTTGCATGAAATATTTAAACAATAAAAAAGCAAGTAAGATGGGCATGTGCCCCATCACTTAGGTAGAATCAGGAAGTCCACAGTTCAGGGCTAGCCTCAAACACATAGTGAGTGTGAGGCAATCCTGGATTATATGAGAGATTTTTATCTCAAACAAAAACCAAAATATAAAAGGCAAATGAAATAGAGAGAAAATATCAGGACCACCAAAGGCCAAGAAAGGGTTAAATTCTTTAATCAAAACCCAGAAAATGATGATTTACAAGATAGTTAAAAATGACTTAAGTGAGAAATCAGAACCTGGAAGAACAGAGAATTAGTAGGCAAGGAATTGTTAGGTGCTTAAAAACACTGTTTCATCCTGGTAATGAAAGCGAATTACTTTTGCATATCAACTTGATAAAATTATGACTGAAGTTAAAAGCTAGGGCTGGAGCTGTAGTTCAGGGGTAAAATGATTGTCTAGAATGCCAGAGGCCCTGGGTGGGACTCCCAAACACTACCAGAAAACAACAAAAGTTAAGGGAGTTAATCCTGCATGCTGTAGAGGTGAGATGGGACAGAGTGAGGATCAGGCTTCACACTCAGTGAAAGAGTTTCAGTTTTGTCTACCAGACTCAGATCCAGAATCCAATTCAAGTGATCTTTTGCTCATGGATTGAATTTTCCCATGTTCTCTTACAAGTGAGCCAGGGACATAAGAAAGCCCATGGTAGCTTGGTCACCAAGCAGAAAGTCAGGCATATTTCCGTAAGCAGGTGATTGGTTAAATAACCTGACATTAGAGGATTAATTAGTATTTAAAAAAAAAAAAAGAAGCAGATCTTTCAATGCTGATGTGAAAACTTGTTTCTGAAAGCCTTATACTTATGTAATACACATATACATGTATATTTATGTGAATTAAGAAACTCAGGTCATTGATCATTTGGGATAATAATTATGTTCCAGTTTACTTTTGAAATTTTATAGTTATTTATTTATTTATTTATTTATTTATTTATAATATCAACTACCACTTTGCTTTATTAGTCTATTGATCTTGAATGTTTCTTCTTTATAATGTTGTTTTCAAAAGCTAGCTACTCGGGACAAGAGCGAGATGCCCTCCTCTCCTCCTTTTTTTCTTTTTCTTTTTTCTTTTTTTTCTTTCTTTTTTTTAATTGGATATTTTATTTACATTTCAGATGCCATCCCCTATCCCCATTTCCCCTCCCTAGAAAATCCCTATCCCGTGCCCCCTTTTCCATTTTGCTTTTATACAATTTTTTTAAAATGTTAATCAAAGGCTTTATCAGTATGGTAATGCTCAATCAGAAGTGTAATCCAATACCCAACCTAGATATATAAACTATCTTTGACTGGTGGAGACACGTGAACTTCTGCCTCCATGCCCCCTCTCTCTTTCTCTTCTTTCTCTCTCTCATCACCTAGCTTCTCCTCTACTTCATCTTCTCCTCTCCTTACTCCATCTTTTCCTCTCGGTGCTCCTTCCCCCTTAGCTCCTCCTACATATCACCCTTCCTGTTAAAATAAAACTTTTCTCTCAAAATACAATTAGAGCATAATTATTCCTATTTGTACCAGTGAGGTACAAGACATTCTTAATACCCAGTTTATCCTTTTGTTGACTAACCAGAACCTCTGTTGTCTCTCTTGACTAAAATACTTAGTTTTGAACCTGGCTTTTTTTTGGCTTTAGAATGAATGTCAGCTGAAAACCATCCACTCAGATCTTTTCTCTCAAAGTAAATAGCCAGGATTGGCTATGAAACTATAGGTCTTCAACCTCGTCAGAAATTTGGAATGACTGAGTTAACTGAAGTTATGGGAAGCACTAAGCATAGCTTCTAAAACTTAGCCAATTTATAGAGACCGCTGAACACCTGGACAGCCCCTATACTACTGATTGTTGGAGCATCAAATCTTCAGCCTTCTGGCCCAAACTCATCTGACAGACCTTAGTGCTGCAGAATTATTAAGAACTGATTACTCTGTATAGTCAGATATAATCAGTCGACTATTCTGCAAGTGTGTCCTTTTCTGGACGGTAATTTGTCTGTAGATGGAGAGAGGCAATTCTTGCCTAGTGGCTGTCTCACCACAACTGGAGTAACTCCAAGGATGCTTAATTTCTTCTTAGAATCCAAGACAGGAAGCTGTCAGGAGCAGACAGGTCTCTAATCAAAATGAACATTAATATAGAAATATTTGTGATGTCAATTCTATGGATTTCTGACGTTTTGAAATCCAACTATCCATGTAATGTAACCTGGACTGTTGTCTGTTAACTCCTCTCAGCTATTTCTAAAGAAAATATAGAAAACACCCTAACAATAAACTCAAAGTCATGAATTTGCTTTAGTCCCTTAACTCACAGGCTAACCATCCCAAATCAGTTAAAAAAGTTAAAGAAGGACTGGGTTTAAGCCTTGTATTCCTAAATGTGTTATACAGGCACAATGCCCATGAGAGTATTAATATTCATTTCACTTTCATATCAATAAGAAGGTCATACCAATGAAAACCTTAAATTTGAAATCCAAGTGAATTTTGTACCATTTAAGAAATTATAATTTCATCTTGATACTAATTATACAGATTTCTACCAATAGGTTATGGCTATGCCATAAATCCTAGCTAATCCTCCCTGTTCCAACAAAACCACTACTTTCCCCCAGAAAGACAGCCCAATATTAACCACCTTAGTCCCCAAGCCCAGGGAATAGGGGCACTGACTCTTTAACTTTTTTCAAGCTGATTACAGGCGTTGAGATATTAGAAGAGGGGTGGGGGGAAGAGTAAATTGATAAGCTTCTGACGCTGTGTCTTCACTGCATCCAGATGGAATTCCTGGACACTGAAGGTTTGAGCAGGTCTGCTCATTTTGCTTGATGAGTAGATACACCAAGGCTGTGTATTCTGTAGCTCTGTGGTCCGTGACCTGGCTAGGATGCCGCCGGACGCAGTTTCCTCAGGGGAGCAGATCAGCTGTGTGGCTGTTCAGTCCACCGGGGTCCGGGCAAGGGCAGAAGGGGCATGGTTTTCCCCCTCCTCTCCTCCTTTAACCCTTGACATTTATGGCAGGCTGAAGAGTTGGCCCTGGGGTCATGAGAGTGGGAGAATTGGCCATGTCTCTCACTAGCTACAAACATTTGGGAGAGTGGACCCTGTACCTTGTCTGAATGGCAAGGTAAAGCTGGCCTTGGTTGTGAGTGGTGGGGCTGGGGTATTGCTGGTGAGCTGGTTTAGAGGGCACAATTGCTTCTAGAGAACTCTCAGGCCCAGATCTAGGGCTTTGATTGGCCCACCTCAACATCTACTTCATTGATGAACTACTGAGCCTATGAAGGGACGAATCCTGGTTCTACAGTTTCAAAACTACAGGATCTCTATGACACAGGGCAACAACAGGTTATCCAAGGATAGTCCCAGTGAGGTTCCAGTATTGACAGAGTAGCAGAAACCAGAGGCTTTGAATTAGACTAAAGAGTCATTGCAATAAACATTTGCTAGCGAGGAAGTATAGAAAAAGGATATATTGTATAACACCATGACACACTACAGTTTCCATGATATTGTCTTCTTTGTTGTTGGGGTTGTTGTAAGGGTAGAAGAGGAGGGGAAGATGAGTAGGATTGAGGTGCATGATGGGAAATTCACAAAGAACCAATAAAAAGTTTTAAAAAGCTAGCCACTGTATGCCATTTTTTCTTTTTCTTCTTTTTTTGGGGGAGGGAGGAGGGACAAGGGTAGTGGGTAGAGCTGGGAGGAATGGAAAGTGAGTGTGCTCAGGGTTCATGATGTGAAATTCCCAAATAATAAAAATTTTATGAAAAAAAAATGAAAAATCACAGTCTGGTAAATAACTGTTTCTCAACACAGAAAGGTGCCTCACTATAAATTTGTTAGAGAAAAATCAAGATCGGAAGAATATAGGTAGACAACAGTAAAAATGTCAGGAAAACCAGGCCTGAGATCTTTGTGGGTGTGCCAGACTGAGAAAAGGATGAAACTTCCTCTCCTGGACCCTGTAAGGAGGAGGGCACATAAGCCATGCTAGCATGTCAAACCTGATCACTCAGTGTTTGTGTCAAGAGACCCGTAGGCAGAGAACTCCCAACTGTTCTAGGGTCTTCAGCATGCTCCAGTCCCTGATGCTCACGAGTACTTTGAGTATTTCTTGAGTTGTCATCTATCTGTCTTCTGGATCATCTGTCAGGACCCAGTCTTGCCTCTCCCTTCTACAGCCTCCAATACCCTGCACCTTGCACTATTGTGGCTCATCTCTGCTCTGTAGTCTGCCCTCAAAGGGACCAGCTACAATGAGGACCTTAGGCACACCCACCCACCCCACTCCCCATGGGGACTTTCCTCATCCCTATTAGACTCTACCTTAAGTCTCTTTGAAATTCTTTGGACTTGGTTGGGACTTACAGCTCTTCTGTAGCCATTCTGCAATACACATAGAGATATATTTACTGCATGATGTGTAATGTGTGATCCAGTATTAGCTTTGGTAATCTAGATAGGATAAAAAGAACCTGTGCTTGCCTTGGCCAGCTACAAAGAAGGGTGGGATTTTTTTTTTAAAGCACATTGTTGTCAATAAAACCATTGTACCTGGTGAGTTTGTTGTTATTCAATATACTCTGACACTGTGTTTATCTATGTTTCTGACAAGCATGCTCACAACCCAGACAGGGGCAACAGTGACTTTCTATGAAAGTAGCCTGACTTGGCTGTCCACCATTCTTCAAATGGTGGGACTAATATAGTGCCTAGATACGTGTTCAGCATTTTGTCTTTTGTCTTTTCCAGGTCCTCTCCCTGGCTGAGTTCTTCTGGCCGTGCATCCTGTTCATGATTCTGATAGTGCTTCGTTTTCAAGAACCTCCCAGACACAGAGAGAATTGTAAGTTTCATGTTTTTTTAAAAATTATTTTATTTACTTTCCAGTTGTTGCCCCTCCCCCCCCAGTACTCCCTCCCACAGTTCCTCATCCCGTTCCTCCTCCCCCTTGCCTCCAGAGGGTGCTTCCCCCACCAGACCTCCCCCTTTCCTGGGGCCTCAAGTCTCTCAAGGATTAAGCTCATCTTTTTCCACTGAGACCAGACCAGGCAGTCCTCTGCTACATATGTGCCAGGAGCCTCAGACCAGTCTAGGAATGCTCCAGGTTGGTGGCTCAGTCTCTGGGAACTCCCTGGGTCTGGTTTTGTTGAGATTGCTGGTCTTCCTATGGGGTCACTCTCCCTTTCAGCTTCTTCAATCCTTCCCCTGATCAACCATAGGGGTCCCTGACTTCAGTCCAATGGTTGGCTGTAAGTATCTGCATCTGTCTCAGTCAGCTGTTGATAGGGCCTCTCAGAGGACAGCCATGCCAGGCTCCTGTCTGTAGGTATATCATAGCATCAGTAATAGTGTCAGGCCTTGGTGTCCCCCCAGCCCCCAGATGGATCCCAAGTTGAACTGGTTATTGGACTGCCTTCCTTCAGTGTCTTCTCCACTTTTATCCCTGCAATTCTTTTAGACAGGAACAATTCTGGGTCAGGAATTTTAACTGTGGGTTAGTAACTATGTCCCTCTACTCGAGGCCCTATCTACTGGAGGTAGGCTCTGGGTTCCCTTTCCTCAGTGTTGGGCATTTTGGCTAAGGTCACCCCAATGAGTCCTGAGAGTGTCTCACCATCCGGGTCTCTGGTTTAAATACAATATAACAATCACTTTTCCATGGAAAGCTGGTAAATTACAAATGTCCAAAGGAAAAACAACCTCACTTTTCTCTCTTGTTTATTGACACCAAATCCTCAGTGGGGTAGATGACTAGGACTCTCTTAAGACAACAGCAATATACTTGAGGAATGTGCCAGGAAGAGGCAACTCAGGTTTCTTCATTGCTTAAGAATGATATTCATAACTGTTTGCTCAATCTAGCAAACAGATTTATCCTTTCACTCAAGCTGAAACGATCTGGGCTTGGATATATAAACCTTTATTCATTTCTTAGAGCTAGAAGCAGAGGTAAAGGAGACACCTTTCATTTTATCAGGGCATGATAGTGGTGAAGATGTTGGAGGTAGAGACTGTGGTGAAGGACATTCACAATAAACTTACAATAATGTCCATTTCTCTAGAAGTATAGCCAGTCAGGGCATTCTGTCTGTTGGATTTGAAAGCCCAGTAGCTGTTACCTCTTGAGAAATGGTGACACTGTTTTATTTTGACTGAGTCACTTGAAATGTGTGGTTTAACTTTACCAGCCTCCCATGGAAAAGTGGTTATTAAATGTTTATCTGTAATAGCTTTTCAGTAATATTTAGCTTTTGCATATTGAAAAGGCAGGAAATGGGTCTAATGACTCCTTTGTGCTTATGAGGATGGCCTTGGGTATTATAGAAAATAATGAAGCTAGGGCATTGCAATTTCAGTTATGAAGAGCTGAAAATCTTTTTCTGGGTTTTTAATTTTTAATATTTTATATATTCATTCAACAAATATGTATCTGGGTATTTTATTCCCTCAAAGAACATTCTAGCAGCATGGCCTATTAGATATAAAATATGACACAGTGAGAGAAGTGTCATATGGGACTCCATATAAGAACATGTTCACTCAAGGTTGGAGACCTCACACTCTCATCCACCAAACACTCACTGGGGTGGCTTCCTGAGAAGGATTACACAACCATCTAACCTTGTGTCTTGTGTTTGCTAATAATTTCTCTTTCCCTTAAGCATCAAACACATTTAATTTTTCAATCATCCATTCACTCATCCTTGTTTGTTTATTCATTAAGTCATCAAATATTTAGTGAATGTTTTCTATGTGAAAAACATTGTGCTAAATTCTTTGCATAGTGGGTCTTCATGTTTGGACGAAGGAGTTTATTACCTGGACCCAAAGTAGATATCAGGAGAAAACTGCTCCCTGGATTTTATGAATGATCTATGAGTCACCGTAGAAAGATCAGGAACTTCCTGGTTGCCTACCATTGTTAAGATCTCTGTGTCCTATCTACTCGTGCAAAGAAAGGGCAGATAGGGTTGGGACATGTTTTACCAGCATTTTATTAAGATGTTGGCTCATTATAGGACTACTTTTCCTGAAAGATTTTTCTCTTCCTTTCTTTCTCCTTCCCTCCCCCTCCCACCCTCCCTCTCTCCCTTCTTTCCTTCCTTCCTCGACCTCGCTTCCCTTTCTGCCCTCCCTCCTCTTCCTTCTCTTTCTTCTTCGGAGACTTAGTCTGTTTATTTAGCCCTAGCTGCCTTGAAACTCACTATGTAGATCAGGCTGGCCTCCAAATCCAGAGATCTGCCTGCTTCTGCTTCCCCAGTGCAGGATTAAAGGTGTATACCACCATGCCAGATTCCTGAAAAGTTTTCATATTATTTGATATAATAAAGTTTTTTTTTTCTATATGACGTTTAGAAATTTCATGTAAATGTTTAAGAATACAAGTTGGCTTCTGTCTGAAAGCTTTTACCCAAACTAAAAAACATTCATTTTATTTTTTCTACTCATGGTTGATTTATAAAGGCTGTGCCAAGAGGTTTGATTACCACCTGATGAGGAAATGTAGTTAAATACAGTGTGTTACATCATTTGTTATGGAGGGTGTGCAAAGTATAAAAGGGTTTTGTATTTCCTGACTAATTCCTCAGACATCTTCTAAAATAATAACAGGGTAAATAACATAACATTATGGAGTGTAAATTGTAGAACAGATATCCTGTTGTGTCTTTGCATGGCTTGGGTCCTGAAACTATGAGTAGGGGCAGTAAGGGGTGAAGAAATGTTACACACAGATGAAGCAAATTCGGAATTGGGTTGTCTTTGAGAAACTGTATCACACTCAAAGTGAAGCAGTTTCATTATATGTAGTTGAATAGGGATGTAGGTTATTGCATACAGCTAATCAGAAGGCAGGATTATTATATGCAGCCAAATGATAGACACAGGGTTATTACATACAGATAAATAAGGAGGTGTGGTTATCATGTACACCTGAACAAGGAGGCAGGTTTAGTTAATCTCAAAATGAAGAGGGTTTGTAGGGAAGTAGACTCTGTGCCATACACCTCCAGGGGGAAACCAATGGTGGACTCTTTCTACATCCACATACAAATCAGAAGGCTTTGCCATCTACCTGAGCCTCACCTGGGGAAGGTGTTGCTACTTCCATGGAGCTGAGTCACTGGGATTCTTGGCATGGTTGTATTCATGTCAATCAATACACATTCATTCAGAATGTTACTTGCTCCCTTCATTCCCTTCTTCCTTATTTCTTAGATGTTCAGGATAAATCTTTATGCTGAGTGCAGAGGTGTTTCTCTGCAGTGTTTGACATCAGACCACAAGAAGGATCCTACTAGTTGCTTTGCTCAAAAGGAATGACTTAGCAAGCTTAGATTTGAAGGCCCTACTTAGGCAAGAATAATTTTTGCAGTATTAGCAGGAGAAAATGACCTGGTCATAAGCCTTTTTACTTTTCTAGGATGTGCCAATGTAATTGGACCACATCCATGATATTATCATTGTGGGTCTCAATAATTTTCTAATTATACTTACTCATAAATTCATAATCTATGTGACATGTTAAATCTTTCCTAAATTACAGGGCTATATATATAACCTGGGCTGAATAGATGAATGAATGGAGCCCAGTGGTACTCCAGGTGGTTAGAGAAATGCTCTCCAAAATGGACGAAGTCCTAAGTATATACAGTATATATATATATCCTTATGAGAGGATATGACCAAGCCACAGGATGAAACCCAGTTATGCATTCACCCATCATTTTTTCTAGTACCTATTTTTCTCAAATTGCCAAATTAATTTCCTCTTCCTCCCAAAACCAAGGCCACACTTCCGTAACACAGCCCGAGAACCAATTCAGTCTCCACTCCATTCCATGGTTTCTCCAAATATCCAAACCACCAACATAAAACTACTTATTTCTCATTTTCACTTGTTCCAAGAATCTCTCTGTAAATACTAACATGTAACAGATATCTTTAGACTCTACCTGTCAACATACAACTAGTTATAGATCCTATTAACACGTAACTGCATATCTCTAGACTGTTTTCATTAATATATACCTGCCTATGTTGAACTGTTCTCCCTTCCATTCCTTTATTTATTCTGTTACCCTTAATTCTTTCTTTATTTTATTAATGTGCTTCTCATGAGATCATCCCCCTTTTTTCTAATCAATGAGAGTTTCCCATAGCCAGTGTCTACTATTTATGGCCCTGTTTAGGCACCATCTTTTGTATCCTGCATGGCTCCAGGACTAACCTAACTGAAACAGCAAGAGAATAAAGAAAGGGTAAACACACCGACACAGAAAAGTTAGGTTCTGTTGTGCTGTGCTCCTGGACGGAGAAGCAACTGCTCGGACAGAAGCTCAGCATGTTTATTATATACGGTTGGCTAGGGAGCCAGGGTCATTGTATATAGCACTCTACTTTGGACAATAGTTGTCAGAACTAATTCCTGCCTTGTGTTTGTGAACAGGTTACTTGCAAGCCCGGGATCTGCCCAGCCGGGGTGTTCTTCCTTTTGTTCAAGGACTTCTTTGTAACACTGGCTCAAGTTGTAGAAACATCAGCTTTGAGAGTTCCACGGATCACCATTTTCGGTATGAGAAATACAAACATCCTTTTCAGAATTCCTAGGATGGTTTTATATTCTGCCCCATCTATCCAAAGCCCTCAACTTCTACAATGTAATGTGCGTTTTATGCATGCTTAGTAATCTAGGCTGTGTCAGGGACCGTAAAGGCTAGAATTTCAAAGTTAAACACAAATATTTTATTGCTCAGATTCACATAACAATCACTCCTACTGATGTCTACTGTGTTTTGAGACTCATGTTAAATGTTAAATGTTGATGAGAAATTTTATCTGCACTTAATTATTTCCTGTAGTAGTCAAGCTATAACTTCAAAATTACTTGCTTAGTCAGTTTTTCATTTGAGTGTAGTTGGAAAATGACTGGTTTGGGGGCTACCTGCTAGGGGTTCTTGTACTATGCTACAAGTTGACTAAGATCTTGTACCAGGTTGTGGTCAGATGAAAGAACAGCCAGGCACGACTTTCTTTTCTCCACTAAACCACCTCAGATGCTCAATGACTTTATTGGCCTCTTGGATTCTTACAATGCTGAGCTCCACCAAGATAGCCCATGGCCTTATTTGGTATTGCTAATCAAGAGACAAAATGGGTTGGTTCAAGTGACAAGATTTATCATTGTGGAGAATCCACAATGATGTGGGAACTTTTCTTAGGTGGAATAAAGAATGGAAAAATGACTGGTTGATGATCATGTTTTGAATTATCAGGTTGTATAATGGGGAATTGAGTTTATTCTTGTAATTAAACAATCAAAGATTTTAAACACAGTGAATGTTAAAACTGAAACTGTTTATCTTTCCACTTTAGATTTTTAAATTTTATGTGTATATGTTGCCTGAATGCATGCATATGTACTGTGCGTGTGCCTGGTACCAAAAGAGGTTGGAAGAGGGTGTTCCATCTGGACCTGGAGTTACAGATGGTTGTAAGCCACCATGTAGGTTCTGGGAACCAGAACCAAGTCTTCTGAAAGAAAAGCAAATGCTCTTAACTGCTGAGCAGTTATCTTCCAGATAATTTTGGACACAATGGGTACAATAATTATAAAGTGGTGTTGTTTATATAACAAAATATCCTAAACTGGATAGCTTTGCAAAAACACGTAGAGTACACATTGATTTCTCAGTTCTGGCTGCCAGGGAGTTCAATACTAAAGTATCAGTGTTTGGTAAGATATGTTGCTCACATAAAATGCTTTCTACTTGTGTCATCAAATGGTGGAAAGTGCAAAGGATGTCTCTAATCCTGGTTACCAAATCTCCTCCCTCATGACCAATTTTCTTCCCCATCTCAATTTCATTTTGGGAGCTAGCTATCAACATGAAGTTACAGGGCAGAGATGCAAATATTGCGACTGTTGCAGGTGCTTGCTTTTCTGAGATAGGTGTATAAAAATAAAGGTGACTTTTTATAATCGTATTAATAACAATCCTGAGGTGCCCCGTGATCTCATTTTTCTCTAACACACGTGCAGAATAAAAGAATGAAGATCCAGGACTCCTGGGGAAGCACTGGGGACAGAGAGTTACCATCACCCTCATTTTAGGTCTTCTGTGGTGACCCAATCAGAATAGAAAGTCAAGATAATTTGGAATTGGAAACAATATATTTTTGTAGCCAAACAAATGATATGGTCTGGTTCTAGTACCTTCTGATTTGGTAGTTCAATGAAACACTTCTGTTCTCTGTGACCTGGGCATATCTCCCACCTGGCTTAATTATGGTGAATACTAAGGACAAATACAGAAGGTTGTGATATAGTCAGGACACAGACTCAAGCACTGGAATGGTAGGGGTTATAATAAGATCTTCATAGAGTGGATGTACCTGCTATAATAATTAAAATTTCAGCATTAACACTCTTTGTCTCTCTGTTTCTGTTTCTGTCTCTGTCTCTGTCTCTGTCACTGTCTTTGTCTCTGTCTCCCCCCCCTCTCTCTCGTCTATGTCTGTCTCTGTCTCTCTCTTTCTGTGTGTGTGTGTGTGTGTGTGTGTGTGTGGTTGTTCCTGTGCCATGGCAAATATGTCTCTCCACAACCACTCCTGTATGAGCACATAGACATTTAAAAATAAAAACATAAAGGAGAAGTGATGCTTGTCTCTCAGAGCTCGAGTTACTTTAATATATTTTCTAGAACAATGTATCTGCCTACAAATTTCATAATTTAATTTTTCTTTATGGGTCAATGAAATTTTATACTGTATATAGCCCTTGTTTTCTTTATCCATTCATCTGTTATCATTATCATCATTATCATCTAGGTGTATTCCATTTCCTTGATTTTTGAATAGAGCAGCAATAAACAGAGATACAGTGTGCTTTGAGGCTATGGTTAGGAGGTTTTCTTTGAAAAACTTCCACATTTATTTCCATAATGGCCACTCCAATCTACACTCCTACCAACAGTGACTGAGAATTCATTTCTCTCCAGAGCAGTCAACATTTGTTGTCTTTTTCTTTTAATGTTAATTTTTCTGATTTAATGATAGGGAATCTCAAAGTAGTCTTGATTAGAATATTCTAATGGTTAAGGATGTTGGAAACTTTGAAACAACATCCACTACTGTTACGTTTCTTCTTTTAAGAACTCTCTGTTCAGTTCCTATGTTACCCTTTGGGTTGTCTGCTTTCTTGGTTCTTTGTGTATTTCTAGATATTAATCCTCAGTCAGATGGCAAAGATTTTATCCTGTTCTACAAGCTGCCTCTTCAATCAGTTGACAGTTTCTTTTGGTGTAATGGCAGTCTTAGTTTTATGCAAACCCATTTGTTAATTGTTTTAAGCCCTGAGCAAATGTGATCCTATGAGGAAGTCTTTGCCTGTCTGTATGATGTATGTTTTGAAGTGCTTTCCCTAGTTTTCGCCATACTAGTTTTAGAGTTCTAAGCATTAAGCATTTTGTTTATTTAGAGTTGTGTGTGTGTGTGTGTGTGTGTGTGTGTGTATTTGTGCATGGACGCCTGCTTTCAGAGACGTGAGGATCTAGTCTCAGTCTTCTCCATGTAATATCCAATTTTCTCTGCACCATTTGGTAAAGAGCATGATGACGTCTCTCCAATGAAAATTTTTGGCGACATCGTCTAAAACCAGGTGCCTGTAGCTACTTGAATTTATACTTGAATCTTCTGTTTTATTGATTAAAATACCTGTTTTTTTGTGCCAGTACTATGCTGGTTTTATACTATGGCTTAGTAATGTAACTTGAAGTAAAATATGATGTTTTATGCCTTGATTATTTTAGTTTTGATTTATTTTATTGAGGACTGTTATAGCTATCGGAGACATTTTGTGCTTCCAAATTAATTTTAAGTTTTTTTTCTATTTTTGTGATAACATTGATTTTGATAGTAATCATCTTGAATATGTTAATATGTTAATTTTGTAGCTGGCAACATTGTTGCAAGTGTTTATTAGCAATAACAGTGAAAATTTTCAGAGAATTGCATTGGGGTGTGTGTGTGTGTGTGTGTGTGTGTGTGTGTGTATGTGTTTAAGCCAAGGATAGGTTTTACAGAACATCGTATGGTGATGTGAGAAGGGTGCTTCAGCAGGTACCAGGCACACGTCCCATGTAGTATAGAGTAGAGTTTATTTGGGGACATAGAAAGGGAGTTAAGAAGGGAGTAGAGGCAGAGAAAGGGAAGAGAAGAGAAGAGAAGAGAAGAGAAGAGAAGAGAAGAGAAGAGAAGAGAAGCGAAGAGAAGAGAAGAGAAGAGAAGAGAAGAGAAAGGGCCCACCCAGAATTATGTGGAGAGAGAGGGGGGAGAGGGGGAATGGGAGAGAGGGGTGAGATCAGGGAGAGCAAAGGGGCTCAGAGAGTCAGAGAGAGAGAGAGAAAAGGGGCAGAGAGGTAGAGGAAGGGCCAAATAGTTTCTTTTATAGCAAGGCAGGCCAGTAAGTGTTGGGTGGAGCCTAGAAGGAATGCCAACAGGTATCATTTGCACCCTTGGTTCCACCCTTTCCTATTTGCGTCCCTTTGCTTTGCTTTTTTTTTTTTTTGTCTCATTGCTCTAGCCAAGACTTCCAGTATTATACTGAGTAAGAGTGGAGAAAGTTGAATGAAACCCATTTTCAAGTCCTGAATTTAGAGAATTTAGAGGAAATGCTTTCATTTTTCCCATTATTACAATGTTCGTTGTATTTATCCCCCCCCCCCCCTCTATATATATATGGTGGAAATGGCTCTCCTCACTACCTGCCCCAATGGTGCTCCTTACTACAGGCTGGGACACTTCCAAACCTCCCCTCTGATATTCCTGAGTTATTACTTACTAAAGCCTGTGTTCCATCTTGGCTGCCATCGACCCAGACCTGCAGCCTTCTCTGGCTGAGTTCCCCAGCACCTACATGACAGCTATGTTCTCTGTCTGACACCTCTTGGGCATGGCATCTACTCCGTTTCCAGCATGGTAGCTAGATTCCTTCCTGCTCCATCCTTAGCCTTTTGCCTGGGAATCCTGTCTTTGTCTCCCTGCGCAGCCATTGAATACTGAAGTGTGTTCCTTCTCTTCACAGTTTCTTCAGGACTTTTATCTTGAAGAGATAGTGGATTTTATCAAAGACCTTTTATATGTGGGGCAGTGGGTTGTGAGAGGCAGCTAGGCACCTGGTGGAGCACAGGCTTTGAACCCTGAACCCTAATGTTTGGCTTTGCTCCTGGGTCCCTGGTTCCTTTTACTTAGCTTTAGCCCTCTACAGCTCCTCCCTGAGAGAGGTTTGTGTCACCCAGCACAGGTAGAGGGCATGACTACAGGCCTCAGCCTCAAGTTTTCCATATTAATGAGATACCTGAAGGTTAGAGGGCGTAACCAATTAAACATTCCTTCACAGACCCTCCTTCTTACAAACAGTATTTAACCAAAGGCCCGCCCTGGAGGTGGTGTGTGTGTGTGTGTGTGTGTGTGTGTGTGTGTGTGTGTGTGTACAACCAGATTCATCAACTTTCCGCCATGACAATAAACCTTTTGAAACCACAGACTTCCTCCTGTCATTGGGGCCTACTGTGGAAAACTGTGGAGGGGGCTTTAGACTACTGAGCCACAGTTTAATCTCCCGCTAAGGACTTCTCTATGTCCCTGCTGCCCCCCGTGGAGGCTGCCAATTCAAGCAAGCTAGCTGAGCCAGTCAAGCGAGTGCTGTCACCCAGAGTCTCCACCCGCAGGGTGCTGTCCGGGCTTCTCTCCCTGTCCTTGCTCAGCTGCAGAATTTCAGTTCTTCTGCGGTTCCCAGCAGCATCTGGGAGGCCAAAGATAGAGACCACTGGTCTCCTGGGTCAGCTGCATTGGAGACTCAAGAGCCTTGCCCCTGCGGGACTTGAGGCTGAGACCTCTCCACACCCGGGTGGACTGAGTGAACTCAGTCAAATTTCCACACTTCTTCCCTGAGCCAGACAGACACAACTCAGTCCAACAGGACCCACACCGATGCTTGAGCTAACAGCCCCACATGTTTATAATAAGATCATGTGATTTCTGAGTATATATGATTGGGTTACAGTTATTGATTTACTCACATTGAACCTGTATCCCTAAAATAAAGTCAACTTGATCATGATGAATGATTTTTTGATATATTTTTGAAATTGGTTTGCAATTTGTTTTGTGGAAAAATTTTGTTATCTATGTTTGTATAGGAAATTGGCCAATAAATTCTTATTTTGTTGTGTTTTTATCTGGTTTTGATAGTCAGGATAAACCTACCTTACTGTGAGATTTGCAGAATCCTTTTCTTCTTTTAATTTTTTGGACTATTTGCAGAAGTATTGATGTTGGTCTGGTAGACTCTTCCCCCCCCCCCCCCAAGCAAAAACTAGGTTTTTGTTGTTTGTTTTATTTATTTGTTTACTTTTTTGTCTGTGTGCCCTTCCATTTTAGCACCCACACTCTAGTTTGCAGAAACTTGGGGATTATAAAGTTAACATTGTGTTTATCTCACATCCCAAAAGCACAGTCTGTTGCAAACATCTTCAGCATTTGACTAGGCTTTTAAGAACCGAGTTTAAAATGCCTTTTGGTATTGAGGAGGGCCAACTCAGAGGAGTGGGAAATGGAAGATGACAACAGAAAGAACAGTGCAAGTGGTGAGGGATGAGCCGCTGGTGGGAAGCCAGCTCTGGGGGGAGCCTCACTTCCAGACCTGCCCTGCCAGGATGGCCGGTAGATGTTCAAGTTTCAAGTATGAGTTCTGCTGAAGTTCAAAGTAAAATGCAAACACCAAGCCAAACCAAACCAAAGCAGCAGCAAGAGAAAGCTAAACAATAGCAACAAAACCCTTAGCAACTCCCTTCGGACAGTCTCGGTTTACAAATACCTGAAAACGAATGTTCATTTCAAAGCTAGTTAGATATCACCTTGGTTAATTTGCTTCATGAATGGCCAGGATCTTTCTAATCACCTGGGGGAAGCTTACCTTGGGCATATCCTCCGGGTACTTTCTGACATGGGAGCGTGATTATGAAAATCAGCTTCCTCATTCCTGGCTTTGTAGGGAGCTTGCCTCTGCTTCAATAAGAGGATTTCAGGGCAAAACCCGCAAGCATTAGTGACAGCAGGTAATTCCCACAGTGTTTTTTTTTTTTTTTTTTTTTTTTGGTTTTGTTTTGTTTGGTGGAAATTGCTCAAGATAAAGTGAATAAAGCAAACTTGAAATCTTCTATGATACTCAGATGCTCTGTACGTCCAATTTCTCCCACTGCCAATCATTGTTAAGAGGCAGGTTGAAGTCAGCCTGGCCAACACATTCTTTGCTCTGTTCTGCATAATTTCCCTTGTGCCCCACCTAGTTTAGACATTCACTATCAATTTTTGCTTAAAAAACTACTTCTATGGAGCTGAAGGAGTTTGCAGTCCCATGGCGGGAGCAACAGTGTCAGTCTGCTAGACACTGCCCCTCCATTCCCAAGCTCCCAGGGACTGAACCACCAACCAAAGAGGGACTCATGGAGGGACCCATGGTTCTGGCTGCATATGTGGCAGAGGATGACTTTGTTGGACATAGTGGGAGGAGCGGCCCTTGGGCCTGAGGGAGTTTGATGTCCCAGTGTAGGAGAATGCCAGGGTGGGAAGGCGGGAATGGGTGAGTGTGTGTGTGGGGGAAGAGTACCCTCATAGAGGTAGGGGGATTCTGGAGGGGAGACCTGGAAAGTGGATAACATTTGAAATGTAAATAAAGAACATATCCAATAAAAGAAAAAAAAAAAAGAAGAAGAAAACCTACCTTTACTAAAAAGAAAAGTACTGGGCCAGAGAGATGGCCCTGTGGCTGAAGCTATGTACTGTTGCAGAGGATGCAAGTTCAGATCCCAGTTCTCACTGTGGGAAGGACACAACTTTAAATCTTCATCTCCATGAGACCCAACTTCCTCTTCTGACCTCTGCAGTCACCAGCACTCGTGTGTGTGTGTGTGTGTGTGTGTGTGTGTGTATGTGTGTGTGTGTACACCCCTACCTCTGCATAGACATATAATCTTAAAAATAGAAATCTTAAAACGTTTCATTTATTTTAATTATTCATATGCCATGACCACCACTGCTTGTTTTTCCAGTTTAAAATATTTTTAACTTGTACATTATCATTTCCCCTCTGCTGCTTTCTCTGCTGTTGTTTGTTCTGTCTTGTCTTTCAAATTTTGCCTGTCTGCTTTTTAAGATGTGCTGATGGCCCAGGACCCAGCTTTTTTCATGAATAGCTGAGTCTTGCTTCATCCAAAGTAGCCTTCATAGGTGAGAGTGGAATTGTAACATAAAATCAGCTCCATCCTCCCTAACTTGCTTTCAGTCATGGCATTTTGTCACAGAAATAGAAACCTTAGCTAAGGTAGAAGTTGGTAGCATATTTGTGGGGTATTTCTGTGATAGACCTGACCATGTTTTGGGGAGTATACTGGCTGTTTTTTTTTTTTTTTTTTATGTCAATTTGACACAAGTTGGAGTTATCACAGAATAAGGAGCCTCCCTAGAGGACTGACCTCCATGAGATACAGTTGTAAGGCATTTTCTCAATTAGTGATCAAGAGGGGAGGGCCCAGCCCCTTGTGGGTGGCGCCATCCCTGCGTTGGTAGTGCTGGGTTCTATAAGAAAGCAAGCTGAGCAAACCACGAGAGGCAATCCAGTAAGCAGCACTCCTCCATGGCCTTTGCATTAGTTCCTGCCTCCAGGTTCCTGCTCTGTGTGAGTTCCTGTCCTGGCTTCCTTTGGTGAACAGCAATGTAGAAGTGTAAGCTGAATAAACCTTTTCCTCCCCAATTTGCTTCTTGGTCATGATGTTTTGTGCAGGAATAAAAATCCTGACTAAGACAAGGAGTTTGATCTGGAGATGTCATTGAGTGCTCTGAGTTTAATGAGCCATTGTGGGAGCTTGGACCATAATGCTGAGAGCAGGTGGAGGCCTGGAGTGTAAAACTTCAGAAGGAGGCAAAGATTCTACCAGGGCTGGTTTGGTTTGGTTTTTTTTTTTTTGTTTTTTTGTTTGTTTGGTTTTGTTTTTGTTTTTGTTTTTTTGTTTGTTTTTTTTGTCTTAAGAGTCTGTGGTTTTGGCGGGGCAGTGGTGGTGCACGCCTTTAATCCCAGCACTTGGGAGGCAGAGGCAGGTGGGTTTCTGAGTTCGAGGCCGGCCTGTTCTACCGACTGAGTTCCAGGACAACCAGGGCTACACAGAGAAACCCTGTCTCGAAAAAACCAAAAAACCAAAACCAAAAACAAAAACAAAAACAAAAAAAAACAAAAATAAAGAGTCTGTGGTTTATTTTCAGCTAGAGCCTAATGCTGAAAGGTAGAAGAACTACTAAAATGAAACATTTGTTTCTTAGGACATTTGAAATATTTTGGGAAGTGTTTCCTCAGAGTTAGCACACTGAAGATACGTTCTAGAGGTGGCCATATTTGTATCTCATGTTGCCCATCAAACTCGGCAGTGTAATAGTCACCTAGGTGTTAAAGGAATTGAAGGCATGAATGGGTCATGGTGTCAAGCCCCATCTTGACTTTTGACACCATGAGAGGCTAAGAGAGGCCATTGGCGAAGGCAGAACCTCAATAGTAGTGAAAACCCCAGGATTGAAGGGGTCATGGAGAAAACTTGTGGCTCAACACAATGTGGCAGGGTCTGATCCTTGACACACAGGTGAAGATGTAGCTGAATTGCAGAGGAGGTCTCAATATTGTGTAGATGCCAGTAACATGGGGCAGCTACCAATGACAATAGCAGGAATGGAAGGGAACCAGCCTGAGCCTAGGAAACAAGGTCTATGTGTTGTGAATGGTGTTTCAAGCCATTTGTAGGAACTCAGAAGTTTCTGAATGAATCCCAGATGTCTGACGCTGAGCTTGACACTGTTGGAGTTGATTTTGCTTTCATCTAATTATGACTGTGGCCTGGCTCTTCTTCCCATTTGGAATAAAGAATGTATTTAGCTTATTCTGATCCTACTGGAGCCTGCAGTTGAAAGACCTTGAAATTTTGGAGTCTTTGAAGTTTTAGGGAGATTTTGGATATTTTAGAGAGCTTTGGGTGTTTTTGAGAAGCCTTAAACTTTGAAAGAGACTTTAGATGCTTTAAAGAAACAAAATTTCAAAGTGTTTCAGTTTTTAAAGACTGTGGACCTTTTAAAAGTTGTAATGTTTTGTTCTGCAATTTTAATGTTATCATGCTGGATTGGGGCCAAATGAGAAAGGAAGGATTTTAGTGGAGCAGTGATGTGCTTGTGTGTTGAGATGACAAGGGGCTAGTTGCTCTGCCTAGTTCTATGTCAACGTGACATAAGGCAGAGTTAACTGAGAAGAAACCATAATTGAGAAAAGTGTCCCCAGTAAGACTGTCCTGTAGGCAAGTCTGTAGTGCATTTTCTTAAGTAGCAGTTGATGGGTGTGTGGTTGTGTAGGGGCAAACCACAAGGAGCAAGCTATTGAGCAGTGTCCTTTAGCTTTTACTTTAGTTCCTGCCTCCGTTTTCTTGCCCTGCCTGAGTTTTTTCCCTGATACCCTTCTCAGTGATGAATTGTAGGTAATATGAAATAAACCCTTTTCTTCCAAATGTGCTGGTGGCCATGGTGTTTCAGCACAGCAATAGAAGATTAAGACACATATCTTCTGTTATATTTTCCTTAAATTGCTGTTGACCTACTTTTACCCTACCCACATAAAGTTGAATTGGTACCCTCATTAAAAAAAACTACTGATCTTCATAGATCCAGAAACCCGATTCCTCCAAAGGATAAATGGGTATAGTTACTTCTTTATTTTTTGGGGACAAGATGTCCCTAACCAGTGTCTCTGAGGTGAGACCACTCTTGCATGCAACTTTCTATTTGGAGTCTTCAGAAAGACTCAGGGATGGCACTACCACAGGGAGCCTGTGGGTAAACTCTCTGGTAATCTGCATATGTCACCATTACCACAACTGCCCTGGAATTAAGAATATTGAATGAAGCAGAATTAAACTTGAGCCATAAGACCTAATTTAAAGAGCCTCGTTGATTTCAGGCTTATTTCACACCTCTCATTCTATTCAGCCTTCGAGTTTCTCTCGTTTGATATGCCAAGGCCCATGCACTGCTGGACCACCAGTATATTTTGGAAAATATCCCTTCTCTGTATTCTTACATCTATGACTGGAAGATGTTTCTTTGAAGATGAGTTACTTAAGTATCACCCATATTCTCTAGATGATATACAGCAAAGGTTATGAACTTCAGAATCAGTGATGACATGAGTCATGACTTTGGGCAATGTTGTAATTGAACACAGGTTAAGAGAAGTCCTTAGGTTTTGAGGTTTAGGTGCTGAGCATATAAGATACAGACTAAACTGTGGTCTTTCCAATACTGAAGCCTTTGCTACTTGTATGGCTGTGCCAATGACAAGGGACTTTAAAGAATTAATATTCAAAGATGTCCCACAGGTGGATATTTGGTATAATAGACCTCTTACAAGGAAAGGAAGAGACACTACAGTACTTTCTCTGTTCTGTTAGTCCACATCGAAGAATGGTCATCTGAACACTTCCCTCTCTCTGAGCCCAGCCTACACCATCCCTGCCATCAGGCCTCCAGCTTCTGGATCAGTGAGAAAAGGCATTTGCATTATTTCACACACCTAATGCACAGTGCTTTATTACTGCAGCTATGTACTTTATGTTTTCAGACACTTGATTCTTTGATGCCTTTTCACATCGGAGTTAAGGTTTTCATCTGAAAACTTAAGTGTTTGGGCTTTTACAGAAGCCATTTTTCTTAGTTGCTTCTCTTCCTTGTGCAGAATGAACGTGCTTATTTATCTAACTCTGGAAAGCTTGGTTGAGGTGATGATGGCATGCAATTCAGGTTTGTATTGATTTACTGTCCTTTCTGACCTAGAGGTCAATACCCTTAATGACATTAGGTCAGGAACAGTCTTTGAGCTGTTATACGTTTTCAGCTTTGTTCTTTTTAAAATTTGTTTTGCTTTTCTAGGGCTTATGGATGTCACAGCAATTTTCAAAATTTGCTTGTTTATTTCTACAAAGTGCATGCTAGAATTTTGATTGGTATGTTTTTACAAAAAAGATGAAATGATGAATTGAGATTTAATTCACAATACCATCTGAATGACTCATTTTAAATATACAACACAGTAGTTTTGACATATTCACAGTTGTAAATTACAGTTAACATTAATCATCATAATCAATTAAATGTTTTTCGTCACACCCAAAGAAAAACCTGTGTCTATAGCATTCACTTCCCTTTCTCCCCAGTGTCGAATGTCCGAAGACAGCCTTCCTTTCTGTAGATTTCAGTACTGTGAACAATTCCTTTTTGTGCTATTTATAGTTGTGTTAGGATCTGTAGAATATGTGTTTGTGTGTATGTATGTATGTGTGTGTTCTGTGTATCTGTGTGTTCATATGTATATGCGTACCTGTGTGTATATGTGTATGTGTGTATATGTATGTGTGTGTATGTACATGTGCGTTTTGACTACCTCAAGAAAGCTGATACCTAAAGACACATTAAGGAAATAAGAGGACTGCTTATCGCCTTAATAAAATATACATTTATAGGTTCCAGTAGCCCCTCCGAAGATGCAGTTGCTTATAGATCTTTAGCCAGAATCTGAAGCAGGCAGGCCAGATTATATAGGTGGTCTCCCTCTAAAAAAAAAAAAAAAAAAAACAAAAACAAAAACAAACCACACACACACACACACACACACACACACACACACACACACACACAC
>JANHMN010000007.1:58219628-58245251 GCA_030674055.1 Rhabdomys pumilio
CTAAAATAAAATAAAAAGCAAATGAATGTGATTATAAAGTTAGTCTTCTTAAAACAAATAAGTTGTGTACATAAACTAAACATCTCCATGGGAGAACAATTACAGTTCTTGAATATCCAGTAAATGGAGCCAATTACCACCATTCTCAAAAGAACCCCCTGGCTTCTCTTTCTGGATGATGAGTGGTGTTACAGGCATGAGCCTATACTTCTATCTTGGTCCAGGAGAAGCCATTTGTGCCAGCATCTTGGGAGTCCAGCTCATCTCTCTCTATATAAACCCCCTTTTAAATCAGGTAAACACATAGCCATGAATAAACTTAACCACCTACCATTGATGTTTGCCATATCTAAAAACTGTCTACCCCAGCAAGGATTGCTATCTAGGGCCAGCAAGTCTTCAACATGTCAAAGCATCAAAATACAGAAAAGAGCACACACAGACTGGACCTAGTTTTCTCTGCACATATGTAGCAGATGTACAGCTTGGTCTTCATGTGGATCCCAAACAAGTAGAGTGGGGGCTGTCCCAAAAGCCATTGTCTGTCTGTTAGATATGTTTCTCTAGCTGGGCTGCTTTGTCTGGCCTCAGAGGGATAGGATTCGCCTAACATCACAGAGACTTGATGTGCCAGGGTAGGGTAATACCCATGGGGGACCACACGCTCAGAGGATAAGGAATGGGGGAGAGGACTGGGGGGAGGATTGAGGGGGCGATGACCAGAGGAGGGCAGTGAGCAGGATGTAAAATGAATAAGTAAAAATAATTTTTAATATTAATTAAATGAATAAATAATTTAATAAGAGAAATACAGAAAAGAATAAGTGCAGTTAACGTTCCATACCTAATTTGTTAAGGTCTTTGCAGGGTCACAGTGGGTCCTGAGTCTGTCTGCTTTCCCTTTCCTCCAAAGCCCTGCCATCCTTCGTCTTTTCCTCACTCTGCAGTCACAAAGCTTGCTCTTCTAATGTCAAGTGTACCTATTCCTTGGGGGAGCACAGGAAAGAGACCAAGTCTTATTTTAGCTTACAAAAATTATTTTGAACTTTAAGTGCAATATTTTGAATCTGTATTCAACTATGCATTCTTGAAGAAAGGGTTTTGACTGTTTCTTTATTTAAAAAATACTTAATGATTTTAGTATTTTGTAGGTATGTGTATTTTGCCTGTATATATGTTTGTATACCACTTGTATACCTGGTGCCTGAGGTAAGAATAGAGCTTTAAATCCCCTGAGAGTGGAGTTACATACATGATTTTTTGTTTGTTTGTTTTCTTTTTCCTTTTTTATTGGATAGTTTGTTTATTTACAATACAAATGTCATCCCCTTTCCCCATTTCCCCTCCCTCAAACCCCCTATTCTATACCCCCTCTTCCTTTATACTTTTATACCATTTTGATTACATGCATCTATTAAGGTCAGTTCTAGGTTGAGGGTCTAGCAATACAATAGATGCAAATAGTGGAGGAATAAGCAATACAATAAACACAAATAGTCAAAGAAAAAGCAAGGCATTAAACCCAATTACGTGAACACACCCTTGATCACTGTTTCTAAAGGCTTACCAGGATGACCAAAGTATCTGAGCCTACTTCCCTATCCTAGCCCAAGGTCATTTTCATGTCTGAAGCCTACTTCCTTGTTCTAGCCTAAAATTTGGATTCCTGTCTGAAATTACTTCTTTGTTCTGGCCTAATATTTAGATTCCTGCCTGAGATTATGTCTTTGTTGTAGCCTACAATTTAGACTCCTACCTGAAATTACTTCTTTGTTCTAGTCTAATGTCAGATTCCTGCTTGAAGCCTACTTCCTTGTCCTTGGCCAATGTCATGTTCTTGCCAAGCAGCCCCTTTCTTTGTCTTTGGCCCATGTCAGCTTCTTGCCAAGCAGCCTCAAAAGCTTTTCACCTCTTCCCCTTTTTTATTTTGTTAACAAGACTGAGCTGTCTTAGGTTGTTCTGACAAGAATGCCTTCATTACCCATCATGGAATATGCATTATCAAAGACAATGCATTTATGTCTTAGATTGGTAAGGCTCTGTGCAGAATCTTACCCGTCCTTGGCTTGCCAGCCTGTTAATTTAATAACTTTGTCTGGGGGGGGCGTCCATTTTCAGGTTTAAGTCATGTAATTTGGCTACCAACATGTTGATGTTGTTAAAGATAAGCTTTAACACGATGGGCAGGAATAAAAGTATTCCCAGGACAAGAAGGGCTAGCCTGATCAAGCTGTATATGCCATTCCTGAGGTTTGTGCAAAATGGAAATACTGAGCTCAGGCCATGGATAATTTAATCAGCATTATCCACAGCATCAAAGTCCAACAGAGCAGCATTCTTTAAATTTATAATCTCACCATTCAAAGTTTACACACCCAGAGAGGTGTTAGGATTATGCCAAATATCCTACAGGTGTCTTTAAACTTTTTTCTAATTATAATGACAATCATTGTGAATTTCAAAAGTAACACTACTCCAATGATATTTGTCATGACACTTGGGATGACTCCTAACTCTTGAACCCTGAACTTCCTTCATATAATTTGAATGGGTTATGGAGCATCATTCGTTGTTCCAGATACCTATATAAATCTTTTTGTATTCTCAATACATTAGTAACTTTTTTTGCAAGATGGTTAACAAAAAATAGTTGTCTTAACTCCTTGTGTCAATGCTATTGCAGAAGCAGAGGTGCTAGCAATTAACGGAATTAAAGCTGTTATACCAGCAACAATCAAGCCTGCTACCATCTTGCTTCTGCTTAAAGCCAAACTCACTTCTTCCAGCACTTTCAAGTTTTTTCAAGAGAATCAAGGTTTTCTAATACTCAGGGAAGTTAGACAAAAGCTGGAAGATAGACTCTCATAACAGACATGCCAGGTTCTAACATACTAACACAATTGGAAATTATACAGCCAATTCAACTTACAATAAATGGTGTAGAAGAGACAAAACCAATTTTAGCTTGACAATTAAAAGAGACTTAAAACATGCACTAACCCTTGTTTGAAATCCAGATCCTGTCCCAACATTATCTTTTGCTATTCTAACATCATAGTAAGCTATAGCTAGCTTCCAAATATATTTCTGACAAAGTCCAGATCCAGTCTTGCAAAAGTAGACTGTTATTTCCCATATTGGATTGATTTCTAGAACAGTATATGATTGAGTCCTAATAGCTGGGTACCTTAAAGAAGAATACAAGAGACATAATTTCTTTTTTTGATTTTCTATCCCACAAGGTCTAAAAACTTGAGGCAATGCAGCTTGTCCCATCTGGGATATAGTTAAGCAAAGGTGGGTCAGAAACATATGTCCAATATAGCTCCCTAGTCACCCTTGTCAGAGAACTCAGCAAGCTCACAGGTCAGCATCATTCTTTGTCTCAGCAACAATATGTCTCACCAATCTTTTGAAAGTTCCATGGGCCTCTTCCACAATACCTTGTCCTTGAGGATTATACAAAATCCCTGTAATAAATTGTTGACAAAAAGTCTCAACTGCTCAACTACAATTGCCAGACCCATTATTTCTTTTTTTAATTGAATATTTTATTTATTTACTTTTCAGTGTTATCTCCTCTCCCTTCCCCCCCAAACCCCTTATCCCATCCCCACTTTTATTTCTATGAGGGTGTGCTCCCACCATCCTCCTATTTCCACCTCCCTGCTCTCAAATTCTCCAACACTAGGGAATCCAAACTTTCAGGCACCAAGGACCTCCACTTCCACTGATGCCTGGCGAGGCCACCCTCAACTACCTATACAGGTGGAGCCATGAGTCCCTCCCTTTGTGTTCTCAGGCTGGAGATTTTAGAATGGCTACTCCAGCTTGTTTTTTAGGACCATTTGCTTGAAAAGTTGTTTTCCAGCCTTTTACTCTAAGGTAGTGTCTGTCCTTGTCACTGAGGTAGGTTTCTGTATGCAGCAAATTGCTGGGTCCTGTTTACATATCCAGTTCATTAGCCTGTATCTTTTTATTGGGGAAGTGAGTCCATTGATGTCAAGTGATATTAAGGAGAGGAGATTGTTGCTTACTGTTATGTTTGTTATTAGTGATGGCATTGTTTGTGTGGCTATCTTTTTTTGGATTTGTTGGAAGAGGATTACTTTCTTGCTCTTTCTAGAGTATAATTTCCCTCCTTGTATTGGAGCTTTCCCGCTATTATCCTTTGCAGTGCTGAGTTTGTAAAAAGATATTGTGTAAATTTGGTTTTGTCGTGGAATATCTTGGTTTCTCCAACTATGGTAATTGAGAGTTTTGCTGGGTATGGTAGCCTGGGCTGGCATTTGTGTTCTCTTAGGATCTGTATGATATCTGCCCAGGATCTTCTCGCTTTTACAGTATCTGGTGAGAAGTCTGATGTAATTCTGATAGGTCTGCCTTTATATGTTACTTGGCCTTTTCCCCTTACTGCATTTAATATTCTTTTTTTGTTTTGTGCATTTGGTGTTTTGATTATTATGTGACAGGAGGTATTTCTTTTCTGGTCTAGTCTATTTGGTGTTCTGTTGGCTTCTTGTATGTTTATGGGCATCTCGTTCTTTAGGTTAGGGAAGTTTTCTTCTATAATTTTGTTGAAGATATTTATTGGCCCTTTAAGTTGGGAATCTTTACTCTCTTCTATACCTATTATCCTTAGGTTTGGTCTTCTCATTGTGTTCTGGACTTCCTGGATGTTTTGTGTTAAGAACCTTTTGCATTTTGCGTTTTCTTTGACAGTCATGTCAATATTTTCTATGGTATCTTCTGCACCTGAGATTCTCTCTTCTATCTCTTGTACTCTGTTGGTGATGCTAGCATCTATGACTCCTGATTTCTTTCCTAGGTTTTCTATCTCCAGGGTAGTTTCCCTTTGTGATTTCTTTATTGTTTCTACTTCCATTTTTATGTCCTGGATGGTTTTGTTCAATTCCTTCACCTGTTTGGTTGTGTTCTCTTGTAATTCTTTAAGGGATTTTTGCGTTTCCTCTTTAAGGGCTTCTACCTGTTTACCTGTGTTCTCTTCAATTTTTTTGAGAGTGTTATTTATGTCCTTCTTAAAGTCCTCTATCATCATCATTAGAAGTGATTTTAAATCTGAATCTTGCTTTCCTAATGATATGGGGAATTCAGGACTTTCTAATGTGGGAGAACTAAGTTCTAATGATGCCAAGTACCCTGGGTTGATGATACTTAAGTTCTTACACTTGCCTTTTGCCATCTGGATCTCCTTAGTGCTACCTGCCTTGTCTCTGACTGGAGCCTGTCTTTCCTATTATCTTGGTTGTGTCAGAACTGTGTGGGGTGGGTGTTGCTACTGGGGTTAGAGCTAAGGCCCAAGATCTGTTCAGTGCTTGGGTGCAGACAGAAGGAACTAGTGCTCTGGTCCAGGAGTGAATTCCTGGTTCCCATTGGGTCCCAGTTACTCCCTGTTTGGGGTGGGTGTTGCTGTCTCCTTACCTAAGATACTGCTTGGGTTAGAGCTCCTGGGAGCCCTGCTTCCTCTGGGTTCTGTGAGCTGTTTTTGTTTTTCAAGACAAGATTTCTCTGTGTAGCCCTGACTGTCCTGGAACTCCCATACATGTGGTTTTAAGCCATCATTGGAGTAAACCTGGGTCCTCTGCAAAAGCAACAATTGCTTTTAGCCACTGAGCCATCTCTCCAGCCCATCACTGATTCTTTTAAAATCTAAGTGTCCTTATTTCCATTTTGCCCCCATGCCTCTGTGGTTTCAGCAGGTATTTAAAAGGTATGGGGAGGAGGAAGGACTGTGGTTCCTGATCTTTGTGAGAAAGCCTTGAAGGCCTCACTGTCAAAAGGAAGCTATAGGCATTCTGTAAATGTTCCTTCCAAGTTAAAAAAGTTGATTTCATTTTTAGGGACTGTTTACTATGAACAGGTGCTGGGCTCAGCAAATATTGATTTTATACTGTTGATGTGCTTGATTGATTTCTCCTTTTTAGATGCGTCATGCTAACAGATCTCTCCTGCTGTTGAGTGGTTGACTTCTCATAACTAACTCTGCTTGGACTCCTCTGGCACCATCAAATTTCACTGTTCTTGTCTAGATACTTCGGACTCTTCTCACCCCTGGGTACCCTCATGCCCAGCACAAACCCCCAGTCCTTGCCATGCGTGGGGCATTTAATTTATCAGCTATGAGCCCTTCTCCACCACCCAGTCCTCTTTATTTCTTGTCTCACAGCATCTATGTCTACCCACAATGCCCTCTGTTTCCTGCTATTGCTCACTGATATTTACTCTCAGCACCTTGCATGGGGTATGTGATATAATACATGTTGAATAAATGAAAAAAAAAAAACAACTAATGACTATATAAAAATTTGAGCTTTACAGGTAATGAAGAGAATGAGTATACTTTTTAAACCCTAAATTTGTATATTTTAGAGATACTTTCCATTTTGGATGATGGTCAAGGGTGTTTCTGGGTGGGTGATAGGCATGTAATTACGTGCATATTTCACTGAAGACAGTTTGGTATGGGGTGTCAAAACCTTTTAAATGCCAGGGAAACAGATTCCTGCAAGAGTTCTCTCATGGGTGATAGTTATTTTTTTTGTGTCTGAAGTTTGTCTAGGTTCCAAACTGCATCTGATGACAGAAAAGTCAGTAGCTTGGCCTTTTTAAATGAGATTCAGGACCTGGCTGAGGAAATTTTTGAAACAATGGACAAGGCAAAGAACTTACAAAAACTCTGGCTGAAAAGATCTGAGACCCCAGGTAAGAGCCTGAAACTGGTTACCTTGTTTGCTTGGACAGAGTGAGAGTTCTTCAGGGCTTAGGTGACGCTGCGCCCCCTGCTGGGTGAGGCTAGCACTGCTTGCTGTTTTGGAGGGTGGGATCTTCCTCTCTGGGGCATGTAAAGGCTATAAGGCTGAGGCCCACCTATCTAAATCACCTCCTCTAATACCATCTACACTTCCTATGTTGCTTGTCCATGTTTTCGAACTACCTATGTCATCTCTACAAGCATTCCTGATTTGGAGATGTGACTTGGTCTTTTCCCTTTTTGTTTTTTGAGAGTATCTCTGTAAAAGGCAGGCGGTCTTCCACAACAGATTAGGGCTCTCATCTGTAACCTCAGCTTTTGGGGCTTGTGGCAGGATTTTTAATTCAAGGTCAGCCTGGGCTACGGAGTAATGATTAGACTCAATAAGCAATAACATTTTTTGGAGGGGGTGAGGTTCAAGAGCAGTTCTTTTTCATATAAGATCGAGAGGAAAACTAATTCTCTTGAGATTGGGTATACCTGTTTTCAGCTTGTTATTGTCTGCGCTATTTCCCATAGCAGGTTATTTAAAAGTTTGAAAAACAATAATTTCACTTTTCTTTCGCCTCTCCTCTAAAGGTTTTGCTTGTTTAGTATTTTTTTTTTTTCTGTGAAAGGGTCTTGCCATGTAGCTCTGGATGACCTGGAGCTGACTGTATAGACTAAGAAGGCTCTGAACTCAGCAATCCTCCTGCCTCTGCTTCCTGAGTGCTGGG
Organism: Rhabdomys pumilio; assembly: GCA_030674055.1. NCBI lineage: Eukaryota > Metazoa > Chordata > Mammalia > Rodentia > Muridae > Rhabdomys > Rhabdomys pumilio. Next base: position 58,227,117 of record JANHMN010000007.1, read on the forward strand.
ATTGCAGGTGTGCCAACACACTCACATTATTTCTCTGTTTCCACTCACTCTGTTTATTCTGTGGGCATTCTCACAATGCCAGGTGTGATTAGAGGCTGACAAAATTCTGAATGTATTTACTATTTGTTTTGCTATTTGTTTATTTGGGATGTGGCAGCAACAGTTGTCTTTGTATTTATCCTTTTGTTTGTTGCCTATGTATGTTTCTTTTCAGTAACAGACTGAAGCAGGCCTGCAGTGTCCTTTGAGGTCTGACCAGCTGACCTGTTAAATGTGTGGTCTTTTGTTTTTTGTAGGTTCCTCTTACGGCTCCAGTTTTCTAACAGTGAGTAACCCAGCAACATCTCTTTGTGGCTGAGTTTATATTTTAAAGGACTCTATTAGTCACTTCATTTTTTTTTATAATGACTGTGCAGGGTGGAATTCAATAGACATAAATTTACATCAGACATAGATGGGTTTTAATTTCTTAAATCAGAGTTCTGGGACTATGAGAAGGAGAAGATGGGAGAGGATGTAGTGGGTGGTACACACACACACACACACTCATACACACACTCAGGTTGCTTTGTTGGAAGGATTTAAGTCAACATGAAGTCAAAGTTGGTAAGATCTGTGCTTGGCATATAACCTTAGACCCACTCGAAACACAGGCCTTTCAGTTAAGGCCATAGAATCAATAAGATGATTTGCTATCATCTGCATACAGTTGAAGCTGTTACAGCTAGGCGTGGGTGGAGAGATCACTCTTTGTTTCTGATGATCAGGGGTGGAAATGCTTCTAAATATTCTTCAAAGACAGGCATCCCCACAACATACTCAACCGGCCATAAGTAGAGTCAAGGTTGCGGAGGCCTGAGCAAAGGGTGACCCTCAGTACAGACGTTATTCTTTGCTTACACTGCTCCACCAGACATTCAAGGCCCAGGCATTTTTGGTAGCACTGTGCTCTGGCACTGTGTCTGAACAACTCTCAGCAGGCTATAAAGCAGCTCATGAAAATGTGTACATAATAAAACATTATAAAAGTCCAACAATAAGGGTCAAAAGGCTCTGGGTGGGGCAGAAGTGCCTGTGCGTACACCAACTGCTACACCACGGCAAAGGTGCGGTTGACCTTTGCTACTCTGTTGGTTTTTCCTTCTTCTACCCTTTATCCATGTAGTTTCATCCCCTAACACTAGACAGGAGAGAAACAAGGATAGAGGGAAGAGAGGAGTTAGGAAAATCTCCGCATCCAATTTCTTTCCTTTTGTTTCCTCTTTGACCACAGCTACTAACAAACTACAATCAACTTCCCTAAGTGACCAACAACCATCCACCATGCTTCTAAGGGCCATAGCATTTAATATACCCTCTGAAAAGTTGCCAGAATTCCAAACATCATAGAACCACAGAAACTATATACAGTTGGTAAAACTATGCCTCTGCTAGAGCATGAGGCAAATCATAGTCAGCTGCACTGGTCAGTTTGAAGCAGCCTCACATCCCCACACCCAGGATAAAAATGAAAACACTTTCTTATGATATTTCTTTGTATTAAAAAAAGAAACCAAACTTTTAAAAATGTTACTACACAAAGGGGGACATCTAGGTTCATGTAAGCCCACTTTATAGATAATCGAAGAATGTTAGCTGAATCATGTGAAGTGTAGTTTTAATGATCAAATTAGCATTTTGGGGGGTTATGAGCAGCACACCTAAATGTCAGATGACTTGTGACACTGAAAGACTGATATAATCAATGTTGAAAAACAACTTGATACCTTTGTGGCCTTTCTGACAATTTTTCTTAAGCTAAAAGTTTTCATGCATAAATAGATTATTTATAATGATGGGTAATTTTAATATTCAAAACTAGGTTAAGTAAATGTTGATACTCTACTTTATACAATCAACAGTTAACATGGAAAAAGATTATAGAAATTGTGGAAAATAGAAACTGCCATCATATCCATGGTCTGATTATTATGCAGCCATTGAGGCCATGCATATGTTGAGCTGAACTGTGGCCACAGCAAAGCAGTCCTGTTTGTTATGATGAAAGGGTTCTAGGTCTATGTTTTGCTATGGAATTTTGGTACTGATGTCATATCACCTAATATATTTCCTTTCTTCCTTTCTTTCTTTCTTCCTTTCTTCCTTCCTTCCTTCCTTTCTTCCTTTCCTCCCTCCCTCCCTCCCTTCCCCTCCCTTCCCCCTCCCTCCCTCCCTCCCTCCCTCCCTCCCCCTTCCTTCCTTCCCTCCGTCCCTCCCCCTCCCTCCCTCCTTCCCTCTCTCCTCCTTCCTTCCTTCCTTCCTTCCTTCCTTTCTTCCTTCTTAGACTGGGTCTCAAATAGCCCAGGTTGGACTCCAATTCTCTATGTCATGAAGGTTGACTTTGAACTCCTGATACTTCTATCTCTCTAACACCTCAGTGCTGGGATTCCCAGCATGTTCTACCATGTTTGGTTTTCTCCCTGATTTTCATTCTTAGTGGAATGTTCTTTTGGGTAATCTGATCAGGGGAGTGAGACATGAATGATATTTTTTTACAGGACCTTTTGTGTCACTGTGCTGAGCCATAGGTTGGTGATGGTGAAAGCAAAATTTAGAAACTGAGGAATCAACCTAGTTACTTACGCAGTACTTATACATGTCAAAGGTGTAATGCAGCTGTGCAGTCAGAAAAAGTAGGCAGTGGTGGAATTCTTGATATATTGAGAAGGTGCATCCAGTAGAATCTCTCAGTGAACATGAGCTAGAGGAGTCAAAGTGATTCTAGGTGCTTTATCTCAGCAACTGGAAGTGCAGAGTGGCCATTTACTGAGGTAGAGAAAGGTTAGTGCGAATTTCCCTTGGTGGTGTGGTGAGGAGGAGGAAGCAGGGAGGAGAAATCAGGAGACTGACTTAGGCATGCTAGGGATCCATCTAGGTGGTGCTGTCAAGGAGGGTGTGGTGACACAAAATGTGTGCTGAGATAAACAGCCTGGGATAGATGTAATGCATTTGCACAGTGTTGGGGCAGAAGTGACACATGAAGGAAGAGTAGAGAGAGTAGATGGAGATGAGGCAGGGAATGTATCTGAGAAGGTGTGGGGAGATAGGAAGAGGAAGAGATGGAGGTAAAGCTGTGTGGAAACTCAGAAAAACTATTGTCAAGGAGATGAAGTGATCCACTATCTTAGTGCTGTGGAGGGACCAATCAGAGCAGCGGCCACCTCAAGTAGTAGCTCGAGGTGGTGGGTGATGCTGACAGGGAGGCTCCCATGACAAGGGAGGTTCTAATAGAGCAAGGGGGTGGGGGTGTGACTCCTGTCTCCTGGGAGAGAATAGGAATGGCTGGGGAGACAGCTTATACAGTTCCAGGAAGATATGCAGATGGCTGGAAGAGCAGGAATAAAAGCTGTTTTTGAGGTCATCAGGTAACTCTCCCCGCCCCCATTGGATGTCTAATCTAGCCTCAGCACCTCCCATTGACAGTCTAATCTAGCCTCAGCTACAGCCAGCAGTTGCCTGAGAGCCCAGCCTTCTTGTCACAGTACTCACACCAAGCACTTGCAGAGTATTTTCTTTCTGCATCTGTTCCATATAAGAAGCAAGTTAAGCCTGAGAGGATCTGACACTCGGAGCAGCCCTCCTGGGTACCACATAGGTGGTGCCCGTGACAGCCCATCCTGCTTCCCTTCCTCCTCCTTCCTCTCATTTCCTGCATCCTTCTTTTCTACCCCTTCCACTCTTCTGGGTTTTTATGCTGCTTTTTATTCTTCCCTTATTTTTTCTTTTTGATACTTTATAGTTAATTTAAATAGAAGGTTTTCTCATGTTTTTAGTATTGATACTTGATTTATACACACAAATTTTTATAGTTTCAAAACTTTAAGAATAGAAGGAACCTAATAATTTTAAAATTTTGTCTATTGAATATTGTGTGGAGTTAGGCATGAGGTTTTTTTCATTTTCATTTTATTTTTTTTAGCGTATGTGAAGCATCTTGTCTATCTATCTCTGTCACCTCTATACTTGATCAATAAAATTAAATGGGAAAACTTTTGGCACTTTTTTCTATCAGATGGATCTCAATAAAACTGAGGATGTGATATCAAAATTGGAAAGCCTTCACCAGCAACCTCATATTTGGGATTTTCTACGTTCTCTGCCCAGACTGCACATGTCCAGTGCTCACTTGGAAGAGAGCATGGATGCTGTGACACACTTTCTTCAGGCGGGTTTGAAGTAAGCAAAAAATAACAACAAACATTCATGTGTGTTATCTCCATAATTTTAGTAGGAGAATGTGTCACTGGGCAATATTTTTATAAAATACACACTAATAATGCCCTTTTAAGGCATCTAGAACCCTTACACTTTGCCTTTTCCCCATCCGTGTACACGTATCTTACCTGTGGGCAGTGGTGCTCTTCAGAGCATATTTAACCACTAGAAAGTTAACATTATTTGACTAACATTTTATTGACTTGTATGAACATTGATGAAATAGTATATAAGATACTATAATTAATAATCTTACCATCAGCTTTGGTGTTTGTTTCTAAGGTTTTCACAGCTAGAAAAGTGGCACAATACAATTTTAGTCAATAATACCAAGGACATCATGTAGCCTGAGAGGTGCATTGTCCTGCTGACATAACAAGTCTAGTGGATCTGACCTCATGTTCTTAGAGGAACATTCTGAAGCAGAGCTTTATGTCATGGACATAAAGCTTACTTCCAACTTTTCAACTAGTGATTTTTACATTACATTATTAACTTAACTACACATATACACAGCTCCTTGCAATGCCGATATAGCTGAGAGTTGTTAGGGGTGCCTGTCTCTTACACTTCACATTCTAGAACACAGCTCATCTGAGGACCAGACTCTAAATTTTCACTATGCATTTTGAACTGTAATGGTCATCACTGGTGGCAGAGCATGAAGCACATTCTAACATTTTATAATCTTAATTATTTGGCCAGAGTTGTAGTAAGCTCTCTCTGTCCTGCTGCTCTAAGCACTGGGATGATCAGCCGTGGACAATGAGAATAGTCAGGGTATTTAGAGAGATGAACAATTTCAGACCAGTAGCTATGATAAGAGTGGCTGACAGTGTCATCTTCTGTGGGTTTCATTTCTGTTCTGTATTCTTTCTATAATAGCAAAAAATTCTACTCATAGTAGGCATTGCTTGCAAGTGATGTTGGGATTCAGGGTTGGTTTTTAAAGTCATGGGATTCTCCTAAAGGCACACAGCTGCAGTGAGAGATTTTCTTAGTGAGGAGCCACATGGAGATTACCTGCTTAGAACCATGGTGTTGGTGGTTTCAGCCTCATGCTGATAAAATACACACAGTTCTACCTGAGCTGAAAATGATTCTGACCTGTAACAAAAATTATTTATAAAATATTGTTATTTTAAAAAATAGAATGCATAATATATTCCTATTGCTCCTCATGTCCAAATCCCCTTATTCTGTAAAACAGTTTGACAAACACTGATTGACCCATGAACTTTTTAGATCTTTGGATAGGACACATATCCATTTTTAGTTCCCTGGGTAGGAATATAGTATGTTCTCCAGGTATTAGACTGACTATGGGAACCCGAGGCAGCCCAGCTAACTGCACATTCTTTTTTCCTTTCATATTGTGTATTCTATCTGGCCTTGTCAGCTGCCAAAAGAGGCAAAAAGACCCAAGACTGAACATAAAACAGCATCTGTGGTAGAACACTCTGAATCAATGTGTATGTGATAACCACTCAAATATTCCAAGACAAAACTTTATTTATGCTTATTCTCCTACCCAGGGAGTTAGGCGCTCATTAAACCAAGCAGAATGCAGACACACTAATATCTGGTAACATCCTTAATCAGGGTAGGTGTCTGGCCGATGGGAATGACATAAGTCTGGAGCTGATACTCCTTGGTTGACTGCTAACTAACTCACTCTCCTTGGTTTGTTTTTGATCTAGTTCATTAGCATCTCTGGGAGATTTGGATTGGCTACCACTGCACCAGACCATCCCCCAAGTTTCTAGACATGTTCTGAATGTGACCATCTCCACCCTGAGGTTTCTGCAGCAGCACAGAGTAGCTGTCAATGGTGAGACTGAGGACTGAGCCCCTGAGAACTGGGGCTGTATTGGGGATATCCCACTCTTGTTAGCAAGCACAAGAGTCACAGGGAATCTTTAAAGAATTAATTAATTAAAATATCAACCCAAAATTCATTGTTTCTGTTATTAAGACGATTAGTAATACAATTAAAATTTGCAAGTCAAAACTGACTTTCTACAGCTGTTAAAATTCTTCAGTCATTGCTAATAAAAATTACACTTATATTTTAAACAACTGATTTAAAAAAATTTCTTAAGTTGTAAGCCATTTTTTAAGTTCAGACAAACCACTTGTTTTGTGATTTTTAACCTTTCATTCTTTTAAGCTCTTGTTGGGAAGAAATTCTAGTCCCCTGTAAGTGGACTTGGAGGCAGCAGGACACAGTGAGGTCATTCAAAGAAGGCACACTATTGTGTATGTAATAAGTAACCCTCTTCAGGGAAGGAAATGAGATCCCCTATTTTCTTGACTTGAACATTATTAAGTTGTCACTGAATTTAATATTTTACTTGTAAATTGATTCTTGTTGGCTCATTCTTTCTTTAATTTTCTGTGGGAAGTGCAGTGGGAGAACAATGTGGTTAGAATTTATCTCTTATCATCTGTTGTCTGTCTGTAACCATCCAGCCACCCACCTAGCCACTTGGCTGTTTGTCTGCCCCTACCTCTTTACTCATTAACATATATCAGTCAGCCATTTCCAACGCACTCACCCCTTCATTGCTACTCCACCAACATTCCACCCATCTACCTATTTCATTTATGAGCTGAAAAGGAAATGGGTCTCTCTCTCTGTCTCTCTCTGACTCTCTCTGTCTCTCTGTCTCTCCCTCTCCCTCTCCCTGTCCCTCTCCCTCTCCCTGTCCCTCCCCTCCCCCTCCCCCTCCCCCCCTCCCTCTCTCTCTGTCTCTCTCTCTCTCTCTCTCTCTGTCTCTCTCTCTCTCTCTCTCTCTCTCTCTGTTGCTCTCTCTGTCCCTCTCTCTGTCACGCTCTCTCTCTATGTCTCTCTCTCTCTGCCTCACAGATCACTTAAGTACTCTATCATTTTTCTATAACCCAATATTTTTTTTACTTTAAAATGTTTTTATTGACTATTAATCTGTTACAAGTACATTAAGCCAAAGCACAATTATGGATTAAATATAATCACAGAGATGTTTGAAACAGAAACCCACCATGTAGGCTGGTTAAGTTCCTTGATGCCCTCTTTTAGAAATAAGTAGAAGCTGAGGAAAAAAAAATCTTTCATTCCAGGTGAAAGCTCTAAAGACCAGAGAACTTACATGCTGTGAGCCTTTTTTTGTGACCAAACTGCTAGGACTATCAGGTTTAGAAAAACTACATAGAAAACAAAATCTACGATATTCAGTCAAAATCTGAATTTAAGATAAAGTTAATGAACATTTTAAAAATTGCAGATATGTCAAATATGAAATATACTTGAGCTAGAAAACAGCCTGAAATTCAAATCTAACTGGGCATCTTTTATTTTGTCCGACAAGCCTACAGATGGACAAATGCAAAAGAAAAAAAAGGTGGAACTGGCACTCCTGCCACTGGTGGGTCACACAGACCAGAAACAAAAGAACACTAACAACAAACCAAAGCCACCACACTGGTTACTTACACAGACTGACGTTACAGTAAGAAAATCACAATTACAACTCCAGATGCTGTTGTCAGAACAGTCTAGATTTCCTCAAAGCTGGGTTTGTTTGCAAGTTCTTGAGAGACCTTGTCAATCAAAGTACCTTTAGTTTTGTAGGTATTAAGGACAAATATTACTACCACAAAGATAAGATGAGCTTAGAACACTGGGAGGGAGTGGAAGCAGGCATTACACACATGATGAGCTTCCGTGTTCTGTGTAGGGAATACATTTACTAAATACTGCAGGCCACCTTTTCAGTCCATGCTACTAGCTTCAAAAACCTCAGTTCCTTCCTTTCTTTTACTGTGGCAGTTTCTAGTTTTTCTTCCTGCACACTGGGAGAGAGGTTCAGGGATACCCCATCACCAAACTGAGCTAACAAAGGGCACTTGGGGCCACTTGAGCAGGACAGCGAAAGAATTCTGAAAAATGAGAAAAAGCTCCGAAAGGACAGTGGAAGGAGGGGCAAACCTCTACAGGGTGAGTGTCACCTCAATTTTGCAGAACTCTGGTAGAAGTATAAAACCAGCCACATAACCTGACCATACTGGATCTAAGAGAAAGAAGATATAAAATCTTCAGCTTCTGACAATAACCCAATATTTTAAAACATATTTTAATTTTCATTCTATATATGTGTGTGGGCTTGCACAGATGAGTGTAATACCCGTAGTGGTCAGAAGAGGGCATCAGGTTCCCAGGAACTGGAGTTGGAGGCAATTGTGATTCACTGCTTATGGGTACAGGGAGTTTAAGTAACTCAGGTCTTAGGCCCAGCAGGATTCACTTCTAACCACTGAACATCTCTTTAGCATCTTCCTTCCACTTAATTTTTTTTCTTTTACACAAACTCATTGAGATTTATATATTAGAGAAGTATTTGTTTGAGTGGCTAGGCTAATCTGGCTGCATGATATTTTATTTGTAAATTAATTACAATAAAGTGACTTTACATTAAAAATTAGTTTTATTTAGAGATAGTATCTCACTAAATTTCCCAGGCTTGTCTTGAGCATGTAATTTTCTGGACTCAGCTTCCTAAGTAACTGGGATCATAGTTATCATTGAGGAGTGGTTCTTGCATCCAGAGATGTTTGTGAAGGAGCAAAAGATGTCAGCATAGAAAACAGAGTCCACACAGAGAGAGGATCTGGCATCTTCTTCTTCTGGAACAGCTTCAGAGAAGAGTTTCAAAGAATATTAGAATTTGTTAACATGACCAAGGAACATTTCCAGAAAAGGAGAAGAGTGTTTGGCATTCATGGGCTTGTCAGGAGTGGACAGAGCTCAACGGTCAGTGTGTCTGAGGTATACCAGGCAGTGGCAGAGATGGGCTCAGAAAGGGAGCCAGGTGCAGCACCAATGGTCAATGGAGCAAGAGACTCAGGAATGCTCGTGAGACAGCTGTGAGTGAGGCTGGAGACACGTTAAGTCCTGGGTCACATTTCCCATTGGCCTTTTACTTTCGATGGCTCCATGTCCTGAGCTACACAATGCATTGGTTTTGCAGAGATTCCTGTAGACCCAGATATATTTCTCCTGCTGTATGTAACAGCCTAACACAATATTGTCCTTCAAAATACCACCCCCCCTTACCCCAAACTCCATTTGCTGCTTGGGGCTCAGGATGATAAATCTTATGGAGAGGGTGGGTTTCTTTGACTTATTTTTGTATGAAGGAAGCTAGGCTATTAAGGATTAACTCAATTTTTATATCAATTTAGTTCTACCAGAAGCTATTTCTTATGTGTGGAATGAGAGACTGAAGGTGGACTAGGAGATATATTGAAACACCACATTGAAACATTTTTCTGTGACCTCAATTGTAACAAGCTCATTTTGAAGCAGAAATTTGTGCAAATCATCCACATTATAACATTCAATTTAGCTTACAATTGGAGATATAATTACTTTAAAGAATGTAATTAAAACAATTTTGTATCCATTTGAGTCAGAGTTAAGAAATATGATTATAGAACGGACCTCTAGAGACCACTAAAAATTGTCTTCATTTCTCTTGTCTCCAAGAAAAATGTTTTTCCTGGTGAACAGATTACAGTGCATGGAAGAAAGTGATGGAGGCCCCGTCACATGATTCACTAACATTATTAATCCACAGTATCCGAACAGAGCACTCTTCAGCTACAAATTTCAGAATCATATTTCCTTTCAGTTTTCAAAAATAATAGATTTCTTTTCTAAAGTCTTTTGGTAGAGTGTTGACACTATTTTTCTGATCTTCTATGGAACTCTGTGTCTAATTCCAATGAAGTATGACATCGGTAGAAATAGGTATTTACAATTCAGGCTTGGGAACATCGTATTTTGGGCATAAGATCTATTTTATTCTGGGAATGGGATTTTTAAATAATAAGATGAAATCTTTCTCTTTCTTGTTCCACGTTACCTTGAAAAGCAATCTCGCTTTTGCTCCATGTATCCATACCATATACACTGCCTGCACATTAATCATTCAGAAGCCAATAGGACTTTTGGTTATCAGATCAGCTGTCATGGCATAAAAATGCTTTTGTTCAAATAATTTTTTTTAATGGTAGCCTTAAAATACAAAGAAAAATTTGTATTTTGGAAATTTTACTGAGGCATATTATCGTATTATTTGTCACTTAAATGTCTTACTATGCCTACTTTGTAAATTAAACTTTATCATGGGTATGTATGGGTAGGAAAAATTTTCTATATCCAGGGTTTGGTTATGTGTGTTTTCAGGCATCTTCTAGGGACCTTGCAAAGTATCCTCTGTACACGAGGGGTGATAACTGTACCAGCTTTTGTTTATTCTTCTTTAAACTTATTTATTTATTTTATATGTATTTGCACATGCATACATCTGTATGTGAGACTGAGTGAGTCTATGTGTACCAGGTGCACTTAGGTGCTCATAGAGCCAAGAAGTCATCAGAACCCATAAAACTAGAGTTACAGGTGGTTGTGAGCCAACACGTGGGTGCTGGGAACTGAGCCTGAATTACCTGAGAGAACAGTAAACACCATTAACTTTTTGAACCACCTCTCCAGCCAATGTTTTTATTCACTCCAAATGGTACTCAGTGGTAATTAGGTTTAATTTTTTATTCATTTAGAAGTAAAATATTATTTTGCTTATTATTATAGGCATATCTAAATATCAAAATAACTAATGCATAAGTCATCTGTGTTCACAGACACCGTTTACCGCCTATCCCTGAAGAATATGGTGTGGGATCCCCAGAAAGTCCAGTCTGATCTCAAATCCCAATTTGGTTTCAATGACCTTCAAACGCAACATATCCTGAATTATTCAGCTAAGCTGGAGGAGGTATGTGCGCTTGTCTTCTTCTCATGGCACTGGGCATTCTTCAAGTGTCTCTAGACTATAGTCTCTCCCTACCCCATATGAGTCTGCATCTCACACTCAGCTACAAACCCAAACATTTAGATAACACATGAATTTGTACAACCTAGTCCCTTGTCACCACACCCAAAACAACAGTGTATAGTAATTATTTCTAGAGTACTCACATCATGTTAGCTATTTTAAGTCACTTGGAAATGAGTTAAACTATTTAGGCATATGTTTGCAGCTTTTATACAAATACCATACCATTTTGAATAAGAGAATTTGAGATCTGTGGACTTTGAAATCTTTGGAGGGTCCTGGAATCAATGCTTCACAGAAACAGAGAGACAACTGTTTATTACTGGGGCCAGTTGGGTAGTGATGGTGGGTGATGATAGCTTGGAAGGTGAAATCTGCTTCTGAATTCAAGCTTCTTAGACATAGCAGCCCTTAGGAATGTCCCTTTCCTTCCTTATCACTTTATTTCAGCACTGAGATGGTTCAAAAGTGATATGAACTTGATTACTCTGGAAACTATCAGTACGATAGACCAGTGAGTATAGCTTTAGGCAGGAAAATTAGACTCAGTGGGAACAGATATGTGGAGGATTCTCCAGGTGAAGAGAAAACGCCTGTGAGAGGAGATGGGCTAGCTGAAACTAAACCTCAGTTCCTAAACTAGGAGAAATAAAGATGTTGTCTTAGCCTACCCTTAGTACATAGTTCACATGGGTATTGCTGAGGCTCTGTGGGTGTCTTTTGTCTGCTGAGCCATTTTCTGTTGCTTCAGACAGTTTGGAAGCCCTTCTGCTTTGCAGTAGGTACAAGAACACACACTTGTATCCTTGGTTTGTGACTCTCCTTTCCTCAGACCCCAGCTATGCCTAAAGGGTTTTTCATGTATACTCAGTGAATACCTGATATCTCTTTTTGGAGTCTTGGAGTGTAATGGGGGTAAGCTTTACCCTACTTTTCCATGATTTTCCATGTCTCTGTAAGTAACTGCTTTCTCCTGACACATTCACCATGCTTTGACCATAGTCTTCTAACCCCAATTTATTTTTGAAAAGTCAATTCATAAATTTTTAAATAGTATTTGGAGGTGAATTTTTTGTGAAGTAATTAAGACTAGATAAAGTCATGGGGTGGTTAACTCATGATGACATTGGTGACTTTATTAGTGGAGGAAGAGACCTAAGTGCTACACTACCCTATATGGCCAGGATGCCATGTTTTGATGAAGAATAAGGCTTTCATCAGATGTCAAGAAGATGCCAGGGCCACGTTCTTAGACTTGCTAGCCTCCAGACTCTTGAGCTATCTGAACCCAGGAAACCCATTGGGTTTTGTCTTTTTGCCTACAATCTGACAAACTGTATGATCTGACCATTTTACGAAGTATCTCCAACTTACCTGACTTGAGATTTTGGATGTCAAAATGTTCATAGCTGCTGCAGTTGAGACTTGAAGGCCAAGTAGTGTGTCTTTTACTCCATTTTCTTGGTTTTTATGGCACAATTTTCTCGTTATGTTACAGTAATAGTCAAGTAAAGTAGGACTTTTACATTGGAAAGGCAATCATTTTGAGTTTAAGATTAAATGGGAAATAGGCTATATCACAATGTAATTGTAGATGTGGATATAAGGTCTTTAGACATAGAACATTATAGGTTTGTATACCATGTGATTACAGTGCCAGTTTCTGCTCTAGCATGAGAACAACTCAAAGCAACACCTAGATACTGCTGTTAGAAGTTCAACATGGGACTTCTTGGTCCAAAATCAATGTATCTTCAGGACTGCATTTCTTCTGAAGGATATAGATACTGTTGTAGAAAAAACTCTTTCTTCTTTTAGCCTTCTATGTCAGTGGCTATCCTTACAAATTAAAGTAAAAGGAAAAAAAAGGGCTAGAGAAAACTCAGCTTTAACTATGTAGGTAAAATTCTTTCTTCCTTTAACCTTCTAATTCAGTGGCTATTCTTACAAATTAAAGTAAAAGGAAAAAAAGGGCTAGATAAAACTCAGCTAACTGTAGGTATGCATGGTAGGTGACAAAGACAGTGGCCAAGGAGGCAACCTGGTGACTGGGGCTTATACAGCACCATTGTCTAAACACAGAATAGGCTGTGGGCCTCCATTAAGGGAGGGAAGCAATGGACAAGACAGGGCAGGGTTTGGTGGATAAGGTGCCCAGGGCAGCCTCCAGGTGAGCAGAAAGGGTAGGACAGATTCTCTCTTCCTAGTATGACATCAGGTGTGTAACCAGAAGCTTGCTCTATTAAACAGGAAAATTTCTACTGGACTTTTTGATAGGGTGAAGGGTTGGAAACTTTTCCTGAATCTACTGACTTTCAGTTTCCAAAAGCTCAAAACAAATTTCTATGCCAAAGGGGTATGTTTTACAGTGGTACATTCTGGGGCTTTTCATCCCCCGCCTCCACACTTTTACATTTTCCATTGTCCCGAGGCTGTCCATGGTCCCAGCTTGTATTTTCTCCTCTATCTGGAGAGTCAACAATTTACCAGGATTTATCTTATCCAACTTCTCTCATAGTCCTTTGTCTACTGGTACTGGTAACGAGGGCTTTTGTGATAACATTAAGCCCACTTGATAATTGGGATAATCTATTATTCAGTCAGTTTATCAATACCTTAATTCCATCTTGCAATGTCAAATTTTACCAGCTATTCAACCTAACATGTTCATAAGCCCTGAGGGCTAGGTTGTGGACCCTCAGGGTTGGTAGGTCTGCTTCCCACTTTGGTAAAGCCCATGAGTATCTATTTTCTGTTTGTGTGTTCAGGTCCTCTCCAAGTCTAGTCTGACTTCATATAAGAAATAGTCATCCTGTCATGACAGCTACTTCCACATGATCTCATTGAGTCCTGTGCTAATCATCTTTCCATTACTGTAACAACTGTCTGAGATTTTGATCACCTTAATGGAACAAAGGGTTATTTGACTCAGTTTCAGGAGTGTCACAGATTCCTTGGTACTGTTGTTCTTGGGGTATTCGGTGAGATGATACATCATGGTGGGAAGCACATGATGAAGGAAGCTATTTACTTCATGGTGGCCTAGAAGCAAAGACAGAAGAAGGGAATAGGGTCACAATATCCTGTAGAAGAGCACACCCCTAATGATCTGATGTTTTCCTTCTAAGCCTCATTTCCTAAGGTCACCTCCTAATATAATCCTATGGTTCTCTGGAAACTACCACTTCCAAACCATACAGCACCCCAGAGGCTCTACTTCATCACATTGTCACCCTGTGGGTGATAGCTTCCACGTAGGCATTTTAAAGCAATAAAGACATTCCTACAACAGTAACCATCAACAGAAGTTCTGATGACCAAGTTATTGTGAGAATCCAGAGTGGGTGGATATAGCTCATTTTGCCACATTTGTAGAGTAGTTTCAAAGAAGTTAATACACAAACGAGAACTGGTTCAAAATGGTAAAGCAATGTCTAACCCGGATGCAACACTAATCATTCTAACTTTGCCTGCTTTTGATAACTACAAAAGATAGCAAAGTACCACTGTTCAGAGTATCAACTACTGGCTTAGTTTGTAATGGCTTTTGGTGGGAAAATGAGGCTGAGCAATGTTTGACTCAATGTTTGAGTAGTGTCTTCCTCCTGGAGAACCAGCAGCGCCTATTGCTGTGCCTGATCCTAAAAGAACAAGAGCTATTTTTGTCCTTAACCCTCAGGACAAATACCACAGCCATTTTAGTGATACAAGTGTTCAATCATGTAAACACATGAGCTTTGACTTCAGCAAGATGGGGGAATTATTTTGAAAGAAAAACATTCCAGGAAAACCAGCATAGAGGTAGATGTCAAAAGTATCCCCTCTCCAGGAAAAAGACATTGGGATGGGTATGGCCCTTATGCCTCACTGGACAACGACAGGAGGACTAGAGCCATTACAATGTCCCCTTTAATTACTGGAGGTCAGGCCTCTATCCCAACCTTGGCAAGATTAGAATTGCCACAGCCCTTCTATACTTAGAGAAGGGAGGAGATGTCAGGGGCAGCCCTGCTTATACCCTGAAGGCCTAAAATCAACCATAAGCCTAAAATCAGCAATAGGCCTGACATATATGCCTGCTAACACAAAGTCTTGGGTCTCTATGGAAAAACACTGAAACAGAGGGCTATAAACTATTGTAAACAGGCAGCTTTTGTTGAAATCTACCAGCCTGAGTAGTCATAAACCTTATAAATAGGCAGCCTTTGGTAAATAGTACCTAATTAGATTATGACGAAGGAATCATAGGTAGAGTCATAGTGACCTGACCCCTGAACCTTCACCCAGATGATATCCTGTTCTGAAAGATATCTGTACTCCCCCTGAACATCTATGTTCCTGTGTCATCCTCTTCCCCACATTCTGCATTTTTGTGTTTATAACCCCTGTGTTAAAAAGTAAAAATTATGATTTGATAAACAAACAAACAAAAAATTAACACACAGTGTACCCCTGGTTCTGCTGACTTTGTTCCTGACAATCTATTTTCTTGTTCACAGAAATACTTTGAATTATAAAACGTTATTGTGGTTTGTGTTAGTATACTGGGTAAAATAATTTTTATTGATCTCATTTTAAACTTCAAAGTTTGTAGTGAGTTAAAATGTCCTTCAACATAATTATAGGTCATATTTATTTTCATATTGTAAAATGCTAGTTAATCTGTTGAACATTTTAAAAAACTGGATTCCTTTTTGAGAATTTCATATATGAGCACTGTATTTACCTAACTTTCCCCTTTCTCTCCTTCCTTCCACTCTTCCCAACCCCCCATACTTTTTAAATACATTTTATTATTTAATAATCGTTTATATATATATGTATATATGTATACATATATAAGTATATATGTTTATACAAATATTGGTAAAGTGTTTTAAATTTGAAAAAAAAAAAAACCAGCTTCACTTCAAAGTATTTCTTATGTTGTTTCCAGATTCCTACACACAGCTTCCTAGAGTGGATGATATGTTCCATCTTGTCCAACACTTCTGAGGATGAAGTCGAGAGCAAGGGTTACCACGCAGACTGTCATCCCAAGTGGTCCACAGTCAAGAACTACATCATCCATGCAGTCAGTTGGCTGAAGCTCTATGGACAGGTGCTGTTGTATGTCCAGATGCTCTAAGTGCAGTGGATCTTTGCCCCTTGCATAATAAATTATGTGATTCTATGACTTTTCCTGGAAAAGCCATAGATCCTCCATACCTGGTCATTGTGACCTCCTCTCATATGCATCAAACAGCCTTAACTCATCAAACTCTCAGCCCAAGACACTAACAATATTTGATGTATGCACACAAGCACACCTGTTAGCTAAGCGGTTTCTAAATTCAAATTTTGTATATCATGTTCATGTTGCCGGTATATGAGATCCCTTGAGCCACTTTGACCCATCGCTATCTAAACATTACTTCTGGCTTGTGCTTTCTATGCTTTTTTTCCTTGAAATATTGCGCAAAACTAACGACTGTTCTAAAGACGCACCCACTGTCTTCATAGATGGCAAAACTAATCACTGATTTAAAGGCACACATACTGTCTTCATAGATGTAAGGGAAAATGTGTGCATGTGTATTTCAGAGAAGCAAGGCTGGTGTATAGAACAGTTCCTTGATCAGTAGAAAGTTGATAGCTCCGAAGTTCACAGTAGCCCTGGATAGCTCACAGCTCTGTTTCTTGAGATACATGGACACTAACAGGGCACTCTCCTACCACAGTACCACCCATTCTTTGTCAAATGTTGAATCTACTTGCATCCTTTCTGACCTGGAGTACTCACCCCACTAAAACCTTCATCCCTTCCAAACATGCATGACTGATTAAGGTCAGAATCTCAAGTATTGAATAAAAGAAATCATCAGGAAAATATACATGGATGTTCACTTGATAGTATGCATCTTATTCATCACTGCACTGATGAAGAGACAGTGCTGAGGAAACCAGCATTTAAAGTGTTAATGTGGGTTGCTAGTCAAGCCTCCTCCAGTTTACCTGAGTTTGCATCATGCATATCCTCAGTGGCTGATCTGAGAATGAGATACTTGTATAGCACGAATGATGACCTTAGCGCTAGCTGCCGTATGTATATCATTCCCCGACTAGTCACGAAGTGGTATTCAGCAACTGCTTATTAGTGACTGGATATATTTTAAAACTTATCATTTCATCAAACTGTCTTCAATGTGATAGTTCAAGTTAGATCTTCTGAAATGAAATGCATAGTTTTAACTTTTTTTTTCTCATTTCTTTCCAAGGAATGGTAAAAAGAATAGAGGAATAATATATAAGCTCCGTGTCCTTTGTTGACATTTATAATCTTCACTTTTTGAGGAGACATGAAACCATAGTACAATTGTAATAGACATTTTAATTGACCAAAAGTTTGAAAAAAACTTATCATTTAAAAATGGTCTTTTACTATTTCTTAAGTATGGTGTTTCTAACGTGATTGATAATCTACTTTTGTTTCTAAATTTGCAGGTGTTTGACCAGTGGCAGCAGGGTAGGCTCCTGCAGAACCTGCTTGCAGGTGCCAGCCACAGTCTGGCAGCCCTTAGGGACCAGTTTAAACAGCAGAGCGAATCGTGGAAGGTGGTGGAAGCCCTGCACACTGCCCTGCTCATCTTGAATGACAGCTTGGCAGGGGTTGGCCCCAGAGACAACCATCTGTTTCCACAGCTGTAAGGCATATGTATGTCTTTTGCCATTGAGTAGGTTTGATCACACTGACACGGTAGGAATGTGCAATGATGCCATTAGTAACAAATTCTGTAAAAGTACAGCTAAGCACAGATGCCAAGTTAGTGCATGAGAAACCTAAGGCTTTTATTGTGGACATTGCCAGGATAGATCTATGCAGTTATCTAGACATGAGTGTGAATATGTAAAACTGTTTAATGGGCTGTTCAGGTGTGGCGGCACACATCGCTCATTCCAGCGCTCAGGAGGCTGAGATCTCTTGAGCTCAGGAGTTCATCCCAGCCTCAGTAACAATAGTCCATGT
>JANHMN010000007.1:58258687-58276662 GCA_030674055.1 Rhabdomys pumilio
CTCTCTCTCTCTCTCTGTGTGTGTGTGTGTGTGTGTGTGTGTTTCAGCTGCATTGGAATATTCAGGTCTCGCTATTACAGGATAGCTGGACTTGGTGGTGCTATATTTCCCTAGATGTTGTTGATTCTGTTCTTACACTGTCATTTAGGCATCTGGGTTTGGAATGATTATAGGTCTAGGTGCGTATTTCCGAGTTTGTCTTGTTGGATGGATGTTTTGTTCTGTGGTTTCTGATTCTTCTTTGGTCTTCTGGTCTTTGTGGCCTGAATTTTTGGCAGCTGACATTGGCTTGATCCAATATTATGTCCCTGATCAGGTTGGAGACTAGACTTCTGGTGACTAGCTTGGCCTTTTATATAGCAAGGGGATCTTTGTTCTTCTGACTGGTGTGTCCTGCATCTGAGTGGCCTGAGTCTGCCAGAAAAGGGGGCAGGGACCCAGCTGCAGGGCAGACAGAGTGAAGTGGGAGCTGTAGAATGGATCTTTGGAAATCAAGTCTAGAGAGTGGGGCAGTTCAGCTGGCAGGCAGGTTGCTCACCTGTTCCTCTGACTGGTTTCAAAAATATATTCTTGCACTATTTATTTTGTAACTTTAAGCCCTATTTTTTTTTTTACTCTGGAATTTTTCTTAGCCACCAGTTGTTCCTCTTATGTTATTCTTTAATTTTATAATTTTTTAGGATGACCTTCTGGGATATTTTCTTAATTTTATTTAAAACATGTCATCTATTTAATTTCTGACAATCTTTCTAGATAGTCTAGATATTCATTGGAAATAGCTCTCTGCTCTTGTTGCATCTATGTCCTCACCATGATATAGTCCTTTTTAAAGAATTTGAATGAGGATTTTATGTTTATTTTTGTTGCACTCTTTTCTCTCTGGGACATTTCTTTTATATGGAAAAATTTTCTAGGATCTGATGCTCTGGTTGTCCATTTTATGTAAGAACAAAGCATTTATTCCTCACAGGAAATGTTTCCTGCAAAGGGTCCTTGTCACCTGATAAGCTCTTTCCTGGTAGGCTGACCAAGAAGTAAGCCATCTGTCCCCATAGCTGATCTTCATAGCCTGGTACAAATACGTATTCTCACCTCCTCCATCATAAATTTATTTTCCTGAAGCCTTCAAAAAGAGAGTTCTCTAGAAGTCTGTTGATAGATAGCACTCAGGTGGCTTCCAAGTCTCCCTTGTTCTTGGAAACAAGAGAGGTGATGAGAGCTTCACTACTGAGAATGGACAGATTACATAATCTTCCCTATTTCTAGCTAGTAGTGGTTTTGTTATTCACGCCATCAGATGCATTGGTACTCCAATCTTAGTTCCAGTCAATTCGACTTCTCTAGGTCAGCAGATTTCTAGTCTTCTTCTAATACGGAGGAAAAATTATCTAGGCTGGGTGATGGAGAAAACATGGCAGAGTTTTCCTCATTCAAAAAATGTATCTCAACATTCCTGTCCATTTTCATTTCTACCTCTCACATAAGCAGTTAGACATTTGTGCTTTAATTAATTCATGAGTCTTGTGGGGAGTTAAAAGGAGAACTCATTTAGACATTCTCCTCTTCAAGTACAAGCTCCGCCTTTTGTATTTCGGCTCTGCCTGATTGATCCCCTTTGCCCACTTATTTTTCTACTTGGAGATATTAGCAGCTGCCATCTGCTGCTCTTTACTTTTCCATCCATTTCATCTGTGGACAACACAACTTTCTGTTTCCTCTTGTCATTTTACGGCTCTTTGGGGGATGACTTCAGAAAAAGGAATTTGTTTGATCTTCCAATTGGAAGTCCTCCAGGGAAAATGCCTTGACAGTTAAGAAACCTACAATTGGAAGGGACTACCATCTCAGTTTCTTTTCATTGGGATGATCAAGAGGATAATGGATGTCTGTCTGTCTAGACCAGTGGTTCTCATCCTATGGGTTACAACCCCTTTGGAGGTCAGATGATCATTTTACAGGGTCACACATCAGATATTGTGCATATCAGATATTTTCATTATGATTCATAACAGAAAAATTACAGTTATGAAATAACAATAAAATAATATTATGGTTGAGAGTTGCCACAATGTGAGCAACTGTATTGAAGGGTCACATATTAGGAAGTTGAGAACCACTGCTATAGACTGTTTACTTGACTATTGGAAAGGAAGGTCATCTTTTAAATCAAGGGCATCACAGAGATCCTATGGCTCAATGGAGAAGCCTAAATGCAGTTCAAGTTAGTGGGAGAAATAGACACAACTAGAGATGAGTTCCAGGTAATGCTTGTGTTCACAGAGCAGCTGACAACTCATCATGTGAATCAAGGTTTGAAGAATGAATACAACTAACAGACAGAAACAGAAAGAAGTGTCCCTATGCTTTCTCCTTGTAGTTTCTCATTCTTAATCAGATTAGAAAATCTTTCCACTCTAAACATTCAAATTATGAAGCCTTTGACCATTCAGCAATTTTAACTGTCAGATGGAGAGCTGTATAGCTAACAATGAGGCTGATAAATAATAACCGAGATATTCAGTATATTTAGTAGACTATGAACTTTTTTTTTTTTTTTTTTTTTTTTGCTTATGATATGTGTACTCTACACAGCTAATTGCCTACATTCTTGTTACTAACAGTGTGGTCCCTGGAACAGCAGCAGTAGCATCTGGCATGTCATTAGCAATGCAGATCACAGCCCTAACTTAGACCTGCAGAATAGTCCAAGGAACATGTAAGCATACAAACATTTGGAAATCACCAAATAGCAAACCATATCAAAATACCCTGCAGCTGTGTGTGCATCTTTAGATTACACATTACTTATCCACCCTTCCTCTTTTAAGCAGGCAACAAAAATGAAAGAACTGCAAACGGTAAGAATGTGGCACGAGGGAGATATGACATAGCCCAGTGAATAGAATTGACTACTGTATGTTATACAGTACACTTTTACCTCATAGACCAAGCAGGGGTGGACTGCGGTATGATAGTATGGGCTTTAGAAGCAGATGGACTTGAGAACAAATATTACATCTGACAAATTTAATTGAGCTAGCTAGAAATATTAAGGATATTATTTTTATCCTTGATAAAACTTAAAGAAAAGCTTACTTTACTATGTTTTTATTATGATGACCCACGATAGAGGTATCTAGCAAGAACTAGAGGTCTATATAATAGATGCCGCTTTTTTATCTTTTGCCAGTGAAATGAGCATCAGGATTGAACTTTTTTATCACAAAGAAGAGCAGAGGAGTTGACTGTGGAGGGTTTTATTTTCTTCTTTTGCTTAATTTCTTTTTGTTTCACTGCTCGGTTTTCTGATGGCATCAACTTGTTTCTTATGTCATATCACACACCTCTGACTTAATTTTCTGGAATGTTTCCATTTTCCCCCATAGACACTTTGTTATTTTCGTGGGAACTTGATGAGGCATAATGAATGTAACTCTTATGCAACTTTACTTGAGAAATAGATGTTAAAGAGGTTAAATTGCTTGCTTGAAGTTAGAAATGTTTTTGTTTAGAAAACCCAAAACAAAATAAGACACATTTAAAGTATATAAATGTGTTTATATCTTTTTGATATTTTTCTGACCCACGAGTAGTATGCCAATGTGTTATTTCAGTTTGAAATATGTAGGATTTTCAGTTAGATTTTTGTTATCGATTTCCAATTAATTCTATCTTGGTCTGTAAACACTCTATACCAATAGTCTTTGCTAATTTTTTGTGATTTGTTTTAGGGTTTAGAAAATGAGTTTTTGGTAATTGTTCCATGTGTCCAGGGAGATAATCAGTCCTGTTTTGGTGCAGGGTGGAATAGTTCTTGAACATTAGGTAGTGTACATTGTTAGCGGATTTAGGCAAATCTTGTATGATTGCTGATACTTTGTCTCCATGTCTAATTATATTTCAGAGTACAGCGTTAATTAGACTGGTTATCTTTGTGCTTTGTTTTTATCTACTGTTGTGGAATTGTGCTATCAAGTGTGCACGTGTTTGGAATCGTGCCTCTTTGGTGACGTGATGCCTTTACCATCATGAAACGATGACATTACTACCTGGATTCTACATAGCTTGATGACTTTCTTTTTATTAATATTGAGAGTCATATGTCTTTTCTAAAATCATATTTTAAGTGTATTTCTTATATATAGCGTATGGTTAGCTTTTTCTTATCCAATTTGATAAGCTTTGTCTTGTAAATGTGTAAATAAGAGGGTATAAATTGAATAACCCAAACTATGTGTGTGGCTCATGTTTTTCCTTGTTTTTGACCAATTATTTTTCTCATCGTATTTTCTTATTTGAATGTGTGGAATTTTTGGATGGATGCCAAATACACATTTGATCCTTATTCTGTGTTAGCTTTTTTCCTTCTTATAGATAGCTTATTCTTTTAAGGATCTGGCCTCCTGGATTTCCCCATCAGTGTGGAGATTCGAACACTGGGCTTTGTACATGCCGAGCAAGTGCTCTACCACTGAGCTACACTCCAGCTCTAGAAGTGCTTTAACATACAGTGTGTTGAATCTGTGACCCATGTACTGTGGATCTCAAGATAGCCATGACTATGACCTAATACATTTGTAGATGATAACATTATATTGCATTGTCAAGAGGCTAGGTGCTTCTGCTTTAAAGATTTGCTACTCAGTTCAGTTATCTTTAGAGGTTACCTATAACTAGTGAAAATATTTTTTTTTGTTTGAGGTACTTGGTAAATTGATGAAATTGTAAAATGTCCTAATATAGCCATGAGCAAAATAGAGTATATTCTTGTCATTGTGTGATCACTAAACAAATATCTTTAATGTTGTGAATGTAAAGCTTTCTAGACTCAAGCAGTGTCCTCACATTAATTACTTCTCATCTGTATACTTGAAGGACACATACACTCTGCAGACCCCTCCCAGGCATTGTTCTTTCAGAATCTAAGCTTCCTTCCAACACAGTATGTCCACTGAGCTCCAGGCCACCCACCTCCTCCTTGTCCATGATTCCAGAGCAGTGATTCTCAACCTATAGGTCATGAGCCCTTTGGGGTTACATATCAGAGCTCCTGAATACTGGATATTTACATTACAGTTTATAACAGTAGAAAACTTATAGTTATGAAATAGCAATTAAATAATTTTATGGTATAGGGTCACCACAATATGAGGAACTGTTTTAAAGGGTCAGAGCATTAAGAAGGTTGATATTCACTGTTCTAGAGTCTCTCTAAAGCAGTAAGCAGGAATAGCCATAGGTCTCCTCTCACTTGCCCTCTGTCCTGCATGAATCAACGCTCTGCACTGCTCCATGGCTCATTGTGTCATCATGAGTGGAAGCAGATGTCAAATCACAAATTTCCAAACCTTCTTCATTGTTCTTCAAACATACTAAGGTGATATGCTATATATTTTGCTTGACTGCTATACTCAACTTGTTGATATTTCTTTTTAGCTTTCTCTGAGGACTCTCCTTGTTATATACAAGACATGGATTGGAAAGTTGTCATTGATAATTATTTTGTATTTTTCTATAACTTTAAGAAGTCTCCAATAACTGCCTTAACCAGGTAAGTTTTATGATTCAACTTCCAGGTATTAACTCTCAGAAGCAAATGTCACTTCTAGGCTACATTATTCAAATTCTATGAGCTCTATTTAAGAGGTGGTGGTATTTCATATCAGGCATTCAGTATTTGTTTATTAGGTGTGTGACTATAGGAATAAGATTTTCCTAAACAGTAACTTACAGAGACAGAGTTTATGCCCTGATTGAATCACTTGAGTTTGGGAGTTGTGCTAGGATTGAATGGGACAGGAGCTTTGCAGATGATAGTAGAATTTAGACTCAGGATGGGACCAAACTTACCTGTGAAGTTTGTTTAGGCCCTGAGTGTTGAACCTCACTCCAAAATCCTGTATCTAAGGCCCAAGTTTCTTTGTGTTTACAGATTTCCCTAGGGGTTCTTTCAAATACCAACATTTGCAAGCATTCTGCTCCCTAGTCATGAATTTCATTACCTACTGAAGCCTCCTCCATGGGAACAGGAGAAAAGACAATGGCATGACCTAGGCAGAGTCATAGAATACCTGCATAGTCTATGTCCTGAAAACCTCAATTATTTAACAGCTTTAGTGAGTGCAACAGCACCAATCTGAATGTGCTCTAAAGGCATGCTATATTTTCTATCTGTGAACTCAATAGAGTTCATATGGAATTGTTAAGGCAAGAAGCTATAGTTAATTTAGCATTGATTTAAGGGGTGAAAATATTAGAGATTAAGTACAACTTATGCCAAGAAAGCTAATTTCAGCACACACACACACACACACACACACATACACACACACACACACATACACACACACACCAACACAACTTTGGCTTTGTTCCTGCCATATTCTGACAGTGCAATTTCATTAATTAAGAAATAATTAGAATTTTTTTTCATAAGATTGAAATACTGACATGTGCTTCCAAATGCTGTTATGAGGATGAAGTAAGACTGCAGGTATGAGAGTCCTTTCCAAGCTGTAATGTAAGGGGTGTTTATTGCAGCATTACTCTGGCATTGTGTATCTGTTACAGTGTTACTCTGAAATTATGGCATATAATTTGATTGTTAAATGTGCTTGACTCATTGTCTGTATCAAACACCATCCTTATTGCTGTGGCAAAATTCCTGACATCAACTTCATAGAGGAGAGATTTATTTTAGGTCATGGTCTTAGGGAATTTCAGTCTGTCTGGTAGGCAAGGCATGATGGTAGAAGCCGCCATTTGTGCTGGAAGGAGTGTGAGTCAGCTGGTCACAGTGCAGCAGGCAAAGTTTCTGGTCTTGATCTATCTCTACAGTCCACTTCCGTTTGAAAGGAAATATGAAAACATATTCAACAGGCTTAAATGGCAGACTTGTGCTTAGCAGTCATATATATTGATTAAGTGGAGTGGGATTTAGAATGTATTTTTTTTCTGATAATAGGAAACAAATTTTAAGTTAAATATATGTAGTCATGTTGGAATTTCTTACATAGTAATAGATGCTCATATTAGCTTGACATGAAGTATGATCACTAGAAATGATTACGTGTCTGTAAATATCTTAGAAATTTGAGGCACTGAATTATCTTTTCTTTCTGATAATAAAACGATTCTATCTGTGTTGTAGGACCTTCAATTTCACAAAGCACCCTGTAGTGGTGGACAAGAAGTTGCACATCCTTGAAAATGGACAGATGAACATACTTTTGTCATTTGTGGAGTTTGTGGAGAAATTATTATCTAATCCTTCTGGCTCATTCACTGCTTCTGAATTTCATAATCTTTCTTCTCTCACCGAGCTTGTTCTGAATAGAAGTGTCTCATGGATAAATCATTTGAAACGTTTAAAGGCAGACTCATATGATGCTACTGCTTGGAAGCTTCTGGAATTTGATAAGGTGGTCACTGAAAAAATTCAAAGACTTAAAAATCATTGGATGAAGAAGGAATCCAAAAATACTTTGAATTTTTTAGAAGTAATACTTCTTGAAATTAATTCAGAACTGCAAGAATTCTGGCGCAATGGCATTTCACAAGAAGAAAGAGCTAATATTGAAATCTTGTCCACACTTGTAAATTTTTCTGTTGCAGACTATGAAAAAATTCTTTGTAAACGCTTTAATTTCTCTGAATTGTTCCATTCTGATTGGCCCATAAGTGCAGAGCTTATACATTTAAGTGAGACTATAACACACAATCTCTGTGAACTTAGTTTTTTGACACAGGAACAAGTTTCAATAGCTCTGAACACTGTCTATGCTCTGCAGAACACATCTGAGCTTTTTTCAGCCCTTTCCGAGCCACAAAAACAAGAACTGAATAACCTTTTGACTCATATATACATAAATGTCTTCAAGGAAAAAGACATAACTCTGTTCCTGCAAACCTATTCTTCATTCTATCAATATCTTCATAAACTCTTCAACATTCATAATAGAGAGCCTCTGATAACTTACCTTGCTCAAATCTCCAGGCACATTTTGGACCTCACAAAGCAGTTTAATACCCAAAACATCAGAGAAGCACTTTTGTTTTTATTGGAGACAACAGAGGCTCTTGGGATGATACCTGAAGTATCTTTCTGTCGGCAGTTGCTTTCAATTTTCAACTTTTTAGAACTTCAAGCCCAGTCCCTGATGATAAGAGGGAGACCAGCAGAATCAGTGATTCATGCTAGTTTGGCAGGCCTCAAGCAGCTGTTCTTAGCAGAAGAAGGCTTTCGTGTTTCTTTACTTCAGTATGTCACTCAGTTTTTTAATGTTTCAGTGGAAACCCTGTTGGTGAGCGAATGCTCAATTCAGGAAAATGTTATCATTCCTTCTGTGAATTATTCAGGAAATGAGGGGTCTTTCCTTCCTTTTCCATGGACACATTTTTTTTCCAACCTCTCAGTAAATGGCAGTGTGATCAGTGAATTCACAGCCATCCACTGCACCCTTATATGGATTCAGACATGGACTGAGATCTGGAGAAGCATTTCTCAAATATTTAAACTTGACCTGACTATTTTTACTCCTCTTCATGTTAGTATCACTCAGCTTTTGGATGACCTGGAAAATTATGGGAACATTTCTAGAGACTGCCAAGGAATAGTTCCCACATATCATACTGCTAGGCTCATATTAAATTTGTTTAAAAATGTAACTCAGGTGAATGGCTTTCATGACTGGGATGGCCTTCAGGACCTCAGGGATCTTTGGGTAGCATTTGGTAATGAATTAACTGCAGTACAATCATTTAACCTGGACCAAGTAGAGAAATCTTTCATCACCATGGAAACCTCCCTGCACCAGCTGAAGACATTTCCAATGAAAATAAATGCAAGCAGGGAGTTTTTGTATTCTCTGTTTGATGTTTTCATTGAATTAAGCAAAGCCTCAGACTATGTGGATAGAAATGTGGAGTTGATCAATAACTTTATTTCAAATGATCTCACAGATCATCAAGCCAAATTTGCAAGTTTCATCACTGAGCTTAGAGAGACAATATTATTTCTTAGGAACGTGTCTCAGGGTAGAACTTTATCATCGTGTGCTGATATTTTCCAGAGAGCCAGTAAGTTGATTTTCAAAGATAGCTTATTACCTGTGAACACTTCTAATAAGCCAGCACATATCCTGACTATGTTAAGTTCTGTGTTTTTATCAACGAATATAAGTAGCAGCCTGGAAGAGTGCATCACATGGATAGATATCATAAACCATCTCTGTATAATGTATAACTCAAGCTCCTTACCCATCCATAGCTATAACATATTGGGAAGCTTTAAGGATATGGGGAACAAAATGAGCTATGCATTGAAAATTTTAACTTGGATGCTAAATAGGAAGACACCTATTTGTCCATGGAATGAGTCCAATATGAATTGTGTAAATATTTACCTGAAAGACATAACTGACTTTCTAAATATTATAGTTACTATAGGCTTGGAAAAAGAGAATGTGCCCAATGTTGAGATTTTATTAGCTCTTTTCAATGATATCACAAAGCAGGTAGGCATGATCATCACCAACTTAACAGAAGACCTCAATGTTGTCTCCCATTCCAACTGGAAGAACTTTAAGGATTTACTTCTAAGACCCATAGAAATGTCAGATGACATTCCTGTCTGGTTTCAGAATATTTGGCAGCACATCATAACATTGGGGAAAGAAATGCAGATGTTTTTAAAAGGTATTTTCCATAATGCCCTCAGAAATAATTCGTCTTCTAATGCTGAAACAATGTTTAGTGTATTCTCTACCAGTCCAAAGGCAGAAGATATAAGCCATTTAGGCAAATCAATTTATAACTTAGCTAACTACTTTGCTCTCAACTTAACTCATAATCTTCAGAATTCCTCAGAAATAGTCTCACATGAAATATTGAAAGCTGTGGATCTTAGTATCCAGTTGACACGGGATGTCTTCAATTCTTTAATGCCTGCTGTCCATTTCAATATTCCACAAAATTCAGATCATGCTCAAGCTTTAAAGAAAGTGACATCTCTCATGCATTCTCTCAAGAAGGCAGACATAGAGCTCTTAGTAGGCCAGCTTGGAGAAAACAGTAAAATCCTAATGAGTTTCTTTAAGAATCTCAGCAGATCAGGTATTGACAATTTAGGGGTCAATATGCTCGTGGACTTAGTGGAAAAATTTGTAGACAGCTCACATTCATGGAGTGTTAGCCACCTGCTGCGTCTCTCCCGTCTGCTTCCCAAGGACGTGGTGGATACTGTGTTGGATGTATATTACGGTCTTCCTCACATTGTGGGACTCCTGCAGAGAATCACAGATAAAAACATCACAGAAAGTCTCAGGGATGTCTATAACTTCACCCTTCTTCATGGCATAACCATGTTCAATATCACCAAGGAAGACTTTGCTGATATGGTTAAAACTCTTCTGGATACAGTTCAGTTGTTATCAGATGAGCCAGCTATTGTTCCAGAGGCTTTGATGTGCCTTAGCAGACTTTGGTGCTCAAACTACACAACGTTCAGGCTTGAGAAAAACCCTAAGGTAGAAGGCTGTAATATCCAGAGGCACATGTCTTCTTCCTTTTTTCACATGGTCACCAATCTGCTGGATCTTCTTCACCTTCCACCACCAAGCAACTCACAGTGCATAGATGAAAAGTCTAGAGTGGAAATAACCAGGCAAGTTGTCTGTATGGTTCATGAGCTTGCAGACTGGAATTCCATTTTCTCAGAGCTGTTGAAGATTTTTCATGTTAAAAATTTACTTGTGAAAACTTTGCAGGGATTTTGGCATAAGGTATTGCCCTTCATGTCATCTTCTGGAATTCAAGGTAATGGCAGCATCCCAGAACTTTGTCCTAGTAGTGCCATAAAGCAGGGTGCTTTGCAAATCATAGAAAGGCTAAAATATGTCAATTTTACAAAATTCCCACTGGGTGAAAACATTCTGGACAAGCTAGGTAACTTAGACAAGATTCTTACCCTCACTAAAAACACAGAGAAATCTGTCCAAAATGATGTTTACTCTAATTTGGAAAGAATATTCAAATTGGTTTCTGCTGCTTGGACTTTAAGAAATAGTACTCTAATCATGAACTTTCTGAATGGAAATCATACAGATAGTAGTTTATTTAAAAATGATAAAGCAACTTATAACTTTGAAGAACTGTGGTTGGACTTCAAACAGATTGCCAAAGACCTAACAAGTAACTTGAGTCAAGGACAATTACTTTTTGATATTAACAAAAAGATCCAAGGCACAGGTCTTCAAAACACAACTGTGCAATTTTCTCAACTTCTAGAACTCCTAGATTCATCAACATTGAAGACATCAGAAATTATTGAAGGTTTTCTATTTTTCATAAAATATTGGCTTCATGAGTATGAAAATGAAGATTTCTTTAGGTTTATGCAAAGACTACTCAGTGCTGTGGCCAGTGGGAATTCAACTGATGTAAGTATGTTGGCCAGGGATTTTACTCTGTATTTGGGCTATCTCAGAAACCAATCTAGAGAAGGCAATTTTGATGCTGGCTTTCTTGGCCATGTGCTAAATCAAGAACAGCTCACTGACCTCTCAGCTGTTCAGTGGCTTCTTGAAAGCATTGTGATAAATTCCATTAGTAACTTTACTGAGTTATCTCTGGAAGCAGCTCCCAGTTTCAGTGGCACCCACCTTCAAATGACAGATTTCGTGAATCTCATCTTGAACCACACACAGTCCAGAAATGATGGGGAAGCTGCAGGAAGCACAGAGAATTTCCTGAAGCAGCTTCTGGAGACATTCTTCTCCTCCTTGCTAAATGGATTGCCTGAAAATAAAATATCCCTCCTGCTAAAAGACTTTCACAGTGATGTTACTGCAGAGATGAGGTGAGTATACATTTGTTTCACATAGTCATGCTGGTGTTGCAGCCCAGCTGGCTCACTTTCTGGAGTAGAAAAATGCCTGTCACGACTTCTGTACCAACATTTGGAATGGTCTTTGATGTCATTTTTCTCACAATGAGCATTTCATGACTACATTAAGGTAACATAATTTCAATTTCCACTTAACCAGTAAACATTCAAATCTAGCCTATGTTCATCAATCATATATTATTTTTCAATTCAGATTATAAAGACAAGACATGTAAGTGCAAATTTTATTTTAGATAGATTTATGTACACATATGAGGCGGTTGCTATTTAAATTATATATTCATTTCCAGTTAAGCTGATATTCATTTCTGAAACCATTAAAATAGTCATATCTCTATTCACAATCTTCTAAAATCTCTCTGAATGGTAGTAATGAAAATTCTCAGGCGAAATCCCCATTTCCTCTGTGTTGTATTACTTGAGAGACACACAGGGGGCAAGCAGTACAGCAACCATGCAGCACAGGAAGTTGATTCCTATGACTCTGAAGACCAGGTAAGCATGCTGAACCTCAGAGGAGCAGCATGCAGGAAGAAACAACCAGAGCAGTAGGAACACCAGATGTGTCATGAGCTAAAGTTTTCAGTTCAAAGAAGAAGTCAAGGGAGATCCACAGGGTGAAAGCTGCCTACTTAGCTGCTTCTGGGGTCTCTAGGATAGAGGGTCTTAGAGACTCATAAACCTTCTGACTGATTTTGGCAGGCCCTTTTAATAAGTTGCCGTCTGAATGTTCTGAAGTTAATTCATTAGGTACTTTAAGCACTTGTGCAAGACCCCTTCTTAGCAGGATCTTGTTAGTTTTAGTATCTGTAACTGGGAGGAGGCATATTGGGTTACAAAATGGCCATCACCTCCCATCTTTTTCTTTCAAGGGATTCTCCTCTGTAGTGCATCCAGCTCAGACACTTGTAAAGCAGGGCATGTTGGGGCTACTGGTCTACTTCGCCAAGGAGGTAGATCACAGTCGATTACAGATTGACTGAGTAATCTGCTAGAGTAAGATATAAATAGGCTTTCCACTTTTCCAGATGTTAACTGATTATATCAAGAGCCATTGTATAAGGATAATGCTGTTTCTTAGTTTTCTGTTACTGTTAGTTCTCCCTTTCTCCTCTTACTAAACCTTATACCTTCAGCATGTTTGGGACCTGCTGCATTTAAGTGGGATTGGTTACATGAGAATGGATGGGAATTGTTGTCAAATGCCGATCTTTTCTGTAGCCTAAACACACAAGAAGGGTTCTGGTGTAGAAAATAGTATATATACATCCTCAATGATAATAATTTTATAGGATCGTGGCTTAATTTTTACTCTGATCAGATCTGAGGCTTCCTGTGGCTCTACAGCCTTATCCTGTCTTGAAACTGTTTATATGAACTCAGATCTGCAAACCTGTTGAGACTATGCAAGAATCTCATTATAATTTTAAATATCATTTTCTTAAAAGTTGAGAATCTCAAAGTATATAAGTTGGTAAATTGATAGTTGTTGCCACATCTTTTTTATAATCTTGATATCAGTTTATAAGGATATATGGATATAAATAAATATATATATTTATTTTTAAGATTTTTTTATTGAATATTTTATTTACATTTCAGATGTTATCTCCTTTCCCCATTTCCCTCCCACCCAGAAACTCCCTATACCATCACTCCTTCTCCTGCTTCTATGAGGTTGTACCCCCATTAACCCCCACTCCCACCTCCCCATCCTCAAGTCCCCCCCCATTGGGCATCCAGCCTTCATGGGACTAAGGATCTCCCCCCCCATTGGGCATCCAGCCTTCATGGGACTAAGGATCTTCTTTCCCACCTATGCTGACAAGGCCATCCTCCCCTACATATACAGCTAGAGTCATGAGTCCTTCCCTATGTGCCCATAGGCTGGTGGTTTAGACCCTGGGAACTCTGGTTGGTTAGTATTGTTGCTGTCTTCATGGGGCTGCAAACCCTTTCAGCTCCTTCAGTCTTCTCTCTAACTCCTCCATTGGGAACACCTTGATCAGTTCAGTGGTTAGTTGTGAGCATCTGCCTCTGAATATGTCAGACTCTGGCAGAACTCTAAGGAGACAGCTATATTAGACTCTTGTCAGCATGTTCTTCCTGACATCCACATCAGTGTCTACCTTTGGTGACTGTACATGGTATGGATACCCAGGTGGAATGGTCTCCAATCGGCCCCTCCTTCAGTTTCTGTCCCCCACTTTGTCTCCATATTTGTTTCCTTGAGTATTTTGTCATTCCTTCCAAGGAAGACCGATGTACCCACTCTTGGTCTTCCTTCTTCATGAGCTTCATGTGGTCTATGAGTTGAATCTTGGGTATTTTGAGCTTCTGGGCTAATATCCAATTATCAGTGAGTGAATACCATGTGTGTTTTTAATAAATATATATTTATATATTCAATTATCTAATTTATATTTATATATTCAATTATCTAATTGGTTCTTCCCTTTCTTCGTGGTTTCTATTGTTGAAGAGCATTATAAAATTTACTGTAGCCAATTTATCCATCTTTTTTTTGTTTGTAAAGCTTAATAATCTAATGGAAGTAAAAAAAGAGAATCAATATATAGTTTTTCTAAATCGCTTTTCTAAAATCAAATATGAGGCTTTTCAGATTGTTCAAAGAATCATCACAATATTGTCTATGAAATTTTATATTTGATAACAAAATGTCAGGCTTCATCTGAGCCATTTTAGTATCTCAACCCTTCATTCAATATCATCTTCCTATAATATTATTGTAAAACAAAATCATGATATCACATATTTTAATTTTTCCATCACTAATTTATAAAACATGAAATTAAAAATATGTAAAATTTCAGTTTTGTCCCCAGAGATAAAATTCTTGAAATTCTGAAACTGGATCCATTCCTTACCTGGATGAACAAGAACCCACTGATGAACATTTTCTCAAGTCTCAAGACAGTATATTATCTGATTAAGGACTCATTTTCATTAGACAACAGAGACCTCTCTGGAGTCCTGAAAGGTTTATCTCATACCCATCCAAGGGAGCCCATGGTGAAAACTGACACTGAAGGCCATTTGGACTTCTTTACAGTAGTGACTCAGTTTCTCTCCCAGGTTAATACTTCTGAGGACCTGTCCAAATTCAACCAAAATCTCAGGTCAGTTCTCCACCTTGTACAGGAAAGTTCTGCAGAAATGGCTACTGTTATGGAAACTGTCTTAGACTCAACTACTCAGGCCTGCTACTCCCCTTATCCTGTGCTCCATCAAACCATGGTTGCTAAGTTAAGTGAATTGTTTTCTGTTGCCAACAGTTCATTCCCCTTAAGAAACAGAGAAATACTAGAATCAACTATGAGGTTATTTGATGCCATTTCCCGAGTTGGTGAAAAAAGTCATGTCATGAAGTCAGCCTTAGAAATATCTAGAACTCTGACTATGCTGGTGAATACCACTGCTGAACTAGGCCATCTTGCCTCATCAGTGAACTCCATGGTGAGACTTCTAAACCTAGCCAAAAAAGTATCAAGAAAGGTGACTCTAATGCTGGAAACACTCTCCATCTCTAGTACAGAGGACTCTGGAACATTCTTTGACACTTTGTATTCTATCATGCTACAAAGTGTTCAACATCATGTGAAGCAAATAACTACTTTAGAACCTTTCATATTTGAAAAGACAAAGCATTTGTTGATATCATTTCTTGACTTGGCCTTTGGAATGATTGGAGTCACACCTAATGTATCACAGGACTCTGATGTTTTCAGCATGTCATCTAGTATATTTTCATATGTCAATCAATCCAGAGACTTTTCTGAGATTTTGGAAGAAATGGCTGAAAACTTAATATCTATAAAAATCAGCTTGAGAGATTGGGAGCATCTTGTGGCAATGACTAAAAACAGGACTCAAAATTTCTCTATTGATGCTGCTGACTTATGGGAAGAAATTATAGATTGTTTGATGCCTATAAGTAACATCACCACCCAAATGAAGTTCTTGAAGCTTTGTGAGCTCTCTTCTGCCAGCTGCCCTCAGACCCTGAAACAGGAGAGAAATCATGATGTACTTCGTTTGTTGGATGGAATGTTAACAGATAACAGCACAGAAAGAGAGACTTTCTTGAAAATGGTAATTGACCTCACTTTACAAGCTCTTTGGAATGGCTTAAAGGAAGATAACTGGGATATTTTTAATCTCCTGTTGACATTTGCTCAGCATCCAAATGACCTTTTAAAAACCATAGAATCCATTGTAGAGGCCTCTAGTAGAATTCACAGTGACTATCCAGATGGTTTCCACCAGGATTCATTTTCTGATTTGTCACTGATTCAGAACACCACTCGCTCTCAGCTTGCAAAGGCTGTCCTGATTGGTCTCAGCAGGGCAGGCTTCTCAAGGGAAGGGCTGCCCCTAAACAACACTCAGTGGACACATTTCACACGCACTTTGTTTCATCCAGATTACAACAGTTTTCCTAACTTAGCCCCTCATCGGAACATCACATTGACAGAGAATGGGAGGACCAAGGAAGAAATGATGGCGATTCCTCATGGTGCAGAACCAATGTCATACCTCCAGAAGCTCCTGAAAGCATTATTTGTATCCATTGAACACTGGCAGAAAGTCCCAGAAGCTGAGCAAAGGTATTTTAATCCCTATTTCTTAACTTATTCCTTACTCTAGTACTGTAACCACTCGCATCACAAGAAGTATTCATACCAAACCAGAGTACACGGTTTTCTCAGTTTTAACTTACATCACGCTTTGAAGCCAGCATTCACACAGAATGATTCAAGTCAACAATTTCTTTTCCATGTTCTGCTTATTATTTAGCATCCTAGTATGGTTGCATTAAAAATTTTTTTCAATCCAAAAGTAAAAGCCTTTTACTCTAGTCACTTGTTTTGAGGCTGGATATACGCCTCATGTTTGAGAGGCGTATATCCTATACTGCACCTATACATGTATTGCAGCAGTAGTGCTACTTTGTATCTCGGTAACATGTATTGTCATTATGTACCAATAAAATAATAACATAATGACTTGTAAAATATTGACAAGTCAAGTGTGTCAGTCACACATCACAAGTGCCACTGTTGGGTATGTAGTCGTGAATGTGAACTATCCAGTTGAATCACAAGATTATGCTTGCTGTTGTAACTAACCACAGGAAAGGAACAGGCAGCAAATGACTCCTGTGCTCCTTAAACTCAGCCCTCAATGATGATTTGCCTCTCAACTCTCCCAACCCTAAATGTTAGATTAAAAGACTGGCATTAAACTCACAATCTTCATCCTCCAATGTACTAGTGTTAAAGGTATTTGCCACCATACCTTGCTGGAAACTTGTTCTTAAAAGCTCCAGTGTCATTAAATCCTGCTGCCTTGGTCTGGAGGATTTGTGCCCTTTGTTGTACAGAACCCCAGGATGCTTGCTGTCCCTGACTCAGCTGTGATTCCCGCATATGGAAAGGCTAGCTATTCTGTGGTCCTTGCCTGTTTACTTATCTCTCAAGCCCATGTGGTAATTTAGAGGTGTTATGTAAATACTCTCATTTGCCACCAGACAGGCTGACCTACTTCCTGTTAGTTCTGTTGCTACAGAACTATCCTTTGAATATGACAATTTTTTTATGGCTTGGAATGATGTCCTTACTTGGTGAAACAGATGTCTCATTATTTCACATTTTAAATGCTGGCTTCCAGGGACTCCTGCTTTATCTCCTCACTGTCTTTGATCCTCATCTACAATGCTTGAGTGTCCTGTTCTGCTTGGGATTTTCTTTCCAACTGGTGGTAATCCTGGCCACTTCTGTTCTCTGAACTCAGCTTTCAACTAAGATTTTCAGTTCTCCACGGATAAAACTTTTACTTTATATCATATACACTCCTTTTCCTCCCTTCCTTCTTTTCTTCCTTCCTTCATTTCTTCCTTTTTTTCCTTCCTTTCTCTCTTTGTCTCTCTCCCTTCCTTCTTCGTTTCTTTCTCCCTTCCTTCTCTCTCTCTCTCTCTCTCTTTCTTCTTCTTCTTCTTCTTCTTCTTCTTCTTCTTCTTCTTCTTCTTCTTCTTCTTCTTCTTCTTCTT
>JANHMN010000007.1:58283202-58345316 GCA_030674055.1 Rhabdomys pumilio
GTAATTCTTTAAGGGATTTTTGTGATTCCTATTTAAGGGATGCTACCGGTTTACCTGTGTTCTTCTCAAATTCTTCGAGAGTGTTATGTCCTTAAAGTCCTCTATCATCATCATTAGAAGTGATTTTAAATCTGAATCTTGCTTTCCTGGTGATATGGGGGAATTCAGGACTTTCTAGTGTGGGAGAACTAGGTTCTAATGATGCCAAGTACCCTGGGTTGCTGATGCTTATGTTCTTGCACTTGCCTTTTGCCATCTGGATCTTCTTAGTGCTACCTGCCCTGTCTCTGACTGGGGCCTGTCTTTCCTATTGTTTTGGTTGTATCAGAACTATGTGGGGTGGGTGTTATTACTGTGGTTAGAGCTGGGGCCCAAGATCTGCTCAGTGCTCAGGTGCAGACAGGAAGGAATCAGTGCTCCAGGCCAGGGGTGACTTCCTGGGTCCTAGTGGGTCCCAGTTACTCCCTGTTTGGGGCTGGTGTTGCTTTCTTTTTATCTAAGATACTCCCTGGGTTCAAACTCCTGGAAGGCCCACTTCCTCTGGGTTCTGTGAGATTGTGGGCAGAGCTGCTTCCTGGAATCTGCTCAGTGCTTGGGCCCAGACCAGAAGGACTATTATTTTTTTTTTAAATCCAATCTCACAACATAATGCAAATTCTTCTACTGATCAGTGTATTTGCTGAAGGAGAATACTGTGGGTGAGAGGAAAGGGGAGAAGAGAGAAGATGTTGGGGAATAAAACCCACATGGAGGCATGTCAGATGAAACCTGAAGGCTGGAGACAGTATATGTATTAACCGATGTGCTGCCCCATATCTAGATGAACCTTGACACAGGCATGGTAGATATTCAACTGATGTCTGTAAAAGACTGAGTGGGTCATTGAGTGAGTGCTGGCTGTGGGATGGGCACATTGAGGCCAGGCTGCTTCATCGGTAAGTAAAGGTAATATAGCTCTATATAGCACAAGGCTTTATTGGTCAGTGTTTAGAGGCACGGAATTAAACTTGACTTTGTTCGGTGACATCATGGCAACTGGTGTACTGGAAGGAGCGAGAACTTGATATTAAATAGTCTGAGTTCATGACTTCAGGCTAGCTGACAGACACAGGGCATGCAGCAGAATTTTTTTGAGCTTCAAAGAAGGTAAGGTGACATCTGTTTTAAAGAGTAATTGAGAAGACTAAATAAGAGGAGGCTGTAACACACAAGATCTCCCTGGGGTTTTACTGGGAACATGTGTGTGGTGCATACATTCTGGCTCTCCTTCCCTGGTTCTAGGGCAGCTTGAGAATGGGGCTTCCTGTCCTCTACTGGGAAAGGATCTCAAGATACTGAGAGCTGGCTCTTTGGAGAGATATGGGGAGGACTAGCTCTAGTCTGCTCGTTGCCTTTCTTCTTGTAATAGGAATGTTTTGTTGAACCTAGAAAGTGACTAATCTTTTGGATTAAAACATTAAAAAGTGAGGCATAGAGAGTCAAAGTGAACACAGATATCGTAACTGAAGCTTAAAATTGTTATGTAGGTGAGACTTATATCTCTATCTATTTTTATTTTTTTTAATTTTTATTTCCAATTTGAACTGTCTATGAATATGGACTGTACTGCCAAACACTAAGTATTACATATGGAAGAATACATTAGGCTGCTCAGTAAAGTATCACTATGTGGAGACATGCTTAAGGACATTAAATCAAATCTCTTTCTGCTTCTTCTGGAATATGCAACTGAGTTATGTTTGAAGATGCAATTGTTTTGACATTTCATAGTTGGAGAAAGTAATGAATTTTCAATGAATGAAACCCTTATCTGGATTTCTGTGTATTTTGCCATTCTTGGTCACAGATGCTAAATTAATATACTATACATAAACATCATTAGAAAATTAATTTTTAGTTTTTATATTTTACTCAGAAATGGCTATTGTTCAGAGTGATGCTTCAGTTTCCTCATTAGAGCAGACTCTGTTCCATAGAGTAGATCAGGGTAGAACCAGGAGGTTCTCAGTAAAATAGGAGGTACATTGGACCTGAACAGGCAAGATAGCTCTTCTGTCATACTAGTAGTCTAGCCATTTGAGGTGTTAATGTCGTTGCTGACACAGAGTTGAGTCCAGTTTCATTTTTCTATTCCGTCTGATGTTAAATGACATAAGTGATCATATTAGTGCATATTAAGTTTATGAAAGAGGAAGAGGAAGAGGGAGAGTGAGAGGGAGGGGGAGGGGCAGGGGGAGGGGGAGGAGGAGGAGGAGGAGAAGGAGAAGGAGAAGGAGAAGAAGAAGAAGAAGAAGAAGAAGAAGAAGAAGAAGAAGGAGAAGAAGCAGCAACAGCAGTTGTCAGTGGGCATCCACTTACCCACTTCAATAGTCTCATGTCATCAGTTAATGACCTGAGGAACAGAGAACAGGAGTCTTGCTTGAAATGAAGAGTTCAAGGTCAGGGATGAAAAAAGAGTTGAGTGGGCAAGGTACTTGTGTTGAAGTGTGAGGACATAAGTTGTGATCTCCAGCACTTATGTGAAAGTCGGTTGTGGTGCTCCATGCTTTGGTGCGGGGGTGTCTTAGTGTTGGAGAGGAGTCAGAGACAAGTGGGTCTTCAGAGATTTTTGGGAGTAAATAGTCAATCAGATAGCTCCAAGCTCAGTGAGGGCCATTGCCTTAGAAAAAAGGGATGTAGAAGGGATTGAAAAAGATACCCAATACCTACCTGCTCTCCATGTGCACTAGCACACATGGGAACACATACACATATACAAAGAGAGGGGGGGAGGGAAGAAGGGAGGGAAGGAGAGAGAGAGTGAGTGAGAGAGAGAGAGAGAGAGAGAGAGAGAGAGAGAAAGAGAGAAAGAAAGAGAAAGAGAGAGAAGTGAAGACTATACTTGAGAAAACAGTGTGGCACTGTAGAGAGAGGTGGCAGACCTGGAAATCCAGGACAGATATCTAATGTGTCTACAGGTCAGAAGAGGGACAAGTTTTGGCAGAAGGAAGTGGAGTGAGGTTTTGGAAAGGAAAAGAGAGGTGGAGAAAGAGGATACCCTGGAGGGCAGAGGGTCCAGCTGCAGGCTGAGTTGTTGCTAGTGACAAGACTGTTAGAGGTTCTTGTGGTAATGCTTTGAGGGTTGTCGATAAAATGCAGGGCAGTGGTGGTGGGGGTTAGTGCAGGACAAGGCCACCCTAAGACCACTTCACTGCACAAGGAGATATCTTGTTTTTTATCCATCCTTCTTTCCTTCTTTTCCTTCTTTCTCTTCTTTCTTTCTTTCTTTCTTTCTTTCTTTCTTTCTTTCTTTCTTTCCTTCCTCCTTCATTCCCTCCCTTCCTTCCTTCCTTCCTTCCTTCCTTCCTTCCTTCCTTCCTTCCTTCCTTCCTTCCTTCCTTCTTTGCTTGTGTATGTGTTGGAAAGACAATGTTTCCATATATAGTTTAAGCTGGCCCTAAATTCATCATCCTCCTGCCTCAGCCTCTTAGATGACAGGACTGTAGGTGTGCATCATCATGCTGTGATAAAATGGAGCCTGTTCAGTTTGGATTTCTTTTTGTGGTATACTTCCCATACTAAATGTTTTTTTCTTTTTAATATTTGTAAGAATTGATTTTTTGCTTTTTGAAAAATTATTGTTTAGTTATTTATAAAAATATGTTGTTTTCTATAGTGACCCAGTATCTAGAAGATACTAAGCCATGTGTTGAAGGTCAAGTATACTTGAAAGCAGAGATGAAACCAAGAGAGTGCAAATGTGAAGGGAGATGAGCTCCCAGGGCCCTAGATAGCCAGGGAAGAAAAGGGAAAGGTTATATGTGGGTTGGATGAGGCTGAGTTCTAAGAGGTAACCAGTTAGAAGGGAGGCAGAAGTCCCCTGCAGAAGGCACAGTCTGGGGATGGGGACATGAGGAGCATAGATTTTGAGTGCTCAGGAAGTAGAGGTAGCTAGTGGCTAGAGAAGAACTTGGAACACATCATGGATTCTGTGAGATTTCTGTAACTGATCTCAAGGAAGATAACTGGTGTTGGCTCGGGGATGTGGACAGGACCTGCTAGGAGTCTGGTAGTTCCCTGGGTGTGACCAAGTGGGGCATTGAATGGAGACTCAGAACCTAGAGGTTTTAGGAAGTAGAGTGGAGGTGTGAAGACTGAGGCAGAGGAATACCAGGGATGTTTCCAGATGTGACTAGTGAAGTTTGGAAGAAGGGAAAGCCAACAAATAACAAATATAATTAATTCTTCCACAAGAGCACTCTGGCAAAATATGAGTGCAATGATTAGACCTATGCTAAGATAAAAAGCAAGAAGTCTATTCGTGAATGTGTATCTGTCCCAGAGAAGATATGAGAAGAAAGGTCAATGTGGGGGAATTCCACCATGGGTGGGGGGGCACAAGAAGAAAGGATGTGTTGGAAAAGCAGAGATTATAAATTGATTTCTATTCAACTGATTTAGGCCAGATAAGTCTTTATTTATACTTTAGACTTAAAAGGACTTAATGCATAAAAAGAATGTAAAATGTATACCCAACAATATAGAATTTAGCCTTTAAGAGAATGAGTTTCTGTCATTTGCACCAACATGAATAGAAATACTGGATGTTATGCTAAGCAAGGAAGCCAGACATTGAAACCCAAACACTGAATATTCATGTATATGAGGAAGCTGATAGGCTGACTTGGTGAAGTGGGCAGTAGAAGGGTGGGGACCAGAGGCTACAGAGCCAGATATCTTTCAGAGACAGAGATCCAACAGGCATTTGGATATGAGGAGCAACTTGTATTATTCTAAAGCCCAGCGAGACAACAGTGTTTCTCCTACTGATTTAGTTTAGAGGATACCATAGCCAGCTGGATATTTCTGAATAGCGATGTGAGAGGGTTCTGAGTGTCCTCAGTACTAAAAAAATGATACGGTTGGAGGTAATAGATAGTAATGTTTTAGTCACTTTCCTGTTGCTTTGACAAGGTACCTTTACCAAGGTAATTTAAGGAAGATATTATTTGATGCTTACAGTTTCAGAGGGTTAAAGTCCATGACTATCATAGCAGGGAGCATGGCAGCAGGCAGGGATGGCACTGGAGCATTAGCTGAGCACTCACATCTTGAGACACAACCACAAAGCAGAGAAGGCTAACCAGGAATGGTATAGACTTTTGAAGTCTGAAAGCCAACCCCCAGTGACACATCTCCTCCTCCACCAGGGCCATGTCCTCTAACCCTTCCCAAATGGTTCCATCTCAGAACTAAACATTCCAACACTTGAGTCTATGGGGCCATTTTTATTCAAATCACCACTTCCAATTACCTTAAATTACTAAAAAAAAAATTTTTTTTGAGACAGGGTTTCTCTGTATAGCCCTGGCTGTCCTGGAACTCACTTTGTAGACTAGGCTGGCCTCAAACTCAGAGATTTGCCTGCCTGCCTCTGTCTCCCCAGTGTCCAGCTGAAACCAAAATGTTCTAATAGGCCCAGCTTCACCCTTATCTGCTTGCACATCTTGATGATTTAAGAAATATTTAGAAATTTGGATCATTTTGGATTTTTGAAGAACAATTTTTTTTTGAGATTGAGCTGGTCAAGTGAGAATTGTTTATTAATGTGTTCTGTTTCTTTTGACAGAAAACCCTTCTCTGACTAAGGACATTCTGTGTGCTTCCCTGAGTTGCAAGCGAAGTGGGATGAGGCACCTTATCTTATTTGCTTTGCAAGGAGTCACTTTGGTCCATCGCCACTACCAGGTTTGTCTTCTGTGTTTCAGAACATTTTGCATTCATCAGTTGGCCCAGCAAAGGCAGTGGCATTAGCTCAGGCAAGGCATTGTCGTTACTCCATAGTTACAGTTTATTCTTAAGAACCAGGGTACTCCGGTATGTGGTCATGATGGAAGTGCAGCCTGCAGACCTCATGGTATGCAAGGCTTGGCTAGTACTCAGTTATGAGGATTGGTTGCTAAAGTCTTAGGGGTTTTACAAGTAGTGGTTAATCATTTGCATCATTAAAACTCAAATTATAGATAAGTATGATTATATAAATGATGTTAAAATTGAAAGTAACAAATAGTTGGGACACGTAACTTCCTGGTTTTGGTACAGTTTACTGCCTCTGTCTAGAGACCACTTGTATTCATGTTGTCTGCATGATGGTGGTACTTTGCTGCTGTATGCTTGTGACTGAGTAGGGCTTCTGAGCTCTGTGTTCAGCGATGTAATGATTGCAGGAAGTGGGGGTGTTTAAACCACAGGAATTTTCAAATGCTATCATACAGATTGTCTGTCTTTCTGTTGCCCCCTCTCTCTGTCTACCTCTCTGTCTCTCTCTCTGTCTCTCTCTCTGTCTCTCTCTCTCTCTTTCTCTCTGTTCCTCTGTATGTCCATCATATCTACATTTATCTCATATTATCTGTTTGTCTATCCATTCATCTGTCCTTCTGTCTATCTGTTCATTCATTACACCCATCTACCCATCTATTGATCCATCTATAAATTTATTTTTTTATCACCTATCTATTATGTATTATAATGGTTTTTATATGCTTGGCCCAGAGAGTGTCATTGTTAGGAGGTGTGACATTGTTGAAGTAGGTGTGGCCTTGTGGATGTGGGCTTTAACATCCTCATCCTAGCTGCCTGGAAGCCGGCTCTTAGTAGCCTTCAGATAAAGAAGTAGAACTCTCAGCTCTACCTGCACCATGCTTGCCTGGATGTTGCCATGCTCCTGTCTAGATGATAATAAACTGAACTTCTGAACCTGTAAACCAGCCCTAATTAAATGTTGTCCTTATAAGAGTTGCCTAGATCAAGGTGTCTGTTCACAGCAGAAAAACACTGAGACATCTACGTTTTGGAAAGGTAGAATTTTTTATTTCTTCATTTTTTATTAGCACATATTAATTTTTGTAAGTGAGTTTCATTATGACATTTCTTACATGTATATTATACTTTATCATATTCATCCCACTATCCTTCCTTGACTCCATCCCACTGCAAATAATTTTTATTAATTTTTATACAGTTTATTTTGATAATATTCTTTTCCATCCACCAATTCCTCCCAGATCTTTCCTACCTCCTTATCCAGCCAATTTCATGTTTTTCCCTTAATCTATCACACATCTGAAAATGAAAATCTAAACAAACAAAAAACTCAAGAACACAAACACAACAAACAAAACAATACAAAAATAAAAGGCAGAAAAACAAAAGCATAAAGTCCCTTTTGTGTTGTCATCTACTCCTGGACATAAGTCCTGCCCTGCAGTGTGACAGATCCAGTGTGTGGCCCTCTATTTGGAGAAAACTGATTTCCCCTTTCCAGTGTGTATCTGCTGCAAACAGTTTTTTGGTTAGGGGTGAGGCTTTATATTCATTTCTCTCTTTCAGTAATGGGATTTTGTCTAGATTGAACTCATGGTGGTCTGATTCTTTTCACAGTCTCTGTGAGTTCATATGTGCCTCAGTTCCCTTATGCCTCAGAGATATTGTTTTCTTGGAGTGCGTGGCATCTTGTTTAATCAATGGCTGAAGGATTCCTACAGACAAGCATTACCTTTCCTGAGAAGCCATTGCCTTGGCAAGATACTTTATATAAACCTGCTAGCCCATTGCGGGCTTAAGTAACTGAGAACACTGGCAGACACCAAAGACTGACAGCTGAAGAGACCCTACCTGGCACTTTCCATTCTAATTAACTTGTACAATTAATCAGGAATTCAGAAAAATTCAGGAGCTCCAACTTATACTGAACTAGAGTATGATTTTTATATGGGACTCATTCATATGCATTAAAGGCCAGTAGGCCCACAGACAAGGCAAGGGGCCTTGAGAAGCTGGGACAATGGCAGTGTTTTTCCAGGTGTCTGTGTTTTATTTAGGAACAGTACTGTGTGATTACTGTTTATGTGTGGTGACCCTTTCCAATCTGAAGTTCAGTATGTGTTGGGTTCCCCTGGGAATTAGAGAGATGACACTGGTGAAAACCTTGCACTGTTGGACCAACACCCAATGACGTAACAAGGACCTAAAAGGCCATTCTTCTGAGGAAGCATGAGAAGGGCATGGGAACCATGGGTCTAGTTCTCACTGTGTTTAGTGTGTGAGTCTTCAGCTTCTAGAGAGAAACGTGTGTGAAAGAGAAGTCCCAAGGAGCTCTCCAGATAACAATCCTGGCAGCCGATGTAGTTCTTTTTAGTGTTGGTTTATTTAGACAGATCTTTTCTTATGTTCAGGCTGTGGACATCTTTGTCTGGTAAAGACAAGCCATCTATAATCTGAAAATCCCTACTATAACATGTTCCAAAATCTAAAACTTGGGGTACCAACATGATAGCACTCATAAAAATCTACACATAATAGGCCACAATCAAAATACAGATGCATGAAAGTACGGTGTGGGATGCCTTCAGACTATGTGCGTAGAGTCTAGTTAGCATGGATCCCTAGTCCTAGATCCCTTATAATGGGTATTCAGATAGCTCAATATCCAGAAAGACCTAGAATTATTAAAATGTTAGGCCTCAAACATTTTTATTTAGATAATCCAAATCCAGGCCCATTATATTGAAAAAACCCACGCACACACCCAAATCCTTCATTCTTGGAGTGCTGAGAGAAGTTTATGATAATAAAACAGGCAACTTCGTACAGATTTGAGTGTGGTGACCCTTTCCAATCTGAAGTTCAGTGGGTGTTGGATTCCCCTGGGAATTAGAG
The DNA here is from genome assembly GCA_030674055.1 of Rhabdomys pumilio. Taxonomy (NCBI): domain Eukaryota; kingdom Metazoa; phylum Chordata; class Mammalia; order Rodentia; family Muridae; genus Rhabdomys; species Rhabdomys pumilio. Next base: position 58,291,900 of record JANHMN010000007.1, read on the forward strand.
AGAAGATACTGACCAAGAGCTCACACAGCTAGATCAACCCCCAAGGATGTAGTGAAGGTCTAAAAGGCCACTCTTCTGAGGAAGCCTGAGAAAGGTGGGAGAAGCAGGGATCTGGTTCTCACTGTGTTTAGTGTGTGAGTCTTCAGTTTCCTAACCCCATAGTTCACATCAGTGTCTACACATGAGTCACTCTGGGATGTATTAGTTTCTATAAAGAGAAGAAGACCCTGATTTGGTGATGACAGTAAACACTTGCTCATGTCAGGATGAAAAACATGTCTTAGTTTGATTTCTGTTGCTGTGATAAACACCACAGGGGGGAAAAAAACCCTTAGGGGAAGAAACAGTTTATTTGGCTTGCAAGTTATAGTTTATGATAAAGGGAAACCAAGGCAGAACCTCAAACTAGAAACCATGTGGTAAAGCTGCTTGCTGTCCTGCTCTAGGTTGGGTTTAGCTAGCTTTCTGGTCAAGCATTGACCTAAGGATGGTACCACACACAGTAGGCTGGGCCCTCCTATGTCAATTCGCAATGAAGAACATGCTTCAGGGACATGCCCATAGGCCAGTCTCATGGAATTGAGTCCTCAGTTGATGTTCCCTCATGACAGGAATATCAAATTGACAGCCTTGGTGCCCGGCCACTTAGTCCTTTCAGAAATATGAATCATATCCATATGATATCATGGGGTTTTTCTGTGTCAGGCAAAGGGCTACCTTTGTTGTGTTTAGCTGTTTAATGTATAAGTATTCTACTCTACAGTTTGCTTGCTGCTAGCATAGGGCTCCCCTCACCAATCCAGATGAAGAGACCTCAGAGTGTTAAGCCTTTATCCTCTCCGACTGGGTTCCCAGTAGTAGGAAGAAAGTGTCTTGAGATCAGTAGAAACTTGAAATTAGGTTTCAAAACACATCAGTGCCCACACAGTGACACTTTGGGGTTGACTAGAATCAGAGAATATGTCTGAAATATCAGATGGGCGTGTGGGCTTCTGAGTACATTCTCTACTCATCTGCCTCACACCTGAGTGATGCACACTTGCTTTACTCGGAAAAGGAGGGCCCGCATGCTACTTTTTACATGTGGTGGTTCTTCCTGATCTCAAGGCTGTAGACTAACAGGGAGAAGTGTCAGGGTCAAGTTTACTTAACTGCAACTCAAGGACTGTGGATATTTTTTCTTTTATGAATACCTGCTATTGGAGAGGGCAGTGTACTTTATTTCTTTGTGATTATTTCTATTGTTTTGTTAAATTATTAAGTTATTGTTTTGTTAAATATAAAAATAGCATTAGCAGTAGGGGTGCTATCTGTACACCAGTCTAATGATGACCTGGGAGTTCTGGGAAGAAGCAAGCCAAAGGCAGAGGCTCCGATAGACAAAGTAAGTTCTACCTGTGTTCTCAGAAGTGAGTTGGCAGGTAAGCCAATGCTCAGCTCACTGTACCTATTGTTCTTGTCTCAGCTGTGAGGAGGGACCTCAGTGGAGGAAGGGGAGCATCAGGTCTGTGAAATGTCTGGGCTAGAGACTCACTCTCAGGAACAAGGGAAAGCTCAGCATGTGAAACAGAAACAACCTCGCCATCTCAGTCTTGCAGAAGCATGCCTGCCGCTGCCATCTGTTTCCTTTATACTTTCAAGGGGACACAGGAAACAGTTGGGTCTGTGCACCTGTTTGCAGAACAGTGAAGGGGAAGGGGAAGGAGCCTGCATCCATGAGAATGTGGCAAGAGTGGAAATCTAAGTGTGGAGAGCAGCTGTGTCCTTTTCTAGTCCATCAGGAGCAGAAGCACACTCTTGTCATTCTTCCTGCCCAGGCCCTCCCTATGTAACTATAATTCTTTGGGGGTTTTCAATTCTCCCTTTTGCTCCCAAATAACTGCAGGGCATTTTATGCTCTGTTTAGCCGGTTCTAGCTCCAGAATAAATGACACAGAGACTTGATATACTTATTAACTTACACAAGCCTTTGCTGGGCAGTCACTGAGCTGTCAAACCATTTAAGACTGCCTATTTCCATCCACATGCCTCTTTACCTTTACTATGAGTCTTGCCTTAGCTCACTCTGATCCGTGTGTATCCTTGTGCCTGCTCTCTCACTGTGATCTCATGGCAAGTCCTTCTGTTCTTCCCATGTGGTTTCTCCACACCTTTTCCTCCTTGTTGTTCTCCTCTCCTCTCCGGTCTTTCTGGGACTGCCTCACCCTCCTGTCTCCAATGGGAAGTCTCACCCTTTTCGGCCCAGCGAGTTGGCTGATCAGCTCTTTTATTAACCAATCAGGAGAGAGGGAAAAGAGTTTTTCTGTAACATAGAAACCAGAGACGGTTGACCATGCTGTCTGGACCACAACCAGATGTCTGGGCATAGATATCAGCATTTAAACACTTGCTGCACAAAACCACCCCTCAACTACACACTGCTGGATTCCCAGGCTGCATCTGTTTGTCTGTTTGTTGGTTTGGTCTTTTTTTTTTGGGGGGGGGGGGGGGGGTTGACTTATTTCATTTAGCATTTTTTCCAGGATTATTTATGTTATGCAGATGGCATGATTCTCTCTTTTACATGGCTGCATAGTACTTTACATTGTGTAAGGCTTTTTGTCTATTCATCTCTCTCAGTGGACCTTCAGGGCAATCCCACATGTTGCTCATTGTGACCAATGCTACAGTGAGCATAAGACCTGTTCCTCACACCTGCTTCCCTTTCCATTAGGTATAGGCCCAGGAGTGGTGTTTGGGATCATACAGCCATTGTGAGGAGCTCATACATAATCTTTAATGTTGGTACTATACTACGTTTCCATCAACAACATACAAGGGGTCTCCTTTCTCCATGTCTCAAAATAGTCATCCCTTGTGTTTTACACAGACAGCTTAGGTTTGAGGATCCAGTCTCACTGCAGGTTTTATTTGTGTTTCCTTGATTGACAAAGCAGAGCTCACACATCTGTTCTCTACTCTGTCTCTTTCAACATGTTTCCAGGTCTATGCCAATTTTTATGCTGGTTTTTCTCTTTCTTTCTTTCTTTCTTTCTTTCTTTCTTTCTTTCTTTCTTCCTCTCTCTCTCTTTTCTTTCTTTAAATTTTTTTCCTATTAAACTCTGAGTAATTGAGAGAAACTAGGAACTGGGCTCTGGAAAACTGTGTACCAGGTAACATGGCACAGCTTGTTTTCTGTCCTGTATAGCAGAGCAAGCTGTCTTGCCCCATTCTATGGCTGCACATGTGCAGAGGAACTAGGAGCGTTGCCTGACAGTTCTAGAAATAATCTAAGGCCTGCATTTACCCATGAACAGCCTCAAGCTTGTGCAGATAAATATTGCTGTGTTTTCTAGGAAATTGGAAAGATATGGTCTTCACCCGACCAGCTGGACTGTGAACATCTTAGCAGGAATCTTTCCAGTGCCTTGGAAGGCTTTAAAAGCATCTTGGAAAATGCTTCCAGCCAGGGCTGTGCATGCCAGCCCTTTGTGGGAACAGTTCAGCAGCACATGCACAGGTGTGTGTAACATGGCTCTTGTGCCCTCCCCAGTATTCTCAATTTTCAGAAAGATGTGTGCTTTAGTGCTCATTCAGAATGACTTCTGTCTAAAGTTACTGTAACATTGGTACCACATACATGTCAAACACTAGTGCTTTCCATACTATTTACATGTTAAATCCTAACATCAGCCTTTGCTGTCAGGGGAGCTGTATAGACACGCAAGACACTGGGTCAAATATTGGGATCCAGGAGGGCAGTGTGGCATTAAATATAAATAAATGAACATACACATATTTTCAAATGACTTCATATTTGATTAAAACTTCTCATGTGTTTACAAGTGTGAGCCCCAAGGAGAAGTCAGGGGCTTTGCACTCTGCAGCTGGCATAGCCATCTATAGATGCAAAGAAGCAGTCATCTACCTGTGCCTGCAATAATTTGTCAGATGCACCATCATCTATTTTGTCTATTTCCCACATATGGGAGAAGCAGTTTATCATGTATCTTGTTGCCATCACCCTGATTCATTTGCTGCACTGGGATGAGGGAGGACACGTTGGAAACCCAGTGTTGAGGAAATTCACACACAGATAGTATCAGAGGACTGGGTATGCTTATTTATCAGAGGGAACCTATGTTATCCAGCCTAGCTCCTAGAACAGAGGCAGGGTTATTATACCAACATTGCTTCTAATGTTTTATCTTGTCTCATTTTAATTTTCTGTCACTTTAGGTTGACCAAAAGTCTCCAGGAAAGTTGGCTGTCAAAGATTCCTGTTATGACATTTCTTAGCAATTTCACAGTCACAGAGGGTATGTAGTTTCTCAGCTTGCTTGATTAAAAATTACATTTAGAGTCCTGTGCCGCAGTGTTCCATACCCAAATACCACCGGGAGAGATCAGGTCTCCCAGGAGTGCTGATACACTTATGAGCATAGGTAAGACCACCACTTCTGTTCAGAGGGACCTGACCGGAGGCCTCAGGACACAGGAACCGAGGAGCAGGTTGGGACAGGATCCTTCCGGTTTCTGTCTACACCGGGAGCTGATTCTTTGCCACAGTGCTCCATATCCTAATAACATTGGGAGAGAGCTGGTCTCTCAAGAGTGTCAATACACCTGTGAGTACAGGTAAGACCATCACTTACACTCAATTTCCTCACCCAAGAGGGACCAGCCCAGAGTCATCAGGACACAGGAACCAAGGAACAGCTAGGGACAGAATCTTTATGGTTTCTGTCTGCGCCATGGAGCTGACCCTATGCCACAGCCCTCCATACCCAAATTCCTCCCAGAGAGAACTGGTCTCTCAGGAGTGCTGACACACAGGCTTGTGGGAGGGACAAGCCACAGTCAGAGACAGCAAGACCAGCAAACACCAGAGATTACCAGATGGCAAGAGGCAAGGGTAAGAACATAAGCAACAGAAATGAAGGCTACTTAGCATCATCAAAACCCAGTTCTCCCACCACAGTGAGCCCTGGATACCCCCAACACACCAGAAAAGCAAGACTCTGATTTAAAATAACATCTCATGATGATGATAGAGAACTTTAAGAAGGACATAAATAATTCCCTTAAAGAAATACAGGAGAACACAAGTAAACAGCTAGAAGCCCTTAAAGAGAAAACACAAAAATCCCATAAAGAATTACAGGAAAACACAACCAAACAGATGAAGGAATTGAACAAAACTATTCAGGATCTAAAAATGGAAAGAGAAACAATAAAGAAATCACAAAAGGAGACAACCCTGGAGATAGAAAACCTAGGAAAGAAATCAGGAGTCATAGACACAAGAATCACCAACAGTATACAAGAGATAAAAGAAAGAATCTCAGGTGCAGAAGATACCATAGAAAATATTGACATAACTGTCAAAGAAAACACAAAATACAAAAAGTTTCTAACCCAAAACATCCAGGAAATCCAGGACACAACGAGAAGACCAAACCTAAAGATAATAGGTATAGAAGAGAGTAAAGATTCCCAACTTAAAGGGCCAATAAATATCTTCAACAAAATTATAGAAGAAAACTTCCCTAACCTAAAGAACGAGATGCCCATAAACATACAAGAAGTGTACAGAACTCCAAATTGATTGGACCAGAAAAGAAATTCCTCTTGTCACAGAATAGTCAAAACATCAAGTGCACAAAACAAAGAAAGAATATTAAAAGCAGTAAGGGAAAAATGTCAAGTAACATATAAAAGTAGACCTATCAGAATTATACCAGACTTCTTACCAGAGTCTATGAAACCTAGAAGTTCCTGGGCAGATGTTATACAGACCCTAAGAGAATACAAATGCCAGTCTAGGCTACTATACCCAGCAAAACTCTCAATTACCATAGATGGAGAAACCAAGATATTCCATGACAAAATGAAATTTACACAATATCTTTCTACAAATCCAGCCATGCGAAGGATAATAGATGGAAAACTTCAACACAAGGAGGGAAATTACATCCTAGAAAAAGTAAGAAAGTAATCTTCTTTCAATAACCCCAAAAGAAGACAGCCACAGAAACACAATTCCACTTCTAACAACAAAAATAACAGGAAGCAACACTTACTATTTCTTAGTATCTCTTAACATCAATTTCCCAATAAAAAGACATAGACTAATAGACTGGATACATAAACAGGACCCAGCATTTTGCTGCATTAAAGAAATGCACCTCAGTGTCAAAGACAGACACTACCTCAGAGTAAAGGGCTGGAAAACAGTTTTCCAAGGAAATGGTCCCAAGAAACGAGCTGGAGTAGCCATTCTAATATTGAATAAAATCAACTTTCAAAAAAAAAATAAAAATAAAAAAGGATAAGGAAGGACACTTCATGCTCATCAAAGGAAAAAATCTACCAAGAAGAACTCTCAATTCTGAACATCTATGCTCTGAATGCAAGGGCACCCACATTCATAAAAGAAACTTTACTAAAGCTCAAAGCACACATTGCACCTCACACAATAATAGTGGGAGACTTCAACACCCCATTCTTATCAATGGACAGATTATGGAAACACAAACTAAACAGAGACACACTGAAACTAACAAAAGTTATGGACCAAATAGATTTAGCAGATATTTACAGAACATTTCATACTAAAACAAAAGAATATATTTTCTTCTTAGCACCTCATGGTACCTTCTCCAAAATTAATCACAAAACAGGCCTCAACAGATACAAGAAAAGTGAAATAATCCCATGCATCCTACCAGAGCACAATGGACTAAGGCTGGTATTCAATAGCAACAAAAACAACAGAAAGCCCACATACACATGGAAGCTGAACAATGCCCTACTCAATGATAACTTGGTCAAGGAAAAAATAAAAAAATTAAAGATTTTTTTGAATTCAATGAAAATGAAGGCACACCCTACCCAAACTTATGAGACACAATGAAAGCAGAGCTAAGAGGAAAACCCAGCTCTGAATGTCACCAAAAAGAAATTGGAAAGAGCATACACTAGCAGCTTGACAACACACCTGAAAGTTCTAGAACAAAAAGAAGCAAATATACCCATGAGGAGTAGACTGCAGGAAATTATAAAACTCAGGGTTGAAATCAACCAAGTAGAAACAAAAAGAAATACACAAAAATTTAACAAAACCAGGAGCTGGATCTTGAGAAAATCAACAAGATAGATAAACCCTTAGCCAGACTAATCAGAGGGCAGAGAGACAGTATCCAAATTAATAAAATCTGAACTCAAAAGGGAGACATAACAACAGAAACTGAGGAAATTAAAAAAATCATCAGATCCTACTACAAAAGCTTATATTCAACAAAACTGGAAAATCTGGATGAAATGGACAATTTTCTAGACAGATACCAAATACCAAATATATATATATATATATATATATATATGAGTGTATTGTCCACTTAGCTCTTGGTAGCATAGCCTCTTTAGCAATTGGTGGATCACTAAAAGCCACCGAAGTACTGGACGTGCTTTAAAGCATAGGAGTAAAAAGTACTCAACAGATACTCTGTAAAAACCAGTCATAGGACTTGATGCCTAGGAAATTTTCTAAATAGTAAAATGACTTCAGGATACATCTCTTTGACATTAAATGTAGCAGATTTTTTTTTAAAAAAAAGATTTACAAGTAGATATAGTGATAACAGAAAATTACAAACCAGAGAACACACACACACACACACATGAAAGAATCAAGACAGTGCTGTAGGTTCAACAGTATTCCACCAGGTTAGATCTGTTAACTTTGTTAACTAGCAAAATATCACTCTTGTTTGTTTATAAATCACGTATATGACCACACCGTGTTGAATCCTTTTCTTTCCATGTACTGGAGATGCCTACAGATGGCCTTTAAGCATTCTGCATTTTTTTTTTTTTTTTTTTTTTTTTTTTTTTTTTTTGCCAATCTTGTAACTGAGTATCTTGTTCCAGTCGATTTTGGTGTGGGTAACTGGAAGCTGCCAGCACAAGGCCTTGAACGCAATGTCTGATGTAGTTTGATAATTTTCACTAATTGCTGTCTAATACTCATTTTCTGTACACTCTATGATTTTAATAAGCTCCTTGGCAGTTTGGACTTCATTAGAAACAGTTACTGAGTCCTGCACATCTTTACGACTAACCAACTGATCATTGCCATCTTCAAAATAATGAACCTGAGTCTTGAGTACTCCAGCCACCTGGGCTGTAGGTGGTGTGAACTTCCACTCTGATCTCCAGCGACCATTCCAGAAATCTCTGGGTTGAAACTGGTGGCTTTCAATACATGCAATAATGGTCTGTTGCCCATCTATAATTTCAGTGTAAACAGTACAGAAGCCGTTGGAATAATGATCTTTCACACAGGCTCTTAGAACACTGTCACACGATTCCCTCTGAGACTTCAAGCTTCCATCCACATCCTCTGGCTGCGAGTCATTTGCTTCTTTCCGTAAATGATCAAACTTAAAGGAAATCTTGTTTTTTTGGATCTAAAAATCTGCTGTTACCAAGGTCACCATGCTCTGTAATTAAGACCTGGTCACCGTAGCCTTGTCTCTTCACAGGTGTGAACTGAGCCATGTTAAACTGGGCAAATGCATGTGCTGCCCCTTCCCTATAGAAGATTGTCACTATTAAGCAGTAGCCAGACATCATTGAATACTTCATTAAACTCCCCTGGGGGTGCATGGGTGATGAATTTAGCGGCTAGAGTCCCTTCTCCTCATCTGACACTGGATCCTCGAAGTCGGCCATCTTGACTGCTATGGCCCAGCCCTGTGGGCTGATGTGAGGCAGGCCGGGAAGGAAGCTGTGTCGATATCTTGTATATTTAAGAGGCATTTTGATGACTTAAAAATGTCAATAATGAGTCATATATTTTAAAATAAATTTTATTAGTTTAATTAAAAAAAAAAACCAACTAGAGGTTCCACGGACATGTAGACCCACCTCTATTTTTCCATTGAATATTACAGATTTTCATGCAACAATTTCTTTAAACTTTTTCTGTTATTTTAATTTAAAATTGCTCTTCTAAAAATGATTTTATTTATATAATGAATAATCAAAATGAAGTTAATATTTATTAATGAGAAAAATAAAAATTACACTTATTGTTTCAGTCCAACATATTATTAAAATGAAAAATAAAAAGGAAAATTATGCATACTCTTAGGGAAGAAGAAACCTTGAACTTGAGAGGGAGTGGGGGACATAACAGTGTGAGGAGGGAGGAGAGAAAGGGGGAATGATGTGATCACAGTTCAACTTAAGAGGGGCTGTTTGAGGAGGGACTGGGAGGAGATGGAGGGAGCTGCGACTTGGACATACAATGAGTAAGTACATTAATTAGTGGAAGAAAAGCTAAGTAGAAAGAAATTTAGTGTTTTATTCCAACAAATTTGAAATAAAACACAAAAAGCAAGAGATGTGCTCTGTATTATCTAAAAACAAAAGTCAAAAAAACCAACCAAACACTTTAGAACGTAGCGAGTCAGAGATGTTCAGGCTTCACAGAGAAATTCCTGAGATCCCAAAAGTCAGGCAAAGGAAAGGAGGCAGTCTTATGCTGTCTGGATTTCTCATTCTGTCCTCCCACAAACTACTGGATCCTACGAGGCTCTGTTCTATCCACACAGCTCCTAGACCTCACACAGCATTGATATGAAAAGTGTGAAGAGTGCTCACACATCCTTAGGTGATAATTTTCTTGTTAAGAAAGATGAGGTGCTTATGGCACATGGTCACTGCTCATTCAGAAAGAATTCTTTCTAAAGTGAGTCTCAAAGCATCCTGGACTCAGAGTCAGCCATTGACTAGATGATACCACCTAGCCAGAGGTTTTTATTTACTTAAACATGAAGTGATCTGAGATACCCCTAGAAGAGTAAGATGAAACTTTCATTAGTGTCTACTATAAGCTGGATGGCATGAGAGAAACTCCTTTAGGTAGCAACATAAAATTTTGTTTTAAATCAATAAAACTTCTGAAAATTTATTATAAACTCTGTTTTCCTTTTGTATTTTCTTCAGAGGTAAAGATAAAGGATTTGATAAAGAACATCACCAAATTAACTGAGGACCTTCGCTCCTTCTTCCACATCTCTGAGGAAACCATCCACAGCATCTTAGAAGCCAACATTTCCCATTCAAAGGTACAGGGCTGCTTCCATCATGAGGGACCCCTCATAGCCGCAGGTGCCCTGACCACTTTTCTCTGCCTCCTCCCTCTTCCACAGCTGGGGGGAATGGCTGTGTGTACAAATGTGTAGCTGAAGTCAGAGGGACCTGTGCAAACAAGCAAGGAGCTGAAGGATGTGGACATCTGGTGATATAAGTTGGTACAATCACCTTCATTTGGATACAATTACTGGCAACATTTATTTTAGTGATTTCTAATTCTGATGCATAAAGGCCATTAGGTTTTTTATGGTTCCATACATGTCATAAATCTCAAATCCCCAAATAAAGCTAGTTAAAAATATGTAATCTGTCATGATGTAAAATAGCCATACACTCTGGTCATGTGGTATGGCTGTGACTCATAACAGATGGGCAAAATGACAGGCTTGGACTTCCCTAGAATGGCTGCGAAGTGTTGGGTAAGGAAGTGGAAAAGCAAGTAGTTTAAAACCCTTACACTGTGTGTTGCTTATCTCTTCTCTTGTTGAAGTGGTGTTAGGGGTATCGATTATCAGCAGAGAGGGGAGCAGGTTGCTACCATGTTAGCCACAGCAAATGAGATATGAATATTTAGCTTGTGGTTTTCTGTATTTCTCTCTGTCTCTCTCTGTCTCTCTCTGTCTGCCTCTCTCTCTGTCTCTCTCTGTCTGCCCCCCACCTCTGTGATTGCCTTCCTCTTCAGAGAATTGAGAAACCAGCTTGTACATGAATGCTTCAATTGATAATCACCCAGGCTCCAATATAAATTGAATTTCATGTAGATTCTGATTAACTGGGGCTCAATGCAAGCTTAGTTAGTAGATTCATTAACAGTTCATCTAAATTAAGAATAAAAGAGATGAAAAGTGAGGGATCAGAAATGTAAACTATGGTATCACAAAGTTACTTATCACAACAAAGGCAGTATCTATTTTCAATGAAAAGCATCAGTTGTATCTCATTACACACCGCATGTCAGTGGAAATGGGATGAAGGAGGAGAGCTCAGCAGAGAGCAGAGCTTTGGAAACATTTCTTCAACCTAGGCAACCTTCAGTGGAATAGTGACTTCTTTGGTTTGCATGCTGCAGTGTAGAACATCTAACAGGAGTCTAGAGTAGTGGCTGGACTATTTAAGCAGCAGCCCAAGGCTGCCCATATAGAAGCTTTACTGATAAACTCATTTCTTTCAAGGTCCACGTTTTAAGATCCATTTTGGTTTGAGCAGAGATTTCTGCTTTGCTGCCTGTTTTGCTGCCTGCTTAGAAGCGAGCAGCCACCAGGTGGCGCTGAAGTTCTATGGTGAGATGGGCTGCACAGTGAGCTTGTGGGTTATGCAGTAACAATTACAGCACAGGTGATTTTTGTGGTCCCCACCCGCCGCCCACCACCAATAAGTGTAAATTTCCGTGCACCTCTATAATCACTGTATTCATCTAAGTAGATGAGTTCATAGGAAATTGGACAGTGACTAAACATTCATTCTCACTGGTCAAGCACACAAGGCTATTCACTTTAATGAGTATACTGACATCACACATATTCACAGCCGCTTAGTTGGTGACACTTCGGGCTCTGTTTTCTTCTAGAGTATCAAGTTGATGGCTACTTCTTGTTTATAGTCCCATCTCCTTTTGCTCGACCCTGGTTTTCTTTCCCATACTCTCCATATTCAGTTTACAAATTCATCATATTGGATTCATCCCAGGTGATCTTCAAGATACATTTTGCAGTGCTGAGTTCCTTGGGGGAATTTGCAGAAATCTTTGCTTGCTCTTCTTCTTGTGCGCTCGATATCTTTCCATGCATCAAGCATGGTTCTTAGATGCTGTGCCTCAAAGGCATTGCTATACAGAGCCACCCTTCTGTGAGGACAGCTTATTAAATATGCAATGCCGACAGTGTAGAGAAGATAGTAGGAAGTCTTGTGACATACATGTAGCACAAAGATGAGGGCAGACAGTCACAGGAAGCATGACTGAGCAGCGGACATTGGAGATGGAGCTGAAATACTGGCATTAACACCTGAGACATTGAAATACTCAAGGAGACAAAGGCCTGGCTGTTTTCCCTTCCTTGCCAGGGTTGACATGGTCAGTTCCTCTCCTCCTAGACTCCTTTCTTGAACATAACATCATCTCATCAAAACCCAACATCTTAGACTCCAGAGATAAGCTGGATCCTGAAGTCTTCTAGTCTAACCTCTTGCTTTCGGGCCTCATCCTCCTCCGCCTTTTCCTGGGGGAATATCTACTCATTTCATGCTGCCAACGCCTGTCCCAGTGGATGCAGAGCCCAGTGACGCCTTTCTACCATGAGATGGTTCTGTTCAGGAATATGGAAACACAGAACAAATTGATTAACTCCTGTCTCTGTCTCCCCTCTCCTTCCTCTCCTTCTTCATTTCCCTCCCCACCCCCAGCTGTCTTAAACATAAATGTCCTTTTTCAATTAATGATTCTACCCAATTTCTATTCTCATTTTTCTTGAAGTACCCCAGTGAAAGGCACTTTTTGGCTGATCATCCCTAAACACCCACATACCTGTCCCCTGCTTTTCAGAGCATCCCATTTGTAATTGCTGGAGGGATTGGGTCGTCTTACTATTACTGTGAAGACATGGAAGCTTTTGCATGGAGCTTTTAGATGGAAATCCAGTATGTCTCATGTCATTGGATGTGAGCTTAGATCAGATCCCTCTAACACTGGCTTTATCACTGACTTCAGCCTTGGGCTCAGTCCTAGATAGATCCCATGGTTCTCTGCTCTTCTCTCCCACTCTTCCCCTCTATCCGGTTCTTTATCATGTCAATAGGTCTGAGATCAGCCCCATCCCCAGAGTAGAGCAATGTTCACTAAACTATGCAGGATCAATTTTCCCCATTTGATCTGACTTTGCTTTCTTATCACTCAAACCTCAAATCAGCACTCACTGTTCTCATAGATCCATGATGACTGCATTGCTATCAGTATGTCCTTGCTGCTCACACAAAGAAGTATAAAATTATCAGCTGGGTAATGGTGGAACCACAGCCTCAGCCCTGCCCGTGACTCATGGCCACATGTTTAAGCTGTTCAACCCACGCCCCGCCCCCCCTGGTCTTAGACCCATGCCCTCCATGTGCTAACTCCTTAGACAGCATCCCCCATCCCACTCCACCCCATGCAAGCTCTTGATGAAAATGGTCAGAACCTCTCATGGGGATCATCACTAGTTTTAAATCAAATAACTGTCCATGTGACTGCATCTAGATGCCAAGTGTGGGGAAATACCTCCCCAGGTCTTTGGTCTCCCTGCAGATTTCCAAGTCAAACATGGACGAATGGGAAACACACAAGAAACACAGTGCCTTTGATATGGACCAGAGTAAAGTCTGAGATGCCTGCAGCTCTCTGAATTGAAACAATGTGTGTTTCTAACCGAGCAACAGTGTTTCCTTAACTTTATATTCCTTACTTGTGCTACTTGATTCAGGCATCTTTCCAATGAGAGAAACAGGCATAGTTGTTTTTTTTTTTTAAAAAAAGATAAATAGCAAAAATGAAAAACTACACAAAGAAATGTCAACAAACTTAAGGCAGGCGATTCTCCTGGGTGGCAGTGGGAGGCTCTCTGTGCTATCTTTATTTGGGAGACAAGGTGACAAAAGTTTCAAGACAAACAGCTTTACCCTCAAACAAATTCAAAGAAATAACCTTAAGTTTGAAGAGCTGGCACCATTGAGCAGCACATTGGAGAGAGGTGGGTACAGAGGCTTTCAACAAGTGTTGGGGTCTTTTATGGGGCCAGCATAGGCTCTTGCCCACCCAGAGTTGGGAGCAGCTCCTTTGGAGTTGATGCCTTATGTTTGGGTGAGCCATTCTTCCCAGCCAAGTTCTATCCTGAAGCCCTCTTTACAAAACTGAGCAAATGCAGCAATGAAAGGCAGGTTAGCACCCACAATACACCCTTAGGGATCCCTGGAAGCTGCCAGAGCATGTCTGCAAACAGGTATAAGGAAATGTGTTGGTTCCAATACCATGCATAAAAGCCTTCTGCCTAGTTACATGTGAAGGTGGTATTTTTCTAAATGCCCCTCCCCCCTTTTTGATGAGAATAGTCTTACATAATTAGATTTCCGTTAAGGTGAGTCTCTCTCCTAGTGATGACAGGCTTCATCTAAGTCATTCCAGACCTTAGGAAAAAAACTACTGAGATGCCCTGAACAAGGGGGAATGTAGCTTTCTGTGGCCTCTAAACTCAAGTTACAGCAGCACCTCACACTTGGGGTCTAAGTCTCTGGCCACTACACAGATTGTTCTAGCAAGTCCCTACGATACACCTGAGCCATAAGTCTTGGCTTTCATTTTGTTTTTCTTCTAGAGTGTTTGTGTGGGTGTGCATGCACGTGTGTGTATGACTTTTCATATGTTCACTGAGGCCAGAAGGTAACACTGGCATCATTCTCTACCTTCTATATTGAGGCAGCATCTCTCACTTGAACCCATAGCTTGCTGATTCACTTAGTATGGCTAGCTAGCTTGCCCCAGAGACTCTCTTATCATCAGCTCCCCAGTGCTGGGGTTAAAGATAGGCTGCCATGATTATGTTTTGGAGATGCTGGGGATCCAGCTTCTGTTATTCTTTTTTTCACAGCCAGTGCTTTATCTGTCTAGTCATCTCTTTAGCTCCCAAATCCAGGTAGGTTTTCACTAGTTTGTAGATGAAGGTCTGTCTGTCTGTCTGTCTGTCTGTCTGTCTGTCTGTCTGTCTACTTTAGTATCTCTGGGGATCCCTGACTGATAAACTCTATTGTCTCTTATTGACTTTCTAGCACACAGAAGCACCCAGTGAGCCCTTTTTTACTGCAGGCCTCCTAATTTGACACTATATCTCTTATCATTGGATTCACACAATGGGCCCCAGTTGGCTAGGATATTTCACAGAGATCATACCCATGGTAGCTGTAAACATGCAAATACAATGTCTGATCCTGAATGTATGTTTTACATTCGTTGCAATTTTTTTTTTTAAAACAAGGTCAGTAACTGAAAGATGAGCCCCAGTCCTTGAGGCAGCCAAGTCCTTGAATGCACCACGGAACACCAATGCTGCATAAAACAGAGTCTGCCTTCTGTGCCTCCTTCTGAGTTTCTGTGCTCTTATTTTTAAAGGAAGCTATGAAAAGTTTGGAGATGACCTTTTAAAATCTAGAAGTAAGCAAGGCAAAATTGCTTTAAAATTACTAGTTCCTTACATGTTAACAGTGAAAAGTGAAGGATTTAGCAAACTGAAGGCAAAGGGGTGTGAAAGAGCATCTGCAGACAAGTCCCAAGTGCTGTGGAACAGGCAACCTTAGGGACATGGGCAGAGCTGGTGAGGGGTGACAGCTGAGGTGTGTGGGGTGAGTGCTGAGGGTTGCTCCACAGATGCTGCGGAGAGAGGGAGGAAGGGATCTACATCAGGTATTGCCAGAGTGCTCAAACACAGGGAAGCTGTGCAGACAGAGAATGACTTGCAATCTTGAAAACATTTCTCTTCAAAATGCTGAAAATAAGCCACAGAATTTGACCCAGCTGTTATCTGGATCCAGGTTATCCCTCAAAGGCCCATGTTATAAATATCCGGTTCCTTCAGGAAGTGGCCTTTAGTTGAAGAAAGTTAGGTCATAGAGACTGTGACTTTGGTCTCTTTAGATAGGGAAACTGGGATTCTCAGTCTTCTTCCTTCCTCCTTGTTTCCTGAGCACCGTGAGGTGATTAGCTTGCTTCCACCTTGTGCATCCACCAAGATGTTGTGCTCTGAAACAGCCTGATAGACTATGGAACAAAACTGTTGTAACCATGAGGCAAAAATAAACCTTTCTTCACCGTGGCTGTTTGCCTGAGGCATTTTGTCACAGTGATGGAAAGGTCATAGAGGCTCTGTGTCTCTGAGTGAGTCTTCTGAGTGTCCAGGTGTTTGTTTTTCTTGAGAAAGCGGGCTCTAGGGAGCCGAAGCAAAACGGCACTGGGTTTGTTTCTTTCTGATTCACATGCTTTACAACAGGTTCTCCCCAGTGTCCTCACCATCGCTTTGTCTGGAAAATGTGACGAAGAAATTCTTCATCTCTTGCTGACATTTCCTGAGAGTGAAAAATCCTGGTTTGCCACAAGGGAACTCTGCAGCCTGCCTGGGTCTCAAGTCTTCTCTCTGCTCGTGATGTTGGGCCAGAACCTAAACCTGAGGAGCTTCATTTACAAAGTAAGGACTGTGCCCACTAAGGGCACTGCATGGGAGCTGTTCTAACTACACACCGGCATTGGATGTGCAACTCTCTGCATCCTCAGACTAAACCCAAGGGACCTTGGTGCCTTGTATGAAAGAATGTGAGGTATAGAACCTAGGTATAATCTTCCATCCTGGTTAGGGTTTTCTTGCTGTGGTCAGTACCTTGACCAGAAGAATCTTAGGGAGCACAAGGTTTATTTTACCTTATACTTTCACATCATAAGCCATCATTGAAGAAAGTCAAGGCAGGAACTGGAGCAGAAACCATGGAGGAGTACTGTTTACTGGCTTGCTCCCCATGGTTTGCTCAGCCTGTTTTATTTAGAGCAACCAGGACCACCACTCAGAAGTAGCAGAAGTGAGCTGAATCTTCCCACATCAATCTCTATTTAAGAAAATGCTCCCAAGACTCACATGCCAATCTGATAGAGCACTGGTTTTCAGTGTAGGTTCCTCTTCCCAATATGTCTAGGTTTGTGCCAAGTTGACAAAAACCATCCAGCATATTTTCTATATCCTTTAACTTCTCTTCATCGTGCATAATACCTGCAAGATAATAAATGCTACACAAACACTTGTTATACTGCATTCCCTTTGGAATACTGACAAGAAAATTATCTCTACCGCTACACATTAGATAGATAAAAATATTTTTGGCCTCCAGGTTGTTTAGATCTAGGGATGGTCCGTGGCCTTCGGTAATGGCTGCAGCATTGACCAGCAATGAGCAATTCTGTTTCAGCCTCAGTCACTTGGGGGCAGGTCACCTGTTGACTGACTCTGGGGATGAACTTCTCAATTAAATCTTGTCAAATAAAGGGAAGGCTAGAAGAC
Source organism: Rhabdomys pumilio (assembly GCA_030674055.1). NCBI lineage: Eukaryota > Metazoa > Chordata > Mammalia > Rodentia > Muridae > Rhabdomys > Rhabdomys pumilio. The sequence goes on from JANHMN010000007.1 coordinate 58,309,104, forward strand.
CTTACAGTGTCTGTAGGGTCAGGGCCATTGAGACATTGAGCAACACATGGTAGTGAGGAGGGGTCATAAGAAAAAAAAATGTTCGTAGTTCCTGTAGTCGGATTTCTCTATTTACTAAGACCTAGCATCTTGAGTGTCTAAGGAAGCATACTGAGCCCAGTTCATTCATCTGCTGCCAAGGCAGGTGGTGAGCCTCCCATGTTATAGCTCTCATCTTTTCCATCCTCTGGACTTGTGGTATTCATCCTGTGTTAGGTGCATCCAGCTTTACCAGCACAGCTGTGGGAAGGTGAAGAGGGGCGGGCAATACAGAAGCTCTTGTTCCTGTGTACGCCAGTTCTTTACCTGCCCTACAGCACTCCTCCACAAAATATGGAAGGTCTGAAAGAACACGAGGATAAAATCCTCAGAGAAGAAGTACAGCTAGAAGTGGGCAAAGCTGTCTCGGACCCGACCCCAGCACTAAATTCTCAGCCTTGCTTCCTATTCCCAGCCACCCTTTCCAGAAGGTCTTCCTCATCTCCACACACAAACCTTTAGGTAAATTCCCAGCACCCTCACTCCATGCTGCTTCCCATGTCTTCCTCAGAAGTCTACCATTTCCTCCTGAGGAGTTGTAGCACATTCGCCATCAGAAAGGCCCAGATCCCAGTTCTGCAGCAGGACAAGGCAACTGCTCGTATTCCACAGTCTTGGGCTAGAGAAGAGTAAATTTGCTTTTCCAGGTTTTGTGGTCTTTTTCGCCTTTGTCAGGCTTGGAAACCTCCAGCAGATATTCATCTATCTGCCCACATCCTCCCCCTGCACCCTCACATCCTCCCCCTGCACCCTCACATCCTCCCCCTGCACCCTCACATCCTCCCCCTGCACCCTCACATCCACATCCACACAGACTCTAAGAACAAGTACTAATTTTTAGAATAAGTGTACTTTAAAGTCTCGAGAAAGATAATCATTGTGAACTTTATTCCTTACTTTAGAGGTTCTCTGCCTTGGTATAGTTGACATGTCCAGCTGACATGCCAAGGAGCTTAGTCCTGGGCATCATAGCCTTCCAACTTTAGCCTTGTACCTTGGAGGACATAGATACCAGTCTATCTATTAGTCTATTTTAGTACCTGCTCCAGCATGCCCACAAAGGCCTCTCCAGGTTTCTAAGGGCCTAAGTACTTAGATAAGGGCTATAATCCCTACCAAGTTTTCTTTGGAAAATGAGATATTAGATTGGAACCTATCTCCATCAACACAGCAATGGTGACACTAGCATTAATAACAATAGCTCCCTTTATCCTTTTGTACAGCTATATGAGAAGTCACTCCCATGTGATGTCACTTAGAGATGAGGAGGTGCTCCGTGTGCACAGGCACATCCATCACTGCTGAGATTTGAGTGCAGCCCCAGTCCACAGGGATTTTCTGTCTTACTTGCTGACAGTTAGCCCCAGAAGCCTTTGGGTCAATGTCACACATGCTGGAATCCCACATTTCCTACCTACCCCAAATCAGGGTCCTTGAGGGAGGGATCACTTGTAGATGGCAGTGGGGCACTGAGGAAAGTCACACTCCTTCTCCTGTTCCTGCAGTCTCCACTTTCTTAGCATGCTGAATAGGTCATCATTATCAGAACACAGCAGGAAATATGGAAATGTAGAGCTTGCAGAACTCCAGACTGAAAAGTGATGACTATGAAACTCCTTGGCTCAGACTGGAGAACTGAAAATCCAGGATGCTGATGACCCTCAGGCAGAGGGAGGCGAATCCCACCTGTTGGCAGCAGGCTGCCTGCTAAGTTATCTCAGTCAGTCAAAAGTACTCATAGTATAACCAATATTACAGACACTGTTCTATCTGCATTTTGCACATAAATGATCAAGGTGGAAATGAATCCCAATTCCTTCAATTTACATCCTATAATTGGGGATATATAGACAAGGAGCGAGATGTGTTGGGTGTCAGAGAACCTGAGCACAAGGGGGTTTCCGAGGACACTTTTAGTGATCTAGTTTGCAGTCCTGAACTTTTCTCACTGGTAGACTCCAGGAAGCCTTTCATCTCTCTGGACCTCCATTTGCTCATGCACCACTCCAGGGTGCTAGGAGCACTGTGCTGGGGTGTGCGTGTGTGCATGTCACATAAAACTCTTTCATTTTGAACCTCTTCTCAAAATCTACCTTAGTCATCTAAAAAATATGAAGAAATATTTGGAAAATGATTCAAATTCTAACAATTTGTTGCTGGTTTACAATTTTACAATACTGCTATAATTTAATATGCTCTATAAAACATAGTTACATCTACCCCCAACACAGAATTTTTATAGAGTGTAACAAATATGCCTTTGAGGTTCAAGAGAGAATAAAATCAAGAGATCAGGTTTTCACTGTTCAAGAGATGCTTGTGAGAACAGAAATAGTATTGATTATTCTGTTTTTTTCTCTCTTTTTTTTCCCTGTCCTGTAAGACTCTGATACCCTCTGAAGCAAATGGCTTGCTGAAGACTCTGCTGGATGTCATTGCTAGCCTCAGCTCCATCCTTGCCAGAGCCCAGCATGCCCTTGAATACCTCCCCGAGTTTCTTCACACATTTAAAATCACTGCCTTGCTGGACATGCCAGACTTCCAACAGGTGTGTTTGATCGTTGCACAATGGGAGGAATGTTTTAGCTTTTTCTCTTTTCTGTTTGTTCTCTTTTCCTTTTGTTTCTCTTCCAATATCTATAATTTTATAGGATCACAGCATATATGGACAAGGACACTTTTGAATGGCTCTGGAGCGAACAGCATGGCCGTAGGGCCTGACGTTGCCCTAAAAGCCTTCATGAAAAGTGCTGTTTGATTTATATTCCACCAGTGAAGAAGCTGAGATGGCTCACACTTTGTCTATGAAGTGAAAGTCTTCTAAGTCAATTATTAGCACAGATGAAATTTCAAGGGCTTGTTTAACTTAATTCTGAGAGCAAATTGCTTTCGAGAACCTTAGAACATTTATTTACATATAAATAATTGGCTTACAAATTACAGATCATTTTCCTCTAATGCAAACACAGACTTGAATTAAGTTAGTGGTTTGGTATTAGCTTTTGCTTGAAGCCCTTCTACCTGGGGTAGAACCAACCAGGGATGGGTAAGGTGAATTGGAGGTACAGGAGGGCCCAGATAATGATGAACCCAGAATCCTTCCAAATAGTATTTTCATGTACTCATCAGTTGATGGATAATTTGAGTAGCTGTCAAGAATCAGTATTAACTTAGCAGTGTGAACACATGCTAAGATTATTAAGTTATTTGAGATAGTCATGTTATTTGATGGATTATTACTAGACAAACAGGGAGGTGCATGAGTGTGAGAGCTTATAACTCTGTGTCTCTCTCTGTGTGTGTGTGTGTGTGTGTGTGAGAGAGAGAGAGAGAGAGAGAGAGAGAGAGAGGGAGAGAGAGAGAGGGAGAAAGAGAGAGAGAAAGACAGAAAGACAGAAAGACAGAAAGACAGAGAGACAGAGAGAATGGGAATCTGGCTGCATGTGTGAATGTGTAGAACTGTGTGAGTGTATATGTAAATGTTTGTGAGTGTACGTGAATCTGAGTGTGAATGTATACATGATTGTGTATGAATGTGAGTACGCATGAATGTATGTGAACATGTATTTGTGTGAATGTGTTTGACTATATGTGAATATGTGTGTGTGTGTGAATGTGTGAATATACAAATGTGAGTGTGAACATGTGTTTGTGTGAATGTGAGTGTTGAGTGTATGTGAATGTGTGTATGTGTGTGTGTGTGTGTGTGTGTGAATGTGTGAGCATACAAATCCGAGTGTGAATGTGTTCGAGAGTGTGTGTGTGTGTGTGTGTGTGTGTGAATGTATGTGTGAACTATTATGTACGAGTGTCTGAATGTGTGTAAATGAATGAGTGAGAAATGTGTGATTTTTGTCTTCTACCACACAACTTCCTAGAAAAAAAAATCATTGTAGTAATTTCAGTGGTTTCTCAAGAACAGGACAGATTCAAGCAGAGTCTATTCTTTTCCTTGTATATTTAATCAAAGATAAAACTATACTTCCATAGGTCTGAGAAAACAGTTTGAAATCACATATAACTGGAAGTTGTTTTTGCTTTTGGTCTTTTGTTTTTTTGGGAAGGACTTCGTCTGTGTATCCTGGCTGTCCTGGAACTCATTCTGTAGACCAGGCTGACCTCAGACTCAGAGATCCTCCTGCCTTTGCCTCCTGGGTTCTGGGATTAAAGTGTGTACCATAACTGCATGCCTGGAAAGTTGCTTTTCTTATTCTCAGGTTTCATTGAATCACCAAGCCAGAAGTTCAGCTTCTGCCTCTTTTCAGTCCGTGATGAAGCTTCTGTGTAAGGACCAGGAGTCTTTCCTCAGCAATTCTAACATGTTCGTTAATTTACCCAGAGTTAATGAACTCTTGGAAGATGACAAAGAGAAGTTCAACATTCCTCATGATTCAAGTAAGACAAGAGCCACCTGCATTATGTAGGTTGGTTTGTACAATAATAACTGGGCCTGCATGGTGAAGTGTTCTTCCTGGGCTGACCTCTGGTGGCACATGATGGCACTGAATGTTAAGTACTCACTGTCAGGTCCCAGGACCCTTGATCACAGGCTAATCTTCCCAGCCATGCCTTCAAAAACAGAGAGTCTAAAAGATTTGACTCACCTGAAACCGCAGCCCCTTGGGTAGGGTAGGGTAAACGATGTTGATAACAGTCTTAGAGATCATTTTTGTAGTAGGCCAGTGTATTCCATAGATGCTAAATACTTTATATAACTAGCTGTCAAACACTGGTAGTGAAGAAATTTATTAGAGTTATTTAATTTTGATAAATTTTGTTTCTTCTTTCTCTAATGCTCATTTCTTTTTGTTTTTCATTTGGGAATCTTGACTGGTTATCCTTCCTTCATCCATATACCCTCTCATCCCATGCATCCATCCATGCATCCATCCATTCACCCATCCATGAACCCATCCATCATCCATCCATCTATCCATGTATCCATCATCTCATCCATCCCTCCTTCCCTTCCTCCCTTCTTCCCTTCATCTATCCCTCCATCCATTCATCCATCTATCATCTCATCCACTTATCTGTATAGTCAGTTGGTTAACACTGAGAGGCAATCTTTGCTGATCATTTTCTGTATTTTTTTCTAAATGGTTGTCACAGAAACCATTAGACAGCAATGCAAGCCTCACTTTTCAGAGGACATTTCAGAAGCTCAGAGAACATTAAATTGCTTAACTGATTTTTTTTTCAGCTCAGAAATCACTGATGATTCTTGATTCGAGTTTCTTGCTTATACCATGATTATTCCTAACAAGACCTGTCCCCCATCTCTATGAAGCTTGTATTTTAAAGAACAAGTTATTAAACTAGAATAACCTCTACAGTCAATGATTCAAGGATTAATTTGTAGTTATATGGTTATCTTATATTTTAGAGGATAGCTTTATCAATTCTTTGGGTTTTGATAAAATTATTTTTACGTTCAAAATATTTGGAAATATAAAATTAACACAATGATTAAAACAATTCTCATCAAAACACATACCCCCGTGAATCACGACATAAGGTCACCATGACAGTGCTCTTTCAAAACTTAAGAGATTTTGGCTAAAAAAAGGACTGGTTATACTGATGTAATTATTATTACTTATAAATGCTATAAAATTAATTATCAGTCATTAGAGTGATGAATTGCCTATGGATTTAGACAGCTTAAGCAGACTTGTTACTGAAATCAATTAGTTTTACAATAGGAACCACCATAAGAAATTGTTTGAGTTAACATAGTATGATTGAATGTACTGAAAGTAGTGATTGTGATACTTTTATATGGATTATCAGAAAGAACCCAGGAGCAACTTGACAACATAAGAAACAGGACTTTATATTCTCAACATTATGATATTGAAGTAAGAATTTCCATTATTAAAACCACATTAAAAATAACTCCCATTCTCTTTTTTTAATTGTCTGAGCCCTCACTATTAGAAACAACAGCCTGTCGGGTGGGATCTTGATTCTTCTTAGGAGACAAGGACTGCTAAGTCAGGAACATGAAAACTGGAGAACAGTTCAGAGATACGTCATGAAAGTATTTATGAGTCATTTCACTAAAAATTAAGGCATAGTGGAAGTATATGCCAGTTTCAACATTAACTGGATATTATTTGCCAACTGAGGTCACCTAATAGTTTCCTTCCTCTTTTCTTTGCGGTAGCACCATTTTGTTTGAAACTTTATCAGGAAATTCTACAGTCTCCAAATGGTGCACTGGTTTGGTCTTTCCTAAAACCTGTATTACATGGGAAAATATTGTATACACCAAACTCTCCAGAGATTAATGAGGTCATCCAAAAGGTAAGTTAAAACAAGTAACATTTTTGTAAACCATTCCACACACTGTATCAGGAAGAAATTGTTACATACGTAATAGAATTACTATATTCGTTGTGTGACATAACTTTTTAAACGTTGATTCCAGTTGGTCTTGTCCTGATGTTACCCTGTCATTCTTGATGTTATGTGTTGATTTGCTGAGAAATTTGCTTAGAGGAAGCTTTGAAGGGAGGGAGGGTTACTAAGAATCACTAATGCAGTGAACTCACTAACTTTAATATCAAAAATTGAGGACAATTACAAATAGGACCGTTTCAGGTCAGGTAAGGGGCACAGTTCCAGGAAAACTTTGGGAATGAATTTAATCCATTTCATTTGATGCATCTGATACTAAAGAGAGAATTCAGTGATGCACCTGCAAACTGATATCCTAAATCATGAGTCCCCATGCTGTGTCGTTTTGGATCACTCACCTTTTAGTATATTGTATAGTTTCTTCAGTCTCATTCTCAAAAAGTAATTAATTACTCCTATTAATACTTGCATTAAAAATTGTGTTCTACTGGGGAATCTCTTACCTTGTTTCTTTGCAAACAATCATGCTGTATTTTCCTGGGAGTCTTTTCTTGTCTCTGGGGAAGTTGTGAGCCTGCAGGTACCTTAAATGGTCACTTTTCCGAAGACATGGGGACAATTTGATTTTATTTTCAAATACAGAAGATCCTATTCATGAATGACAAACTCTAAGTTTTAAGTACTAGTAGTATCTTAAAAGTACTGTGTGGTCATAGGACCAGTGAGTTATTTTTGGCCCAATGCACTTTCAAGAGAACTAGACTTATTCTCCTTGAGACTGCTATGAGATGTCACAGCAAGCCTCCTGGGCACTTACCACCTGCCACTTAGCCTGTGGTTGCACAGCCCTCAGCATGCCCTCTATAGTATTTATAAACTCAGTATTTCACTTTAAAATGTCCTCTAGGAGGGCTGTTTGCCAATGTCTAAGTTCCTATGATGGAATGCTAGCTATCAGGAGACTTGTCTAAGGCCTCTAGTAGCTACTCCGTATAAAGCTCTGCTCAAGGGTGTCATTCTGCCATCACACCTGGAAGAGATGCTTACACCAGCACTCTGGTCAAAGCCAATGCTAGGAGATGCTCTATGTGTATAAAACTCACTAAAGTCTCTCACAGTTCAGGAATTTCATGGAAAGTGTCTGTATCTCAGTTTTTTTTTTTTTTAAAAAAAACGGCTATGGGTGCTGTGTTGTGTTTTTCATTGATGGTATTTATCTTCTTCAGAAACGTGGAAGAAAAAGGTAAACAGTTAAGGAAACAAAAATAGTATAATGTGAAATTCAGCCAGTGATATGGAGATCCAGACCCTTGGATACAGGGTTGGAGGGGGGTGCACATTATATCAAAGTTCTCACAATTAAGGGTTTCAGAAGAACCACACACGATCTTACTGGTTCTGGCTTGGCTGATGAGTGAGGCATAGCATAGCGGTAGTGTAAGAGAAGATGTCTACTCCGCTTGTTTACATATCTGGAGATATGCCCTGTCTTGTTCTACCTAGTTAATGTCACCAGAGACCATGTACTGTCTTACATTTGCACTCATAAAGCTGACTTAATGCCATTGTCTCTTGGATAAATTATTCTTGCAGTCACCTATGGTCATTTAATTTTATGAAAATTGGTTCTGGTCTTTAAACACAGGGTCACATGTCCCACACAGCAGAGAGATACTTGCTGCAATGCTGTCTATGCTGTTGGCGTGTTTGGAGCTGTAAATGGAAGCCATTCTCCCCATCACAGTGTTTCAGGCAGTGATGGATCACACGATTGGTGGTGGTTTTATAAGGTTATAATGGAGCTGAGAAATTCTTACTGCCCTTTGGCAACACAGCTGTCATCAAGTCATTGCACAATGCATCACTCATGTTTGTGAAGATGCTGGTACTTTGGATAACATAGAGGACAGAGAATAGTGTGTGCTGAACTAAACATGATACAGATAATTATGTTACTGTCTTATGTATGTGGTATACTATATGTTTACTATTATTTAAGAGTATCTTGTATTTGTGAAAAAGCTTCAAAGTAGGCCATGTTCTGGCTGTAACAGCTCCATACATCTTGTACTAACCATGTCTCTTGATTGACCGTATCATTTAGTTTCATATTAATACACTCTAAGCTGTGTGCACAACATGAACTGGGCTGATAATGACAGTTTTCAAAGTGGGTCTTGGTCAATGATGGACAGCTGTGGGTGCTTCTTAGTCTTAGCTTCTTGGTTATTTCTTATTAGGTAGAAATATAAAAAAAACTACCTTTTAAAAATTATTTTTAGTTTTATTCTTTAATTCTTTTTATAGTCCAGACTTTATCCCCCTCCTTGTCTGTCCCCCAACTGCTCCCCTTCTTATACCTCCTCCCCCCCATCTCCAAGAAGATGCCCCCATCAGGCCTCCCCACTCCCTGGGACCTCAAGTCTCTTGAGGATTAAGTGCATCTTCTCTCAATGCGGCCAGACCAGGAAGTCCTCTGCTGTATATGTGTCAGGGGCCCATTATCAGCTGGTGTATGCTGCCTGGTTGGTGGCTCAGTGTCTGAGAGATCTTGGGGTCCAGGTCAGTTGAGACTACTGGTCTTCCAATGGGGCCCCCTCCTCCTCAACTTCTTCCAGCTTTCCCCCAATTCAACCACAGGGGTCCCTGGCTTCCCTCCATTAGTTGGGTGCTAGTATCTGTATCTGACTCTTTCAGCTGCTTGTTGGGCAGTTCAGAAGGCAATCATGCTAGGCTCCTGTCTGCAAGCACACCATTGAATCAATAATAGTGTCAGGCCCCAGGCCCTCCCCTTAAGCTGGATCCCAATTCGGGCAGGTCACTGAACCTTCTTTCTCTCATGCTCTTCTCCATTTTTGTCCCCACAGTTCATTCAGATAGGAACAATTCTGGGTTAGAGCTTTTGACTATGGGATGACAACCCCATCCTTCCACTTGATGTGCTGTCCCTCCACTGCAGGTGGGCTCTACAAGTTACCCCTCCCCACTGTAGAGCACTTAATCCAAGGTCCTTCCCTTTGAGTCTGAGAGTCTATCACCTCTTAAGTCTCTGGTACATTCTAGAAGGTCCCCTCTCCCTGCCCACATCCTACCTCCTGAGGTGGCCTGTTTCCATTCTTTCAGCTGGCCCTTAGTGCATCACTCCTGTTATTTTCCTCCAATACCTGATCATGTTCCCACCTTCCGCTCACTGTCCCCTCTCCCATTCAAGTCCCTCCCTCCTTCTGTTCCCCCATGACTGCTTTCTTCTCCCTCCCAAATGTGATTGAGGCATCCTCACTTGGGTCCTTTGGCTTGTTAACCTTGAATCCTGTGGGTTGTGTCCTGGCTATTCTGCACTTTTTAAAAAAATAATATCTACTTATTAGTGAGTACATATCATGTATGTCCTTTGGGATCTGGGTTACCTCACTCAAGATGATATTTTCTAGTTCCATGTATTTGCCTGCAAATCTCATGATGTCCTTGTTCTTAATAGCTGAGTAGTATTCCGTTGTGTAAATGAATCATTTTCTGTATCCATTTTTCCATTGTGGGGCATCTTGGTTGTTTCCAGCTTTTGCCTATCACGAATAAGGCCTTCTATAAATATAGTGAAGCATGTGCCCCTGTGGCATGGTGGGGCATCTTTTGGGCATATCCCCAAGATTTTTACAGAAAAAATATTAATGTGAATGAGTGATTTTCTATGATTCAATTTGTGAAACTGAGGTTGGCAACAAGAATTGCAGCCCCTTGGTCAGGAAGGCAGGGTTTAAGCACTCTTCCTCCAAATTATGTGTGGCCTCAGGCTTACTGCTTCTTTTAAAAGCTCTTTTCTTCCATCTGAAAAATGAGACCTGGATGCCCACCAGATATATCACTCAAATCCTCTGTCCAAGGACAGGGCACAGTCCCACTGCTCTGTGTCTTCTTCAGAACCAGCAGGACAGGACTGGAGCAAGTGGGACCTGTGCTGAATTAGTGGCATTCACTGAGATATGAAGGTTTTTTGTTTCAAGGCCAGCTGGATGACAGGGAGGAGGAGGTGCTGTTCAGACTGCTTTCTTAATTGAAATGTTTCCCTAGTATTGAGCCAAGTGTTCTCTTTTCTTTGGTCACAAGAGACCTCCTGGGACAGAGAACCAAGAATGTCTTTTTCATTCTGACAGTCATTTACTCAGAGGTCATAGAAGCAAATATTAGACCTGCCTATTTCTGTGGGCCTACTGACCTGTGACTGAGCAGATTTCTGCAGACCAAGGACAGCGTGCAGTGAGGAACAAGGGGACTGGTGGCTGATGGCCCATTTCCAGCTTTCCCTGCAGTCCAGGAACTTTCTGTATTGGGCTCTGCGCTGGGAGCAGGAGCCAGAGAGTGAAAACCATGTGAATCCCTGACAACTGGACCCTCCTGGTAACTGTGCTCACGTAGTGACTACAGTGTAGTCACTACCTTATAAAAGACATCAAAGGATTAGTGTCCCTGCGTCAACCTCTTGATATCTGATCCCTGTGCTTTTTACCTCTCTCACCTTCTGAAATGATCGAAGTGAGTTTCAAAACTTCACTTGCTTGGCATGCTTAAGTGGTCTTAACATAGTGAATTCTGTTATCTTTTCTTCTCAGTTATTGCAGTTTTCTGTGTACAGTGTCAATTTTGTTACATTCCAGGGTAATGGGAAGAGACTAAGAAAATAAAAAAAAAAAGGCAGGGCAAGTTTAATATGGATAAGTATTATGATAAAAAGCATGGGAGTAAAAGAGGATTGGTCAGTAACAGAAAGAGAACACTGGAGACTGCAGTAATGGCAGACTGGCACAGAATAGAACATGCCCTCGTGGAAGCAGCCTGTCTTCTCTGATGTAATTTCCAAACTGCATTGAAGAGAGCACAGCAGCAAAAAGTTGAGAGGTACCTGAGCATCTACAGTCTGGAATATCAGAAGTATGCAAGCATAATGTTGTGCCAAGGGAGAAAGACGACAGCGTCCATCCTCATCAGTGAGAACAGTGGTGATAGGAGAGTTGCAGTGTGTTAACTTGATGACTGGAACAGTCAGTCATAAATTGTTGCTTTTTTTAAAATTTTTTTTATAGAAATGAGACTTTTGAGGCATAGAGTTTCTATACCTCTCATCAGTTCTCAAGTAGAAATTCTAATCAAGTACAGATTTGAAACAAGACAGAAGGAGAGATGGAGGAAGAACTATTCCCTCTAGCCCTTACACCACAAGCCCACACCTTGTCAGTGCTGTGGATCTACTATAGAGATGAGCAGTCGACATTTTCAGTTCCCAGATAAAGAAGCCGGGTTATAGAGTTGAGTGACTTTTGTACTCAATCCCAGGTCTTATTGATTTCCCACTCAGTGTTTTATCTAATACTTCTCTGCTACATTTTATTGTTTTCATGAATTCACATGTGTAAACAGTTCTGTTACTGCTCTCAGTTTAAATGATTATGGTGTGGAGCCACAGTCAGGGAGACAGAACGGATTAGGGATGATGGTTTCCTGTACACAGGCTAACTTTGGAGTTGTGGTATCAGATTATGATGGGGAGATCTTCAGTGTCATCTTTCTACTAATTTTCTGATTGTATCTGAATGGGAGAGGATGCTAAGTGGACTATACTACTGTTCTTATACCTCTGGAATTCTAACATGGTCTTTATTGTCTCAGACGTAAAACTACTGTTCATTGAATACTTCTTTTAAAGGATTTAAGCATGAAAATGAACACTGCCAAATCCTTTCTTGCCCATTTCTCTCAAAAACCCAAGCACAATTAGACCCATTTTAGTAACGCAAAATAATAAAGGCTGGGGAAATCTACGTTTTTAGGTGTATTGGCTATTAAATAAAAACCTGTGGTTCAAAGTGAAATTTGGGATTTATACTGCTGGGGGTCTTTTTATTGATAATACCTTTGATGCTAGCCATCAAACAGTAAGGATTCTGTATACGCAATCTGCACTTCACCAGTTGGGGTACTGGTGAGCTATTTAAGCACATGGACTGTCTTTTATATAAGCGTGTATAACATTAGTTGTGGCCTTTCACCTATGCTTACAAGCCTGTCTTTAGAAGCTCATCCCTTGAAGGAACAGAATGAATTATACAGGTGAAAGGTGAATACAAGCCATTGTTGTTCTTTCCGTTTAGTAGTTCTAAACCACAAATAAGTATATAGTTGATGAGTCGATATGAAGCAGTTGGCTTGGATATTTGTTGAAGTTGGAATATGTCAGAGAGTAGACCTTGCCCAGGACTGGGCTAAAGCCAGCAGGTGCTGCATAGACTGTTAACATGTTCAGAGCAGTGCTGGAGGGAAACCCACAAGACTCTCAAGCAGGTTGAAGTTGTCCCTAGAGAGCTGTGTGGAGGGAATGGAATTCATAGACATCTGCTTTCTGATTATGGGCATCTCACCAGTGAGTTGAGAACAAGTTCTTAATGACTCAGCCTGGAGCAAAGTTTCAGGTGGGTGAAGATGCCCAACATGGAGACATTTATTGAAACTCAGCAGTCTTGTCCAGGGTAAGAGTAATTACATTTTATGAAAAAACTTTTTGGACACAAACCCTTGCAAAACACCAGGTCTCTAAGGAAGCACTACCTGAAGACCTAAGGGTGTGCTTGTTATGTGAGACTAGATACTATAGAAGCCTATAAAGATGACTAGACAATTTTTGCAGACCTGTGATGTGCGTGGACTTCCATTATCATACCTTTAGATCAATTCTCCCAGTTAATGTTCATGGCCATGAAATGGGAGTTATCCTGTCATTCAGTCTCTATCGAAGGAAAGCATATCAAGCCACACCCTCTGTCTGGGAAGGTCAAAGTCCATGCCCATTTTGTTCGTGGGACCACTAGCTCTCTTCCTTTCAGGAATCTCATAAGCCTCATGGCCTGTGAGGAGACAATCTACATGAAATCTGAAATGTAGTTTGGCACCATTTGTGCAGGCCAGAAGTTGTGGGTCAAAACTTTTAGAGTTTGATCTTGTGATTTATTCTTCTTCCACATTTAAGCAAAGTAAAACTTTGGAAAAAAGGTTTTCAAGTGACAATTATCACAACAAAGCTTTAGGCATAGCTACATAGAAACTCCCTAGCAAGGTTGCAAAACACCTGTGACCTTTACAATAAGAGTGAGTTCTACTGATTTGATTGTTAAACAGAGCTTAGGGCGTGGGCCTAAGGAGGAAGGATTTATAATAGCACAGAATAGATGCTGTTAGTGGAGGGTGCCAAGTACACAGGACCCGATTCATAAGAATGAGTTCTATTCACTGAGAGACTAAGCTCAGGATAAGGGCCTAAGCAGTGTTCAGGATATTGGGGCATTGAGGAAGACTGTTTCCACAAAATAGCAAAACGATCACCATGTTGTCAGACTCCAGCCTTCCAGGTTGCCAGGTATCATCCATTTTGTTCCATTTAAGAAAACAGGCCTGTGTGTTTGACAAGCCTGGTTTCCCAATGCTTTCTTTAAACCGAGTGTCCTACATCTTCCTACCATCCAACCATCCATTCAGTTTTGTGTCCACCTATGTATCTGCTCCTCCGTCCATCTAGACATGCATCCATCTGTTCAACATGGCTCTTTCTAATATGAAGCCAGCTGACTGGAAACTGGGGATGTTCCTTTTTTGGCAGTGAACACTGAAGTGGCATTTACTCTGAAGAGCCCCAGTTATCTATTGTTAAAATTCTTCACTCTCCTTGGAGTGGTAAGAGAAGCTGACTGACAGGGTAGAGGCATAAATAGGAAAGTACTAGGTACAGCAAAGAAAAATATAAACTCAGAACTGTATCTTATTTGCTGAATTTTATTCCATTGCAGTCTCTTCTTTCCCTTTCTTTTATTACATTCCTCTTTCCCTCTCTCCTTCCTTCCTTCCTTTCTTCCTTCCTTCCTTCCTTCCTTCCTGTTTCTTTTCCTTTTTTATGTATTTTTGTCTTTTCTTTCTTCTCAAATTAATTCATCTGTTTATTCTTCCCCTACACTTTCTTTGTTTCCTTCTTAAATTAGTTAGGCTTCTTTCTTTCCTTCTTTCTTTCTTTCTTTCTTTCTTTCTTTCTTTCTTTCTTTCTTTCCTTCTTTCTTTGTGTGTGTGTGTGTGTGAGAGTGTGTCTATCTATCTGTCTGTCTGTCTCTCCCATTTTCATGACCTTCCCCTGTTTCTCTCTTTCTCCTGTTCTGGTCCCTCTTTCTTCAGTAGGCAATTTCCATTGGGCTTCTGAATCTGTATAAAAAGTCACCCTCATTGAATCAATCAAAAAATTGAGCTCATTGTGTGTTTCTGTGCACTGTCAGGAGTGACAGGAGAGTCCCATGCCCCTTTGCTGAATTTTGCTGGGATTCACTATCTTACCCAGTTCTCCCAGTTTCCCTTCTACTTGTGTTTGTGTCTGTCTATGAGTATTTGTTTTTGGAAAGTCATCGCTGTGTGGGTTCATGTATCTACTTCAGGTTGGAGACACAATCATCCCATCATTGCAAGGTCTCTGGGATTATCTCTTTACACTTAACCATATCATGCCCAACCCACTTTTCTCCAAGTCCCAAGTCCCTAACATGAAGACTCCTGATCCCCTTTGGGCTTTGTTACTTTTAGATTGTTAAGGAAGTTACTACCTCCTTAAGGTAATATCTAAGTGGCAGGGATTGGCTTAATTTTATCTAGCATAATTCTTAAAAATTGTATGCTCAGTAATTTATTCATTTTTATTGCTGACTAATATTCCCTAGTAACATATGTGGCACAGCCTCCAGTTGGCATTGTTCTTTGTTTCTTTAACACCATTGGTCAGATGATGTGACATCTAAGTTACTTGTTTATAACCACTGCCCCTCTGAGTTCCTGTGCAATAGCCCTGTCACTGTCCAGTAGACAGCACTGCACAACATCTTTTCCCACCCTTCAGCTCTTACATTTTCTCTTCTCCCCTCTCCCACGATGTCCCCTTGCTGTTTAAGGATGAGTGCTCACAGGCACTTACTCTCAGCACTTTCACCAGGTATGAGTCTGCATTTGCTGCTCTCTACTGCAAAATGTAGCTTCTCTGACCATGACTGTGAGTCCCACAGATCTATGGGTATAAACATGAATGTTAGAAGGCAATTTGACAGCATGCACATTTAGTAAAATAACAGTAGTAGGTTCCCCACTAATGCCTATCACCTTCATGACTGTGGACTTTGGACCAGATTTACCATACCAGATAGGAACTCCCTTTTGTAGAGTTAACTTCAAATTGGAATAGAAAATATGGTTGACCCCATAATAGTAATGTCAGTATTATGATGTTGGGTAGAATTTGTATAATAACATACATACAATATATAGTGTAGTAGTGTTTGCCTGGAAGGTTGGTATTATAACACACACAAAGTCTAGGAGTGAGTAAGACTGCTGATGTATCTGAGTCCCCAGCAGCCTATAGAACAATACTGAAACCAACAGCAGTAATGATGTGTCTTGTCAGTGTAAGATTGATTTCTCTACGTCCTACAATCAAAATGTCCCCACTTAGGTCTGATCCAGGGTATCATTGAACTTGGAGCTCATTGATTTTACTGGTCTGGCTGACCAGCATGCCCTAGGGATGCTCATGCATCTGTACCACAACTGCTGAAATTTCAAGTGCGTGTTCCCATACCCAGCTGTTTACATGGGTTCTAGGGATCAAAACGCTGGTCCTTCCATTTATAAAACAAGGATGTTTTAATTGAATGTTTTTCTATTCCCCCTTTAAACTCATAACATTTGAAGATTGTGTTCTTGGGGATAGAGAACCTCACCAGATTGGTTGCTGGTTTCAGATGCTTGCCATCAATACAACTAGAACATGGTTTGAAGATAGAGATTTCCTATGGCATCCTGGTAATTTTTCATCTTGTTTTTAACATTTACCTTATCAAAACATAAAAACAAACATCATACATCGATATGTGTTATAAGGAATTTTTATATTTGATAGCTTTGCTGATACTATTATATGTAAATTATTCTGAACTTTAAAATCATATTTGTCAATAGGTCACTGTTAGTTTCAGTTGTCAATCTCATATAACTCAGAGTATATTCTCCATTGAGGAACTGCCTAGGTCAGATTGGTCTGTGCCAATGGAGCATTTTCTTAGTTGTTATTGATCTGAGGGCCCAGCCCACTATGGACGGAGCCATTCTAATTCAGTTGGGCCTGGATTGTAGAAGACAGGTAACTGAGCAAGCTGGAGAAAACAAGCCAGTAAGTGTTCTTCTGTGAGCTCTAATTCTTGCCCAGGCATCCTTTGGAGAAGAACTGTAATATATAAGCCAAATAAACCTCTACCTCCTCAAGTAGCTTTTGTTCATGGTGTTAATCACAGCAACAGAAAGCAAAGTAGAATTCAGTATTTATTGTGTATTAAATGATTTAAGTGAATCCTAGTAGTTCAGCAAATATTAAATAGCTGAGAACCGAGCTTCCCAGAGATGTACACATTTTATTTATACAGAGGAATCTCTCTTCTGCTTTTCTAAATCATTTATGTTTTACATTTATCTTGATTAATCTCTTCCTTCTTCTTTTCTTAGACATTTTGTTTTATGTTTCTTACTTATATATATTTTAAATTATTTATTTATTGAAATTATAATATATCATTACTGTCTTTCCATTCCCTCTTTCCAAACCTTCCTAGATACGTTCTTACTCCACATTGTGCTCTTTCAAATTAGAAAAGTTTTTGTACACTGTAAAAGCCAGTAGGCTTGGGACAAGCAAGAAGACCACCTGCCGGTCTTATTATTTTATTAATGTGTTAAATGCATAATTACTTCTTACTTTCCAGTTTAATAACAAATGTATTTGCATCTGAACTTCGGTTATACCCAATACATTTTGATAACTAATGGTATTCTAATTTCTATTGGGTAATTTATACGACACACTTTTTTAAAAACTGCTGTAGATCCTTTATTTACTTCTTTATTTTCATATTTGTTTATTTAGTGTGTGTGTGAGACCTGCATGCCACGGTGAGCATGTGAAGGTCAGAGATCACTTTGCAATCCTCAGTTCTCTTCCGTCTGGCTGGCCACAGGCCCGGGCAGTCTCCTGTGATGTGCCCATCCTCACACTCCGGCTTCCTGTTCTTGCTCAGCCCGTTGTGACACCAGATATTCTGTTTGTGAAGCAGTCGCCAGTATTCTTGGGACTCCAGTTCTAGTTCCTCTAGCTTTTTGGGGGGATCCAAGCTCACCATATGGGGTACTCAGAGTCTGGCTTCAGGGCCACGTCCTGGCCTTCCTTGTAGATGTTGACCCCCCATTTTGTGTGTGGTGAGCTGAATGGAGTCTGTACACACGTCGGGGTCCTTTAGGGCCTCAGTGGCCACGCTGTCCTTGCTGCCCTTGCCTACTGGCTTCTTGGTATATTCACTGATTAAGAATTCTCCAGGTCCCCCAGGGACCAGGAGCACCTGAGGATGCCAGCGGGCCCACACCCGGGAAACCCCAAGGAGCTGTGCGGCCGCCATGACACTCGCCATCTGCTCCACACAACACACTCTTAAAACTTAAGGAAATAAGATTGGCGATGATGTTTTAAATTTCAAAATTATTTCCATGAACTTTTGATTAAAAATTAACAATACACATTTAAACAATATGCTCTTTGAAGTGAATTTGTAGTAAATTCTTGGGCGTTAGAAGGTCGGGGTGTGCATATGTAAAATAAGTTACGGTATCTTGACTTACTGAATCTGATATTACTTTATCTAATCTATGTATACCCACACAGTCGTGGATTTATATGTGCCTGCAGGTATTTCCTATATCAGAGTTAAGAGTTTTTATAACGCTCTAAATGATTGCATTTATAATGTCTTCAACCTGATCGTGCCTGTGTAATCTTTTTAAACAGCATGGTGAAAATTTGGTACATACTCTGTCTCCTGCCAAAGCATCAATATATTCATTTATCTTAGTGGTTACAACACTCGGTACTTGCTTTTCCTGAACACTAAAATTAAGTGTTTGAAGTTTCTTCTGTTAGCTGTAGTGAATGGCTCTTTACTTCCCATGCTGCTGAGAGAGAGGCTCCCGGTGACCCTTGGGAGAAATGACCAGACTCTCAAATTCTCCTTCCTTATTTCTTTGTTGATATTATGGAAGACCATTTTTAATATTAGATATAATTGTTGCAACTGTCATCTTTTTGGGTACAACTTTTTATTTATTTAAGTTATTTCCCTAGGATAGATTTTCTTTTATTCCGAGAGGAATAAGGTATGAACATTTTTATGGGCTTGTGACTGTGCATAATTTTATAACATCAAATTATTTTTGAAAAACTGTGTATGACTGTACTCTGCCAGCAGCAATAAAGGAATAACATTTAATCTCTACTGGTGTTGGAAAAGAAACATGAAGCTATTAGTTGAGGACATATTTTGGAGTAACTGGAGATGTGTGTAAATGCATTTTGCTTAGTCAGTATGAATGAAGATATTTTCTCTGCCTACTACAGGTCTTAACCCTGGGAATACAGTGGCAAGTATCAGGCAATATGCAATGGAAAGATCTAGAGAGCACTGGATACTTTCGTGCCAATGTCTGATCCTGGGATGACCATGCCACTGTGATGTCTGCTACCTTGTTCTAGCTTGACACAACAATTAAAGACATGTCTTCATGTGCTCCACGTTGCAGGCCAACTATACATTCTACTTTGTGGATAAGATAAACATTTTATCAAAAACATTTCTGAAGATATCCAGCCTTTTCCAGGGAAGTGGGAATGGACAAATGTTCAACCAGTTACAGGTATGTGACTGAGGTAGTGACCTAGGGCTGGGAATTTCCTGTTGTAATTTGGCTGAGATATGGGGTGTTCCTGTGGAAAATATAGCTAGTCCGAAGCATGCATGAGTTCTCCACTTGACCAGGAAAGTTTTCAACAGTTAAATAAGCTTAAAAACCACCACTAAGTTTTAGTGTTTTCTCCACGCAAATAGGCAATATGCAAATTTAATAATTTATTAATATTGATAATTTAAATTATTAAATTTAATGCTTTTAAAAATAGTTTACATTCTTTTCAGTTGTAAGTTTACTATGATATTATTTCTCAATACTGTGCAGGTTGCCCAATACAGAAAAAGAAAATAGAACTAAAATACAAGACAAAACCAGAAAGGCAACTGGCTAGGAAGCAGGAGGTCAGCAGGACTGGGATGGGAATATGAGAAGGGCATGAATATAATCAAATTTAATATGTACGCATATGGAGATTTCCATTATTATGTATAAATAATATATGTTTCTAAAGATTAAAATCTCTAATATTGACAAATCATGGCTTTAAACAGGCCCATTTCTTTAGACTCCCCCCAAGGCCCATTACTTATAAAATGATAGCTCAGGCAAGTCACCTAATAACTTCTGGGCATTTGTGAAATCATAACTTGAAAACCTGGTAGTATGAGAAAATTGTCCCACATTTTATTCATGTTTGAATTATATGATACCCACTGGACAAACAGTTCATGTCATGGACTTAGGAGCCACAACAGGTAGTTGTGATTCTATTCTGTCATGCTTACACCAGCCATGTGATTGTCACCTTGTCATTGTCTAAGCCTGTGCTTTGGGTTTCTTACTTGTGAATAAAGAAATGATAGCATCTTGAGTGTAAGAAAGGTGAGCTTTGAAGGTTGGCCAGGTGTGCAAAAATGTTGAGTGGTTCTAGGTTTTCTAAGAACATATGGTCTCCATCCCTTGAGAATGTGGCTGTTAGTAGATTGTTCATGCCCTAGTGGGTGGCTATACACCCACATGCACATGGGAGCACTAACTGGACTCAGGGAGTTAATTATAACAAAAAATAACATTAAAACAAAGTAGTTTCAGAGAGAAAGAGATGGGACAGGGGACGCTAACGGGAGTTGGATGGATCAGATCAGATCAATAGACATTGTTTAAATGTATGAAATGTTCATGGAATAACAAGTAGTAATTTGAAAAGAAATAATTTTGCAACAAGAAACTGCTTCTTTTGCTAAAGCAAAAGAAGGGACGAGGTGTGCTGAGACAGAGCAGAGGCAAGGGCATGAGACAATGGTACACATCTGACACAAAACAAGGAGAGACACAAGGCAAGGCTCTAGTCAGTCAGTCCTGCAGCTTCACAGACAGGGCATCTAGTGCTGTGGTACTCTTCTTTTTTAATTTGTTTGTCAGTGGATTCTTTTGTTAACATGGATCTTACCAACTGCTTCTGTAACGGACCTGATAGAAGATGCTTTAGGTTTTATAAGATCTTTGTTGTAGCTTCAAATAGTAACATCCTGGGTTTATAAGCAGTAAGGCAATACATGCACTGGGGGTCACTAGAACATGAAGAGGAGCCTGATGCACCAAGATAAGACAAGAAGAAATGTCAGAAATCAAAGTCACTCATTCAGCCTTACAGAACTTTTACCTCACTCAGGCAGTGTGGTCACAAGTTACTTCTCAGGGGCCTACTTGTTGGTGTGGAAAGCTGTGTCTGGAGGGAAGTCCAAGACTGGCTCTGCCACTAGGTGGCGTCCTTACTGCTTTTGGGTGGTGCCCAGTCTGTTCTCCAGTTTATTTTCCTTCCAGTAAAAGGCAGCGGTAATTTCCCCTAGGGAATTCTCTGAAATTAAATGAACTAATGTGTAATAAAGTACCCTGCACACTTTCTGGCAAATAGCTAATGCCCAGTGAAGGAAGATAGACAAGATTTAAGGAAGAGCAAACAATCAGACTTCATAATACAGTCTCTTCTCCATAGATGCGACTAGATAAAGCCAATTAAGGGCAAGGCAGGGGTGAGTAGAGATGGAGTTTAGGTGCAGAAAGAACAGATCAGGTGAAAAGGCCCAGTATGTTGCAGTTCTAGACTAAAGCATAGATAACTAGCACTATCCATTAACAAACTAGAAAGTCCTTTTTTAAAAAAAACATATTTAGGTATAGATGTGCATGTGTATACTCTCTCCACTATGTGGGACCAGGGACTCGAACTCAGGTCATCAGGCTTGACAGCAATAGTCTTTAACTGCTGAGCCATCTCGCCCTTCTAAAACTAGCAAATTTTATAACTCCCACACATCTTAAGTCTGCCATAAAGACCCACTGTATCTGTAGCTTTCTTGATGGTTGTTGGGCATGGTAATTTGTTTCAAGTATACACATTTCCATTATAAAACCAAACTGCAGAATTTTATGAAGTCAGATTAATTTTGGAGAACTCTCCAAACCATTGACAGGTGGGGTAACATTAAAGCATTGAGAGGAAAAGAAAGCGCCAGCTACTTTTGAAGGCAGAGCTTTGTCTATTAGCCTCAAGAAAGGGTCCCAGAAAGGCTGGAATCCTGTGTGACCACTCCTTCTCTGCAGTCAACAGACTTGCACAAATGTAATTCAGAGGAGGAATCATGGGAAAGAAAAGATAGCTCTGTGGCTTCATTAGAAAAATTTGCTCAGATCTAATTTTCAGTGTTAGAACATCATTGCAATAATCATTTTCATTTTGTCATGGTTCAAAACTGTATCAAATGTTGACTTTGTTGTTATTATTATTATTATTATTATTATTATTACTATTATTATTATGCCTTGTCTCAGGGGTTCCATTACTGTGATAAAATACCATGAACAAAAGCACCTTGGGGAAGATAAAGTTTATTTCAATTACATTTTCAAATCATGGTTCATCATTGAAGAAAGTCCAGGCAGAAGCCTAGAGGCAAGAACCGAAGCAGAAGTCATGGAGGGATGCTGCTTACTTGCTTGCTAAGCCTGCTTTTTTTTTTATATATATATATCTCAGGACCACTAGCATAGGGATGACATTACAGACAGGGAGCTGGCCTTATCATATTGGTCATAGATCAAGAAAATGCCTCAAAGACTTGCCACAGGCCAATCTGGTAGGACCTTTTTCAACCGAGAGTCCCTTTTCTCTAGTAACTTTCTCTGTCAAGCTGACAACTACCCAAGGTATATCTTAAACTTTTTTTTTAAAAAAGCGGATCCATTTTATGTTTCTTTTTCATGTGTCATAAAGCTTTGAGTAAGTTTGATAAGTATTATTGAGTGAGAAGGTATGATGCAATCATTTCTGTTAAGCTTCCTTGGTTTCCTTTAGGATGCCCTGAGAAACAAATTTATAAGAAACTTTGTAGAGAGTCAGTTGCATATTGACATGGACAAGCTCACAGAAGATCTGCAGACATATGGTAAGGATGCTGATGGGTTGCCTTGGATTTATCTGTCTGGGATTGTGCTGACTGTATCCTACCCATTGGCCAGGCAGTTGCTTGTAACATCAAATTTACCTTTACTCCTCCCCATTTCTGTTTCACTAACTGGACCTTAAGGGCTTGAAGTAGATACACCACAAAGTTTGTTTACATCTTCAGGTCTTTGATTACAGCAGAAAGGCTAGAGAAAGGAAAACATTTCATTAGGCCTAATACTTAGTTTATTAAAAAAATTACTGGTGAATGTGTGATTCACAAAAGTAGTAAGGTTAGGTTGAATATGTCTTACTTAAAATGCTTGTGACACAGAGTTTCAGATTTGGGAAGCTTTGTATACACTTAAAGGAATAGTTTAAAGATGAGAACCAAATCTACACGCAGAATTCTTGTAGTTACTACACATCAGACTGAAGATAATTTTATACAGGAATTCTCAGTATGCAATCAAATTTTATGACGTGAGATTTTTTTCACTTGTGGCTTTATTGGAGCTGTCTGCTTTACTTTGTGATTTTTTTCCTGCTTATTTTCTTTAGCTAGGTTTCATCTCCCATAAATTTATTTCAATTGTTGTATTTTTCATTTATATCTTTTTGCATAATTCCTAGCTTTTTTTTTATTGAAAGTCTCTCTGTTTTCAGCATAATTGGGCTTGATTATGTTTTAAATCTCTGCTATTAAGTATGCTGTTTGTCTTTGTTGGTCTTTGTTTTTCCTCTCAAATTTTGGTTATTCTGCTTTATTTCTAATGAATATTAAATACTTTCATTGATGATCAGGCATTTAATAGTGAAAAGTAGTTGTGATAAAGAATTTACACCCTTCAAGTGGTGCTATCTTCAATAGATCATTCATTTCCTTGATTTGGGCAGAGAACTGTGGTGGGGTCACATTTTTTAATCCCATTGGGACCTGCTATCCAGTTTCCTTCTGCCCCTGAGGCATAGCCCCACTGGAGTAGGGAAGGGTCTGAATCAAAAAACGAGTGTTTACTAGAGTCCACATTCTTGGATAAGCCTGTGAAGTCTAACCCCATGGGACTTCTGAACAATTAGCATATATAATTTTTTAAAAATAAAGTTTTATGTGTCTGAGTGGATTTTGCCTGCACGTGTGTATGCATACCACATGTGTGCCTGGTGCTTGAGGAGTTCAGAAGGCATAGGATCTCCTGAAACTGGAGTTTCCTGACGGTTGTGAGCTACCATGTGGGTGCTAGGAACTAAACTCAGGTTCTCTGCAGGAGCAGCCAGTGCTCTTAACCACCAAGCCTATCTCTTCTCCTTCGAGTTGCTTAATTCTTATTGATGCTCAATAGCAGGATTCCTGGGTACCCACTTTTATCTCAGATTTCAGATCTTCGAGTCTTTTTTCCTTGCTTTGTTTATTGTTTGAAGCCATAATAAAGATTTTTCAAATGCTTATTTATTTAATGTATGTGTACATGTGTATGTGTGTGTGTGTGTGGGGGGGGTGCTTGTACCCATTCTTAGGTGAGCCTGGAGAAGGTCATTGGGTATTTCCACTCTTGCTCCCTTTTTTAATCCCTTGAGTCAGAGTCTCACTGAACCTGGGGCAGGCTGCTTTTTGGCTAGGCTGACCTAGCCTTGCTTGTCCCCGCTTCATATCTCCCTACCACCAACATTGGGGTGACAGGTTTGTATGGCCACACCCAGCTTCTTTTTCAACTATTTGTTGAAGATCTAAACTTAGGTTCTTATTTCTAAAAATCTTTCATGCTTTCCAATTGTTGTTTGTCATAAGTAGACATTTATTCTTAGAAGGAATTTCCTCTGTGGGCCTTTAGGTTTGAGGATTACTACTCAATCATACAATTAAGAGAAGTTTCTTGAGATCATTTTTTGCAATATTTTATTTTTAACCTCTATTTAAACATTAATGCCATTCTTATCTTTAGAGTTAAAAACATCATCAAAGTTTGGTTGTAAAAAAATGTGGCGCAAACAGTCCAGTGGAGGAATGGTTTCTTTGGCTCAGAGTTTCAGAGGTGTTGGTCATCCTGAAAGGAGGAGTGTGGCCTAATACCCCCTAACACCCAACAGCTTAAATAATAGTAGCAAGAAGTAGAAGAAAGTTCATGTAGAAAAAGGTCAGGGAAAAGGACATGCCTTGGTGACCTACTTCCTGCAAATACCTGTCCTCCACTTTTGACCTTTGCCAACTAGAGTCATCAAAAATTCATTTATTGATTAGGTAAGAACATTTATGAACATCAGTAATTTCTCTTATGTTTTTTTCCCATTTGATGTATCGTCATTAGGACACACGCACACACACACACAAACACACACACAGACACACGTATAATCGAAAGTTTGCTGTTGGCAAACAGTTCGTTCTGTGTATGAACAAAACTGGTATGAATAAAAAAAATCTCTTGAGATCTTTTTTAAATGAAGAAACACATTCATTTTTGTATTCATTTGTGTGATACCCACTGGAGCACTGGAGTGAAAGAGAAGTTGATTTGCTCGAATTTGTTTGCTGTTTCCAGGACAGATGCTGGACAAGATGTTTAACCATGTAGAGGCTGGACACTTTCAGTTCTTGGGTGCTATCTTGGCCAATCTCTCTTCCTGTGTGATGTTAGACCGATTCCAAGCAGTGGAGACTGTTGATGCCCTGGAGACCAAGGCACATGAACTCATGCAGCAGAATAGTTTCTTGGCCAGTAAGTACTTGACAGAAAAAAATGTGCTCACTAGTGCACCAGCTCCGATGGGTGTTCAGTTTGCCTCATCTCCCTAAGTGCTTCTTATGTTGACTCAGGAAGAAGTCTTCTAGATGATCATGAAATGGAACAGAGGTACATGCACTGAGCTAGTGAATAGATGTTCCCAATGCTGTAATGACAAGCAACTGTGTACAGTCCCAAGGGCACCGCTACCTGCTGTGTCTGATTTTACTGTTTTGACTTCATTGTATGGTGAAATTTCACATGAGAAGCAGCGTCCTTAAACTTCCTCCATCACTTTTATTTTTACCACATTATCTCGATGCTCTGAAGTAGGAAAGAAAAACGACAATGGCCAGTTAGATTCCATTATCAGTTGTTCATCTAGCCAGCATAAATGCAATGCATTCTTATATTCTTTATGAGCAAACATGGGATTATTACTTTTGTTGCTGTGTTGTGCTAAGCCAGGACCTTGTGCAAACTCAGTACATGGACCATTGCTAGACCATATATCTGACTCCATACAGTTTATTGGGGCTTGAGATGAGTCTGCTAGGGGTGCAGGGATGCTGCAGCAAACTACTACCAAGTTCAGCCTGGAAATCCAGCAGACACTTGTTACATTATAGTTCTGTAGACAAGAAGTCTAAAATCAGGGTGTCCACTGGTTTCTTTGGATGGCTGTTAGGGAAGAATCTTCTATGGGCATGTGTTGGTTTACTGATGCATGTCTCCTGAAATTTCTTTATATAATCTATGCACACATCTGCCAAATGTTCCCGTTTCATAAGGATGCAATCATGTTGAATTAAGGCCTACTCTGCCAGCCTCCTTTTAACATGACAACACCTTTCAAGGTACAATCTTGTGGGAGACAGATGGCTCTGTGGATAAGAGACTGTTGTTGTGCAAACTTGATGATTTAAGTTCAAATCCATGGTACTAGTGTTAAAACAAACAAACAAACAAATGACCTGTGGCTACATACATAAGACCAAACCCAGCGCTATTGTGGCAAAGACAGGATTGCTAAGGCCTTTTGACTACCAGCCTAGCTTCAAGTTCAGTGAGAAACTCTGTCTCAAGGGAATAGGAGAATAATAGTGAAAAAGACATATACACATATACACATGCACACACACATACATATGCATGCATATATATGAATACAACATTAACCAGACACACACAAACAGTGACACATATGCATACACAAATACGTATGGTAACCAGATATGCACACAGAGAGTCTTATGCACCATATACATACACATATACACAAAGACATATATTAAGCTTACATATCCACATAGCACCCCACCATGATATATATATTAACCAGACATATACACACATTCACATACACAGAGACATGTATTAACCAGACACACATACAAACACATACACACAAAGACACATACACACACAAGGGCACACACACAGAGGCACATACACAGAGGCACACACAGACACTCACATGATGCTGACCTCCAGGGGTTTGAATTTTGGGGGAACACAACTCAGCTTATAATACTCTTTCTGCATTAAATACAGAGGATCTGGGTAGCAGAGAGGAGCATCTTACATTTAAACTACAAGTGACAAGTACCCAAAGATACATATTCAGTGCAGCCAGCTGGACTTGTGGTCCTAGGGAGAGAATACCTGATTATCTGATCTGCTCTGAGTAATTTTTCAAGTCTATTCAAAGCGTGAATTATTAGACTCTTTGTGTTGGTGCTAACACAATATTGTCTTTTGTAAAGCTGGGAAGGTGCCTTGGACTGTGAATACAGGGTCTTGCTTCAATTGCCTATGGAGCAAGAGTATCCTGTTTGCTTGTGTTCCTGGGGTTGCATTCATATACTACAGGAGTGGAAGGCTGTGCAGCATTCCAGGCTCTGCCCATATGAGATGTGTGACACTTGTTTTTTCTTTCCTTCTACCAGGTATTATATTCAATAGTTCCTTGGGACACAGACACATTAGATCAGTACCTCACAAATTGCCACCCCATGTCACATATACAATCCGGACCAATGTCTTATACAGCATGAGGACAGACATGATAAAAAATCCTTTCTGGAAGTTTCATCCTCAGAATCTACCAGCCAGCGGGTTCAGATACAACTACATTTTTGTCCCACTACAAGACATGATTGAGAGAGCCATCATTGTGGTACAGACTGGGCAGGAATCCCTGGAGCCAACCACACAGGCACAGGCAGCTCCCTACCCATGCCACACCAGTGACCTGTGAGTAGCTGTGGTTACCCATGTTTTCCTCCAGTGTCTACCTACCAGTAGAGAAATTCTGCAATTAGAAAACAGAGTAAAGAAAAAAAAAACCTTTGAACTTCTTTATTGTTGTTGGAAAGTATGATTTAAAATGTCCATTCCTGTTTCCAATTTAAGATTCCTTTTTGTATATTTATGCATCTCTCTCTTTCTCTCTCTCTCTCTCTCTCTATCTCTCTCTCTATCTATCTCTATCTCTATCTCTGTCTCTGTCTCTGTCTCTGTCTCTGTCTCTGTCTCTGTCTCTATCTCTATCTCTATCTCTATCTCTATCATCTCTATCTCTATCTCCCTAAATTGTTTTGGCAGAATGCAATGATTGAGCTACGGTTTATCCTGTTTCAACTGATTCTACACTCAGAATGAAAATCTTTGAACAGAAATTTCCCAAAGCAATGCACAAATTTACTTTGTGCGCTACACAAAGTATCCATGTGATTGAAAGGATATGTAGGTATTATGTTAGGTATCCAAATAGTGTAAGGATGGATTAAAATATATAGATTCGTAAGCAAATTGTGTGTGTGTGTGTGTGTGTGTGTGTGTGTGTGTGTATACCTCCTATTTTATATATTGATTTTGGTATATCTGGAGATGATCCCCGGAAATAATGACCTGTAGAAATTCAGAGGCCACTTAATGCAATTAAGTGTAGTTTTAAACCCAACTGTCGGACATCTGTAGCTTTCAACAAAGTCAGAATAAACTTGATCAACACTAGTCAGGAGAACTGTGCAAGTCTGGCTCCCAGCTCCTTTTTATTCCTGAGGAAGCAAAGAAAGCTGATTTTTTTCTTTGGTCTAAATCCTTTTAAATATAGGTTGGGTGCTTTGTACTATTTTAGGGTGGTTAGGAGTCGCATGAGGCCCTCTGTCTTGGGTATACAGCTAGGAATCTGGGAGTTTATGTAGTTAAATTGTGTAATTTGGCAAATAAGCTTATATATATCAGGAAGTGCTGTTTCATTAAGGCTGAATCAGCTGATGAGCTAAGCAAGGTAGGGAGTGCTTAGGAGACAGAGAGCAAAGGCTCTAGTGTGCTGAGACTCAGTGAAGTCAAGCATTATCAAGCACACCTGAGTGTAGTCAGACCACAAAGTATGCCAAAGAGGTTGAATGGCCCTACCATAGACTTCAGCAAGAGCCTTGCTTCCTGCCTTTCTCATGATGGGTGCTGTTCTCATAAGCACCTGCTTCCACATCTGACCTGGGTAACGAAAGGTGTGGGTCCTTTGCTTTCCCTGCGCACTGCCTCTGATGGGATTACTACTGGCACCCTTGAAAACAAAGAAGGAATGAGTGGGTGAGCAGAGGATCATTAAGGGACAATTGCAGTGAGGCTAGTTCTGAGAACAGATCAGATACTTGTCTTTCAGTGATGCTGCACATGATGATGGGTGCTGTGCCTCTGACCTCTGAAGTCAGGCTTTGTCTCTAGCTGATTGGTAGCCCCTCTGTGAGAACAAACCAGTTGATTTTTTTTGGTCCCCTCCTTTCTGCATAGTGACATGGTTCATTCATTACAGCTCATCAGTACATTGTTATTGGTAGTGGTACTATGAGATTGATGCATTATAGTGATAGGATAAAGGCGGGATAGGGCCAGAAGGCAGCTTGATTAAGTCTGTCTTGAGGCATCTTAGTGTGATGAAAAGATCAAAGGGAAGGGACACACACACACACACACACACACACACACACGAGGAGAGGAGGGAGGAAGGAAGAGGGAGAGGGAGAGGGAGAAGAAGAGGAAGAGGGAGGGGTAAGGGAGGGGGAGGGAGAGGGAGAGGGATAGGGGGAGGGGATGGGGAGAGGAAGAGGAAGAGGGAGGGGGAGGGGAAGGGGAAGAGGGAGGGGAGGGGGAGAGGGAGAGGGAGAGGGAGAGGGAGAGAATGAGGGTAAGGCTCCATTTCTATCCAGGAATTATACTAGAAAATTAGACAGGTAAATTCCCTTGTGTGTGTGTGTGTGTGTGTGTGTGTGTGTGTGTGTGTGTGTGTGTAAAATGAACACTTATCTATCTTCTCAAAGTAATGCTAGTTTTTACTTCGAACATTTCAACATTACAAAATGATTCTAAAGTATTTTATGTTGGAAATAATAGCTGAAATCAAGACTACTGTTGTCATTAGCTAAGTGTCATTTCCCAATGCTCTCTTTAAATTCAAATACTAAAAATGTAAGAAATAGATGAATTTTAAAAAGCCCATATAACAGTCTCCTTCTGTTTCCAGAATACATTATAAACACCATGTATATAATTGGGGACAGTGTGCAGGTGGGTGGGACGACATATATTCCCTCTAGTCTAGTTCACAGGATGAGCCACAGGGTGACACGCTCCTCCTCGACCAGAGGAGGCTCAGTATGCCTGCAATGACTGAGGTGTGCCTGAGATCTTTCAAGAACTCAGCCACTCAAGTAAAACTCTTAAAGCACACTTGTTCGATGAGTTTTAGGAGTTCCCTGCTGCTCACTGAACAAGTTACATATTCATGAATTTATTAATGTATTCAGTGACATTTATGTGCTATTTGTCAGTCTCTAAGTTCAGGGTGAATCAGTGGAATGAACAGGTGAAAAAAAAAATCCCTGCTCTGGGGCACCAACAGTTCAGGGAAGTGTGAAACGCAATAAGGAGGGACTGTGAATTGAATTTTAATGGCAATCACTGCTGTGGTGTTCAGCAGAAGTGAGGTAGGAGGTCAGAAGTGTGAGCTGAGTTAGCCAGTGTGGTGGGAGGTGGATAGTGCTAAGGAAGATAATGTTAGCATAAACTTGGAAGGGAGCAGAAATGTGGTAGAAGGTATATTCCTGGCCACAGGCCCAGCTAGTAAAAAAGCCATTTGATGAGCATGGCCGGGTGTGTATAGAGTCAGAAGAGAAGAGTGCACCAAGGCATGATGGGAGATCAGAGAGCTTAGCACAGGCTGTATAGTTGCAGATGATGTGGGTGGAACAGGAGAACTTGATGGTGTTATCTGACAACTAGAAGAATAGAATTATAGCCAGAGTCCTGGGTCAGGGGTTCCTGAGTTCAGTCCAGGTACAAAAGTCTGGGAAGGATTTAATCAATTGGATAATCAGTGAAAATGGGCCATTAGCATTTTATTACATTTACATCTTTGAGGCACTGGCGTGAGTTTTAGGATGAAGTAGAAGAACTGGGGCAGTTATTAAGAGGTGTGCATGATTAGGCAGTGTTGGCTAAAGTGTGGTCTGGCTGATCATTATTTAAGTTCTGGTTGAGCAAGTTGCTCCAAAGAAGTCCTTATTGCTAAGGGAACAAACTAATTCCCATGAGATGAGTGTCCTTGCTGGGTGGTGATCTCCCCCTGGCATCAACAAAGCTGTGCTTGCTGTCTGTGGGCCTTGGCTGCTCTTGGATTTTAAGTAGATTGCTGCTTTAGGACAGAGACTGGAGACTCCAGGGTGCTTTTAGGGGGCCTGGAATGGGGTATAGTAAAAGGTGGCTGTAAGATGCCCTGGTTACTCTTGTTTTTGTGCCTTCAGCCCTGAAACTGGATAAGGGAAGCTCCATATTATCAGTATTCTGAGTGCTAAATCTTCCTACATATAGAGTTGAGCAGGTGTCTAACCACAAAGTTAAGCAGACATGCAAAGTGAAGGGAGAGATGCTTCTACTCACCGGAGGGGGAACATTAGGAATCAGTGTATTTTTGTTTTTTCATTTTTTTTGACAAATGGTTTCTAAGTGCCTGTAAAAGGATTAGAACCTTGGTTCCCAGCCCTCAGGAGTTTTGTTATAAATAGGAAGACAGAGTGATCAATAGATGCTGAGGAATTAAGGCAGAAGACGACCCATTTTATTTTGCTTTGTTTTTCTTTTAAAAGCCATATGGCAATAAAAACAATCTAATCAGAGGGAGCATTGGTAATGTACTACAAAGAAAGTTGGTTATTGCGTCTGAGTAACTGATGGAGAAGAGACTTCAACAAGTGGAGGACTCAGGTACAGGCAGAAAGGAGGCAGTCCATCCCTAACCAGACAGCCTATTTGACCTTCCTCAGCTGAGAATCTCCGGTCCTCATTGAACACCTCCTCTCTCCGTCCCTGTTCCTCTCTTCATGTCATTCCAGCCATCAGTCCATGGAGTCCATATTTTTAAGAGGGATAGGCTAGGAAGTGTGATTTGAAACTGCAGAGATGGAAAAGATGTGGGTGGGGTTGTATGAAAGCCATAATATGCCCTTATCACAAGGATAGTTTAAAATTGGACATAAGATACTTGTTAAGGGTTGTTTCATGATTGAAACTATAGTGTGTTTTATCAAAACCAAACAAATGAACAGGATTTCAATTATTGATGTATGGCTTTGAAGAGTAAGACATTGTGCCTATTTGCAGAAAATGCTACAGAATTCTTTTATGTAGAGGGAATATTTGTTAATTCAGTCTTTTCTTGTTAATTGATTCCTTCAATGCATAGTACCCTTGGATAAGGCCCAATACAAGGTGACTGTGAACGTTTGTCCTTTTCAGGTTTGGCTGGGCTGTGGCTACTAGGAATTGATGCATGTACTCTTTCAGATGTTTTGGGAAGAGTGGAGAGGCAATGCAGATGATTTTAAAATTTTTTAGGATTCCACCTCATTGGTCCACACAGACACCAAGCAGGCCTTTCACTTGGTCTGCTTCTATGGTTTTTTTCTTGTGTTTGCTGCAAGTCACTTCCATAGATACTGCTCTACTCTGCTTTTCTGCTTGCCTTGTTCTCATCAAGAATCTACATTCCTGACATTCAGAAGTCAGAGATGGTGGAAGCACCCTTCCCTGCTCTGGTCCTGTCCCACTACAAGGCTCTGAACACAGGTTGATGGTAATAGCTGTCATAGAAGTATAAGAAATAAACTTTCTGCTCTGTAACTGTCACATGCTCATGCCCCCAACATCTTGGAGAAGAATGAATAGGATGTATGTGTTTTGTTGAACTCCCAGGGAATCTTCAGCTTCTCTATATTGTTCCCCTCAAAAGCAACCAGAGTAATGAATGCTTCGTTAAAATTGGTATTTCCCTTTATGCCATGCTATTTATTTTCTAAGAACCGTATAGATGGAGCTGATGATGCTGGCACTCACTTAGCTCTCCTCAAAAGACTCATGGGCATTTTCATGGTCTTCAGTGGACTGTTAGTTACTTCTTCATTAGGCTTTCACTGTGTGGGTATATGTCATTGGAATGCTCTCTTCTCCCGTGGGTTGTGATTTCTGACACTTTCTAACGTGATATATAGGGGGTGTGGGTTCAGATATGTGTAGTGTGAAGCAGTCAGTGATCACGTGTAGTGCCTCAAAGCCCAGAGATGTTGTCTTGAAATAAATGACTTAGTTATGTTTAATGAAGAATAGTCCTGGCCAAACTTCCAAACAAGTTCACACAGAAGCACCATATGCTCTGTCTCTGAACACCTCATTCACTAGTATACATATTCTTCCATTCTTTTGTTTTTTAAAAATAGGATTTTTATTGAGCCTACTATATGACACAGTTTTTGACTTTAGGAGGAATATAACTCAGAATAGGATGTGGGTTTTGCTTACTGATTGTATACCAGGTTAACACACATTCATACATCATTAGAAGAGGAAAGGTACAGGCATTCTGGGAGTAGCATTGAAAATGGTTATTCCACACTGGTAAATTTCAGGAAGTCTGTAACATAGGGGAACTGTGATGACCTAGGCACATCTCAAAACCCACCTCTTCACAGATACAGCAACCTAGGGGCTAGTCTTGCTTTTCCTGGTCACTTTTAAGATCCTGAGATCCTCTGAGATTCCCACACTGGAATTCTGAAATAATTGGGCTAACAAACCACATTTATGACTGGGCTTTGCCACTTGCTAATCCTAGGACCTTGAGAGTTAGGCCAGTGATTTGAATTTTGAATATCATCTCCTCCCCTTGAAGTGCATGCTAATTGCTATTCTGTCGACCTCATTAGTTTGTGTAGAGTAGATAGATCATCATGCTTGAGGAAAGCCCAGGCCCATGAAGACACAGGATGCTGAGCAGAGCAGACACTCCGTGTGGCAGCTTACTCTGTCAGGGGACTGCTCTAATTGTAGAAAGATTCTTCTTCTTACTGATGTGGAAACATAAATATATGTGTGTAAATATATCAGAGAGGATCTGATATATTTACATGGAGTTAGATTCAGAGAGCAGTAGATATAGGAGGTATCTGCCTTTCTCCCAGAATTTATTCTGTGAGCCATGGAAAGTATGAAAGGAAAGACAAAGTAAGAATGTCAATAAATGTCTTTGCTTATGGCTGGCACAGTTTGCCAGTACAATAGCCCCCACATGAGCCATGGGACTGACATACCCTCTTCTTAGCCTCTCCTTTATCAAGGCCACAAACTTTAGACCACTCAAGCGGATCATATAGAGGAGAGTCATGAGATATAGTGAGCTTACAAATACCTGAATATAAGTTTATTCACTGTGACTTTAGAAGGGAATGGGAAGAAGAATGAAAGGGGGTAAGAGAGAGAGGCAAAGACACTACTGCCTTTGTCTCGGTGACTATTCCTCACTGTGTTCTAGGCTTGGTGATGGCCTGCCTTAAGTATTAAAGCTAACGGAGTGGGGCATAGTAGCAGGAAGGAGAGAACCAGGTATAGTCCAGAATGATGTGGGAAATGAGGTCACCAACCCACATTTGAATCAAACTCCTGTATCCTGAGTGACAAGAGAGCAGCAGGTTTCTCTGTGTGGCTCCTTCTCGACAGTGGGAATTCACTCAGTATGCTCAACACATCACTTTTTCTTCTTTGAACTCTGCACAGTGCTAATACAGGCAAGCAGCACACACAATACCATTAAGAAGAGTTATTAAAAAGTAAATCAATGAGATGCCACTTGCAGAAAAGAAATGGTGACAATTTGATGCTTGTGAAGATCAGAGTATCTTTTAAAATAGGCGTAAATGCATAAGAGAGTTTAACTTTAAATCGTGAAGTCTGTTTATAGTGCTTTTCTGTGGGCTCCAGAGGAGGGATAAATACACAAAAGATGCTGCAACGTATTAGTTTGATTCATGTTCTTCTGATAATAGACCGTACCTCTTTCTGAGGTGACTTAGTCATCCGGATTTTATTGTGTTCTTTTTTATTGTTAGTTTTGCCAATAAATGATTATCAAGAGCAGATAAAATAGGGAAAAACACTTCACATTGTATTAGTCTATTCTCTGGTGCTGTAGAAATACTTGAAGCTGAATGATATATAAAAAAGGGAGTTTATCTGCCCCAGAATTTTGAAGACTTAAAGTTCGAGTTTGTATGCCTTTATCAGTAGCCTCCAAGACAGAAGCATGTAATGTTTGAATTTCAGGTATGAATTCCTTCCTGTTATTAAGATTCTAGAGAGAGAATGATCTGAAATAATGACATTATTTCTTTGTTCTCTATTCTACTTCCTCAGCTTTTAGTCTCCTTTTTGAAAACTTCCTTGATTTTTATAACTTGCTTTGCCTTTGTGGCTACTTAAATGTCTCTCCTGTTGTATTATATATGTTCTTTTCTTCATCATATACTTTTGGTTGCTATTATTGTATCAGTGCTTTCTTTTCTTTCAGAATCTTTCCCCTTTTCTCATTTTTTTAAAAATTAGTTCAACTCTTCTTGCAAAACAAAATCCAAAGGCAGCACTGTGAATATTTACGCCACATTTTTCTTCTTCTTAAAGCTTTAGCTTATTCTTCCTCCACCGCCAAACAAACAAATAAACAAACAAAGAACACATTTCTCTTTAGAAAGAAATGACAATAACAAAAATAACTTAACCTCACTGTATTCGTAGAAAATGATATCAGGATAAAAAACAAACTAGGAGATGTGGCTACAGGATTCTTCTGGTTTCTTACATGAAGCAAATAACCATCACTGAACAACCGAGAGCCAAATAAAAACACAAATTCAACACATGTGCTATCTAACTGGAGACGGAGTACATGACAGACATCAGAACCTGTCCAGTAGCCTTTGTTGTAAAATGCTCTCCATGGACATAGCAGGTCGTGTTTCAAACTATACAGGTCTCTCTTCACCTACCCAAGCCTAGCTCTACTGGGATCTGCTCCTAACAACTGACTGTGTTTTCTTTTATCATAGATGTAATATTTTCTACTATTTTTTATTTATTGAAAATATTTTATGTAATATAACTTAATCATGTTTTCCTTTCCCTAATTTCTCCCAGAAGTTCCCTAAACTTCCTACCTACCCAACTTCATAATCTATTTTTCTTTAGAACTAACAAAGACAAAAATAAAAACAACAACAACAACAACAACACACACACACACACACACACACACACACACACACACACACTTCCTACAAAAGCACGAAAATGGGAATCAAAAGCCAATAGCACAAAGGAAAATCAAACCAAACCAAATCAAACCGCACCATGCCACTCTACTCCACACCATGCCAAGCCAAGCCAAGCCAAGCCAAGCCAAGCCAAGCCAAGCCAAGCCAA
>JANHMN010000007.1:58365820-58377818 GCA_030674055.1 Rhabdomys pumilio
ACACACACACACACACACACACACACACACACACACACACACACACTTATACACATACCTGGTAGATGGAACAGGCTCCAACACACATTTTTATTTTTTCCATAGCTTAAATATCCCAATAAAATCTTTCAAGCAGTATAAAATTACAATGTGATTACATTCTATTTTTCTTCTAGTGAATGTCTATGAAAAAAGAATATGTTTCCCAGTAACTTTACATGAAAAATCATTATATAGTACAGTTAAAGAAAACAAATTATTCCCAAGAATCTACATATATTCACAACTAAGGAACTTGTTATAAATTAGCAACTACAAAGAAAGGATTAATTATTTTATTATATATCTTATAAGAATCTTAAAAATACCACAACTCTAAACTTTTAGGTAAAAAACAATCCATTATATCTACTTTAAATCCTCAGGATGCATATCTACTCATCAACAAATTTTATTAAATCATATCAGGAAGTTGAGATACAAGAACTCAATCATTACCAGTCCAGCCTCAGTGACAGTCATGTCAGTCAGTGCTGCCACTGTTCTTGTTCCCTGACTTTAAAATGTCTCTAGCTGAACTATTAAGAGTGTGCCTTTCTGAACTTCAAATTGTTCCCTTTTGTTTTTTCTACATCAGAGCCACTAGCAAAAACATCTTAACCTAACTTCACTAACAATCTATTTCTCTAAATGTTTCTAAGAATGGTGGTCATTGCTGCCAAGTCTACATTTCTAAGTTCTGTCCTAGGGTGTTGACTGAATCATTACTCTGCTCCAGCAGTAATGCCTAAAAAAGACCAAGCACTATTACTGTGAGTGCCAGAGATCCTGCTCAGGAGGGGCTAGAAGCCCACTTAGAGCTTGCACACAATTCTTAGATTTAGAGGGATATGAAGGCAACAAGCAGAGCAAAACTCCATAACAGCATGAAATCCTCAGGAAGCATAGTCCTCTGGGCCATGCTTGGCTAAGGCACACTCAGCTGTGCTAACTGGTGTGCCACATTCCATGAGATTTAAAGCCATTTGTTGTTCCCGTTGCAGAACCCTTGGCAACTTTGATTAACTCTTGCCATCTACTCATCTCTTGGGTGTGTTTACCTCTCTTTGTTCTAGAGCTTTCAGGTTGCTGGTAAATTGCTGGTATGAGATCTCTTCAATTTATTTTTTAATGCAGGCATTTAGCATTATGAACGTTCTTTGCACAGCTTTCCTTGTGTCCCATACATTTGAGTATAGAGGGTATTTATTCATTTTCAGTGAATTCTAGAGAGTGTTTAATTTCTTTATTTCTATATGTACCCATCTTTCATTCATTAGAGAGAGGCTTAATTTCTATAGGTGGTAAACTTTCTGTTTTTGATGATATCCAACTTCAAATTCATGGTGGCCCAACAGGACACAAGGGGTTATTTCAATTTTCTTGAATCTGCCCAGAGTAGTCTTGCGTTCAAGTATGCAGTCAATTCTGGAGAAAGTTCCAATAAGTGTAGAGAAAAAGGCATATCCTTTTGTGTTCAGATAAAATGTTCTACAAGTATCTGTTAGGTTCATTTGGATTATAATTTTTTTAGCTCTAGTATTTCTCTGTTTAGTTTTTGTCTAGATGTCCTGTTCATTGATGAAAATGTGATACAGAAATCTCCCACTATTAGGTTCAAATATGTGATTTAAACTGTAGCTGTGTTTCTTTTACAAACTTGAGGGTCCTTGAGTTTGTGGCATAGATAGTAAGAATTGAAATGTCATCTTGGTGGATTTTTCCTTTGATGAGTATTCAGTGTCCTTCCTCTTCTCTTTTGGTTAGTTTTGGTTTGATATCTATTTTGTTAGAAATTAAAATGGCTATGCCATCTTAATTCTTTAGTTCATTTGCTTGGAGTATCCTTTTCCCCAAGGTAATGTTTATTCTTGATGTTCAGGTATGTTTCTTGGGTTCAGAAAAGAATGATTTATGTTTTTACATCCATTCTGCTAGTCTGTGTCATTTTATTGGGGGAATGGAGACCACTGATATTGAGAGAGATTGGTGGTCAGTGGTTGTTGATTCCTGTTACTTTGCTGTTGTTGATGATGTTGGTGTGTGTGTGTGTGTGTGTGTGTGTGTGTGTGTATTACCCTTCTTTTGATTTTGCTGGTGTGAGATCATTTATTTCTTGTGTGTTCATTGTTAAAGATAACATTCTTACATTGGAGTTTTCCTTCCAGCATCTTTAATAGGGTTGGATGTGTAGATAGACATTGTTTACATTTGACTTTATCAAGCAATATCTTATTTTCTTTATCTATGGTGATAGAAAGTTTTGCTGGGTATAGTGATTTCAGATGACATCTGTGGTCTCTTAGTGTCTGCAGCACATCTGTCCAGACCCTTTTGGATATTAGAGAGGGAAAGAATTTTGATTATTATGTTGTGAGGCAACTTTTTTTGGTCTAATTTATTTGGTGTTTTGTGTGCTTTTTGTACCTTTATAGGGTCTTCTACTTTAGGTTAGGAAATTTTTCTTCTATGATTTTATTGAAAATATTTTCTGGCCCTCTGAACTGAGATTCTTCCCCTTCCTCTAGTCATATTATTCTTAGGTTTGTTCTTTTTATAGTGTCTCAGGTTTCCTATATTTTTTGTGTCTGGAGGTTTTTATATTTAACATTTTCTTTGACTCATGTATCTATTTCTTCTATAGTAGCTTAAACAAATGTGATTCTCTCTTCCATCTCTTGTATTCTGTTGGTAAAGCTTTCATTGGGATTTCCAGTTTGAATGTCTAAATCATTTCCAAACTTTTCTTGTTCATGTTTTCTCTATTGACTCTGTTTCCATTTTCAGGTCTAGAACAGTTTTATTAATTTCCTTCAACTGTTTTCTTGTGTTTTTTTTCTTAATTTCTTTAAGGGGGTTATTCATTTCTTTCATTTTTTTGTTTGTGTTTTCCTGGATTTCTTTAAGGGATTTGTTCATTTTCTCTATCATCTTTATATAATTGGTTTTAATTTCTTTTCCTTATGCTTCAGTTGTGTTTGAATATTCAGGGCCATGTGTGGTAGGATAGCTGAGCTCTAGTAGAAACATATTGCCCTGGTATCTGGATTTGGATGATCATAGATCTAGATGTTAATTTTTGGATTTTACTTGGTTGGGTGGATGTTTTGTTCTTTGCTTTCTATTCCCCCGCACCTGGATTCTAGGAGAGTGATAGCTGTGTGTTTTCCTGACCAGTTCATCTGAGGTGTTCAAAGGAAATTCCCTTTGTGTGTATAGCCTAAGAATACCGGGATGAATTAGGGAAGAAAAGTTAGAAGAAAAGGTCTTTGTGAAATCCTTTGGGTATAGGATCAAAGAGTAAAGGGAGACAACAGAAGATTTCCTACTGTAGAGCTGGGGGTGAAACTGGGGTAAGGGGGTTGGATCTCAGGAGTAGTTGGAGAGGTGTTGATCTACTTTAGCTTACTTGTTGCCCAGGGAAGAGTGGTCTTTGGGTTAGCAGGGGTGAGGTCTGGAAAAAAGTAACAAGTCAGGAGAGGAAGGTTGGAAGGAGGAAGATATATGGGATCCACTGGAGAAGGTGGCAGAAGGTAGAGATAGGGGGCCATGGGTTAGAAGATCTGTGCAAAGCCAGGGATGAGATTGGGTGAATTGGATCTGTAGGAATAGAGAGAGAAGAAAAGGTCTGGGTGCAGCCTACCTCGTTTTTTGGGCAGGTATGGTCTGTGAATTACCAGGATGTGTCTGCTGAAGTTGGGGGCTGGGAAAAAGCAAGGAGTTAAGGAGTGTGGGGGGTGAGAAGGAGAAGACCTGTGAATCCATAGGAGCTGGGAGCTGGGGGTGGGGAAAGGCTGTCAAGAGTTCTGTTACACAGCTGGGGATGAGACTACAGGATTGGATTTGGGGGAAAAGAGGAAGAAGAAAAGGTCCGAGGGTAATCTACCTGGTTTTCTGGTAGGTGTAACCTATGAGTTAGCAGGGGGTACCTTCTGGATTTGGAGGTTGGGATACAGCAACAAGTGGGAGAAGGGAGGCTAGGAGTTATGGTCTGTGGTAGTCACCAGAGAAGTGAGCAGGGGGAAAGGAAGACTGGAACTGGTGATCTGCGACAAAACAAGGGATTAGATTTGGAAGGGAGGAGGAATTGGAGAGGATCTTCAGTTAGCTTACATGTTTCCCTGTTCTGCTTGGCTTGTGTGTTCCCAGTGAATGTCTGCTGGTGTTGGAGGCTGGAATAATGGTATTAGTTGGGAGAAGGAAAGTTGTGGGGAAAGATATTTATGCTCCATTTGGGATGGGTCAGAGAACAAAGGCAGACTGCAACCAGTTTCCTGTTATAGGGCAAAAGATGAGACTGATGTGTGGATCTCAGGTACACCAGGACAGATCTGGGTTGACCTTCATCCTACTTGGGAGAAGTAGTCCTTGGGGTAGCAGGAAGTGCCTGCTGGGGTTGGGGTCTGGACCAAAGCAACAATCGGGGATGAATGTTAGATAGGGGAACATCTATGGGGTCCACAGGGAATGGTAGCTGGGGATGGGGAATGGCTGCCAAGGGTGTTACTGCAGTGCTGGGGATAAGACCGGGGAATTGAAACTTTCGGGGCACAGAGAGTGATACTGTTCTCTTCTTAATCATCACTAATTTTTAATTTCTAGCTAATCAGCATCAAATTGTTGTCCCAGTAACATAAAAGCTTCATTTTAGTGGTACTAGGCTCTTGCTAATCACAATAGTTCTTCAGCCCAAGCTGACCAGAATCACAGATTCTTAACAACAACAACAACAACAACAACAACAACAACAACAACAAAAAATCACATAAATGATCCTGATAGAGTCTTGGCTTCCCTCTGAGACTCCACAAGCCAGCTTTCCATTATCTGCACTGTTCTCCCCATTATATTCTATGTTCTCACAGAAAACCTCACTGAGCTCTGAGCACTCATGGCTTTTCCTGGCCAGAATCCAAATGCTACCACAATCCCCCCCAAAACACATGGTCAGGTCTGTCATAGCAATACCTTTTACCCTGCTATAAATTTTCATCTTAGGGAATGTTTCCATTGCTATGATGAAACACTATGACCAAAAGGAACCCAGAGAGGAAAGGGCTCATTTCAGCTTATAGTTATACATTTCAGTTTATCACCTAGGGAGTCAGTCAGGTCAGGCACTCAAACAGTGCAGGCGCTGAAGCTCTACATGCTTCCTTGCTAGTGTAACTATGTTGAGCTTTTCACATAGTGGGACAGTAGCTGTTGCTGCAGAGAAGGTAGGGTTTGGTCCTGTTACTGTTATAGTGATTAGTTTGTAAGATGAGTAGTGTCCCCATACGCTGTTGACTAGTGACTACAACAACTTTCCCAGAAATCTGGGGTACCATGGAGCCAGGAAGAAAAGGGTAGCTGGTTAAAGAGCAGATGAGAGGAGAATGGCCAAGGAGCATATAAAAGGATATCTTTAAGGACTTATAACTCTCTTGTTGCTCATGCTGGCAGAGGGGCAAGGCCCTAGGCTCCACCTCTGTGTTCTCTGTGCTTTCAGTGCAGAAGGGAGTTGAGGAGAGCAAGCACTGTCATATGTCTCTTATGCTCAGGGCCAGCCCAGCAGCTCTCAGAGGCATGAGGAAGTGTGTGTAGGTACAGGATGCTCAATGTTCACATGTATGCTTTATGTACAAAGAGAGGGATAAAACTACAAGAAGATAGGGATAGAGATAGTAAGAAACAGACATAATTCCATTCTTATTTCTAGTTTGTGTGTGAGAATCAATTGAAAAAAAAAAACCGGTACAGCCAATGAGGTGAGTGGTCACAGATATGCAAAATTCAGGAGCATTGCTACACAACAGCAGTGGATACAGAGCTTAGAGTGAAGATTCACTCTGCAAGCCTTAAGATAAAGTACCTCACTTTGATTCTGATGTGCTAATACACATCACATAAAAATAAAAAATGTAGGTGAACATCGTTTAGAGTTGAATGAGAAAAGAAGCTACATTATTGTATTATTGTGTCATTATTACAAGAATGCTAATTTTCTGCAAATAAATGTACACATTTCTCTAATTTTAAATTCTGTGGCTTTTAATAAGAACATTATGTTAACATAATTAGTGCAATGTACATAAATCACTTAATTAAGAAGTTCCCAAAGTAGCAATTTATTTTTAATTGACAAAATGTTTTTGAAGGATATCTAGAAAAACTTATAAATTAATGACAAACATTGAAATTGTTAAATAATAATGGGAAATGGCAGAAGGTGATATTTATGCAGAAACTCTGTGCATTGACAAGGATTAAAATAGTGCAGTACTTATATAAATTAGGTTGACTGTCGAGGGGCCAGAGAAATGACTCAGTGGTGCATGTCTGCTTGCAGAAGTTCTTAGCACCCATGTTGGGCAACTCACAACAAGCTGTGAATCCAGCTCCTATATATCTGATGCCTTTTCTTGCCTTTGTGTGCACGTACATGCGCGCATACACACACACACACACACACACACACACACACACACACACACACAGAGAGAGAGAGAGAGAGAGAGAGAGAGAGAGAGAGAGAGAGAGAGAGAGGTGGGGTAGAAACATACAAAAAGAGGGACAGAGAATTGTGTGCACATGCACTCTTGCATGCACAGACACTGTCACAAATGCACATATACAATTATAAATAAAATGAACTTTTAAAAAAAAACATAGGATGGAACCGTTGAGGTACAGAGTGCAGTTCAGTAGCTGCATGCTCATTAGCATGCTCATTAGCATGCTCATTAGCAGGCTCACGACCTTGGATTCTCTCCTCAGCACTAGGGGCTGTGGGATGAGAGTTAAATAGACAAGGGGAAAGACCAGAAACTTGAGTAACCCACCCACGTGTATATAGTTTTCTCTGTTCAATTATTAGATTTACTATGGAGAAAAATATTAAATTCCCACTTGTAAATTTATTAGAAATGAAGAATATTAAAACAGGGAGGGAAATTGGGACATAGCTCAGTGGCAGAGAACTTACTTAGTGTGTAATAAAACATCAGATCTGATTTCCAGAACTACAAGAAAATCAACTAACCAAACAAACAACAAAAAAACAAAACAAAACAAAACAAAAAACAACAAATCACACAAAAAATAATGAAATAATAGAAAATGCATTTTAGAATTTTAGAAACAAGATTATAGAAACAAGAAAGGCCTATTTTAAGAGCACATCAAACACATACATAACAAAAACATTTAAAAAATCAATAAAGGCTACTATATAAGGATTTAAATAAATGTTTTAAACCATTCAAATAAACTTATGTGCAAACTTATAAGCTTATAAAAGTTTAATAGCTATATAAAAGTTAAATTTCTAAAGCTAAAAATTAAAGAAAATGGATCTCAACAGAAATGCTATCAAATGACCAACAAATAACTTGTTAGAAAACAGAAAAAATATTTGAACACCTTTAGTCCCAGCAGTCAGGAGGCAGAGGAAGGAAGATTTTCATAGGTTCAGGGCTAACTTAGTCTACATAGTGAATTTAAGGATAGCCAACACTATGTAGAGGACCCTGAATCAATCAATCGA
This sequence comes from Rhabdomys pumilio, assembly GCA_030674055.1. Classification (NCBI taxonomy): domain Eukaryota; kingdom Metazoa; phylum Chordata; class Mammalia; order Rodentia; family Muridae; genus Rhabdomys; species Rhabdomys pumilio. The sequence continues at coordinate 58,373,388 of JANHMN010000007.1, forward strand.
TTGATCGATCAATCAATATAACTAGGAGGCACAATCTTACAGCAAACTCCTTGAACAAGTTATATGCATATGTATACGTATACGCATATGTATACGTATACGTACACGTACACGTATATGATGTATATGTATATGTATATGTATATGTATATGTATATGTATATGTATATGTATATGTATATGTATATGTATATGTATATGTATATGTATATGTATATGTATGTATATGTATATGTATGTATATGTATATGTATGTATATGTATATGATGTATATGTATATGTATGTATATGTATATGATGTATATGTATATGTATATGTATATGTATATGTATATGTATATGTATATGTATATGTATATGTATATGTATATGTATATGTAAGTATGCAATAACAACTAGTGAAAAAGGAAGCTGTGAATTTGAAGGAGAGTAGGGAACAATAAATGAGAGGGTTTGGAAGGAGAAAGGGAAAGAAAGAAATGTTAAAATGTTATTATAATCTCAAAATAAATAATAAAAATAAAAAACACCAAAATGTATCTTTACAGAAAGGTTTAATGTCACACAAAGCTTTTGGTTATGAATATATAGAATGTGACCTTTTCTTCCTTTGGCAGGCAATGTAATAAAATGATGATATTTAGTGTAGGGATGTATAAGCTAAACGGAAAACATGGTGACAGTGCCAGATTGTAGTAACTACACAAATGGACTGTGTAGTGCTTTCACAATGCAAAATGGTTTAGTAAACGAAAAGCAGACTAAAGTGTCTGCGGTGAGGCCCACAACTACCCATCATGGATCAAGATACATGTTGAGAGTTAATGTGATGTTAGGTAATAGCAAATTTCTGAATACACAATACAATGTTGTTAGCTGCAGGGACAATGCTATAATGCATCTGAAGCACTTATTCATCTCATATCACTGAAACTTTGTGTTGGTTTGGTCAATATCTGTTAATCCCCTCCAAAAAGAGCCACTGTCTCCTGGAGCCCTTTGTGCCTAATTTTGATTTCTCATGCATATGGTGTCATGTAGCATTGTCTTTCTGCGTTGTAGTTTCCTGGATATAATGTCACCCTCTGGCTTCATTCTTGTTGTTCTGAATGACAGGATATTTTTTTTCAAGGTTGAATAATATTCTGCTTTATATATATATCAAAGAATTCCTTATTTCTTTATTCATTATCAAAGGAGAGTTACAGTGATTTCATGAATAAATGTAATTTAAAATAGGTTTTGAAAGAGAGAATGATATTCTCTTCAGTGACCTGGTGTCTTAGTTAGGGTTCTAGTGCTGTGAACAGACACCATGACCAAGGCAACTCTTATAAAGGACATTTAATTTGGGCTGGCTTACAGGTTCATAAAGTTCAGTCCAGTATCATCAAGGTGAGAACATGGCAGCATACAGGCAGGCATGGTGCAGAAGGAGCTGAGAGTTCTATATCTCCATTTGAAGGCTGCTAGGAGAAGACTGTCTCCAGGGAGCTAGGACAAGGGTCTTAAAGCCCATACGCACAGTGACAGACTTCTTCCAACAAGGCCACACCTACTTTAAGAAGGCCACACCTTCAAATAGTGCCACTCCCTAGGCCAAGCATATATACAAACCATTACACAGGGATTATAGTACGAGTTTTTCTAGAAATTAAGCTTCTAATTCCATTCCCAAATCTCAAGATGCCTTCTCTGAGTCTGGAGTGTATGCTCAGCCCTCCACTCAGGTGAAGAAGAGGACTGAAAGGACCCAGTACTTTCTGGAGTGGCCCCTCTTTCCTTCTTTCAGGTGTCATCCATGCTTGCTTCTCATTTCTTTTTTTTTTCTTTTTTCTTTTCTTTTTTTTTATTTTATAAAATACATTTTAGATTTTATCCCCTCAACCCATTCCCCCCACCACCCAGGAGAATGTCTCAAGCTTTTCTTTGTTGGGACTATGCACATGTTCTGGGACCCTGGTTGGGTCATGAGTCCCAGCTAAACTGGATTCTTCTCCCTGTAAAGAAAGGTATAAAATCATGGGTAAGCCACCTTTGATTGACAAGGTTCTAGGGAATTCAAGCTGTGGACTCTTTGCAGTTGTATTAGCAATTTCACCCCTTAGCTAGGTGTGAAGGAACATGGTAGTTTATTTCAGAGCAGAATCACAGCACTAAAATATTTAGAGCACAATATTGAAAATAAAAGACACTGAGAAGCAAACAGCAAAAATGTTTTTTGTCTCGGCATATCATGAAGTTGCCAATGTGTCAACTTCAAAAATTAAAAGAAAAATTAGAGCTGGCAGCTCATATATCTTAAAAGGACAGAGGCACTTGTTTTCAACTTTGACAAATTATGACAACAATAACCAGAGGAGAATTGTTAGGAATACTGACAAGCTTTAGATCTTTAGAGGGCTACAGGTATATTTTCTAGGTGTTCTCAACCAAGCAGCTTCTTTTCAAGATAAATAGTTTTCTTACTTCCTCTCCTATCTTGAAATGAAGTAAACATACAAGGAAGCCTAGCTGTGTAACTAAATATAAAATAAGGTGGTATTTAATTGCAACATGAAGGTGAAGTGGCAAGTGACTTTTAATAAATGATTGTGAGTGGAAGAAAATGGCTTGTTTGCCTTGGAAGTCCATCCCAAGACAGTGGCTTCAGGCAGGGTTCAGAGTCTTCAACTCACTGGAAATTTATTTCTAGTAGGGGTTTGCATAGAGGATGGGTTGGGTTAGACACAGAAGCACTGATGTCAGAGAACTACAGAGACACTAAGTGGGGAGGTATTGTGGACAGCATATGAGTAAGAATAATAGAAAATTTTATATCAGTTACTCCAACACATGAGTTTTTCAAAGCTTTCTTTCTGAAGGCCGCATATATGCTTTTGTTCAGATGATGCTTTTAAAGCAGTGACTTCCCCTCAGTATATATCGGCCCTGTGCAAGAAGCCCTGGGTTTGGCTAATTTGAGAAGTAAAAATCAACAGCTAAATCCTCTTACCTCTCTGACTTGACAAAGGAACCGTGTAGAATCTGGCCAAATGTGAATGTATGAGTCCGAATAAAATCCATACTCAATTTCTCCAGATTCTGACTCCAGCAGATGCATTTTTTTGATAAGAAAAAGCAGAAAAATGCTGCTCTCCAATTCTCTTCTTCAGTTTGCTAAGCCGCAAGTGGTAAAGTAACCCCACTGGGCAGTGAACCCCCCTTCCGGTTGAAGTTCTTTCCCATTCTCATATGAGCCATCATTCAACTGAATCCCAACCTGGTTGAAACCATTTGCACATGGGGACCAGGTGGGAGCAGGAGTCTGCCTTTATCTCCGGCTTCCTCTCATTGGTGTTTTCATTGTATTTATCTGACTGACTTTGTGTCACTCCCTCCATTGCTTCCATGCCCTTGTGGAAAAGCATAATATTTCTTCAGTAGAGTGAAGAGGGGGGTGATTGGTGTGTTCCACAATGGGCCCAGCAGTCTGCCTGCCACAAGGGCCACTGGTGAGGTTCAAATGAGAAATGTTCCCCATAAGCTCATGTATTAGAACAACTTGCCCCCAGTAGGTGGCGCTGCTTGGAAAGATTATGGAACTCTTAGGAAGTGGAGCCTTGCTGGAGGAAGTATGCTACTGGAGTGGCTTTGAAGGTTTATAACTTGCTTCAACTTCCTGCTCTCTTTCTCTGCTTACTGTGTGCAGGCAAAATGTAATTTCTCTGATTCCTGATGCCCATGATGGCCTTACCCTCTTGCTACTGTGCCTCTCTTCCACTACGGACTCTATCTCTACTAAAACTGAAAGCTAAAATAAATGTTTTCCTCCTATATGTTGATCTTGGCTGTGATATATTATCATAGCAACAGCATAGTAATTAAGACATCTCATCGACAGTGATGGGACATCGATGTAGATGTGAACAATGGATACTCAAGGCCTGTCATTGCTCTGGCTCCCTCAAATATCAGAAAACTGGAGATAGCCTTTGGCCCCAGTTGAATACAATCATACAGACCAAGCAATTCTAAACATACATACCCTTTCTCACTAGGTCTTCCCTTGGAAAGCATGCTCAGGTGCGTGTTTACACTTTTGTCCTGTTTCCACTGCCTCCTGATCATCCCTGCTTTTCTTCAGTAGCCCTGGATAGCATACTGTACTGACTTCTCTGGGAATTGTTAACAGAAAGATATCTTTGTAATGGCAGTTGCTCACTATACACAGTGATAATGTATATAATATATACTACTACTAATACTAGTAATACTAATAAAATATACCCCAAAAAGAACTTCAACATATTTGAAATTACAATTTGAAAGTGTTGTGTGTGCAGAAAGTTCTCTGTATATGGACTTCTCTTTCTGTCCTTGTCTGTCTGCCTGCCTGCCTGCCTGTCTGTCTGTCTGTCTGTCTGTCTGTCTGTCTGTCTGTCTGTCTG
>JANHMN010000007.1:58377828-58402828 GCA_030674055.1 Rhabdomys pumilio
CTGTCTGTCTGTCTGTCTGTCTGTCTGTCTGTCTGTCTGTCTGTCTGCCTGTCTATCTTATGCACCTCTACACATAAACAAACTCCAAAGAAATGCTTTCACCTCATTTACTTTGCTAATTAGCAATCCATAGGTCTGATGCAAACTCTTCTGATTCCCTATGGAAAGGCATCAGAAAACATTCCAGACTGCAGAGCCTCATGTCAGAAGTGAAGCTCTTTGAGAACTCGTGAGTGGTATCTGTCCTCTCTATTTTCATTTCAGAAGCTCTTCTTTATATTTCCCCACTTACAGTTGACTCTGCCCCATCTGCCTGATTTTATTACCATCTTCCCTTGTAGTGACAAGGGAAGTATTTCCAAGGGGAGGGGCACATGACACTAACTAATTTCCCCTCCTCCATAACCCAGTGGATGGTGCGCTTGAAGGATTTAGCTCAACATACACCAAGACCTCCCCACATACTATTGTGCACTTGGCAGTGTGATCAGTGTACACATACTTCTAGAGCATGCATGGAAATTCATATTTCTAAGAGAAAGCAAATCACAGACCTGAGCAGAGAGGCAGTCACCCTCACGTGGATCAGAAGAACCGATTCTCTAAGAGGATTTAAAAAGACTGCAGATTAAGCCTGTGATGACTTAATTAGAGTCAACCTTTAAGGTTCAATTTATCCTTTGTTTTAACTGAACATCTTCTCATATTTTTGTACCTTTTTTTTCTGTTCCCAAAGCCAGCACCCTAGCTCATGTCTCTTTATTCCTATTCAGGACTATTTGGTCGTGTAATTCCTTCCTATGTCTTTCCTTCATCCCCCAATCTACCCACTGCAATCCACCCTTGTGTGGACCTCAGTTACAGTTCTTAAAAACAGTCCAGATGGACCTAACCCTCCCATATTGAGTTTCTTCTGACTTCAAATGCTACAGGAAGAGAGCTCCACGTCTTGAGTCTCTCAGATAACCTTGACTTGCCGTAAGTTTTATCATATCTGGCTTTCTGTTTCAATCTCGTCAGTGTGGGAAGCGGAGTCTGATACGTATGTAAAATAAGGGGACCTAGCTAAATTCAAATTTCACATAACTGCAAACATTCGGGTGATGTAATCAAACATAATGTGTTGTTAACTCCAGCTGGGAATCTGGATTGTATGTTTGCCAACTCTAGCCACCCTTCCTTGTCCCCTTCTGCCTTCGCTTTCTCAGACCTTTCCTTTTGCTTAGGAGCCTGCATCTGCTCTGTATCTATGGAGACACTGCCATTGCAATGCTCTCTTATGCTGAGTTTGTCCCTATGGTGCTTTTCATATTCCCTCATACAAAAGTCATAAGGAAGGGAATCTGGCTCTGATCCATTTGTGTGGCCTTGAACCAGCAGAAGGAGATTTCATGAATATGACTGACATCTCTTTGGAACAGCTGGGGAAGAGCTAAACAGGATGCTATGGTCTCAGGTCACTTCAGGTCTCTTGCATTGAGCTGCATCCTCATTTGCTCTTTTCATCTTTGGGCTGGCTTGCTGGCACTGTGTCCCTGGGGAGAGTCTCAAGTCCCTCCTCTTCCTCCCTGGGAAGCATGCCTTATCCATTCTCAGCAGTGACTTCCATGAACTAGTCCTGAAGTGGGGGGGGGACTGTTAAATAGTGCAGAATTGCAAGTGTGCATGCCTGTACGCATGTATGTATTCTTGTGCATCCACCTATGTGTGTACGCATCGTGATCCTTTCTTTGAGAGCCATGTGATGAAAATGTCTTTGTAACGTGTATTTTAAGTGGATTTGAGCTTTGGTTTGCCTTTTGACTTTCTTTTTGATACAGTGCCCCCCACACTCCTCCATGTGTATGAAGATGTTCTGTTGCTTCTGGAACAGGCAGGTCACAGCTGGGTTCACCTCTAGGGTGCATGGAGGAGCTGTTCTTCCTGTTGATTTGGAAACATGAGCTGTAATTTATCACACAGACCTATTGAGGTTGTAAAATCTTTGGAACGTTCTTACTTTTTTTTTGAAGGAACAGAAAAAAATATTCATTTGTCTTCAGCATCATCAACCAGAAATAATAATATCATTTCCATTCCTTTTCTGATACCTTTCTGCACATCACTGGGTTCATATTACATCAACATATTTCCCTCTGTTTGAAAAAAAAAAAGAATGTCACCTAGCCACATCTTTAAAAATACAAATGGCTACAACATCTCATTAAATGAAATTAAGAGTTTCCCAATTTCTTTTACTTTCAAAGTCTAACTTCTGTCCTTTCCTATTATAAGCAACAGAATGGCGACTGTTTGATACACAGAAGATATCTTCAACTCAGACATCTAGAACTTTAATCGCTACTTAAAAACCTAGAAGTGCTTTAAGTATCTGAATCCTGCTGCTGACTTGTTCCACCCCCAGCAATGGCTGAACACGTGGACATAAGGAGCCACTTACTGAATCACGGCTACTTCACAAGATGGGAGGTTAGAGGCAGCATCTAGCAAATGTGCAATAATTTCCCATTGTATTTGTTTGCCTGTTATTTCTTTTTGTCTCCACAAATGCATCATTCATGCAAGCTTCTGTGTGAAGAGGCTTATTAAATAATTTGCAGTTAAGATGGGACTCAAAGATGAGGTGACCTTCCTTTTTTGATTAAGTCAATGGAACCTTGTATGAAAGGACATCTCAAGGTCATCTTGCTGGTACACTTTGCTGATATATCCCTGTTATATTTTCAGATAGACAGGTAAGGTGAGAACAGAAGCCAGCCACTCAGTAGCTTCCAGAGTGATCACTCTGTTGCTAGATAAGCCCCTTTATCCCTGTTTCTATTGGGCAGGTGAATGCAGTAATTGACTAGCTTGCTGGTGGTACTTTGACTTGTGAATAAGTATGGTTAAAGTCCCTTGATGATTCCTGAGGTAGAAATAAACAGTGTGACACTGCTGTGACACACATTTCTTGTCTAGGAGACTCTTCTACCTCGGGGTTAAGGCAAGAGTTGCATGGCTTTGCATAGCGCCACAGACTGGGGCTTTACCGACAAAGAGAGTCCCAGCGTATACTACAGGTTACAAGTCTGAGGCAGAGGTATCAGGGCATGACTTGTAGGTGATTGTCCTCTCCTTGAGAGCTCATATGGTCTTCCCTCACAATGTTTGTTACCTACAGTCTTCTTAAAAATGAAACAGATAATAGGATAAGTCTTAGAATGTGGTAAGGAGTTATGCTAGTCTAGCACAGAGGCAGGAATAGATGCTTCTTGAAGGTCCATGGCCTATCTAGCCCCTGGACATTGGTTAATGTTTCCAGAAACAGGCATGCTTTCTTTCCTGTTGAGCCCAAGTAGGTAGCTGTTGGTTGTTACTGACATGCATAGTAGTGCCACTTACTGCATGTTTTTGCATATCTTGCCATGCTGGTCGTTGTTGCAGTCCAGAGGTGTTACATCTAGGTAGGTAGGACTGTTTAGTTGCTCTCTTTCCTTGGCAGTTTGCACTGGATTTCCTAGAGCCATGAATGCTAGACTGCAGGCAGAAGCTTTATGTTTGTTTGTCTTCTGTCAGATCATTCTTGAATCACCTGAATCCTGTGTCCTAAATGTGAGCTATCTTTAGCAGTAGAGGCCTGCACTTAACCTCTGAGAGGCAAGCAAGCAAGGGCTTCATTGATGATCTATATTGTCTTCAGGGTTGCTTGCACTACCTCAACCAATGACTCAAAAGGAGGTTTCTCATGCCTGGGGCTGGGGTTTTTTTTAGTCAATGGTTCTTGTGAGGACCATTGTCAGTCCAAGTGCCTTAACATCCTTTAAAATATATATATATATACACATACATACACATATATATATAGTGTGTGTATATATATATGTGTACACTTACTATGTATATATTTACATACATATACATATATAATACATATATAGTATATGTGTATATAATAAGTATTAAATATATATCCTATGTGTGTGTATCATGTATAATTTTACATAAATAAGTGATTCCTTAAAGATTTATCAAAAAACCCGAGTGTCATTTGTTCCTTCTTCCTTCTTCTCTATTGATCCCCTTCTTCCACCTGATTGGAGTCTGCTCCCCAGGACTTCTCTTTCTACTTCATGTCACCTATATCCTGATATTTTCTTCCCAGAAGGCCCCACACTTGTCCCTTTATACCTGTCTGGTTTCTGTGGTTACTCAGGTTATATACTCACATCTGAGGGTTTGGAACTCACACATGGACGAGGACATGCAGCATTTGGTGTTTTGAGTCTTTGTTCCTCACTCCGTGAGATCTTTTCTAGCTCTATCCATTTACCTGAAACTTTTATGACCGATCTCATTTTTTATAGCCAAATAATACTCTACTATGTATATATACAATACTTTCATTACCCACTCATGTATTGAAGGACATTTAGGTTGTCTCCAGTTCCTAACTATTGTGAATGAGCACTGCTCAACAACTATACCCACAGGGAAGTGAAGCTACCTCCACTCATCGAAGAAGCCTTTCTTTAAAGCAATGAAAGATCACCATGGAAGACTACAACTGGGCAAAATGAAGAGGTGAAGACATCCTGGGGAGCCCAGCCTCCACAGATACATCTACATCACAGCCCGTGTGTCTGTGAACCATGAAACATCACAGAAGTGGGGCAGAATACTAGGAAGTTTGCTGTGAAGCACTCTGTTCTAGAAACGGTTACAAGTCTGAAACAATACCAATACCAATGGACATATTAACCAGGAAGAGGGGTCCCCCAGACAAAGAACCACAAGCAATTAATGCCTGCTAGGGGGAGAATTAACTTCATCAAGGGATGAACATCCTTATTGGTTGTACAATGCAACTATATAGACACAAAGAAAAAACAGGAAATCAGCAGATTGTATTTATGTATATTTGTAATATATATATATATACATATATATTATCATCTTTACCTATCTTCATCTATACCTACATAATACATATCTATATCTACATATTACAGTAGTCAATGAAAAATGAGTTGTCAGCTTGAGAGAGGGGCTGAGAGAGGCTTGAGGCAGGATAGCTCGAAGAGTCAGGAAGGAGAAAAGGAGAGGTATTCTAATTTTACTTTAACTAACAACATAAAAAACGTAGAAAGTCTGCTCAATGATAATTTTTCTATTACTTTCTTTTAAAGACATGTATTAAATTTCTTCTATTGAAGGAAAAACAAACAAAAGGACTCACCCTTTGACTCTTTATTTTCGCATAACTACTTTCTTTAAACATTACATTCCTAAAAACACTCAGTCCTGAAGTGTTAGGGATTAAGATTTCAACAAAAAAAATCTGGGTTCCGAAGTAAACACAAAGGGCAGGAACCAGCACTAGTCCTTGCTATCACCCTACTCTTTCCTTTGAGCACTCTTTTGAACACTCTACCTAGCATATGTAAGCATTTCTATTTCTACTGCTGAATGGTCAAAATACTGTAGCGTCTTCCCTTGGGCCTTTTATATTCCAGTCACTGGTAGAGTTTAGGCCTTCAGGTAAGTTTCTTGCAGCACATTGTGGCTACAGTGTGCATGCTACAGGAGAATCAGATGTGCTAATAATTAGAGGCCCTTTCATTCCTTTCCGAATGAAATGAGCAGAAAGTGAATGTTAAAGGGACTGAGATAAGTCTGGACAATGTGTTTGAAGAACATGGATGTGTTTCATATGGAAATGCTAGCGTTATAAATTATCCTTCATAGAAGTTCTCACTGAATACTTTTGTTGGGCACTGACTTCAGGGTCATGCATGAGTTATCTAGTAACTCTTGTAAGCACCAAATGCCGGTCAAAAAAGAGCATTGGTATCCCAGGGGTCAGTGGGAATAGAAAGGTGCTATAATGTTGGAGCACCAAGCATTTATTTATTTACTTAGTACATTTCAAGGTCTCTTGGGAGAAGTAGATTTGAGGGAGGATAGCTGATAGCTCTAAATTAAACAAAGTTAATAGTTGTAATATTTAGGGTCAACTTCAAGGGGAGATGCTATCCCATAGTATGACCAGTTTATATATGTGATATGTAATGAAATTTATTAGCAGAAAATGATGTTTTATACAGATTAGTTAAGGTGATCTGCTCCAGAGTTTTCATGTACACGGTAAAGAAGTGATTATTCTTATTTTCTCAGGAACTCTTGGTTTAGGGAAACCATGGTATTTCCCCTTCACTGCATCGTACTGGAAAAGCATATGTGGTCTGATGGAGAGGAGGCAGTGCTCTCTGAGTTCTGGTTTGTTTTTCTTCAATGAGGACTTTGGCAACAAAGGTGGGTAATGAGAAGCTCCATTGGATACATCTTCTCTGGTTAGTTTTGAGTTTTACTTCCATGTGAGCCTTTCATTTCATACAGATTCCAAGGCTCCCACATTTGGGTTATTCTGGGCTCTGCAATGACCACAGAGCTAAGCTGCAGTGCCCGGGTAGTGTCTATACAAGCCTGGGAATCAGAGGATGGTTGCATCCTCTGTTATTTACAATGTTCCTCTCTATGTATTGCCTATATTTATGCATATATTATAACTGGTTAAAATTCAAAATGAACAGTTATAAGAAAACCAAAAGGAAAATGCAGGCAACTGTACCAGGTATAACATAATATTTTTAAAAATAATATTACATGTTGTAACTTCTATAATACTTCTGCGAATAAGAATATCACTTCCTCTTAAAGCCAGCACATTTTATTTGGGCAGGAAAAGTCCTTAAACATAGGCGAGCAGGTCTAATCATATCCATCAATCATAACCTTTGCCTGTGGGCCAGACACAAGGGCCATTTACAAGGAAGCCCCTGTAACTGGAGTTGGGCCACCATGGACCAGCTAGAGGCTATCACGCCGGATTTGTATTCTGAGTGAATATTTGAAAGTAATTTTAAATTCTAATTAACTGAGTGGATTATAAATGGGTTAGCAAACTTAGAATATACCCAACCAGCCCCTACCATTTTATGTCAGGAAAAGATTTCCTGTGGACATTGGTGTGTAACTAGTCTACTTACTGTCTGTGTTTACAAAAAGCTTTGCGTGCATCTATTTTTATTTTATTATACAGTGGTTTTCTTATCATAAGAGATCAAAGTCTTGTCAGTGACTTCAGCCCATTTTGCCATTACATATCTTGCTTATTGTTTTTGGTAATGAAGGCTGTGGAGCTTGGCACTCCTCCCAGAGCTCGGACCCTGTTCCAAAAGCACAGATGATTTGATAGTGTTGGCATTGTTTTCTAGCTTTTGAAATCTTTTCATGGTGAACATATATTCTCCACACAGGGCTCTCACAGAAAAATGGCCCAGGAGAGATGGAAGGAGGTAGCCCAGGAGTGGCTCTAATATCTGTGACCAAGGAGTATGAAGATCACAAAGTGGCTGTCCAGGAACTCACTATCACCTTCTACAGAGACCAGATCACAGCTCTGCTGGGGACCAACGGTGCAGGGAAAACAACCGTCATGTGTGTCCCATTTTAGAGAATTTATTTTCTGTTCCCTTCCCCCTTTTCCTCTCTCTGTCTCTTTTCCCCTTCATCCTTACTCTTTCCTGCTTCTCCTTCCATTTTTATTTTTCCATTGTTGTGTTGCTTTGATCTCAATATAGAGCTTAAATATTGTAAAGAAAGAACAAGTTCTCTATACAAAGACCCTCCCGTGGTAGTCCTCAATCATGTGTTAGACCTGGAGTAGATTCCAAGGGGAGAGGTGGATGGATACGTTTTAATACCCCAACAGCTTTCATTTCCTACAAGATAATACATCATGCTTTTTAAAAAAATCTTTTAAAGCCTTTTGACACTTACTAAAGTATAATTTTGCTTGAATAATTATAGGGAAAAAAAAAGCAGAGAAATCTTTGCAAGCTTTAATAGTTTTTCTTTTTATTTTTTCATCTTCTTTTCCTTTGGCTCTTTTCTTGCTAAGTCCTGGATTTTGGATTTGGATCCAATAGTTCCAGATTTGATTAAAGAATTCAATCATGTAGCCCTAGAGGGAGCAAAAAAAAAAGAGTTCAAATATCCATAGCCTTGAGCTGGTTGTGGGACAGTTCCTTATTTAAGGCTCATTGCCAAAATTATGGAGTGTATCTTTTGAACAAATCACTTCTTATTCTTTTTCTCACCAAATGTGCACAGGTCTAACGTATGATTAGTAGGAAGGATGAGAAGGAAGTAGCCTCAGTCTTAGAAAGAAAGGCAGAAAAATAATTTCTGTGGAGCTCTAGAAAGCTCTCCCTGGAAATGAATCAAAAGAAGAGAGCGTGGAATGTTTGCATTTGTACCTTGCATGCTGAAACAGAGCTGGCAGTTGCTCCTTTCTTAGAACTTGCAAATTGGGAATGTCTGAGTTATGCTAGTAATAACTCAGCGAGCCTTTGCATGTATTTTATGAGGAAATCTTGGTGTACTCGTCTGGCTGAATGATGAGGATAAAATCTGAAGGTCCTGGGTGTTTCAGGGTTCAGTAACTACTTGGCTTTTAGTGACATTTGGAGTACATTCAGAGTCATCTGAAGTGCTTCCTTCTTGCTTACTGGCAGGGCTTGGAGTCTGAGAGCCAGTTACTAAACTGGATCTTTACCATTTGAAACAAAAGGCCTTTGAGACTTATACAGAGTTCATACAGTGTAATCTCAGTGTCTGCAAATTCCATCCCCACACATTTGCCTAGCATAGATCAAAACTACCTGAAAAGTACTGCATCTGCCCTAAATATGTACAGATAGTAGTTTTCTTGTAAGTATTTGTTCAACAATATAATATACAGATGATTTAGATACATAGAAAGATTATATGGACTGTATGCATGCTGTCATTTTTTTTTTTTATAATAAACTGGAGTATCTCAATTTTGGTATATGTGGGTTGTACTGCATCCAACTCCCAAGGATACTGATATATCACTACAGTTATTACCTTATTATAGTCCCTAAATAGGTTTGGAAATGGTGATAACAAAGAGTTGCTAATTGAATATTTCAAGGGATAATTTCTGTAGCGTTAGTGTCACGTGGTTATGCAGGTAGTTCAGTGAGGGTTGACATATAGATGTAATGTCAGAGCAAACCACACAGTGAAGCTGTGGAGCATTTCTTTTCCCTTTCAGTATTTCTTTTGTAATCCTTTGGCCCTAGCTCCCAAGTGTCCACTGACCTACTATATGCAAATTCACTTACTTATCCTAGAATTCCATATAAATGGAATTGTGTCTGCACTATATTATCCAGCTCATCCCCCAACTCTGAAACACTGTAGATGAATACAGTCACACTGTTTCCCCTGGGAGGTAGGGTGCATTCATATGCCCACCTTTCATAGTTGGACACTTCAACATTCCCATGAATTCCTGATATTTTAATTGACCATGTGGAAAGCTGGCCAACAGGAGGACTGAGTTCCTTATAGGCTGCATAGGCCCCCTGGGATCCAAGGGGTGTATTGATGGTCACAGCATCCAGGTGTTGTTTGCGCTAATCTTTGTTCTCTGTAGATCCATGTTGATGGGGCTCTTTCCTCCCACTTCTGGAACCATCATCATAAATGGCAAGAACCTGCAGACAGATTTGTCCAAGGTCAGAGAGGAGCTGGGGGTGTGTCCACAACAGGATGTTCTCCTGGACAACCTCACTGTGCGGGAACACCTAATGCTCTTTGCCTCCATAAAAGCACCTTGGTGGACCAAGAAGGAGCTACAGCAGCAAGTCAACAAGTTAGTAAACAATTCACTATTCCTCCTTTCCCCCCTTTCCCAATGATGTAGGTGAAGAACACAGAGATATTAAATAGTGTTACCGGTTTCTATAAATATGAGAAGAAGAAAAAAAAACAGCAAATGATTCTTATACATAGAAACATGACAGAACCAACACAAGGGGGGATCTTAGAGAAGGCTTTTCTTGAAAAGAACTAGATCTATATGGATTGTCTTTGAAATGGGGGAAGAAATGAGGTAGCTTGGGACTGTGGATAGGAAGGACATATCTGAAATAAGGGCAGCCTCTATCTGTCTTGAATAAGCAAAATACAAAGGAAGACAAGGAAATGGGTTGAGAGAACCTTATTTGGCATGCTAAAGAGCATCAAATTTATCAGGCATGTAGATGTGAGTGAGCTGAGGATTGACACTGGCCTGAGGTCTGGAAGGTAGATTTCTTTACACCCCAGCAGATGCACAGTCTCAGGAAAGACAGAGAAACAGCAGCCCCTGCTGTTGTTTGCCTCCTTATCGGTATCAGCAAAAATGAAGAAACACTAATAATAAAGCTAGAATAACAGACAAAAGGCAGAAATCACACTATTCCAGTCTCCCACAGCCTGGAGAATAGTATGGGCTGCATCACAGGATGATTGTGGACACGAGTGGAAAAGGGGACACATAGGATATTAAGGAGAAGACAGGCAGAGTTATGGGTTGATGGGGAAGATTTGTTTTGCAGCAGTGAACAGATAGGGGCTGAGGAAAGAGTAGGCCAGTGGAGGATCTTGAGAGACCTCAGGGAATGGAGAATATGTTGTGTTCCCATTTGAAATTATCCTGCCAGAGCAATATGGAGGCTGTCTCCAATTTGCAAATATGGTAGCTGATCCTCAGAGAGATGAATAACTCATCCAGGGAAGTGACGGTCTGGTCACTCTTATAAGCCAGGTGCATTTGGATACTTTACCCAGGGTTGCAACATGTTGGACCTGAGGCTTCTAGGGTGATAAGACTGTCAGTGTAGGGAAGAAAGGGTTTCCAGGCCATTTCAGTAGACTACCTTGGTGACAGCATACCTAGCACTGTGAACATTCTGATGGCCTGAGAAGTGAAAATTGTTACTAAGTGTGATCAGTGGGTCTAATGAATATAGGTGGTAGTAGCTTTAAAATTTAGTCAAGATATGTCCCTTAGCATCTTTTAGTAGATATCTTAAGGGGCTGAGGGAACCCCAGCTCTTTGTGAATGCTTCCTCTAAAGCTTCTCTGAAAAGTCTTAACTGAGCAGAGTTGTCTGGCTATACATACAAGATTCAAGATGGATGGGGCTAGTTACTGTTATGGACTTTCTTTTGTTAGAAATAAAACAAGACAAGACCATGCACCCAGAATGTGGAATTTGCATATGTCTCAGGGGCCAGGAAATGAGAGCAGGGCATCAGGGGAAATCCCTCTGCAGCTCCTTGTGAAGGTCTCTTAGTACAAAGTTTCAGTAGAAAGTGACAGAGTGCTTCAGAGGAATGCACTGCTGCACAGGTCTCCTGTGTTCACTTTTGGAAGAGCTGGGTAGTGAGATCATTTCAACTTCTGATAGCTGCCTGTGTTTAGACACCAGCTATGACAAGGGCATATGTAAAACAAATCAAATGTCCCCCTGGACAGATGCTCACTCTCTGAGGGTCAAATGCAAATCAAATTCAAACTCATGGAAAAATTCCTCAAGGGACAGGAGCCCTTGTGGAAAGTGGCATATGGCACCACAAAGTTTGTATAAACATGTCTTTCTCCACTTCCTTCTTTCTCAAAATTCACCACATTGGAACGTTCTCTGCTGTAAAATGATATTCTGTCTTCCCACCATAATATTTTTTGGAGTGAATGATAGCATAAATAATGTAAATAACAATTATCTCTTCAACATACAGAGAACATGCTTAATTTGTAGTACTTAAAACTATCTCCAACGTGAGTTAGTCCTCCATATGAAAGAACTATGCTTTGTATGAATGACATATATACTAGATATACAATTGGCTGTATACAACATATTCCTTTCTACTACAAAGGTGTAGATCAGTTGTTTCAATTAAAATTTCTTTTGCATATTTTTAGTTAAACAAAACAATGTTTCGTTATGACATTTTTATATGTGCTTGCCATTGTACTTTGTTCCTTTTCACTTACATCCTTTGTCAGTTTTGTTCCCTTTCTCTCTTTCTTGTATTCTTCTGCCCCCACTAAAGTAACTGTTTAAAGTTACGTCAAGTATAGATGCATATATATTTAAATCTAGAGTCTACACACTTACTTAAATGTGAAAATCTGTGTCTAGGTTGAGCCATATTGAATTCTACTGTGATTGAGACTGGGGGCTTAAATCAAGCTCCTGACAATGCTACCTAGACTTCATTTTCTTATTTTGGGTGCCAGGCAACCTTTAACAGTTATCAATTCACAGCATGTTACCTAGCAACAAACCCAATTTACACAAAAGCAATCAGAATGAGATCATGTTTTAGGACAGTAGTTCTCAATTAGAGGGAGGGAAAACTGAAAACATCTGATTTCGAGCCAACATATTTCTGATTAGTGTTCTGTAACACAGCTTGTTTTCCTTAAGGTCTGAATTCATTAACATGCGAGTTCAAGGGAGGTAGCAGATCTTGTAGAATCTGTGAAGTAAACACTTGTCAAGAGGCAGATAATAATTGTTCTCCTCTTTTGGTCTAAGGAAGATAAGAGTAGGAAGAGAAGACCATGTTTGGATCTGGAGTCATTAAGATTTTGTTGTATTGTTACTAACAAGAATTTTGGTGGACATTATAAAACTCAGGTTGGGGGAAAGGTTATCTTGGTATAAAATGAGGTCTACTGTGAAAGTGGAGCAGAGAGAAAATGATGGATTGAATCGTGTCCACAGTAACCTGATGATGGTGTCAGATGAGGAAGAACTGGCCAAAAGAGAGTGGAGCAGGGAAGGAGGACAACCACGAAGTGATCCTGGCCCCTTAAGTAAGATGGGAGGGTTTGGTGCTTCAATTCTGTGCTGGGTCAAGTGAGATGAAGCCTGATAACTGACCTTTGCTTTGCTACATAGCCACAATTAATGAACTTTAAAAAAAGAAGTTTAGGGGTGGATGGAGGTCTTTCTAGGTTGTTTAAGGAGAGAAGGCAGAGGAAGATAGTAAAAACACATTTTCTCAGCCTTTTTTTTTTTCAACAGGAGCAGAAAACTAGAATGATGCCATATTGGACAAGTGAGATTACAGGATAATAGGAACTGTAGCATCATGTCTGTCACTGCTGATAATGGGCCAGAAGAGAATGAATGACTGGATGAATGAATGGATGGAGCTAGAGAGGAGACTGCTTGATGGTACATTGCTGGTTATGGGGCAGCTAAGGGACCTTGTAAAGAAGCTAAAGATCATCTCTGTAGAGAGCATAGTTGATGCAGCAATACAAGGTAGTAGGAGGCAAGGCAGAGTGTCTGGAACCTTTATCAGCTTTCAGCATTATTTTAGAGTTAAGTGTGCCTACACTGGGAATTGTTCCCCATGCTGTAATTTTCTATTTGGAAGGCAGAGGCTATATGAGCAATTAGGAGCTCAAAGTCATTCTCTGTTTATAATACATTCGAGATTAGCCTGGGATACATGAGAACCCCTCTCAT
Organism: Rhabdomys pumilio; assembly: GCA_030674055.1. Classification (NCBI taxonomy): domain Eukaryota; kingdom Metazoa; phylum Chordata; class Mammalia; order Rodentia; family Muridae; genus Rhabdomys; species Rhabdomys pumilio. Next base: position 58,391,213 of record JANHMN010000007.1, read on the forward strand.
GAATACATACATGGATAAAGATAGAGATGCAGATGAAGATATGTGTTTGAACAGAAGTTCCCTGAACAAGTGAACAACAATTCTACTAGAAATGTAAATTCTTAATCAAAGCTCCCAGTGCCAGGTATGGGATGTCTTTCTGTGAGTTATCTGTCAGGGATATCCTAGAGGTCCCTAAAACAATGGCGACTATTGCTACAGCTCATAGACGCTCACAAGGACTAGATGGCAAGACTCCGTGTTTGAAGACACTACATTAATTGGTTGCAGGACACAGAGAAGTGAAGTTGAAACTGAAATCCTCCACTCTCCTGACTAGCATTCATAGTGCTGGAGAGTGCAACTCAAGCTGCTTGGGAAGAACAGTGTCTTATTTAGCATGAAACTTGAGAACTACAGTACCAACTTGCCAGATAAGCCATGGCCATTGTACAGTAGTAGCATGATGGCTATGGGGATAACCAACCACTTTTCTTCTTGGAGTTCATGTCTATTCCACAGGAGGGAATTTATGCCTGAATCTGGAAACTGGAAACCTTTTGAAGAGTCCATGCCTAGGGAGGTCATAGACCCTATAGGAGAATCTCATACTGTTGTTTCGTTAAATGGATATGGTGTCAAACTGCTTTCTAAACATTTGTTTTTATGCCTGTAGAGTGGTGCTGTTCTCAGCCATGGGCAAGGAAGCCTCTCTTTGCAGTGGGCAAGGGCAATGCAGAGACTCATAACTAATCAAAGGGCTGAGAATTAGTGGCTGTCAAGTGCTCAGTCCCATATTCGATGTTTGTCTTATCTCTCCCAATATAAAGAAGCATCGAAGAAAAGAGCACAGCAGAATACAAGAAGGGGAAGACAGGAAGTGTGTGCCATGAAATGCTGTCATCTGAACTCCCAGCAGCTGTGGCTACCTACATGAGACTTACACAAAATGATGCCTGTCAACATTTTACCATGAATATGGGAGGGGTTCATGAGGCCCTACTCTTCCTGAAGGAGATGTAGGAAATTAATGGTTGCTGGAGAAAGGGGAGTTATTTTTCTCAGCAGTAGCCCATGTTCCAGTAAATAGCACCCCCTCTCACTCCTGCTCATGTAGGCAACCCTAACTAAACTTGGTAGACCTAAACAAACAACAGAAACAAACAAAGGCAAAACAACCAAACAAATAAGGAATCAAAAAGCAAAAAATCAAAAACAAAACAAAACAAATACCACATGAAAGTAAGAAGAGACTTGCTAAAGGAAGAAGAGGTTCTATGGAAGGGGGAGAAGAGGAAGTAATGGGGTACGCAGTCCAACAAAATACATTTATAAATGCACAGAGTATCAAGGAATAAATAAACAAAGGAATGTAAGCAAAATGATTTTGTTGATAACCATGGACTTTAGGCTAAAGGGAAGAAAGCTTTAAGGGATTGAGAGAGAATGAAAATTGAGTTTTCTCTAGTGAAAGGATTGCAGGGTCTACAGTCGAAATGTAGATGTAGTCAGTAAACAATGTGGAGAAGTGAGATTCTAGAGGCAGGGCTGTGTGCTTGGCTGGGAGTAAATGCCATTAGTGGAGGCAGAGAGGGGCTAGGCTATGTTGCATGTGAAATTCCTAAGAATCCCAAGAAGGTAAACCTAGGAGCAGGTCAGCCTAAGAATACACCCAGGATGGGCATATGGCAGCAATATGGTAGCAGTGTCAGTTCCTAGTGACCTGGTGTCAAGGCTAACAGTTTTAGAGAAAGTGGGAAAAGACTGAAGTCATGATGAGTCACCTGCCCTACAACTAGACCTAGAAAAAGAGGGTGTATGACAGATATAAGACCTGACTCAGGGCCATTTGTTCCATCTTATCTAGGCTTCATTGTGTGGCCTCCCCTTTCCTGAGAGAACAGGAATTTTTTATATTATGTTTTGCATATGTCATTCATTTCTCTCCAAGTCCTGGCAACTGTTTTACAACTTTCTTTGGAACACGCTACTCAAACATTGCCACCTTGCCAAATCTCACTGTCCATCTGGCCAACTCTTTCTGCTGCGTCCTTTAAAGTCAGAGGGCATCCCAGCAGAACCTGGGACTTAGCTTCTTTGTGTTTCATTGTAATTTCTTATCTGGCTTTTCCACCTGACTCTGAGTCTTTTGAATCACAGACAAAATTTGATTTATTTTTCAGCACCTAGTAGGTAGGTAACAGGTGCCATGCATTGTACAGGTTCAATAAACTTTTGCTGTATAAATGAATGAATAATTGAAGAGAAGTTTCCAAACACATTTTTGGCACATACCTGGGACTTGATATGAGAAAAAAAAATCCTTTCCAGTTCCTGTGCTGCTTAGCTATGTTCTTATTAGGGAGATTTCCTGCTCACTTTTTATGAGAAATCAGAAATTTAAATTAATAGGAATTATCCATTTTCTTTTGAGTTGTCAAACTTCCATAATTAGAAAAACATTAGCCTTTGAGTCATCTTGGACTTTGAAATCAAAGGAAACAAAACAAAAGAAAACAAAACACTTGGACAATGCTTACAAATGGTTTACTTTTCTCTGATATTATGTCTGCTCTTAACATGTTGGCATGCCCTAAAACCAGCAGGTTAGGAATGACCAGGCTTTGCAATAGAGTCCCACTTCAGCTCCAGAGGAAGGCTTTCATACACTGTCCTCATACAATACCCAAGGGCCCAACAGTCCTTACAATATGGCTTTACTTGGAGAATAGTCAAATCTCTTGACTCCACTAACATTAGCTGGTATTGTATTCATTGATTTAAATGCCTGGGGTACAGTTATCAACAAGGTCCACCCACAAGGGATCCAGGGAATGCAGATATGTGATACACGTCCTGAGCATTATCCATAGAAGAGATAAACAATAAGCACTTTGCTATAAGCACATGCAAGTTTGAATGCAATTGAGAGTCTTAAACTTGTCTTCTTGTTGATCTTCTTTGCCACCTCATTTGTCATTAATACACACTCAAAGGGAGTTAATGGGATTCTGTCCTTCATTGTGTTAGAATGACCCACATGGAAAGTTGGTAGAACACAGAGTTCAGGCACTTGATAAACTGAACCATCCTTTCTCTGCCTTCCTGCCAGGGTCCTCTAAACCACGGTGACACCTAGAGAACAATGCTTTATTTAGTCTGGCCTGAGATTGGGTAGAAATTTAGCAGGCAGGAAGTATTCTCTGAGTCTTGGATTAAACACAAACTGCCTTGGCTCTTGGCTGAAAACTAGACAGTAAGAAGCTGATTCGAGCACTTTCCGAGCGTCAGGCAGTAAAGATGAGAAAGAATGAAACTGACAAGAAAAATTTCCTTATTCATCAGACAAGGAAGTCGTTGTCATTCACTTGCTGCTTTCCTAGGAATCTGGAAGTGTTCCAGGAGCCAAGTGTTCTGGAAGCTCAGCTGTGTGGAGCGCTTGTGATTCTCCTGTACCCTGCACCTGACTGGCAGCCTTCTCCTTCCTTGCTGCAGAGTGACCCTTACATTGTAGGCTGTCAGGAAGTGCTAAGGGAGGCCTGTCACTCATAAGGAGGGATGCCACTCTTGCTGGTTAGAAAATATTTAAATGGAAAGACTTCAAGTAAATAATGAGAATATGTAGCCATCGTGTGGCCTTTAACACATAGTGGTGTTGGGACTGTGTGAGAAGAGAGGTAAGAGTAGGACCTGCCACATTAAAAGTCTTTCTGCTGGGCAACTACTCCAGAGCATGGGGCCTGCTATGGAGTGTGGCTGATGTATCCAGTGTTGTACCATTGGAGAATACAGACTTTCCCTCTCTTAGCAGCTCCCAATTACAAATGTCTTTGTGGTTGGGAGGCGGGAACTTTAGGCCCACTTTCCCCTCTCCATTCTGAGGTTTTGTCTGGGTTGAACCTGTGCAGGTCTTCTACATGCTGAATCTGTCTCTGTGAGTTCATATGTGCACCAGTCCTCTTGTGTCTGAAAGGCATTGCTTCCTTGGAGGCATTCCTTACCTCTGGCTCTTAAAATCTTGTTATTCCCTCTTTTAAATAGATTCCTGAGCTTTGAGGAAAGGAATTTGACATCCCATTTAACCCTGAGTGTTCCAAAGTCTCTTATTCATTGTATACTGTCCAGCACAAAAAGGACTCCATAATTTTGTGTGTGTGTTTTGTTTTGCTTTTGTGTTTTTTGCCTTTTTGAATTTTTATTTGATTGTCTGATTATCTTTTTCAGAAAGGAAGAAAAATATAGAGTTCTGTGGATAGGAAGTTGGGAAGGATCCAGAAGGAATTGGGGGAGGGAAAGGAATATGATCAAAATATATGAAAAAATATCTAAGGAAAATAATACAAAAACATCTTTTGCCAGTTTTCTGAAATCTAGAAATCTCAAGACTGAAAGACAACTGAAGAATTATTCTAATGCTAATGATAATTGACGATTTCTACTTGGCACTGGGCATCATTACAAATTCACGATTATATAGTCGGTTAGATGGGGTCATAAAAATTTCATGTAGAGTGGCCCAGAGAGTTCAAGGCCTCTGGCAAACCCTGGGGCTTTGTTCTGCTAATGGACTGTTTTCCCTATTGTACTAGAAGAATGCAGCCCCTTCTTTGCAGGAGACCTGAGTGAAAAGAGAGGAGATGCCTCTCTAGAGAGTTGAGCAGAGTGCTCTACACATAGTGCTCAGTCAGATACCATGACTAACATCATGCTTGATTCAATGACATGGTATCATCTGTCCATCTGGAAGGGCAATGCTACTATGCCTAGCACACCTAACTCTTGACATAAGACCCCTATATGGTTTATAAAGATCCCAGGCACTGTAAGCCATTATACATTATGTAAAACCCAGAGAAAAGCTTTCTGGTGTTCAGGGAGAAGAATGAGAACATCCTTGTTTTTCCAGAACTCTTGATGAAGTAGAGCTAACTCAGCATCAAAACAAGCCAGCTCGAGTTCTCTCTGGAGGCATGAAGAGGAAGCTCTCCCTTGGTATTGCTTTCATGGGCATGTCAAAGACCGTGGTCCTGGATGAGCCAAGCAGTGGGGTGGACCCTTGTTCCCGTCGCAGCCTCTGGGACATTCTACTCAAGTATCGAGAAGGTAGGTGGTGAGACTCATTCCACTTTCTCCACAATGCTATTCTTGGGAAAAGGTTGTGTTGTATATATGAAGCAAGTCATATTACAATTGAGGATGCATGATAACATTTCAGAAGAAGTAAAATATTCTGATATTTTATATGTTTGTTCACTAATATATTTAGAATACCTTCTTTGTGTTTGATCTCTTAACTCAGTATCAGCAGTTGATACTATTAATGAGCTATAGTTATAGATGATGTCATTTGAAATTGGTTTTGCCCAAATTATGTTCATTTTAGAAGCATGAAGAATGAGAGGATGCAATTAGAGGTCACCAAGGACAAAGTTTCCTGAGTTAGTCAATGTTCCACTGATGTGACAGGCAGTCAACTTAGGAAAAGCCTGTTTGGGCTCACGGTTTCAAACCTTCTAGTAAATGAGTGGTTAGTTCTCGTTCTAGGTTACTTACCTGTTACTGGGCCAAAGGCAACCTTGGAAAAAAAGGTTTATTTTAATGGTTATCACATACTTCCTAGTTGTAATCTATCATTGAAAAAAGTCAGAGCAGGAACTCAAGACAGTAAACTGGAGGCAGGAACCATGTACAAACATGGTTTTCTGACTCATTCTCTGGATAACTTCTTACTTTCTCTCTTGTTCAGCTCAGGACCACGTGCCTAGAGATGGTTTGGGAGTCCACAGTGGGCTGAACTATCTCATATCAATCATCAATGAAAACAATTCCTCACAACCATGCCCATAGCCCAGGCTGATGTAGGTCATCCTGAATTGAGGTTTCTCTTCTCAAAAGACTCTAGGCTCTTCAAAGTGACAGTGCTAGCTATGGACCCATGGCGGTTCAGTACATTACAGTAGATGGAGTAAGATGATCACCTTATGATGGCAGAGAAGCAAAGAGGAATCCAGAAAAGACTGGAACCGAGGGCCTAACTTCCTTCTACCAAGTCCTATTTCTTAAGGTCCCAGTATTTCTCATTAGCAATAGGCCTTTACTATATAGACCTTTGGAAGATTTTTGAATCTAAATGATAGCACTTAGGTCCTTGTATTATATGAGGAAGCTGAGGCACGGTGACATGGCTGACTGACTCCATATGTCTTTTGCTATAGCTTACTTGCTATTACAAGCATTGGATAGACAACTTCTGCTTTACATCATCTGTTTCTATACTCCAGGCAGGTTAGAAGTACTGCAATAGGCGTTTCATATAGAAACCTCCTTTGAACACAACATTCGAAACAGGGAGGCACATCTCAGGGCTGATGGAGGACTATCAAAACTTCTGAGGCAAGATTAAACACAATCTTATAAAATGTTTATTTCCCTCCCTTTCTCCTTTCCAAGCATATTACTGTACTGCAGCTTGATTTAAAACTCCAACTTTTTCAGGGGTAGATCAGGATTTGACTTGGAAGAAAACCAAGATAAAAGAACAATCTAGAACCTATCCTTTTCTTTAGCATATAGGCAGCAGTTCTGTTCCTTCTACAATTCTGAGGCATAACAGAAGGTAAACAGAGTGAGAAGCTTGGGGGTAGAACCAGCAGATTCGGCTTTGTTGTCCCATGTGTTCTTGCTTTAGCGTGAGTGACTGTATGGGAAGAATTTAGGTCCAGTCTTTGGAGCTGGATCAGAGGTCAAAATGCTGAGTAGAACTCAGCCCCAGAGAAGCATCAGGATCTGGTGTGCTCACTCTTCCCTGACCCTCAGCTGCAACACCAAGAGGGAGCCAGAGCTTGTGAGAGATGCTAGCCTTGAAGCTGTCTTGCTGGAGGCCAGAGCATTTTCAGAGTCTGCAGCCAGAATTCCTGAGATAAGCTGGAGGCATAGCAGATGAAGCACTCTGGTCTGACTCCTCTAGGAAGTCCCTGCTCAATCTACAAAGGCTGGGAGTAAGAGGATGGTGCCTATTGGTCTCAGTCATCACACAGACCAAAAGAGATGAGATACTTTTCACCCCTAACCTTAACTGTTCCTCCAGCCTCTTTGCTTCATTTACCTGTGTGCCCTTTGGGAAGAAGGCTCCAAAATGAGAAAATGTGAAGCTCTGATGAAAAACATTGGTTGCAGCTTATAGGCACTGATTAAAATTTGAGATTGGATTCCTGACTTTCCTGCCACTTTGAGTGGGAGCTGAGAAAGAAGATGGATGAGGGTTAGATAAATGGATTATAATGACCCTGCTCTTGTGGATTGTCCAAATTAAACATGGTAATTCCACTCCTATTGTTTGATTTAAAAATCAGAAGATAGAATCATTCTTAATATTCATATTAACTATATTTTAACAATTTATAATTTTTCTTCAAAATTTTTATTGGAAAAATTCAAATTTATATATATAGAAATTATATATATATATATACATATATATAATTTCAAATAAACTCATCCATTGCATTTCCAACTTTACACTTTAAAAAAGATAGCTCACTGAGTCCATCTAATGCTATGCACATATGTATGAGTGTGGTGTCATCTACTGCAACATAAACAACTTTATATTAGTCATTCCCTAAAGAAAAATGACTATACCTCCCCCAACGACTGCAAGTAATTATTTGGGAACCCTCTCCTCGCTCCATTCTGGAATTTGTCTTAATTTTTGAGAGTTCCATACATGTATATGATGAAATAGTATATGTACTTCACCTTTTCACTTCCAACCCCTTCTGTGTACTCCCCAACATGCACCCTCCCAACTTAATGTCATTTTGTTGTTGCTGTTTGCTTTATAACCCATTAAGTCCAGTTAGAACTGCCCAGAAGTGCATAGCGCTGGAACCATCCACCAGAGCATAGAAGATCATGTAATGGCCATCTCCTCAAGAAGGGATTATTTTTCCTCCCTCATCAGCAACTGTCTTGAATTTATGCAGGCAGCCACACTGCTGTGGGTACATATGTGTAACAGCCATGCAGTGTCCAAAGGATGCCATTTCACAGTTTTCACCTCCATCCTTTAGCTCTTCCTTTCTTGAACGCTTAGCTGATGGAAGGTTTAAAGTTTAAATAATCAGAATAAACAGATGCCATGCAAGTCTGAGAACAAGACTGTCTTCATTAAACTCTGCTGTTACGCCCCTTTGTTGTTTAACAATGATTATTTTTATCTTTGGAAGACTCCTTTGGAACTGGTGTTGTCCTGATTGAAGTATAAAATTAATAGTCTGTAAGAAGATTAGCTAGAGAGTAGTAAAAGGCAAACATGTCTTCAAAAATGAAAATGTATAGCCATTCCTGTAAACAACCTCAAAGCTTCTGGCAACTGGCAGAGCTTTGTGAGAAAGATTTAAGACTGTGAAAACAAATGTTAGCTGCCGAGTAGAAAAGAGACTTTCCATCAGAACACTGTGTGCAAGGTGCTCAATCTATTGGGAATCTGTTGTGTGTTTCTTGCTTTATAGTGAGCAATGTGAGCTTTTGATCAGTCTTGGTGCCAGCATTTCAGTGTGTCCTATGGGAAGATCAGTAATGAGGCAGAGACAGCAGTCCAAACTGGTATATTATAACCACATGCCTAGACCAGGTTTCAGACTGCCTGTACATTTCCTTTGTGAGGTTGGAGAGATGGCCATCTTATTCTCTGTTGCAAAAGGAGACTATCTTACCAGCTCATAGGTCTCTCTGTCTCTGTCTTTGTCTCTCTCTCTCTCTGAAACACCAAACATTAAATGTATTTTTAACATAGTACTATTTTTATTGACCATTTGGAAATTTCACATAATCTACCCAGTCACATCCATTTTCCAGTTTTCCCAAGTCCACCCTTGTGACCTTCCTCAAAACAAAGAAGAAGAAAAGTAATAAACAAACAAACAAACAAATAAACAAAACAAGTCTAATTTCTTCCCCACTCCAAACCCACCAGAAGCCATCAACTTTGAAGAGTTATATATACTTCAGCACCCCTATTTTAAAAGTTTCCTTCAGTGGCATCCTGTTTAAACTGTTTATTTTGGGGGGAAGGGTGAGGGGAGAGGTTGACACAAAAGTTTTCTATGTCTCTTATTCTCAACTGTGAGTCTACACTCATCAATACCACTGCAGATGAAATGCTTTCTTTCTCCAAGGAGTCAACAAACTGTTTGCAAAAGTGCATGGCTCAGTATTTGGTGTGTGGATTCTCCATATACGACAGGGCTTTATCATTTTAAAACTACATAACAGGGGAATTCTGGAAATGCAACTTTGGAGAAGAACTTCTGGATAGGGAGGGTTGCACCACCAGAACCAGTACAATAAGCTAATGGTTCGGAAGAATATCCTTTGAGAGTAGAACAGCTTCTCAGGTTCCCATAACATCCACCAGAGGCCATCATGGATCAAATATCCATGACTGTGATCTAAATTCTTTGGGAATTACTTATTTTTTTTCAGCTTTAGTAAAATGTAGTTGACAAATAAAAACTGTCCATATGGCATGATGTTTCATATTTATATGCACAAAGAAGATTAAACAGAGCTAGTTAACATGCCCATCACCTTACAAACATATATGGCTTTGGTGTGTGTGTATATTTAGTACTGAAAGACGAATCTCTCAGTAATTTTCATAATGAGTACCTATAGCCACTGTGTTGTGTAAGAGATCTGAAAATTACTAAAGTTTGTGTAATTTAGCCAATGTCTCTCTGTTTCTCTTTCTGTTCTCTAAGCCCCTTACGGTAGGTACTCTTTTGTCCTTAATTTTCATTGAGAATGTGGGCTAAGTAGACTTTTGTTTTTAGGCTATCGTATTGTATGGTGACATGCAGCTGAACTGCATGATAGCTCTAATCAAAGTAACTTGTCTGCCTCTGATGATCCTAGGTCAGACAACGAGTATATTTTCTTAGTGTCCAGGGACTAGAAGACAAAGATATTGTCCGTGGTCTTTATAATACATCTATTTATATCAATAATTGGCACTGGGCACTTCATTCTCTATTGTTCTTTGCACTACATTCCATTGTTTCTTTCTAGGTGGACTCTAAAAATTAACTGAAAGCCAGATACCGTGGCTTGCTTCCCAGCAATCCTAGAGCTGAAATAGAAATATTGCTGTAGTCTTGAAGTTAGCCTGGTCTACATAGTGATCTCTAGACCACTTTGGCTATCAACTGAAATACAACTCAAAAGTAAAATTAAAAAAAAAATCAAGCAACTGTAGGACTGTAGGTAGTTGTCTGCTGAAAAAACACAGAGAGTTCCTCACACCAGCCTTGGATAGCTGGCTGGGAACACTTTGGTTCCTCCAGGGGGAAGTTAGGCATGGTTGCTGTGGCTCCACTGTTTCTCATGGCGGGGCCTCAATGACACATGAGAAAGTCCATGGGTTTTTACAGGCTTTAATGCCATGGGGGATGGTGGGTGGATCTGGATGTACCCCCCTAAAACCCAGGGCAGTCCTGAGTTAAATAGCAGGGAGAGAGGGGGGAGGGGGCTGGGGAAGTATGCTTAATTGACTTCACCCTCTGGCCTTCAGGTACCTCATTAGTGTGTAAATCTCTCTAGGGCCTGAGGTCTGTGACTGAAGGCCTGGGAGCAGAACTGAACTCCTGCTGTCCAGTGTCCAGTAAGGTTCCAGGGTTCCAAGCTCTTGCTTGACCAAGCACCCAGCTGCTTTTCACAGCCCACTGCCCCACAAGCAACAATAAAAACAACCCCAAAAAAAGAACAAATGAATAAGACTTTTGACCTTTTAATTCTTCTCATTTGTTTTCATATTTCAAAATATTTCATATTTTCATACTGAGAAACATGAAATTAAGTAGACTTAGAATCATTTGTCATTCTCTATTTAAAAACTTGTTCTTGAAACCAAAATCAATGAATATGCTAATTTTATTTGATAGGCCAACTAAATGATTTGACCCAATGGTGAAAGTAGCTAAAAGCAAGAACATATATTTATATGGGTGAAGTAACTTTCCTCAGATACCTTTAGTGCCTCTGGCTTCTGTTCTCCTAAGGTAAACCAGAGTCTTTTTTTTTTTTTTTTAATCTCCAGAAGGAAAGGTGATAAATTCTCAAATTCACTGTAGACACATGTAAGTTTAACATGTGTTTCTGCAGGAGGAAGGCACAGTGCTGGACTCAGCCATATCTCTCTATAGGAAGGCTGGTGACTTAAGCTTCCACCCCTAGCTACAACATGTGTCTCCCACATTCGTTGGGAACAGGGATTCTGAGTGATTTCTAGCATGAAGTGTGTGTTTTGATGCGATTACATCTAAGCCCTAAAAAATGAAGCTACTAAATTCAGGGCCTTTATTTCATATCATGTGAAACCAGCAGCATACGAAAATAGCTATGATGACCTTTTGGGATACTATAAAGGACACATTTTAGAATCTTTAATTCTCAAAAGTAGACTTGGCTAGGTTTTTACACAGCACCACTCTAGCCCCTATCCCTCCAATTTAAAACACTGGTGATCTTTTAATCCTGTCCCAATCCACCATTGGTAGGAAAGAGCCTCTGTAATGCTGGTTCTGATGTGTCATGCACTTGGCCGCAGGTCGGACAATTATCTTCACAACCCATCAC
>JANHMN010000007.1:58403981-58439822 GCA_030674055.1 Rhabdomys pumilio
GTTGCAGAGCATTCGGAACCACTATGGGCACATGGGTCAAATGTAGGCTCACCAGGTTAATCTCTATTGATTTATGACTTATAAAATAGAAGAAAAGAGGACTCAGCTGGTAAACTGTTTGTCTTGCAAACATGAGGCATTGAGTGAGATCATCAGAACTTCAGTAAAATGCCAGGTTTGATGACATACACCTGCAATCTGCCACAACAGAAGAATTCCTGGTGCTCACTGGCCAGCCAGTCTAGCCTAATTAATTGCTTCAGGTTCAGTGAATTTTAAAGGAGATAGACAGTTTTCCTGAGAATGACTCTTGAGGTTGTCCTCAGGCTTTCATAGTGGTGCACATATACATATGTGCACAAACACATATATTTAAAAAGAAGAGAAAATATGTAACACTTCATTGAAAATGCTCTCTCCTGCTTGAATGTAGCAGTCCACTCTTGGTTTTGAAACAGAATTGTGAAAGGATACATTAATGAGTATATTATTCAAGAACTCAGTGTTTGGAGTGACCTTATTGCTTTCTAACCTATTTTTCTTTCTGGTAGCCCTCTGTCTTAGAAAGCCAGGAGCCCAAGGATGTGGCTCGTGTTACATCGCTGATACAGGTCTATATTCCACAAGCATTTCTCAAAGATAGCAATGGAGATGAGCTGATCTATACTATCCCCAAGGATGCAGACAAAACCCGCTTTAAGCATCTCTGCCAGGCTCTGGATCAGAACTTACAGCATCTGCACCTGACGGGGTATGGGATCTCAGACACCACGTTGGAACAGGTACATGCTCATAATTTCATAAATATACATTCATAGTTTATGTTTCCATCACCAGTTCCATATTCAGCGAGATGTGGCTAAATGGAGAAAAGATGGAAGCCGTTGTGTTTGTTTATTATTTATTTTCAAGCCCTGATTAGGAGATTATGACAATCACCTTTCCTGTTGCTGTGATCAAATACCCATGGCAAAATTAACTTAATGGAGATTTATTTATTTATTTTAAACTTAAGGGTTTATTTTGATGTACAATCCCAGGATGTATGGTCTACAATTGAGGGGAAGCCATGGCAACAGCAGGTTGAGGCAGCTGGTACCATTGCACCCACAGTGAGAAAGGGAAGAGTGATGAATGCTTGTCCTCAACTAGCTTACTCCTTCTTATTCATCCAGAACCCAAACCCAAGGAGCAGAGTAACTCACTTTCAGGATGGGCCTATCCATGTTAGTGATCCTAATAAAGATAGTCTCCCAGAAGCACTTACAGAGGCCCATTTACCTAGAGATTCAAGATTTCATCCTATTGATAGCTGAGATAAATTGTCAAAGTCATGCATATTAGGAGCCCAAACCAGGTTTTAACATACTCCACTGGTGACTACTTTTAAAACAAATAGCATTCTTATATTTGAGACCTGAGGTGGGTTTGTTCTGGAATCTGTAGATGACCAGTCAGTATTCAGTAGTTAAGATGTCTAACTCCTCTCCATGGACTTCAGTTTTGGAGCTATGTTCACATACTGGGTAAACAAATGTCAGATGCTCTATCACCTACATGGTATTGAATGCTGGCCTGCTTGCTTCCTGTCATACTCTTTATTCTGCTCCCTCTTTACTCTGATACCTGACATTGTCAGTTCCTGAGACTGAACTGAGAAAATCCACTACTCAGTGCTGTCTCATCAGAGTGGCCAGACGGGGGTTTGCTTGTATTTCCTATGAAAAAAAAAATGCTGGGCTATTAAACCTAATAGAAGACAATCCTTATATGTGTCTGTAATATTACCTCTACATGTGCGCTACAGGTAAATTTAATTTTACTTTGCTAATTAGCTATAAAAAGTGCTGTGCATTAAAAACTAACAGAAGAACAGAAAATTAAAATTGAGATAGGCAAGGAAGCACTGTGATAGCCTCTCTAATTTAATTTACCAGTTTCATGAATAATACTAATGCCCAATTATTTTTCTTTTTTCCTCTCCTTTCCTCTCTTTTCCTCTCCTCTCCCCTCCCCTCTCCTCTCCCCTCTCCTCCCCTCCTCTCCTTTCCTCTCTCCTTCCCTACTCCCTCCCTCCCTTCCCTTCTCCATCTCCCTCTCCTTCTTCTCCTTTCTCATTCTCCTTGTCCTTTTCCCCTTCCCTTCCCTTCCCTTCCCTTCCCTTCCCTTCCCTTCCCTTCCCTTCCTTCCCTTCTTTTTCCTTCCCTTCCCCTTCCCCTTCCCTTCCCTTTTCCTTCTGTTCATTTCTCTTCCTTCCTTTCCCTTCCCCCCTCCTTTCCTTCATCTCCCCCTCTCTTTCTTTCTTTCTTTCTTTCTTTCTTTCTTTCTTTCTTTCTTTCTTTCTTTTCTTCCTTCATTCTTTCTTTCTTCCTTTCTTTCTTTTTGGTTGTTCTCAGTAGGCTTCATGAATCTGAGCCACATACATAAACTTTAGATGACTGTAAGAATTAAAATAGCCAGTTTTGTAAGTTAGATTGAACATTAGAATGGATTTAGGGGTTTGTGATCCCAAAGCCAATGCAGTCCATGAGAAATCACTCATTGTACACCTGTCTCCCTTCCTCAGCAGTAGTAATGTTAGTTCAGGAATCTATATTTTACTATATCCAGTAAACATAGTCCAGCAAATGTACATATTTGATATGGGGAGTGAGAAAGAGAGGAGAGAGGGGGGCAGGAGGGAGAAATCATACCTATTTTATATTATAGTGGATAGTTGTTATTATTCTACTTTGCTTTTATAAGTTGTTGCTGTTAATTTCTTATTTTGCCTACTTTATAAACCAGACTTTACCTTAGGCATGCATTAGGGAACAAAAGTACAAATGCAGTTTCTGTAACTATGGGTTTAAGTAATTATAGGTTGCAACGATTCAGAAATAGCACTGACTGTATTGAGCATATGCAGACTTTTTATTGTCATCTTTTCTCTGGAGATTAATATAGCAATTATTTTTCTATAATGGCTACCTTGTATCTGGCATGATACGTAGTCTAGAGATGAGTTGTTGTATATTATAGAATTGTCAATAGGTTAAATTTGAACCCTGTACCATTTTGTATAAAAGGCTCAGGCAACTCTGAATTTTACCCTCTATACTCACCCTCTATGAATACTCGATGACAACTATTTGAACTATTTGTCTGTAGAATTCAGGCATAAAGTAGAATTACAATATTGATTGTAGAATACATCCTCCATGGGCAAGGGAGGACTGCTCAAGTCCATAACTGAGAGTGGCCATCATACAATTTGTCTGAAGTTAATGTCCATACATGAGTATGAAACAAGAATATAGACAGCTTTGTAAGGTACCTGCTTTTCTATTTAGAACACCATTAAGTCTTTATAGATAGTATTAATTCTATTTCTGAGTGAGAAATCTGCACCTTGACTGGCTTTCTTTACCCTGAGTCACACATGGCATAAATGATGGACCTGTATGTGGACTGATGCTTTCTGGGAATGAATTGCATGTGTTGAAAATGGATGGTCTTGGCAGTGCTCTCTATTGTATTGATTAATAGGGCAAGAGAATGCCAGTTCCCACTGTCCCCACCCTGTCCTTTTTGATAAAGCAAGTAGAACATACAGAACGAAGAAAATATAAAACAGTCTAACAAATGCACATGGTGTCTATGAGCTGCTTTCTGGAGTCAATGATTGCTATAACCATGACCCCAGATCATGCTGGCTGTTTTCTGCGTTTGTTCCAGAAGCCTTTATACAAGTCCAACCTGGGAATAAAGTCTGAAAGTCTGACTCTCCACTGTTAAATCAGAGCTTTCCCCTTGTCCCCTCACTGCCCACTATCTTTTCTTCATGATACTTGTTCTGATAAGTTCTGTGATTCCTTTGAGATTGCCCAAAGAGATAGAGCCCTGGAGATGGGAGAACTATGCTTCCCTGCTACCCTCCAAACCACAGCTTAAAGAGTACACCATGTTCTGAGCGCTTGCCTAATGGGTATTTGCTAAATGACTCATGTTAATCTTCAGAGGAACAATGACAAAAAAAAAAACCCTGCACACATTCAGTATAAACATTGTGTTCTTTCTGAATAGGTGCAACCCGAAATTACTCAAACCCACAAATATAGAACCTATATTCACACATGTTTCAGAAGACATGGCTACCTTCTAAGACTAGTTACATTACAAAGAGCATCAGCGTCACTGTGGACAGTTCTGCTTCTAAATATTTATTTCATTTTATGTATACAGATGTGATGTGAATATATCCAAGTGTATATATGTGAACCACGTGCAGGCATGAACCCTGAGAGGTCAGAAGAGCATGTCAGATCCCCTGGAACAGGAGTTAAAAGCAGTTGTAAACTACCATGCAGAGGTTGAAAACTCAACCTGAATTCTCTGGACTTCGAACTATCTACATAGGGTTTGGGGCAATGGCTTTGTGGATAAGAGCATTTGTGGCTCTTGTAGAGAATTCAGAGGATGTGGGGAAAGGAACGTTTTTATACTGCCAAGAAAGTAAATTATGGGAGCCATTGTAGAAATTAGAGTGGAGGTTTGTCAAGACAACTACCATGTGATTCATCTGTATCACCACTGGAAGGACTCTAAGTCGTCATATCAGAGAGGTATTTGTGTATCTGTGTTTACCAAAACACTATCCACAACAGACAGATTGAGTTACTGGTATAGTGGCTCATTGATTGATGAATGTCTTTAAAAAAAATCTGTGGCAGATACACATATTGTAATTTGATTCAGGTGATGAAATTATGTTAATTGTAGGAAAATGGGTACAGCTAGAGATCGCTATGCTAAATAAAGACAAGGTATACCACGAAAGAAGACTTCATTTCCTCTAATATTCAGGATCTAGGCTTTAAAAACAGACTTGAAAGGGGGCATTATTTGGGAAGAGAAGGGGCACCAAAGAATAAATCGAGGATAGGAGAGGGTATATAGAATGAATTTAAGTATACAATTTATTTGAAAGACTATTTCATGAATTAATATGCTATTAAAATCTAAATCAATGAATAAGCAAACACACATACAAGAAATAAAACAATTTTCATAGATATTCTGAGTATGAAAAATTATGGTTACATGATTTGGGCAAAAGAGTCAAAATGGTAATGCCTCCTGTTATCTGTGGGGAAACTGTCACCTCTTTAGAGTGACAGTGAAATTAAATCATGTCCATGCTCCCAAGTTCACTTGACCCTCAGGGACTTTTGATAGATTAAAGCCTTCCCTGCACCAAAATAGAAGACCAGGGCATATCTGAGCCTTCTTTTTCTTTGATTGCATGATTCTGGATTGGTCAGTTGTATTGCCTGCAGGCAAGTTTACAGGCCTCTGGTTCCCTGAATTATATACTCAAATGCGGCTTAAACACCAACTGTCACCATTTCGAATGTTTGGAAAACAGTTCCAAGCACTGGACAAGAAGGCTAGGATTTGAATGGCTGGATGCTTGAGGCAAAACTTTGTCAGTTCCCTATAGATACAAAGTGCGGCCACCTTCAACCGTGGTTTCATAGTCTAGGTCTTTTGGATTGGAAGGTCAGTCTGTACTTAGTCTTCGCTGGTTTACTTGCTGTTTTGCTGTTTTGCATTACCTAGTACTGAGAAACTGAGCTCAGCTTAGGGCAAGCAGGAGACCTGTGCATGTTGGGGACGAGTCAGTTATTTTGGATGAAGAACTCTTATCATTAACATTACACATTCTCCTCAATATGCAGATACTTATCTACACTTACACCTATATTACAGGAAGAGTGGGCATTCCTTTCATGTAATTAGTATTCTACGTATATAATCAAAAAGGAGACTTCGAGAAGTTTGTTAATCTTTATCGGGAAGAAGAATGAAACTAGGAAATGCTTGCCTTTTATGTTTTATGAGTTAAAGTACTTTAAAACCACAAGGCAGGTCTTTGTCTTCTGGGTGGATGCTTGGCTCTGAGACGCTTGGTTAACTACTGTGGTTTAAGGTCTTCACTTCTGGGTGGAAGCTTAGCTCTCAGATGCTTGGGTGGCTACTGTGATCTATGTATCTATCTGTGCTACTACAAGGAGAGACCAAAGAAAGGTTGATAGGTATAATTTTCACTGAAAGGCATATTTATAAATAAGATAATTCTATGCTTTTAGTATGCATACTCCTCCTTTTCTCTTTTCTGTCAGACTCTCAGGTCTGCATGAGTTACGTGTGAAATTATAGTGGAGAGTCTGCTGAGGCTAGGAGAGCCAGCTCTGCTGGCTGCATGCTTGCTTTGCTTTTATTATTCATAGAAGCAGAATTTTTCTGGGTCACTTTTTTTTTTATAAGTGTTATTTTATGGAAAACTAAGGTAAATAAAAAAATCCACCATGGTGAGCTATAGAATGCTGAGGTCTGTGGAAACTGAAGCCAACGAGGACACAGTATTGGTCAATATTATATTATTACATCATCATTGTAGTCATCGTCACCACCACCACCACCACCACCACCACCACCACCACCACCACCACCATCACCATCACCATCACCATCACCATCACCATCATCATCATCATCATCATCATCATCATAGCTCTATGCTCTTAGAAACCTCTGTATGCAAGTCAGAGCCATGTTCTATGTTCTGTTTTCTTTCCCCACCTCTAGGGTAATCATGATGCAGACAGGGAGTCCATTCTGGATAGAGCCTGACAAGGTGCTTTTGATACTTTGTACTGAACAATGGGAAGAGTGGAGAGTGAGTGCTCCAGGTGCCAGTCTGGGACTTAGAGCAGTTGAATGAGAAGCCTGCTTCCACATCATTGCTTATACATGTGCTCACATGAAACAGTGGCTCCAGGCGCTCAACCCCCACCCATGAGACACTCACAACCACAATGTGAGATCACAATAAAAATCACAATGTGAGATTCAATGGGAAGAAATTTGGGGCATAGTGTGTCATTTCAGGATGATGCTATCCCCTTCCCCCCCTTTTTTGTCCAAAATAGATTTTTTTCTCACAGAATAGATCCTGATTGAACTTTCCCTCCTTTTATTCCTGCCAGTTCCTCCCCACCTCCCTTCCCATCCGGATCCATTTCTTTCTGTCTGTCATTAGAAAACAGATTTTTAAGGATAACAATAAAAGATATATATGTATATTTTAATACAATAAAACAAAACCTAACACATCATATTTGGACAAGACAAACAGAAAAGAAGACAAACAAGAAGAGCCACAAGGGAAAGACGTAGATGCAGAGACTCACGTGTTTGTCACTAAGAGATATCCCATAAAAATACTAAGCTGGAAGTGTTTTTATGAGTTATGTAGTTGTTTTCAGCAGTGAGCCTTTGCTGTCAGTTTGTTTAGAGCAATCTATAGATTTGGCAACAGCCTGCGTTGTTTGGGAGTTCCTACTGAACCTCTTTGGCCAACAACTCCATTAAACATAACCCAATCTAGATACTGGAAGCCTCATTTGGTGACAAAAATGTCCAGTTGGGGTTCTGGATACCCCATTATCTGGTGATTTAATTTAGATCATTTTCATATATGCAAAACTCTACAAAGCTTCCTTTTAATACTACCCTTCAGAACTCAGTTTTAACTGTCTTTCTCCATATGCCGTTTTTCATCCTCCTCTTCATCCCCCTTAACACTTGATCCTCCCATCCCAGTTCTCCTCACCTCATCCATTCATCTACCCATCTATTCACCTTTCCATCCATCCATCCATCCATCCATCCATCCATCCATCCATTCATTTACCCAACTATCTATCCATCATCCATCCATCCATCCATCCACCCATCCATCTACCCATCCATCTACCCATCCACCCATCCCTCTGTCCATCCATTCACTCATTCATCCACCCATCCATCCACCCATCCATCCATCCATTTCTCCATCCATCCACAAGTATTTTATTTACCTTTCCCAAGGAAGTCTATTTAGTCCTCACCTCAGGTCCCCTACCCTATACTTGATCTTTGTGATTCTATGGATTATAGTTTGGTTATCAGGAACTTAATAGCTAATATCCTCTTATAAGTGAATACATCTCATATTTGTCTTTCTGAGTCAGGATGATTTTTTTTCTAGTTCTGCCTATCATTTACATGTGATCTCTCTCTCTCTCTCTCTCTCTCTCTCTCTCTCTCTCTCTCTCTCATCTTCCAATGGGGGTGATAGTTTCTTGTGTAAATTATTGTTTTCTTTATCAAATCCTCTATTGAGAGACAACTAAGTGGTTTCCAATTTCAGCCTGTTATAAATAGAACAGCAATGAGCATGGTTGAGCAAGTGTCTAGTAGGATGAAGTATCCTTTGGGGATGTACCTCAGAGTTGTATAGCTGTATCTTGAGGTAGATTGATTCCTATCTTCCTGAAGAACCACCATACTGCTTTCCATATTGGCTGTACAAACTTTCAGTCCCACAAGCAGTGGATGAGTGTTTCCCTTGCTCCACATTCTCACCTGCATGAACCATCATTTGTTTTATTAGTCTTAGACATTCTGTTATAAGATGAAATCTTAAAGTGGTTTTGGGTCACATTTTTTTGATAGCTAAGGATGTTGAACATTTCTTTAAGTGTTTCTCCTCTGAGAATGCTCTGTTTTAGGTATGTATCCATTTTAAATTGGATTATTTGGGTTTTTTATATCCAGTTTTTAAATTTTTTTTTATGTACCTTGGATATCAGCCATCTATCAAATATATAGTTGCTAAAGGTCTTTTTCCATTTTATAGGCATCAGTTGTCCAAATGATGGCTCCCTTTGCCATGCAGAAATTTTTAGTTTTAAGAGGTCCCATTTATTAATTGTTGATCTTAGTGCCTCTGCTAATGGTTTGCTAAAAGTCTTTTCAGTGCAATACATACTAGGTTATTCCCCATTTTCTCTTCTATCAGGCTTAACACATCCGGTTTCAAATTGAGGTCTTTGATCCATTTTAATTTAAGTTTTATTCAAGGCAATAAGTATGGATCTATTTGGATTCTTTTTAAAAATCAGATGTTTTATTTTTTTGCATTTCAAATGTTATCCCCTTTCCTGGTTTCCCCTCTGTAAACCCCCTATCTCACTCCCTCTTGCCCTGCTTCTATGAGGGTCCCTTCCACCCACCTACCCACTCACATCTCACTGCCCTAGAATTCCTCTATACTGGGGCATACAGCCTTCACAAGACCAAGGGCCTCTCCTCTCATTGATGCCAGATAAGGCCCTTTAAGCTCCTTCAGTCCTTTCCCTAACATCTCCATTAGGGTTCCTGTGCTCAGTCTGATGGTTGGCTATGAGCATCCACATCTGGCAGGATCTGGCAGAGCCTCTCAAGAAACAGCTGTTTCAGGCTCCTGTCAGCAAGCACTTCTTGGCATTAGCAATAGTGACTGGGTTTGGGGTCTGCATGTGGGATAGATCCCCAGGTGGGATGGCCTTTCCTTCAGTCTCTGCTCCACTCTTTGTCCTTGTATTTTATTTAGACAGGAGCAATTCTGAGTTAAAATTTTGGAGATTGGTAGGTGGCACCATCCCTCAATTGGGGTTATACCTAACCTCTGGATATGGTTCTTCCTCCCCTTTGTGGGGTATTTCTGCTAATGTCATCCACGTAGGGTCCTGGGAGACTCTTACTTGGACTTTCTGGTTGCTACCCTCAGTTACCCATCCAACATTGCCACACAGATTTATTCTATTTCCTGACTCTTCGTACACCTCTTACATCTCCTCCCATACCTGATTCTTTCCCTCCTTTCTCCTCCCCCTCTTCTCTGTCCACCCTCTACTTCCCTTAATTATTTTGTTCCCCCTTCTAAGTAGGACTGAAGTGCCCACTCTTTGGTGTTCCTTCCAAACCAAAGCTTCATGTGGTCTGTGAGTTGTATCTTGGGTATTCCATACTTTTTGCCTAATATCCACTTAATAGTGTGTACGTACCATGGGTGTTCTTTTGTGACTTAGTTACATCACTCAGGATGATGTTTTCTAGATCCATCCATTTGGCTGTGAATTTCATGAAGTCATTGTTGTTAATAGGTGAGTAATATCCCATTGTGTAAATGTACCATAATTTTTGTGTCCATTTCTCTGTTGAAGGCATCTGGGTTGTTTCCTACTTCTGGCTATTATAAATATGACTGATATGAATGTATTGGACCATGTGTCCTTGTTATATGTTAGAGCATCTTCTGGATATATGCCCAAGAGTGGTATAGCTGGGTCCTCAGGTAGTGCTATGTCCAATTTTCTGAGGAACTGCCAGATTTATTTCCAGAGTGGTTGTACCAGCTTGCAATCCCACCAGCAGTAGAGGAGTGTTTCTATTTCTTTACATCCTTGCCAGCATCTGCGGTCTCCTGAGTTGTTGATGTTAGCCATTCTGACTAACATTCTGTGTGAGGTGGAATCTTAGGGTCGTTTTGATTTGCATTTCCCTGATGACTAAAGATGTTGAATATTTCTTTAGGTGCTTCTCAGCCATTGGAGTTTCCTTAGTTGAGTATTCCATTTAGCTCTGTCCTTCATTTTTAATAGGGTTATTTGGTTCTCTGGAGTCTAACTTCTTGAGTTCTTTGGATATTAGCCCTCTATCGAATGTAGAATTGGTAAAGATCTTTTCCCAATATGTTGGTTGCTGTTTTGTCCTATTGACAGTGTCCTTTGCTTTATAGAAGCTTTGCAATTTTATGAGGTCCCATTTGTCAATTCTTAGTCTTAGAGCATAAGCCATTGGTGTTCTGTTTAGGAACTTTTTCCCTGTGCTCATGTGTTCAAGGCTCTTTTCCACCTTCTCTTTTATTAGTTTCAGTGTATCTGGTTTTATGTGGAGATCTTTGATCTACTTGGACTTGAGCTTTGTACAAGGAAATAAGAATGTATTCATTTGCATTCCTCTACATGCTGACCTCCAGTTGAACCAGCACCATTTGTTGAAAGTGCTGTTCTTTTTCACTGGATGGTTTTAGCTCCTTTGTCAAAGATCAAGTGACTATAGGTGTGTGGGTTCATTTCTGGGTCTTCAATTCTATCCCATTGATCTTCCTGCCTGTATCTGTACCAATACCTTGCAGTTTTTATCACTATTGTTTTGTAGTACAGCTTGAGGTCAGGGATGATGATTCCCCCAGTAGTTCTTTTATTGTTGAGAATAGTTTTTGCTATCCTGGGTTTTTTGTTATTCCAATTGAATTTGCGAATTACTCTTTCTATCTCTGTGAAGAATTGATTTGGAATTTTGATGGGGATTGCATTGCATCTGTAGATTGCTTTTGGCAAGATGGCCATTTTTACTATATTAATCTTACCAATCCATGAACATGGGAGATCTTTCCATCTTCTGAGATCTTCGATTTCTTTCTTCAGAGACTTTAAGTTCTTATCATACAGATCTTTCACTTGTTTGGTTAGAGTCACACCATTATATTTTATATTATTTGTGACTATTGTGAAGGGTGTCATTTCCCTAATTTCTTTCTCAGCCTGTTTATCCTTTGAGTATAGGAAGGCTATGGATTTGTTTGAGTTGATTTTATATCCAGGCACTTTGCTGAAGTTGTTTATCAGCTCTAGGAGTTCTCTGGTGTTAGTTTTGGGATCACTTATGTATACTACCATATCATCTGCAAATAGTGATATTTTGACTTCTTCCTTTGCAATTTCTATCCCTTTGACCTTCTTTTGTTTTCTAATTGCTCTAGCTAGAAATTCAAGTACTATATTTGAATAGATAGGGAGATAGTGGGCAGCCTTGACTAGTCCCTGATTTTAGTGTGATTGCTTCAAGTTTCTTTCTATTTGGTTAGATGTTGACTACTGTTTTTTGTATATTGCTTTTACTATGTTTATGTATGGTCCTTGAATTCCAGATCTTTCTAAGATTTTACCATGAAGGAGTGTTGAATTTTGTCAAATGCTTTCTCATCCTCTAATGAAATGATCATGTGTTTTTTTTCTTTGAGTTTGTTTATGTAGTGAATTTGATTGTTAGATTTCCATATATTGAACAATTCCTGCATCCCTGGGATGAAGCCTACTTGATCGTGGTAAATGATGTGTTTTTGGAATCAGTTTGCAAGAATTTTATTGAGTATTTTTGCATTGATATTTATAAGGGAAATTGGTCTGAAGTTCTCTTTCTTTGTTGGATCTTTGGGTGGTTTTGGTATCAGTGTAGCTGTGGCTTCATAGAATGAATTGGGTAGTGTTCCTTCTGTTTCTATTTTGTGGAATAGTTTGAAGAGTATTGGTATTAGGTCTTCCTGGAAGGTCTGATAGAATTCTGCACTAAATCCATCTGATCCTGGCCTTTTTTTTTTTTTTTGTGGTTAGCAGACTTTTAATGACTACTTCTATTTCTTTAGGAGTTATGGAACTGTTTAGATGGCGTTCATAGTCTCTGTTGAGAAGTCTGGTGTAGTTCTTATAGGTGTGCCTTAATATGTTACTTGACCTTTTTCTCTTTCTCTTTTAACCCATCTCAATTCCTTTGTGTCAGCCACCAACCCACACAAACATTATACATGATAACTTCCCAGTGGCCACACTAGATTGCCCTGCCTGTCTCTCCAGACCTTTAGAACTCTCCAAAATTTCCAAGCCTCAGAGGCTGAGTTGGAAAGAGAACTAAACTGAGCAGTACCAACATGCTGAAGTTCCAGGGAATGCCCTATGTTTTTCAAATGTTAGGTTAGGTTCACCACTGTGGTATGACTTATAAAAATTCTTTTCCTATCTTAGATATCTCTATTTGTACTTAGTATCAAATTCTATTTTCTCCAATATTTGTTATTTGTGATTCACATATATGTGTTTCCGTGTTTCTGGAAATTTCTTAATTCTCTTTCCCTTTGACCTCTTTTCTTAAAAATATATCTTTTTTATTAATTTGCATACATTAAAATCTAAGCTATTTATTTATTAACTGCATAGAGCATTGGATCCTCTACTTTCTAAATACATAGGTCTTTCATTCTAATTTCCTTCTTATAGGAATAATGAACCTCCCTGACTCATGTCTGCACATTGTTTTGTCTTTGTCCATATTCACCTCCCTCCTTTACTCATCTTAATAATAGCAACAAGAAGTAATAGAGCAACTGCTCTGTTGCTCTAGGGATGTAACATGCATCTCTTCAACTGCTTGAAGTGATGTTTTTTCCTTTCACATTTTGTACATGCTGTACTTTTCACATAATAGGTCCTAAATAAATATTGATTTATTAAATCTGAATTATTTCTTCTGGACTCTATCATAGAGACACATGTAGTTTTAAAAATGTTTTTTTTAAAGGGAAAATAGCAACAAGTGTTAAAATACCTAAAATACATATGAAATTTAATAAAACACAATATAGCATTATCTTTGGATTGTTTTGAGAAAGCTATCTTAAATTGTAAAAGATTAAGTGTCTTTAAAGAATTTTCTTTTGTTTGGTGTAGTCTGTCAATATCTCTTTACAGGAGCATTGACTGCCTTCTACTGTGGCTATCGACCCCCAATTAGGTGATTCCTCTGCGTGCTTTCTCTTTGTTTATCTGCATTTGCCTGATAACTTTCTTGGAGTTGAGAAAACTTGCTAAGTAGAGTTTCTGACTCTGTAACTAGAAAGCAGACTTTGCTTTAGGAATACAATTAAATTTTAAAAATAAATTATGGTTTCTGTATCCCTAAGTTGATATTTGAAATTGGATTGTACCTTTTTTTTTTTTTTTTTTTGGTTTGTTTTTGTTTTTTCAAGAAAGGTTTTTCTGTGTAGCCCTGGCTGTCCTGGAACTCACTCTGTAGATCAGGCTGGCCTCGAACTCAGAAATCTGCCTGCTTCTGCCTCCCAAGTGCTGGGATTAAAGGTGTGTGCCACCACCACCTGGCAATTGGATTGTACGTTAGCTTCATGAATAAACATGACAGAGTAGATCAAGATTCCAAGTCTGAGATCCTGAGTGCATCTCCTGGGACACATATGATGGAAAGATTTGATGCTAATAAGCTGTTCTCTGACACCTACACTCTTTGTGTCACATACATACATGTACATACACAAACACCGCACAGTGAATAACTGAAGTAAGTGTGAACAAAGAAACATTTTCTATTCTGATGCTTGAAAGTAAGGAAGATGCTGTTGAAGAGCAGGTTTACCCTGAGAAGGATTGAGGACCAAGGACCAAGGACAGCAGGAGAGCGTGGCTATACAGATGGGGCTCATTTGCAGTGACTACGAAGACCAGTCACAATTTCTTATGTAATATAAATATAGTGAATTTTACTAATGTATTTTCTTTTGTTGTGCAGTTTTTATTTCTGTTCATTCTAGGCAGGGACTCACATGATAGCCCAACATATCAAGGACCTTATGATATAGCGCAGGCTAGATTTTTTGTTCATTTGAATATAATAATATTGTAGGAAGGTATGGTGACTGATTTCTTTTAACCTGTCAAGTTGTGGAGAATGAGTCTCCCTTGCCCCTCTGCCAGTATGGTTTTAGATTTCTGAGATTTATTACTTAGGGAACCTTACATCAAGCATCACACAGAGGCAGAATCTTAGAATGTGATAAAAATGAAGTCCAGAGTAGGACTTGATCTGATTTAAAATTGTCTTTCTTTTTTTCTATCTTGTGGTCAGTTTCTAAGAATAAATAATGACTATCTAGTTTAGCCACTGAAAAGAGAAATAGGACTTTATCCAGAAAAACAAAATCGCAATCCAGAGGCTGTGGATAGGGTTCAATGAGTAAGAGCATTTGTTAGATATGGGTACCCAAGTTTGAACACCCAGCACCCATATAAAAAGCTGCTCATGGCTACAGTTGCCTCTGGCTCCAGCTTTGGTGACAGAGACTGGCAGATCACAAGAGCTTCTTGGCTAACTAGCATAGACAAATTACAAATCTCTTGTTTAATAAGGACACTGTCTCAAGGCCACAGCCTGATGAGTGACAGAGGGATAAACCTAAAGTCCTGCTTTGGGCTCTGCTTGTACATGCACGGACATGCCCACTGCACACTCATGAATATGAACTCCAGTCTCACAAAAATCTAACACAAACAATAATAATGATGAAGATGCAGTCCAGGACCATGAGCTGCAGTCCTTTGGATGCCTCATTAGTCATCTCCTGGAGGAATTCTATCTCCTTTTCTCCCTGACTTCAGTCCTTCTGAGCACTATAGAGTAGTCATGTGGCATAATGATTTAAACATGGGTTTCTCCTATCTCCCTGAGAATAGACTACTCTATTCTTGTGAGGTAGATGTCTGGAAAGTTCTAGGGCTTATTTTGTAGTAAAGTAGGCTTTCACTAAAAAGTAAATTACCTTCTTTGTTTTTTGAGGACATACGTTAGGACTCCCTCACTTCCTTTCCACTACCACCGTTTTTTTGGCACCTTCCAAAGTTCCCTGTCTGAATTAGCTATGATTAGGGAGCTTACCCTGGGTTGTCTTCACAATTCTGTCTCTTTTCCATGCTTAGAGATCTCTTTGATGATTTCCCCACTTAGACCAGTGGCGACACATGAATTCTACTGCATTCATCCTTTCCAATTCATTCATTTCTGAAATTTCTTACTTTGATGCTTAAACCATACCAGCTTCAGCAGTGACAGGTCCTTCACATTTCCTTTTGTGTCTTCTAACAGTCTTCCTTTGAACATATTTTACTGTCTGGCAAGGGGAACTGCCCTCGCTTACATTATGGTGGCTCAGCAGGGCTGATTTTCCAAAACATCCTGGTTGGTCCAGCTATTAGTAGAGAGGTAGTTGGTGGCCTTTGGTTCTGTCTTAGATAAAGCACAACCCTTTTTCTTCTCTTTCTGCCTAAATATTGAAATGGAAGAGATCAATTTTATCTAATAATAAGCATTCATTCATATTTCCTCTGTGATTGTTTCTGTCTTGTCTGATTGATAGTGAAAAACTTGATTCTTGTCTTTGATGTTTTCCCATTTCCTTTAACCTCCAGGTCACCTGCACAGTGGCTTCTTGGGAGATTGTGCTTGGCTCCAACTCCAGTATTATATATATATATATATATATATATATATATATATATATATATATTATATATAATATAATATATATATGTGTGTGTGTGTGTGTGTTATATGTGTACAGTGTATACATGATATCCAACATAATATATAACTGAAGTTATATATTATGAGGTCTCTTTGATGATTTCCCCACTTAGACCAGTGGCAGGCAGAGAAGACCAGAGGACCATAATGACCAGAGGAAGGCAAAGAGGCAGAAGGTTTTAGATTTCTTGGGAATGTGTTCTCTTTCTCTATCTCTGTCTCCCACCCTCTTCTCTCCTCCTCCTTTCATCCTTTCCTCTTTTCCCCTTTCTCCTGCTCCCCACTTTACCTTTCTTTGTTTATTTTCATCAAAACACAACCTAGTTACTACTCTGAGGAGGCTTCAATTTTGTACTTATGTCTTCTTAATTTAAAACTCTCAGGGTCAAACACTTCTGGTTGCTGCCTATGATCTTAACATGGTGGTTTCAGTCTATCAGGTTGGAGCCCTGGAGCTCATACTTGACACTTTTGCTTTATAAAGAGCAATTTGGGGGTCCTGGAGACCCTGAGTCTGACTTATAGTTATTTTTTATACCTCATCTAATTTATCACACCCACCCTGCCCTGTACAGATGAGCCAGGGAAGCCATCACATTTTCCACCATCAAGAATCAGAGTTTTAGTGTTCTGCATCTTGGCTTTTACTACCCTATCCATTGTTTTCACTGTCTTCAGGGCATCTGAGCATATAGTCAGTCAACAGTTTTGCTTCAAACATGTTCTGATGAAATGATCAGTAATGAGTCCTCTCAAATAGTCACATCCTAATTTCTGGACCCTGTAAATGTCACTTTGTGGAACTTAAGATGAGGAGAAGCACCTCTATTTTCTGGATAGAGCTAATATAAGAGGATAGGTCAGTAACAGATGGTTACAGAATGCTCAGATGGGAAACACTGATATTGTCATAAAGCAGCAGCAGAAAATGGTGCATGGAGCTACAGTCTAAGGCATGGAGGCAAGCGAGTATGTTCTTTCTAGATTGGGGTTCAGGAATCTCATTTTATACTATGACTTACAAAATTATGAGGTAATGGATGTGTTGCCCTTGGTTTCCAAGCTGTGCTTGATATGACAAGGCAGTCATCCCAGAGCAGTGGGTGCTTCTGTATGATGATAGAGTACTGTTCGGTACAACTCACTGTGTGGTACAATAGAGGCGTTTTGGCCGGAGCTCTGCATTTGGGAGAAATTTTTAGTAGCTCCTGTGTCTTATTTATCTGAGATCTTTACACAACATCATCTTTTGCTTGTAGAAAACAAAAAGAGATGCAAAACTATATCATTTAGGAGAAACTAAAACAAAAACTGAGCCATGCTGTAATTTAGTTAAAGTTTAGCAATTCTATCTTTGCCACTGTCATCAGTCAGCCCAACTCTGTTGTCATTAGAAGGCAGGTCAGTCTCATCAGTTTCTCTAGCACCTGCCAAAGGCAGGGGTTGCTGACCATATCTGGGTATAGTTTATCACACTGACACTTTGAGAGTGGATTGCGCCTGGGGTCGAACACTATTTGCCAGTACCCTTTAAACAGAGAGTGCAGCCGATGAACCACTGCCCTCCAGCCCAAGGGATTGATAGCACTATCAGTATACAGATGGCACCAGACTATGGTAGCAGGCATACACCCTGAAGCTCCTCCTAAATAAGGAAACATAAGTTTCCATACGAAGAATCTCCAAATTGTTGAATTTACTTTCCTCAAAAACTAAAAGAAAAAAGGACAGAAAATCCCTAGCTATTGCATTTAAGGCTATATTGCTTTCTGCTCATTTTTTCCCTTGCTAGTTATTATCTTTGGGATTTAACCGCAACATGGCATATTTCATATCTACTCATTTTGTTTGAATAAATATAGGAGCAGTGTGGGCAGTTGTGAAGATTTGTTTACTTGAGATGCCTGATGTAATCTTTGTGAGATGATGCAATGAGATTAGAGATGATTATCCAACCCTTTTGTATAAAAACAGAGAGTCATGGGTATTATTTGTCCCATTTCTCCTCTGGCCCCTTTTAATCTACAAGCGAAAGAGAAATCATCCAAAGAACAAGACAAGGTATACAGATGTGAGGCTCTTCCATGCAAAGTGTACAAATACAAGATGCTTTATAGACTAGAATATGTGCCTTACATATTAGATGGTCAGCTCTATCAGACGATGCCCTATGCATGGGCTCATACCTCCTTTGTATCCATTTTGTAGGGGAGTTTGTAGCAGAAGGCCTTTTACAATTTTACCTATAATGAGAATTTTTACAGTAGTTCACATCTCTTCGTAAATGGAGAGATGAAGCAAAATTGATTATCTTTTGTAGAAAACAGTAGAAAACCTGTGTCCAATGATAAGGAATACTTTGAACTGAAAATGGCGACTTATAGTTCCAGAACCTAGTAGAATGTTGGAATCCTTTTCATATATTTTGTTTTACTAAACCTGACCTTTCCCATCCTGTTCCATGAGATTGTTCCATAAGGGAGGCTTGCAATAGCAGATTGACTGCTTCTGTTTAGCAGTGTTTACAGATCCAAACTGCAAAGGCATATGCACACCAGAAGCCTAGACCTTTGCCTGCAGGATTCAGTTTCAAGTTGTTTTTGAGAAATGTGACCCTTTTATTCTGTCCCTTGGGCTTTTTTGACATGTTAGTCCCTGAAACCTTTGGTCAGTGTACCTGCAGCTAAGGAGAGTCAACACTAGATGGCATTCTTCTCTTCCTTATGATCTTGGATTTGTTGTTTGCCTCACACTCTCCTGAGCTGAAGAAACACTGGGCACACAGCACCCAGATACTGCTGCCTACATGCTAATTGTTCTGATAACACACCCAACTGCCCTTTGAGATTGTTTCAGAAAAACCCATGTCTTCTTCTTTCTCCAATATGTACAAACATACAAACAACATGTATACATTTAAAGTCTTAGACACATTCATATCCATCTGCATAAATTTGTGTGTGTGTGTGTGTGTGTGTGTGTGTATGGTGTATGTGTGAATGGTGTGCGTGGGGGGCTGTGTATAAGAAATGGGAGTTTAAAAAGAAGGCATGGAGACTGTTGTAAAATGCATCTATTGAAATAAAAATATGCTTCACGATATAGTTATAAATGGCCAACCATCAAATAATATTTTCTTTCAAAATAAAATTCATAGACTAGTTCTCATTCAGTGAATAATTCTCAGCTCGCACTCTTGTTTTTAATTTCATTCTATGTGTATGTGCTGAGCGAATGATTAGCGTGGTAATCCTCCAAGCCTTCATCTACAGCGGGGATAGCAGTACTTATCTTATTAGATTGATTTGAGAATTACATAATTAAGCCTCTCATGTACGGTTGTCCTCTGGCAAATCAGGATAAGACAGCATGAGCATGTTACATGCCAGGCATAGTTCCCACCAGTCTCTCTTATAAATACATTTATTACTTTCAGTGTTCCTATAACATGTGTCTTATTATTACCATTAAGTCACACAGTGATGAACTAATGTATCCAGGGATGTATGGCTGGCATATATGTACTGTTATTCTAAGTTATTGTCCACACTGTTTTTATTTGTAGTGTAAAATTATTTTTTTATTTGTATTAGTATTGCAGCTTTTCCTGGAGATCTTGTTGGGAATTAGTAGTGTTTGTTATCTTTCAATGGAGAGAACAACTTAAGATCTAACAAAACTTTCTGACCTTGAGCAGTGTTGAAGATACAGCTTTTACTCAGTAGGATTCTGTCCCACTAATTAACCACATGAAGAGAGAGTATAAACCTCTCCCTGTGGGCTTGCTTGCTCTCTGCTTCAGTCTCTGGGGCCCTCTCCATGTGTCTTCCTCTGTGGAAAGGGTCAGTCCAGGATCGAGTTGATATTCATGACTCTTTGCTTTGTTAAAGAAATCAGACTCATGATGCTTTATATTATAAGTCAGAAGTTCAGGAAGAGAGTGGACATGCTGAGCATGAGCTAGTTGTTGGACAGGCAGTGAGACTAAGACCCTAGAAGTGTGGCCAGGGCCAGAGGGACCTGGATCTCTGTGGATGGTTTTGTGGTAGATATGTGCAGAGATGGGTGGGATGGAAGCATATGTATATGATGGCTACATGGACAGCAGATTGTGCTTCTCTTAGCAGTAAATTTTGGCTACAGACATGATGATAGTTCAGACAGTGCATGCATCCAAGGTACGCTCAAAGCCTCTTCAGCCAGAATCTACCAAGCATGGACAGATGTGCTCATCACTGGCTTTACAAATGAGACATTCTCATAGCCCGGGTGGTAAGCCCTATGTCTGTGGTCACAAAGTTGGCCCAGCACTGTCAACAAGAGAGCCTGTGCTTTCTTCATAGAGCAGCACTGCTACATGGCTGAGTATCTTTGACCCCTATTAGATGACTGCTCCTTGATGTACATTGGAGGACCTTAGTTCAGCCATTCCTAACTGTCCCTCAGGTCTACAAATGCAGCAAAGGCTTCATTGTTCCTGCACACCACAGGTCCTGCTGTCTTGGCTCATACTCACTTTCCCTTCACCATATTTTTGCTAATCTCAGACTCATCTCAGGGTTTACAGACATCAAGCTTGATCTTCTTCCAGCTCTAACTAAATAGTGGCACCAATAAGTCACAACTTAATTGCCTTAGTGACATGGTATATCAGAACCCCCGGGGGACATATATTCAGTGGGTGGTTTTTATAGATGAGTTTCCAACCACCCTAAATAAACCACATTATTCAAATGTGTGACTCCTGAGGGTATTTTGTGGTATTTATTTATTTACTTATTTATTATTCATTTACTCATTAATTTATTTTTTGGATTTCTTTTTAATTTTTTTTTTGAGATTTCTAAGATGCTGGCACAGTGAGTTGCAAACTCAAGTTGACTTGATTTGAGCATAGGTGCCATTTCCTGTCCTTTTCCCACCTAGTATGCTTGGTGAATTTGACCAGCCTTCCTCATATGTGTAGCTGCTTCAGGTTCATGGTCTCATTTCTGCTAGATTTATATCCTATGTGATGAAGGCTATCAATTATATTATAGAATCCCATGCTGTCTTAGTGTTATACTCATTAAATGAACAACAAATGAAACATAGGATGTATTTGGTATGTGTTGTTATTACCTAATGGGTGATTGAGACAAAAGAAGTGCAAATAAGTGTAATTTGTAGAGATGTAAAATATATGTATTTCGTTTATCTTAATTCCCCAAAGGTGTTTTTGATGCTTCTGCAAGATACCAACAAAATGTCTCATATCACTCCAGACAACAAAGTAGAGCCTCAGAACGAGAGACCTGTAGGATCCTCTCCTCGCCACTGTAAGTAGTGTAGCCTTTTGCATTTCTCTTTAAAGCAAAAGACTACCAACCTCATTTAACATCATTTTTTTAAAGAAAGAATGGTAAATGCCTCATGATGGGGCAGAAATAGGTGGTCTGATCACCCTGAGAGAATGTACATCAGAGTTGGTTTATATCCTGGCTTGTGAAGGGCCAAGATTATCTTTTCTGAAAAACATGACCTAATTATCAAAAATTTCTCAGTATATGCAGTTAGCATACTGGACCTTGCTTATCTTGGTTTATCATAACCATATACAGACCATGTCATATTTATGAGGTGTAACTGTATACTACTAATAATGGGTTTATGTGGCTTATGGAAACACCACAGATGAGACTTGTGTTCACAAGCCTGTGTCCCAGACTTTGCACACAGCCTTCAATTTGACCAATCTTGCTCACATGCGATGCTGCTGCAGGTTCATGGTCTCATTTCAGCTAGATTTGTATCCTATGGGGTTTCTTTGGGCAAGTATCAGGAGCTGAACAGAAGCCAGGTTCGGTTTTCATAGGTCAGACTATGGTTCTAGTTCAGCGCACTTCTCATCATATGTTAACTACAACTCACCAGTACACATGGAGCCTGGGTCTAGAGATACAAAAGGTGTCACCTCTTCTTCAGAAACTTCAGACTTTGGGAACACAAACCCCCACACCACAGCATAAACCACAAGAATTAAAGCTGATGTGGTGATTGAGTAGCAGAGTCTCCCCAGTACTGTAT
Organism: Rhabdomys pumilio; assembly: GCA_030674055.1. NCBI lineage: Eukaryota > Metazoa > Chordata > Mammalia > Rodentia > Muridae > Rhabdomys > Rhabdomys pumilio. Next base: position 58,426,104 of record JANHMN010000007.1, read on the forward strand.
GGATGTTGCAAATGCCTCATCTCTTCTCCTTCTCTTGTATAAGACACATACGTTGGTTGTCAAAATTGATGTTCAGTTGGTTTCTAACAATGATGTTAATTTGCATTTCTATAACAATTATGTCAAACATCCTTCCTGATCACAATGTATTATTGAGATACAATTTTATTAGCCACTATATACCCATTTAAAATATACAATTTAATATCTTTTTACTCATGTGCATCCATTACTTCACTCTATCTTGGACTGTTCTTATTAGTACTTCAAACAGAACATTATGTCACTTATCCATCACTCTGCAGGTTTCCCATTGCTCCAGCTTTAAGGGAGTTCAAGCATATGTCTTATCATTTCATAGTAGTCTGCTGTTGACATTTTATGTGGATGAAGGATATAGCTGGTCCTTGTGACGAGCTTCTGTGAACACACTTTTCTTTCAGTTGCCAAGTAAAACTCCAGTTGCATGTGGGTACCACATTCTTCTTTCTATTTATCAGTTGATAAAAACTTGGGTTGTTTCCAATTTTTCTTTTGCCATTAGAACATGCCCCTAAAACTAATGTTTGGTGAGTATGTGCTTTTAAGTAGAGATACCTATGAAGAGAATTGCTGGATCACATGCTTAACTGTTAGAGAAAAACTCTTACCTGTCTATGTCTATACCTCATATTTTTACCAGCAACATTAAGATTCCAATTCCCCTTGTCCTCACCAATACAGTGATTAGTAATGCTGGGTGTTTCTTCATACACTTATTGGCTGCTTAGTAAAATATTTGAAGAAATGACTGTTGCTATTGATCACATCAATATCTTATTTGTTCTTTGATAATTTCATTTATACATACATATATATATAGTATCTCAGTCATACCCACCCTCACATTTTCCTTCTAACTTCCTCCTGTGCCTCAACACATTCCCACCTTCATGTCATCTACAATTAAAAAAAATAACTCATCGAGTCCAGTTATTATCGACCTAATGCTTATGGGTATGGGATAATGCACTGAACCTTGGCAACCTAATTCTATACCTCTGGAATTAGCTGATTTCCCTTTCTCCAGCAGCCATTCATTGCTAAAAGCTCCTTAGCTAGAAGTGGGGCCTTGTGACTCCCTTCCCAGCCATACCAGAAGAGTGATTGGTTCTATCTATAACAGCAATGTCACTATTGTACTAGAGCACCCATCCTTTCTGAGATCCCAGTATTGTAGTATGCAAGGTTCAAGGCTGGGTAAAGCCATTACTACCTTTCCCCCTCCTGTAACCTGCATAGCACCTTCTGCCACTATGATAGCCAGAACAGAGGAATTGTCTCAGTGCATTCCAGCTTGATTTCACTATGCCATGAAACCAAAGGGGTATCTTCAGCAACTGGGTTTTTATCATTTAGTTATGGTGGACAACAAGAGCAATGAAAACAGATTGTGTTCCTTTGCAGGAATTCTGGGACCTTCTTGATCAATAACTTGAAGAGGGGTATCTGTGTTTGGCACTGATATTTCCATTCGATAGCTCAAGTCTGATGAGAAAAGCATTGCCCATTCCTGCACTGCCACCATTCAAATTCTTATAAATTACTTTTTTAATCAGCTTACAAAATAGTGGGTTTACATACATCTTAGGTTTGGTTAACTTGCTTTCTCAAATTAGTTTTCAAGTGGTTTCAAGCTGTTGCTTGTGAGAGTTCTTCATGTATTTATGGATATAATTCATGAATATTCTATTTTGTGGGTGGAGTCACCTATATGCGTCTATCCTGTCCATTTGTTCAATAGTTTATATACATTTGCCTTTAACTCCAATTCCTTAGCTTTACTGTCCTGTCAATGGATTTTCTGCCCACTACTAAACGTGGAATATTGATGTTTCTTACTGCTATTATGGAAATGTCTGCGTTCTCTTTGTTTCTTTTGTTTCTTTATATGTTTACAAGATGTATTGCTTGATTCTTATGTCTTTGTAATTTTCATGTCAACTATGATTAAATTTTTTGTATAAAAATTTCAGTAGAATATTTCTTCTCTCTCTCTCTTTTAAAAGAAATTATTTATTTATTTACACCTGAAATGCTGCTCCCACTTCTGATTCCCCCCTCACAAATTTCCTCTCCCCATACCACCTCTCCTCACCTCTGAGAGAATGGGGTGCTCCTATGTATTTCTATACCCTGGTGCATCAAGTCTCTGCAGGATTAGGCATGTTGTCCTCTCCCACTGAGGGCAGACAAGGCCATCCTCTGCTACATATATGCCAGGGGCTTCAGTCCAGTCTGTGTATGCTCTTTGGTTAATGGTTCAGTTTCTGAGAGCTCACATAGGTCCAGGTTCTTGACACTATAGGTCTTCCTCTAGGGTTCCTATCCCCTCTAGGGCCTTCAGTCCTTCCTGCAACTTTTCCTCCATCAAACATTTAGCTGTGGGTATCTGCATCTGTTTTAGTCAGCTGCTGGGTAGAGCCTCTCAGAATACAGTTATGTTAGGCTCCTGTTTATAAGAATAGCAGAACATCATTAATAGTGTTAGAGATTGGTGCTTGCTCATGGGATAGGTCTCAAGTTAGGTCATTCCTTCAGTCTCTGTTCCATCTTTGTCCATGCGTTTTTTTGTTTTGTTTTGTTTTGTTTTTTGTTTTTTTTTTTTTAAGACAGGACAAATTTTGGGTTGAACCTTTTGTAGGTGTTTTTATGCTTACACTGGGGGTCCTGCGTGGCTACAGGAAGTGGCCTCTTCAACTTCCGTATCCCCACTATTAGGCATATAGGCTAAGGTCACCCACATTGATACCTGGGAGCCTCCCCCATCCCAGGTCTTTGGGACTTCCTAGAGATTCCTCCCACCCACTAATCCCCTGCAGTTGCAGATTTCCAGTCATTTTCCTGGCCCTCTGGGCCTCTCCTCTGTTTCTCCCCACACTTAATCCTGCCCCTTTCCTCTTTTCCACCTATCTCCCACTCTCCCTCTGCCTCCCATGACTATTTTGTTCCCCCCTTATAAGTGAGACTCAAGCCTCCTCGCTTGGGACTTCATTTTTGTTTAATTTCTTTGGGTCTGTGGGAAGTATCTTGGGTATTCTGAACTTTATGGCTAATTTTCACTTATCAGTGAGTACATACCGTGCATATCCTTTTGGGTCTGGGTTACTTCATTCAGGATGGTACTTTCTAGTTCCATCCATTTGCCTGCAAGTGTTATTTCAATCTTCTTGTATCTGTTCAGGCTTGCTTTGTACCTGATTACATGATTATATGGTCAATTTAAAGAAGGTTCTGTGAGGTACTGAGAAGGTTTTGTGTTTTGGTTCTTTAGATACTTGTTAAAACTATTTGGTTCAATACATCTGTTAGTTTCATTGTTTCTCTGTTTAGTTTCTGTTTCAATGACCTGCCCATTGGTGAAAGTAGGGTGTTGAAGTCCCCCACTATTATTGTGTGGGGTTTAATGTATGTTTTAAGCTTTACTTTTTTTACTTTTTTCTTATGGAAGTGAGTGCTTTTGCATTGGGGCACAGATATTCAGAATTAAGATGTCATCTTGGTAGATTTTTTTCCTTTGATGAATATGAAGAGTCCTTCCTTATCTTGTTTGATGACTTTTATTTGAAAGTCTATTTTATTTGATTTTAGAATTTCTATGCCAGATTGTTTCTTGGGTTCATTTACATGGAAAATCTTTTTCCAGTTTTTTACTCTGAAGTAAGTGCCTATCTTGGTTTCTAAAGTATGTTTCTTGTATATAGCAGAATGATGGATCCTGTTTATGTTTTTATGTCTCCTATTTAGCTTTTGTTTTTTTATTGGTGAATTGAATCCATTGATATTGAGAGATCTTAATGACCAATTATTATTATTATTATTATTATTATTATTATTATTATTATTATTATTATTGAGGTGGTAGTATGTGTGTGTTTCTTTTCTTTTAGTTTTGTTTTGAGAGGATTAATTTTTTGTGTTTTCTAGGGTGTAATTACCCTCTTTGTGTCAGAGTTTTCCTTCTAGTATCCTTGGTAGGGGTGGATTAGTAGAAAGATATTGTTTAAATTTGGATTTTCATGGAATATCTTAGTTTCTCCATCAATGGTAATTGCATGTTTTGCTGTGTTTAGTAGTCTTGGCTGGTATCTGTGGTCTTTTAGAGTCTACGAGACATCTTTCCAGGATCTTCTGGCTTTTAGAGTCTCTGTTGAGAAATCAGGTGTCATTCTATTAGAGTTGCCTTTATATATTACCTATTCCCCTTGCAACTTTTAATATTCTTTCTTTGTTCCATACATTTTGTTTTTTGATTATTTTATGGCAGGAGGATTTTCTTTTCTGATACAATCTATTTGATTTTGTGTAAGCTTCTGGTATGTTTATAGTTACTACTTTCTTTAGATTAGGGAAGTTTTCTTCTATGATTTTGTGGAAGATATTTTCTGGCCCTTTGAATTGGGAATCTTTATCTTCTTTTATTCCTATTATTCTTAAGTTTGGTCTTTTCATAGTGTCCAAAATTTCCTGGATGTTTTGCGTTAGTAGATTTTTACATTTGGCATTTTCTTTGACTGATGTATCAACTTCTTTTATGGTATCTTCTTTTCCTGAGATTCTCTCTTCCATCTCTTGTATTCTGTTGGTGGTGCTTGCATCTAAATTCCTGTTCTCATTCCTAGGTTTTCCATCTACAGGGTTGCCTCTCTTAGTGTTTCCTTTATGGCTTCTGTTTCCAATTTTTAGGTATTGGACCAATTTATTCATTTCCTTAACCTGTTTGATTATATTTTCTTGTATTTCTTTAAAGGAGTTGTTTGTGCATCTACCTGTTTGATTGTGTTTTTCTGTATTTCTTTAAGGGAATTATTTGTATCCTCTTTAAAGGCCTCTCTCATCTTCATGAGATGGGATTTAAAGTCACAATCTTGAGGTGTATTAGGATATCTAGGACTTGCTATAGTAGGAGAGCTAGGTTCTGTGGCATATTGTATAAGGGTCTATTAATTATGTTCTAATAGTTGCCTTTTACCATCTCATTGTCTCTGGTGGGTTGGCTTGCGTGTCCTGGGTTGAAGCAGGACTTCCAGGAGGGAGACAGGTAGTGCTGTGTGTCATGATTTGGAGTAGGCCACTTGGGAGGCAGGTGGAGCTGTGGGTTGGGGAAGGGACTTGTCTCTTTTCTCTTGTTACTGTTTTCTATTCATTCTTTTTACTAAGACATTAATGTAGCTATCTTTATTTTCTTTTGGTTACTCTTGGTACCACATATGTTTCTACTTTTTTTTTTTTTTTTTTTGCTATTTCCCTATATGTCTCCTAAGCCTGAAATCTGTTTTATCTAGACAGAATATAATTGAAGCCTACCTTTTAATCAGGATATTTACTCTGTGTCTTTTGGTATACATATAAATTCATTCATATTTAAGATAATTTCAGTAGAGTTGTAGCTATTTAGCATTTTGTCTCTTATTTTATGTGTCTTAGGCCTTTCTACACCCTCCTCTTGTTCATTGCTGACTCATCTATATTTATTTTTGTAGTGACACATTATTTTCCTGTTTTAAATCTTCATTTATATGTATTTTATGCATTTAAGACATTTGCCAATTGGACTGTGTATATCATAGAATTATAATACATCTTAAATTAATTCTAAGCTGACTTCAATCACAAAGAAAAGCTTCATTTGTAAGCCAGCCTTACCCTCTTTATGATATTATTGTCAAAATGGCATTATATATTATGTACCCATTTATACAAATTTATAGCTGTTCATGATTTTGTCTTTTAAGCTCTATAGAAAATGAAAAGTATATAAGGCAAATTGCAAATTACTGTTTTTTTAAATCCATGTATTTTTGTCTACTATAAAAGTTTGCATTTTGGGTTGCTTGTGTTTTATTACCCCGGCATTGTTTCACTTCAATTTTAATTTGAGCTACCCTAAGACATTACTTGGATGGCACCCGTCTAGTAATGCATGAGCTTAGTTTTTGTTTATTTATAAACATCTAATTTACCTCGATTTTAAAGGGCAGTTTTGTGAAGTATAAAAAAAAGTCAATTGACAGAAATACTTGCACTATTTTGAGTGGTTTCTCACTGCTTCTCTTTGTCCTCAGAGACACCTGCAGTTGGTTCTCTGTACTGATGTCTCTTCCCTTGTGACATTGAGAGTGCTCTGCAGTGGGCAGCACCTCATTTCTAAAGGATCTTAGTAGACATTGGTTTTTCTGCTCCCTGAAGCTCACTGAGCTCCTTTTGCACATTGTTGTTCTCTTGTACTTTGGGATATTTCTGCTTTTTATTTTTCCTTCTGTGAATTTGAAATCTGCTACACACACACACACACACACACACACACACACACACACACACAAACACTACACACACCACACACACATCCCACCCTCCACACCACACACACAATATACACATACACACACTACTCACACCACACATGCACATACCACACACACACATACACATACACATGCGCACACTGGTTTCTTTGAATCTCTGGACCCTGAATTCTTTTTTCCATCTTTATCTATTTTCTGTCTTTCAGATCCAGAGACTTTCATGGCTGTCCTAAAGTTCATTGATAATTTCCTGTGCTAGTCACATACACTGAGATATTTTTTCCTTCTAATTCATTTATTGCATTTTCTGGCTCTAGATATTTCTTCCTTCCCTTCTTCCTTCCTCTTTCTTTCCTCCTCTTCTTCCTTCCTCCTTCCTCCCTTCTTTCCCTTCCTCCCTCCCTCCTTTCTTCCCTTCCTCCTTTCCTTTCAAGTCCTCCCTTCTTTTCATCTGAAACAGTCGTCAAGGTTTTCTTGTCTGATACAGATCTTAATTTTTTGTAGTTGCTGTAAAATTACTTAAACCTCCAGATCTTAACTTTACCACTCTCACCAGAAGTGGCTTTTTCTTCTGAAAAAAAAAAATGAGCAGGAAAATCTGCTTTAGATATTGATTGAGGGCTGCCATCATACCTGTGTATTGACTCTCAGGAACACTAACTACGCCGTTATGCAATGTCTCAGTCACGCTTAGGTGGAGAGGGTAGTGGACAGGATCTGAGAATCTGTGAATCGTTTTAGCTTCTGATCATTGCGACATCCTGAACTATGCTTTGTCACCTGAGTACTTTATAATAACCAGCCATGTGAGTTTCCTGTTTAATAATGCTCTGCCTTTAGCTTTATTTGTGAATTTTATATATATTTAAGGAAACTGCTTTAAGTTTAGTTTTACTGACATGACTGCAAACATTTTGTAGCAAGTGGCCGAGACCTGTGTTACCCAGGTGAGGCTGAGCAGTGACTCTACAGGCTCCTCTGGGTCCCCTCACTCCAGATGGCTCTCCTGGGGGATATTTTCATTACTTTAGGACAAATGCACTTAAAACACAAACAAATAAACCAAAACAACTTCAAAACTTTTTATATAAGCAATAGTCAGATTTTCTAACCCTTTTTCTGAGATTCATATTATCGCATGTGCAATTTAACATAACTATAATATATATCATAGTTTGTCTCTATGCCTTATTGTTCCTATAATTTATTCATAAAAGATACATATCTGTTAAATGCTTTCAATTTTTCCTATTTTTATCAAAAGGCTAAAATTTTGAGGATTAATTTCTCTTAAGATACATTAATTACTTTTATATGTAACAGTTTTTTAAAGAAATATGACAGGAGTGTAAGCACTGTTATCAGGATAACACACAATACAAATGCGCCCACCTACAAATGTTTCACTGTAATAGCATATCCAATTACAAATTGACAATCGCACATTCTTGACCTGGGGAATATTTGGGAAAATCTGTATAAATATATTAGAAATGAATTGTGTGCTAAGAGTTAATGCCATATGAAGTGTGAAAACAGGGTGTCTGAATTTAAAGGCACACTGTTTAGGAAACAGAACCATCTCCGTTTTTAGTATTAATAACTTATAAAAACACAGTTTCATTATTTAAATTACAAAGTTTTGGCCTAGAACATAATTTAAAACTTCATTTAAGTCTTTCATTGCTAATTAAGACATTAGTCCAAGACATGGTAAATCAAATTGGTTTGAGATCACCTACATTTGCCAGCTTTTATTGCAATTAATAAAATCCTCACATAAAACTCAGTATGAGTCAAATTTATGTTCCTCAGTAGGTATACCTTTAGAAGAATGTCAAGTCAGGATGCTAGAGAGACTGTTATTACAATCCCCTAAATGTACTGATTTAGTAAACTTCAACTCCTTTTGTAAGTTCTAGACTCGATGAACTCAATTCTTAGAATAACTATTAGGGAAAGCTTTCTCTTCTATAGACATGGTGATGGATGACTCCTCTTGACAACTGCTTCAGGCTACACCTGTCTATGCCAGTCTCTTCCTTCAGCACAAGCTGTATATATTCCAAGGGCCAGGTCTCAAGTAGCTCACTGCTCAAAAAGATTGATGAAGGCAAAATAAAGTATAAAATATATACTTCTAAATCATAGGGACCCAGCAACTCTATGGAAATTAGTTTTGAAGACTGATGCCTTGGTGTCTAGAACTACATAGTATTACTGGGTCTACACATTTGGAGTAGAAGTCACTTTTTAATGGCAAAAGAATTTATCATTTTATTTTTCTTCATCTGAATGTATCAGACTTGATTCCGGGGTCCTTCATGTACTCACTCTTTCTTATTTGATCCTTACTGCTAATTTGTAAGTAAACTGGAGAGTGGTTTTCTGACTTGCACAAAACCTCAGTGTTTCTGACACGAAACTGTCTTTCCAGTCACAACACCTATCGTGAGCTCTCTTTGGTTCATCATTTTACTTTCTTTGAAATGGCTTTCCCTAGGCCTAGTAAACTAAGGTTTATTATGATGCTACAATCATCTGTCTGTCTGTCTGTCTGTCTGTCTGTCTGTCTGTCTGTCTATCTATCTATCAATCTATCTATCTTTACAAATCAATATGTAATACATATGTTAATATGTAACACATATGTATGTATGCATATATCATTTAGCTTGCAGAAAAAAAAGTTACCTCATTTCAAAATGATGACTTACCATTGATAAGCTCAGGTGATTAATCTGAACCATACGTTATTGGGTCAGTAGGCCTGGGAGGGCCCTACATTATGTCTTTCTACCAAGCTCCCAGAAGGTGCTGTTTATCCACACACAACTCCAGGGCTTTTCCTGCTCTTCTTAAAATAGCAAATTCTTGTTCTAGTTACCCTCTGCTACTTTCCAGCAGTGCACCTCTCTGCTAAACTCAACTACATTCTACCCCAATTTATATATGTCAATGCCCTAGTCCTAGTTCTGAATACAAAATGCTTAAAACAATTGATTATGGTAACAGTTAAATGAAGTCACATGGGTAGATGTTTGTCCAATACAACTGGTGCCCCGGTAGGAGGTGATCAAACCATGGCATTCAAAAGAATGGAAATGGAATTTAATAAAAAAAAAAAAAAAAAAAGAGGTCAAAGACACAGGAACAAATACCATCTACAAGACAAGGAGAGAAGTCTTATAGAACAACATCCTGGTGGACATGACCATGTTCTTCTTGCCTCTAAAACAGGAAGTACCTTAAGCTGCCTACTTTGCTGTCATAGCCTGAGCTGCCTAATGACCTGAGCAAGCTCCTGTCCTGCATGCGTCTAATCAGGTCTCTGTTATCCCCCATAATCACACTTGGAGGGCCTGTTCTGCTTTTACTGGTGACTAACATCTCATCAGCTTCATAGGGCAACAGCTGTCCTTGCGTGGCAATAGTGGCCTCTTTCTTTTAGAATAGGGTTGGTTTTGGATCTAACACTTTAATTTTCCTCTGAATATTATTTCTCCTAAGTTTGCTTTCTTCATTACAGTCTTCCTCTCCAGCTCCACACCTCAGCTACTCCTAGATGCTCACTTTTCCCTCTTTCCAGCTTTCCTAGGGGCCACTGTTTCAGCCTTGACCACTTTGCTCCTGTGCCACTGCTGGTCACAGGTGTACGATTAGTTCAGAATGCTTCTCTGGTTACCTCCAAACCAGTGGTTCTAACCCTCTTGGGAGGGTCACATATCAAATACCATCCATATCAGGTATTTACGTTACACTTCATAACAGTAGCAAAATTACAGTTCTGCAGTAGCAAGGAAATAATTTTGTGTGTGGGGTTATGACAACATGAGCGACTATATCGAAGGGTCACAGTGTTAAGGATGTTGAGAACCACTGCTCTACAATTACATCTTTACTCTACATATCTCCAAGGTGCCTGTACCAGTGAAAGTCCAAATTCAAACTGCCTGCCCATAAGTTATTTTTTCCTTTTTGTTCTTGGTGTGGGAGTATGCCACTGCTGTAGCCAGTAGGCAAGCAGTAATGTCAGAGTTATTCATGAACCAACCATTCTTTTGCTCTCTATAACCAGTTTTCCCTGTATCCCCATTAGAGCATTCTCTCCCTTGCTTCTAGTTTTTCTTTAAATTATTTGATCTCATTATATTCCCTTAAAGAAGTTTAATAACTTCTGTCCTCTTGGCTCCAAATTCTGCCCATAGACTCCTAAGAAGATACAAAGCAGACCCTGAATCTCCTCCTCTCGTGCATGCCTTTCTGTTTCTTCAGCAGGACAAGCTGCCCCCGGCACTCAGCATCCTCAGAACTGCTCATCCCCCTGCCCGCAGGCTCTGTCCTCTGCCTGCTCTGAGATGATCTTTGTGTGAGTTAACTGTCCATTCTGTAAAGTGGCTCCTATTCACCAGACCAGCCAGAAACCTTTTTCATAAGATCTTGTGGTCCTCTCCGACTCTCACAGTGCGGAGCAAGCTACATTAAGTCACTGTGCTTGCTTAATACCAATGCCATTGTGAGGCTGTAACTGTGAGACTGAAAGGCTGCGGACCTTCTCATTTGTTGTTCTTTTCACAGGTACTGTATGCTGCTCAGTGGAATACATGTTTCTTGATAACCAGTCAGGTGAATGAGTAGGTAGGGAAGAGAGAGAGGAGAGGGGAGGGGAGGGGAGGGGAGAGCAGAGGAGAGGAGAGGAGAGGAGAGGAGAGGAGAGGAGAGAGAGAGAGAGAGAGAGAGAGAGAGAGAGAGAGAGAGAGAGATAGAGAGATTAAAATAGATGCAGGCAGCTGTGAGCACATGGCCTCTTCTTGCTCATGGTAGACTTTTGGAATGAATGACTTGTATGACGTCAGATGTACCATTACTATGGCTACAGTCTTCTAAAAAATGTAGTTTTAAAAGAAGGTTAAAGTCACCTGGGTATATTCTTACATCCAAGTTAAACAGAACTTCATTCTGGGCACTTACCTTCCCTCTGCATCTCCCTCATTTTTTCCTTCCTCCCAAACCCACCCTCACTCATCCTCCCACCCCCACCTCTCTTTTTGTAAAATTTGATTCACTGTGAAGGTTGGGTTGGTCTTCAACTCCAGATCCCCCTGACTTAGTCTCCTGAGTGCTAAGGTTAGAACTGTGGGTACCACCACACCCTGTGGCATTTACTGTTTTAACTGTGACCCCAGTTCCCTCTGATTTAAATGGTCTGTGGTCAGTATTATGAATAGCTCTCTAGTGCTCATTTTTTTTAACCCTAAAGTGTGTGTGAAAGACCACAAAGGTAATACTGAGTAAAGCTGGGGCTATCTTTTCTATTCAAGCAGTTGCCATGGCTTTTCTCTTTTCTTCTTCTTTTTTTTCCCTGTCATTTGTATGAAGCCTCATCCCCTCATTGAGACCTGAGATCACATTTAAATTTTTAGCTCAATGGCTTGTCAGGAGCATTTTACATAAAATCCCTCTTCTTTTTTTCTCCCGCAATGTAATCCTCTGTATTTCCTTCCTAATTGCTACCACTTCTACAGATGGAAAGCAATTTTGGCAGTGATTAATTTGAAGGGTCTGCAACCTCTCCTTTGCTTTTTAAGACAATCCTGTTTGCACAGCCTGTCCCAGGAAGGTCTGCTGTAATCTACTGCCTCTCCAAAGAGCTGCTTCAAATTCTATGTGTGTCTCTCAGGCTTCACCATGGTGTTAAATCCACAGGACTGTCTTTTCCTCTTTGTCCACATTTCCTTGAACTTCAAAACTCTCCATCCCTGCAAGCAAGGTGGGGAGGGAACATGGATGCTGCCAATTATACATGCCAAAGAAGGTTTGTTTTCCAAGTTAGTTAAAACCAGCAGAGAGCTAGCAGCAGGGTGCTCTGCAGTAAAGAGGCTGCCAAAATAAAATGGAATTGAAATAGACTTGGGCAGGATAATCGCTGGTGGCAGGTGCCAGGAAGCAGGGACTTCTATCACGGGCAGTGGGAAGTAGAAAAGAGTGTGAAGCTGTAATTCTTGTCACCATGTAGATCAGAGCTGCCACAAAAAGCTCCCGGGGCTGTTGATGAATAGTTCCAATCCTCATTTTCTGAGTTGGAATATCATCTTTGTGTGAAATATTTGACAAGGGTGTGTTTCACTCATCGTAAGTGTAGCCATTGCCTCAAAGTAATGGTTGGGCATTTTGGATAATTCAGGAGAAGACTAGCTTGAGGCAACCTTTCCTGACATCTCTCTTTACAGGAAGCTGTGATGAACATGTCCACAAGGGTTTCATCAATTCTTCTCAAACTTTCCCATCCTCACTGGAGCTACAATGAACAGGACACTCGACCTGGTTTCTAGTATAGTACTTGTGAATAGAAGTACTTCAGCTTTTGGAGCTTTTAAATATACATAAAGGGAAGTCATGGGGGTGAGATTCCAAGTCTAAACATGAAATTCATTGATGTTTCAGTACATATGTATATAGCCTAGGGGTAATTTTATGCAATATTTGAATATATTTGTTCATGAATTAAAATTTCATGTTCACAAGTTCTCCATGTGAAAGCAGTGTGGATTTTGGAGTTTATCCTAGTCTATCTCCTTTACAGCTCTTTGAATCTCATCTTCTCCCTAGTAAACTGAAACACCCAGGGATGTTGTAAGCAGACATATTTATCTCTTTAGACCATAGTGGGAAAACATGACTTAGCCTTGTCAAATATTTAGCCTTTTTACTTCATCATACTCTAAAAATATTATCTTGTAATGGTGCCTCTGTTACTGACTTGAAGGCATCTTCTTTTGATTGTGTTCTTGAAATAGAGTTTCTGATATTGACTTGAAGGCATCTTCTATTGTGTCCTTGAGATGGAGCCCCTGTTACTGACCTGATTGTGTTCTTCATCCTCATCCTTACTGCTCAAGTCCCGCATGGCTAAGCATTTCTAACTCTCTGTTCTCATGTGAATTTAAAATGCTGATCCATAACACTTACAAAGTGAAATTTGTGGAGGCCAACCTTAACAGCTCTTGACACATGGCCCTTGAATAAGTACCATGCTACTTATAGTACATTGCTCACATAAAAGGTTCAAACAGTCATAGTATGACATACCATGTACGAATCCTGTAAGCAAGATTGACAATTCAGAGAATGGAATTAAGAGGTCAAAGGGACCAAGAGAGGTGGTGATGTATTATCTATGTAGCCAGGAATGAGCTTAGGAGAAAGGGGAATAGATAAAGATGTTAAATCCTCCTTTGATGACTGTCCATCTACTCATTCTTCAGACTTTAGACTATCTCACTGTGGTGGAGAGTGTCCTGAAAGTTGAGGATAAGATAAACGCAGTTAACTCTCTCAAGGACCTCAGTGCCCATCAAGTCAAAGATGCCTGGTC
>JANHMN010000007.1:58439832-58462332 GCA_030674055.1 Rhabdomys pumilio
TCACTTAGCCAGTTTCCGAAATTCAGAGGATGTACAGTGAGACACATGTATTCGTTTATAGTACACGCTGCCTCCTACATGCTATTAGAATAGGGACTTGCAACAAAGCCATGTAGAAATCATGACTAGGATACAGCAAACTCACCTAGTACTATTTCCCTAACAATTAGTTCAAATCACACAGGAAGCACAGGTTGGAAATTCCAAAGCGGGACCCTTGTGAAGACGAAGAGCTGTCTTTGGTGCATTTCAGGGAAGTCAGAGCCCACAGTATTTCTGGGACTGCCAAGTTGTGGCAGTCTGTATCTTTATATGTATGTGGCAATATGTGGTATATATCTTTGACCATATGAAGGATGAGCTGTTGTCTTTTCAAAGCGAGTTTAATCAGAGTTTAAAGGAGTTTTAGAAACTTTTAAATTAATAAAGAAAAAGTGTGGTTTGGGTAAGTGGTAACCTTGCTCCATAGTGAAATCCTAATCTAGTGCTGTTCACACTTTGGCTTCAAAGAATAAAGTCAGTGACACAGCAGCTGTTGAGCAACTGGAGATGTCAGTGGCAGGGCACAGAGAAAACTGCTGCTTTACCTAGTGATTTTGAGTCTTAAATTTCAAGAAAAATGACATTACAAAAGCAATATGGTCATTGACAAGATGGGCAGATAATGTTTTATAAAAGTTTGCTAAGACAGAGTTTTGAAGTCACCCATGAAATTATTTATATTAAATGTAGCCTCCTCTTAGACTCTGTTTCAAAAAATTAAACATCACTAAATCATTTTGAAAATATAACCAAAGTTACATATCAAATTTGTTTATGTCTATATTATAATATTTATGAAATAGTTATATTTTGAGACTTATGCTGAGTTAGTAGGAATATAACGACCACAAAAACATTGTCCTGTTGTTGCTTTTCTGTCCATTCTGCGTTTGGGCTCCCATTTTCCCTCTTTTCCCTTATTCTTCTCTAAGAAGAAGACACTTGATTTTGTTGTTTTAGTTCAAGGGAAAATATAAGTTGTGGGAATAAGACAGTTTAACTATAATTTGGGCAACCTTCACATGATTCAAAGTACTTTTAAAGCAGAACAAAGACTGAAGACTAACCCATCTAAGCTTTTGTTTTATAAATTAAAGAAATGTTAACTTCTCACAAACGAAGAAAGAGTTCAGATGAACCACATTGAAATTCAGGCATGCTGACTCCTGGTGCTAGGTCATGAATTTCCTCTGAGACATTTACAGAATTCAAATCCATCTTAAAGGTAGCTAGCTATTTTATTATTAAAACATATTCCTCAAGGAAACATATATCTGACTGAGGGTTCCCTGGGCTTACAAGAGTCATCCCTCTGGGTTGATGTGCACAGTTCAGGCATTTATGCCTTTTCAAGTCTATCATATAGAAATTCAAGGTCATGACTGGTTTGCAGAAGAGAATAACACTCATACTTTCCTGAGCAGCTTGGTCTATCTTTGTTGTATATCACAAGATTCCTTCAGGTACTTGTGTGACATTCCTACTCTTTTCCCTTCCTAGGCAGTCAGGAGACATCCCTGGCCTGGGCTGCCTTGTCAAGAAGTACCTATGACCTGCCCAGGCCTGTGTTCTGCTGTGTTGGTTCATTTGTATATTTAACTCCAAGGTCCCCTGAGAACTTTATTTATACACTCAATGTAAAGGCCTATAATAAAAATAAATAGGAATAAAGACTATATTTTGTTCTCAAAATTTAACTCATTCATAACTTTATCGAAATCATATTCAATTATAAATATGTGAGATCCTGATTGGCATGATGCTTTTGGAGGTGCAGAGAATTGAACTGAGGAATTTTTATAGCCTTGAAAAGTTCTTTGCTACTGAGTTATATTTCTCGCCCTCCTTCTGTGCTTGAGACAAAGTCTTTGTCTATGACCTCAAACTCTGCCTTAGCTTCCAGAGTTCTATATTACAGGCCTTAGCCCCCATATCCAGCTTTTACTATGAGATTCTGAATATCCATCTCCAGTAGAAGTTCTGTAATTAAATGAACTGAGAATTATCTTGCTTGTATCTCAAAAGTATGTTCTTCATTTTTGAACATGAATATCATGTTCACAAAAAGTGATTGTGGATAACAACATGAATGTTCAGTTTTGAAATAATCCAGAAAATTGTGAAGAAGAAATGGGAGCCACAGTCTTGGCGCACAGATATCAGCCTGCATGAAGGCTAAAGAGGAGCCAGACATTAAAAACATTAAAAAGTAGTATAGAGAGATGTAATTATTTGACAAAATAATTTGACAGTGTTTCACTAAAGTAACTACATTAAAATTTTAGATTTCTTATTCAGTATTGATGTCTTTAATAGATTCTATTTATTCTACATGTGCTATTTTGTGACATTTTACATTGTATGAGTTTTTCTGTAAGCATGTCATGATGCTTCTTGTCTTGGTTAATGTGCTGCTGATGCTGTGAGCCATGTGTCCTCTGATGCTGCAGGGCTGTGTCTCTTTCCACCCTTGAAATGGAACTTTCATCTAGGTCTCTGTGAAAACATCGTCTTTCAAATGGTGATATCATCGCATTTCAACTGTTTTTTATTCATTTATAGACTTGAACAATATTCTCTGTAAGATAATTGTTTAGGCAGTAACGCATTCCACTGTTGTACATCTTAAGTGCACTGAACCAACTCCGTGTATCTCTACAGTCTTCAGTCTGTAAGCACTTACCCGATGTCACATGGCAAACATGCTCCACTTGCTCTCACGTGTGAGCTACAGACAGAACCCAGACATATTGAAAGGTTTGTGTAAAATTACCTTCTGGCATTGCAGACAGGATGAATGTAAAATGTCAACGGATTTGGAATTTGGCCTTGGGGGGTCCATCATCATCATTTTGCATAAATCAATATCTACAAACTGAAAAACGTATGAAACTTTAAATATTTATTTTTAGTCCCAAACATGGGAGGGTAAAAGATGCTTAAAGCACAGTGTGATTTGTCCCATTAGTCCCCATGTATTAGACACTGAGCTATTTCTAGTCTCTTGCTGCTGATTGAGTAACCCACCTCCCTCAACACAGCCAATGGACCTCAAGTTTTGAATTAACATAGCTCTGGAATTGGAAATAAATTCAAGAAGACCTATGTTTACTTTACAGAGGTGATTTTCCAGATCTGTCCTTTCACCAGGAATGTGTAACTGGACCCTTTCCCTTGAGCACTCAGTAATACTGGGTATTAACATTGTCTGCAATCTTTGTCATTAAGATGAATCTAAGAGTCCAACCACTGCCTTCTTTTACAATGTATATCAATTGACTATTTTAAATTTTTTGTGAACTGCATAATCATCCCGTTATGAGTGTTTTGTTTTGAGCACTTCATTTTATTAACATGAGAGCATTAAATTGGCAACGCTTCCATCCTAAATCTTCCAGAGTTTCCGTGTTGTAGGTAATGTGGACATCATATAGAAAGCCCACATTTTCAGCTCAGTGCTTCGCCAGGTGCTTATATTTGAAGAGTTACAGTCATCTCTTTACTGCTCAAAAAAAAAAAAAAAATTTTTGGACATTTTCCATAAGCAATTTGATGGTCTGAGTAAATGGAAATACATAATTGTAGATGTAACTGGAGTCCTTGGATATAATTGCACTCATAAGTCAAATAAGACAATTCATAACAATTTGGTCCAGCATTTTAATTTTGTCTATTAAATTATTCATACGAATGCTTTTATAAGTTTAGCCATGAATATTTGAATGGTGGTTGATTCATAACTATAAAGTATCTTAGCCTTTTATTTTTCCCATCTACATCCAATTAGCTTATATGGAAAAATGGAGCTATTTTTTCTTGATAGGAGGCACACCTTCCTTACACTGACTTGCTGAGGTTGTCTGATGAGCATTTACTGTAACTGGAGGTCAATACTGTGCCTGGTTTTGATAGTTTCATTAATATCCTGATAACCTTCATTATGTGGAGGGAAATTACTTTAAATCTGTCTGTGTAATCGAGGAGATGGCACTCAGAAGGACTATGATGATTTTCAAAAGTCACACAGTGTGAGTAAGGATGGATAACGCTGGACTCACATCCAAGTTTTTGAAGACTGGATTTATCCCACCCCGTTGTGGTGCTCACAAGATGCATCAGTGACTGAGGCCACTGTCAGGCCTGACATGAGGTCTAAGCTCCATTCCACCTTTACCCTTCAGTCATGTACACAGGTAGAGGGCGTGCCCCCAGGCCCTAGAGAGATTTACATACTAATGAGGTACCTGGAGGTCAGAGGGTGGAGCCTACTAAGCATTCCTCCCCAGTTCCTCCCCCTCTTCCCCTCCCTATTTAACTCAGGTCTGGCCTGGGTTTTGTGGGGTGTGCATCCAGATCCATCCACCATCTGCCATGTCAATAAACTGGTTTTGGAAACCCAACCTCGTGTGTTGGGGCTGTGTCTTGAGGAACCGTGGTGAACAGCCGGGCCTAACTTCCAGCTGGAGGAACCCAGGGCATTCTCAGGCCACTAGCAGCATGGACTGTATTTCCTCATATTTCTCCTCTCTTCTTCCATACTCATGTCATCACCAGGACAAATTTTCTGAGTAGACAATTGATGAGTTCTTTTTTTTTAAATCTAAATGACACTTAAAATATTTTGCCTCTTGTACACATATATGAGAAGATGCCTAATTCATGAGTGTGGGCGGTCAGGTGTGATGTCAAAAGATGATACATAAAAGTATATTTGTGGAGTGTGACTTCTAGTGACCATGGGAGTCATAAAAATATCAGAGGACCTGCCTGGAGCACTTCAGTGCCTCCTGAAACAAAGCAGAACAAAGTTCCTTTCATCTAATAGAGCTCCTTAGTCAAAAGCCAACCGAAGTCCTCAAGCCATTATCTCCAAAAATCACATCTAGAAATTCAGGAAGCTTACAACCTAATGACCTCTCAGAGCCTTGATCTCCAGTTGGTTCCCGTGTGTGGCTGTCCTAGAGCGACTGCATGTAATACTGCAAGTCGGTGCTGTGCAGCCTCACAGGAGTGAAAGTGTCATGCTTAGTTTGGTCCTTTTCTAGCACTAATGCCCCTGTATTGGCTGAGGTAAATGCTTTATGAGAGCCACATCTGGGCCACCATTGATAATGCATTAAATAATTCCACAGCCAGGCTCAGCAGTCGGGAAGTCAGAATGAGCACATTCATTTGTCTGAGATTCAGATGGCTTTCTGAAGTGAGGCCAGGAAGTTGGCATTTTTAAAGTTTCCAGAGAAATCTGTTGTTTAGCCTCACTTAAAATCCAGTGCTCTGAGCTCTGCACTTGGCAGCCTGCTTGAACAGTATGATATGTAGGACTAACCATGGGGCACCTTTGGGAAGCATCTTGAGTCCTCGGTAGGGGGCTGTCCTGGCCTTTCTTTCTGACCACTGTTCACTTCTGTCCTGCCACATGCACAAGGACACCCTGTGTTCTGCATCAGAGTGATTTAGGACATAGGGCTTACAGATCTGTATTGCCTGCTTTGGCTGTTTGCTTGCAAACTGTTTGAACTCTCTCTTTCCTACCCAGAAAAGGTTCCCTATCTGGATCACAGGACAATGTTCCATTGTCTTATCTCTTTACATGTTTATCCCAACTCATCTGTTATGTGTTTGGTTTCATTTTTTTCAGAGTGGGAAACCCAAATAACCCAAATCCTGCCATCCATAGGGTCATCACTTAATAGCTCAGACATAAAGGAGTGACACAGATATGCACTTTCACATCACCATGTGTCAGCAGGTCCTCTGAATCTGGTCTCCCACAAATGATGGATCTTTCAAAAGTGGTTTCTGTTTCGTTTTACTGTAGAGCGAATTTGTTGTTCTTTTGCAAACCACCTTTTACTTTGGTGCCTGTGAAGAGGACAGTCAGTTCCTACAGCTGTTCTCTGATGTCACTACTTTGATTGCAAAATGCTTCATACTGGGTTTGTTTTGTTTGAAGAACCTTAGGCCTTGGGAATAACTGCCCATGGAGATGACTGAGCCAGCTCATTCTTCCCACAGGACCAGATTGAAGCCTCAGCCCTAGGTTTGCCTTTGTTTTTGTCAATGACAGTCTTGTCAGAAAGCAGTGGCCCACTTCCCTGCGGCAGGGATTCAGAGAATATATGGATGACTGCAGACGCTCTCCATTGAGGAATGCTTACATGACTGGTCCACAGCTCACATCTTCCTTTCAGATCCTAGTTGCCACCTTATGTTGTCCTGGAGGCTATCCACAAAGGAAGGAGGGAGGGATTACATGTTTATCCCAACTCATCTGTTATGTGTATATAATATAATATAATATAATATAATATAATATAATATAATATAATATAATATTAATTATATTAAATATAATTAATTAATTAGGATTAATGAGGGCATGGAACTTTTGGCATCTGTCCCTGGAGCAGAGGTCCTGCCCTCAAGATAGAAAGAAGCTCTCTTCTCTGTAGGTGAAGGTGGAAGGCGCAGGAAGAGCTGTGGCAGGTGACATGAGGGAGAACAAGTGCCATGTCTTTTCTGATATCCAATACATCCTCACAATCCACAGCTTTCACCAGAAAGACTCAAGGGCAGAAAAAAAAAAAGAATGGGAGAGATGAGTGAAGGGAAATGGGTGCTGAAGAGAGAGCAGCTCTTCAGTACTCCTCTCCTCAGCCAGCTCAGTCAGAGGGGTGGAATTCACAGAAACCGCCCCCACTGTGCTTCTGTCTTTAATGTTTTGAAATTCACGAATGCTTCAAGCTTTCTTTTAACCAATAAGCACACTGGAGGAGGTCTTATCCCATTGGCCTCATTCAGAAGTGATGTTAGAGGGAACACAGTAGTACTTCGTTCTTATGTTCTTATGTTTAGTGTCTCTAGTCATAGTACAGTCTCCAGAAGAGGGATCTAGGAAGCCCAGAAGTGGTTGTCTGGAGAGAGAAGTTATCCTTTACTATGAGTAGTATAAAGCTCTTCTTTAAGAATATGGTTCAGGATCCCTATAGAATAAATGGAGAGCTTTGTCAGAATAGGGTAGGAGTGAAGCACCCCATCTATCTGCATCCTGCTCACTTTGTCTTTCATCCCCTACAGGTGGCCCTCCTGTGAGGACTCCACCAGTATGGGCCTTACCTGAGCCCATGGGTAACTCCCAGCTACTTCTGGGACAAGCAATGGCACTCTTGAGGAAGCGGCTACTGCATACACTTCGAGCCTGGAAAAGCACCACCTCAGATCTGTTACTGCCTGTGCTTTTTGTGGCCTTGGCCATGGGCCTGTTTATGGTGCAGCCTTTGGCCATCACGTACCCTCCACTCAAACTTACACCTGGCCATTATGAGACTGCAGAAACTTACTTCTTCAGGTAAGAAACCCTTTTTTTCTATTGATTAGAAGCTACTTTATGGCTGTGTTGTAGAAGCCCAAGTTGTCGATGCCATACAGCAACGATATAAATTTATGTATTTTTCTAATATCAGATAAGAATTCTCACATAAGGGATGAGGGTACAGCTCACAATTAGAGGACTTGCCATGCTTGGTTGAGGCTCTAGCTTTGATCCCTAGCCATGCGCCATTAATATGAATACCATTATTGTTTCTGAGACCAGTTTAATCTGAGACGTTCTTTAGAGGGTTGACTCATAGCAGCTGATGGACAGGTCTCATCCTAACCACCGAATCATTGGCTCCTCCCACAGCCAAGAATCTCTTGGGAAAGAGGACATGAGGTGAAGGGTTTGACACACCCCAGCAGCCCTCAGCAGTGAGTAGGAGTACTAGATATGTTCTCAACATTTTAGCATTTTAGGAAAGTATTTAAGTGTATATTTTACAAATCCCCAGACAGTTGTTTTTAGGACAAGGACCCCCAAACGCACACATTTTCCAGGCAGACACTATATGGATCAGGCTGATTTGGATCGAGATCATTAACATTTTCAGGTCTGCAGGGCAGATTTGCTGGTAAAACACTGAGAAGAATATGTTGATTTATACAGAATTTTCTCAGGGTGCCCAGCTTGTAGTTACGAAACAGGATTTGGCACTTAGGAAATTATGCATCACCTTTACCTCAGCTTTCCTGTTTTCTCTTCAGAGTCACCTTCAGCACCCTTGTCACAGCCCATTCTCTTCGGGATTAATCAAGTATCATGGGATCATAGCTTAGGGTAGAGTCCACATGATCTGATTACCTTCCATTGGGACCCTCTTCCAAAATCTTCACCATCTCAGCTCTGTATGCACGCTGCATTTTCTCTACTCCTCCATTGCTTAGCCTCTTAGGCTGGTTCCAGACATGAGCTACAGTGGACAGTCTACAGTCAACATTGATGTGCCAGTAACTCTGCAATATTTTAACTTGAAAATCTTTGAGTAAACCCAGAATAAATGAAACTGACTGAGCCAGTCTTGTATTTTTCTCATTGAGTTTTCAGTTATTTTAAACATAAATTGACTTCACTTTTAACAAAATAGTCACTAAGGTTTCTTTGGAAATAGGGCAAGTTCGTTAGATGTGTCTTCTTTTTAATATTTTACAATACTTATTCTTTTATATTGGTTATTACAATTTAAATATAATATTTTATGCTAAAGTTTTTTACTTTTTTATTTTGGAGATCACAATTTATAGTTCTACTTTCCCTACCCTACCTCCTCATATACCCCTCCTTGCTCTCCATCAAATTCATGGCCTCTTTGTAATTGCATGCATATGTATATTTGTATATACCTATATATTCCTAAATGTAAACTATTCAGTCTATGTAATGTCACTGTATGTGTATTTTCAGGCCTGTATGGCAACAGATAATCAGTTGGTGTGCTCTCCCTAGCAGAAGACCTCCTCCCCTGTGCACAGCCTTCGTCTGTTGCCTATAGTTGTTTTTATAAGGTTAAGACCACATTCTTAATATTTCTGAATAACCTCCACGCTAAATTCCAAAGTGGCCGGACTAAGTTACATTCCTACCAACAGTGTTTAAGGGCTCTCTTTTGTTTCCAGTCTGACCAGCATTTGTTATTATTTGTTTCCTTGACGACTGTCAATCTGTCTATGATAAAATGGAATCTCAGTTTAAGATTTCTACTTCTCTGATAGCTAGCAAAATTGAACATTTTTCATATTTATTGATCACTTATATTTCATCTTTTGAGAGCTGTCTGCCCACCTAATAAACATGCGTATTGATTGGTTGTTTATTTCCTGGTTTAGGGTTGAGTTTTTGAATAGTATAGACATTAATGCCCTGTCAGATGAACAGCTAGCCAGTGTTTTCTCCCATTGTGTTGGCCCTTTTCTTCTCTGTGCAGAAGCTTCTAAATCTCATGAGACCCTATTTGTCAGTTGTTGACATTATTTCCTGAGCTAACAAAATCCCTTTCAGAAAGTTCTTGCCTTTGCTTGGGTTTTGAAGAGTTTTCACCTAGCCTCCTGGCAGTTTGACAGTTTCTGGTCTTACATTAAGATATTTGATCTGCTTGGGATAATATTTACCAGGTAAGTGTTAGACAGTTTTATTCTTCTACATGGAGATATCCAATTTCCCCAGTGTTACTTGCTTGAAGAGGCTACATTTTTTCCAATGAACGTTGTATATGGTTTTGCATCCTGACCAAAAGTCAGGTGCTGATCTCATTATGGCATTTTATTTCTGTCCTTTATTCTGTCCCACTGAGCTGCATGACTGTTTTTGTTCAATACCACACTGGTTTTGTTTCTGTGGCTCATAACTTGACATCAGATATGGAGAGAACTCTAAAGTTTTCCTTCTGCTCAAGATTATTTTGGTTATTTGTGGTTTTTTTATGCTTCTGCATAATTTTCACATTTATTTTTCTTTCTATTTATGTGAATGACATTGGACTTTTGATGGTGGATTGTATTGAATCTGTAGATTAATTTTAATAGGATGGCCATTTCCCCAATATTAATTCTTATCTGTGAAGATGGAGGTCCTTCCTTCCAGTATCTTCTTGATTTTGGTGTTTTAATGTTTTCATTGTAGAGGTCTTTTACATTCTTGGTTAGCTTTAAATCCAAGGTTTTGTTCTAACATTAGAGCAATGTTTATTGTAGACTGTCCACTGTAGCTGAAGTATGGAACCAAGATAGAGGCTAAGCAGTGGAGAAATAGAAAAAGCATAGTGTGTATACAGAATTGGGATGATGAGACTTTTAGGAAGGACTCCCAGGGGAAGGTTACCAGGCCACCTGTGTTTCACTCAAAGAAGTGGGAATGAAATTGTTTTCATTGGTATATAGGATGGGTACTGATTTTTATTTGTCAGTCTTGGGTGTGCCTCCCACTTGCCAAAAGTACTTATGAGCTCTAAGAGTTTCCTGGGTTACTCTTTTGAGTCTCTTATGTACTGAACCACATTATCTGCATATTAACCTTAATTTGACCTCTTCCTTTCATAATTGTATTTATTTTAGTTTTTTTCTTGCCAGACTGCTTTAGCTAAGTTTCTAAGCACAACAATGAATAATAGAGAAACTGGACGTCCTTATTGTATTCATGATTGTAGTTGAAATACTTTCAGTTTTTTTCCATTTAGTACCATATTGGATATAGGTCTATCATATATAGCCTTTATTGTGTTGGGATGTGTTCTTTGAAGTTCTTGTTTCTTCAGAATTTTTCTTGTATATTGATGCTGCATTTTACCAAGAAGTCTTTTACCTGTCTTCTGTCACATGATTTCTGTCCTAGAGTCCACTTATGTAATATATTACATTCATTAATTTGCACATGTTGAACCACCTCTGCATCTTAGGAATAAAACCAACTCAGTTGTAAGGAATGATATTTTTGATGTGTGCATATACTGTGCATGTTTATTTATATGAGTTCAGATGTGTGCATATGTATCGGGGGTGGAGGGTGGGGGTCAGAGGACAACCTCAGGTCTCTTTCACTGTCTTGGATATAATGTTTTTTTTTGTTTGTTACTGCATATTGATGGGCAGCTTGTTTTCAAGTTTTGTACATTCTTTCTCTGACGTCATCTCACCAAGGGAGCCCTGGAATTCTCGTGTCTTACTGTATATGGTTTCTGTATATTCAGTGGAAGGTCTTGTGCTTATACAGGAAGTCCTGTTTACCCATTGAGCTATACAACTTGCAAGTATTTTATTGAGAATGTTTATATCCATATGAACCAGAGAGATTGGTCTATAATTTTAATTTTTCCATGACTTTACATAGCATTCATGTCAGGGTAATACTGGTTTTACTAAATGAGTTCAGTAGCATCCATTCTCTGTATTTAACAGCATAGTTCAAAACATATTGGTACCAGTTAGTGTCTACAAGCTGACAGAATTCAGCATTGGATCAACTGAGCCTGGGCTTTGAGCTGGAAGATTTTTATAACAGCTTCAGTTTGTTGCTTCTAAAGATCAGCAGTAGTTGTTTATTATCTTACCGTGGCTTAATTTTTTGTTTGCTACATGTATCTAGACATTTTTTTTTCAGAGTGGTGTAATACATGTCTTTAAAGCTTATCCTAATAATATGATATATATTATAATGTTAATATATCACTGATATCTGCCATAATTTCTGGCTTTCATCCTTGATTTTATTAATTTGAACTTTGCTTCTTTTTCTTTGTTTTAGTTGGGCTAAGAGTTTGCCAATCTTTATTTTCTTTTGTTTTTTTTCTTTTCAAACAACTGATTTCTTTTTCCAGTAGGGTTTATTTATATTTATTTATTTAGTGTTAGTTAGTCTTAGTTTCTATCTCATTAGTTTCTACTGTTATCTTAATTGTTCTTTTCTACTTACCAACTTGTTTTCTTGTTCTTCTTGTTCTAGGCCTGAAGTTACATCATTAAGCTATTTATTTCAGATCTCTTTGATTTTTGAATGCAGTTATCTGTAGGTCTAAGTTTCTTCTCAGGAATCTTTTTAGTTCATCTTAGATTTGATACATTCATTGAATTTTCAGTTTTATTTAATTATATGACTAAAAATTTTTCTTCTTGATTTCTTGAATGAATTATTAATTAAATAGTGTATTGTTCAATCCATGAGTTTGTGTTCTGTGGTTTCTTTTGCTGTTTGCTTCAGGCTTTATGTAATCGTTATGAGATAAAATACACAAATTTGCTTCACAATTTTTATATGTATTATGCTTTGTGTTCTACTGTATAACCTCTCTAGGAAAAATTCTATGTGCTGTTTATACTATTTGTTCTCAGCATTCAGTTGAGATGTTGTATAGATATCTGTCTAGTTGTTTGATCTATGATGTCATTTAACTCATGTTTCTCTATAGATAAGATGAGCCATCTATTGATGAGAATGAGATATTAAAGTTATTGTGTTACGTTTACATCTAATGCTTGTTTTATGAAATCATGTGTGCCAGTGTTCATTGAAGATTTGTTTACAACTAAAATAGCCTTTTGCTGGATTGTTCCCTTAGTTGTTATGAAGTTACTTTAAGAATAATTTTGGTTAGAAGTCTATTTTGTCACATGTGAACAGTGACCCCTGCTTGCTTTATTAGAATTCCTTTCCCAGGATTTTTTTTTTTTTTTAACTTGAGGTTGTATGTTTTTATCTTTGATGGTGAGGTACAATTCTTGGAGGTAGAAAATTGATGGATTCTCATTTTAAACAAAAACTGCTAGTATATTTCTATTGTTTAAGGAATGAAGACCATGTACATTTAGAATTATTATTGAAAGGTGCACATTAACTACAGTAATTTTGTTGGTTTGCTAGAGTTTGGTGTTGTATTAATTCTCACTACTGTCCTATCACAGTTTATTATTATTTTTTTTTGTAGACTCATGGATATGTTCTTTTTTTCTCTAAAATAGTTCTATAAGTGTTGATTTAGGGCTTCAATTAGTCAATTAGTAGCTACAAATTCTTCTAGTTTCTATTTATCATAGAAAGTATTTTTTTTTTAATTCTTTAATTGTTATGGGTAGTTTTGTAGAATATAGTAATTTGAGTTTACCGATTTTATCTTTCAGAGTTTTAAACACATCATCCCAAGCCTGCCTGTTATTCATGTTAGATATTTTAGTTGTTTCCTCAAATCTCATGTTCTGTTTGTAGTTTCCTCTTCAGTATCTTTGTAATTATCTGAATGTTCCATTTCGTCTGCCTTGTCTTCAAGCTCCAACAATTCCTCTTCTTGATCCACTCTGTTAGGCTTTCCAAAGAAATATCGTTGGAATTATTGAATTTTTCATTTCCATTTCAACTCGTTTTTCTTAGTAAGTCTACTGTCCCATGAAGTTTACTTTTCTATATTTCCACATAGATTTTCTTATTTCATTCATGTGTTCTCTTATATTCTTTCATGTGTTTTGTCCTCTTTGATTTCCTTGAACATACTTAAAACAATTTTTTTTTTAATTCTTTGTCTGGGTTTTTCTTGAACTCATTCTCATTGGACAACACTACTGTGGGATCAATAATGTTTTTAGGAGTATTAATACTTTGAATTTTCATGTACTTAGTTTTTTATTTGCATATATGCATTGAGAAAAGCTGTTTGTGAGATTAAAAAAAAATCAACCTTATTCTTTGAGTGGACATGATTTCAGTGTTCCTGAGGGACTTGGTATAACTGACATTTTCTTTCTTCCTTCCTTCCTTTCTTCTTTTCTTTCTTTCTTTCTTTCTTTCTTTCTTTCTTTCTTTCTTTCTTTCTTTCTTTCTTTCTATCTTCCTCCCTCCTTCCCTCCCTCCTTCCCTCCCTCCCTCCCTCCCTCCCTTCTTTCTTTCTTTCTTTCTTTCTTTCTTTCTTTCTTTCTTTCTTTCTTTCTTTCTTTCTTTCTTCCTGGCATTCACACCAGCATCTGCCTTTGGTGACTGTACATGGGTTGGATACCCAGGTGGAGCAGTCTCTAGACAGCCCCTCCTTCAGTTTCTGACCCACACTTTGTCTCCATATTTGCTCCCATGAGTATTTTGTTATTCCTTCTAAGAAGGACCAAAGCACCCACACTTTGGTCTTCCTTCTTCATGAGCTTCATGTGGTCTGTGAGTTGTATCTTGGGTATTGAAAGCTTTTGGGCTAATATCCACTTATCAGT
The DNA here is from genome assembly GCA_030674055.1 of Rhabdomys pumilio. Taxonomy (NCBI): domain Eukaryota; kingdom Metazoa; phylum Chordata; class Mammalia; order Rodentia; family Muridae; genus Rhabdomys; species Rhabdomys pumilio. Next base: position 58,453,927 of record JANHMN010000007.1, read on the forward strand.
GAGTGCATACCATGTGTGTTCTTTTGTGATTGGGTTACCTCACTCAGAATGATATTTTCTAGTTCCATCCATTTGCCTAAGAATTTCATGAATTCATTGTTTTTAATAGCTGAGTAATACTTCATTGTATAAATTTACCACATTTTCTGTATCCATTCCTCTGTTGAAGGACATCTGGGTTCTTTCGAGCTTCTGGCTATTATTAATAAAGTTGCCATGAACATAGTGGACCATGTGCCCTTGTTATATGTTGGAGCATCTTCTGGGTATATGCCTAGGAGTGGTATAGCTGGGTCTTCAGGTAATGCTATGTCTAATTTTCTGAGGAACCACCAGACTGATTTAAGAGTGGTTGTATCAGCTTGCAATCCCACCAACAATGGAGAAATGTTCATCTTTCCCCACATCCTCACCAGCATCTGCTATCACTTGAGTTTCTGATATTAGCCATTCTGACTTGTATGAGGTAGAATCTCAGGGTTGTCTTGATTTGCATTTCGCTGATAACTAAGGATGCTGAACATTTCTTTGAGGTAGAGAGAATCCTCCCCTCCAAAAGATAAGAGAAATGTTTTATTTTGGAAAAGCCTATGAAAAGGGATATTAGAAAAAAATACAGGCAGGAAAGACAGATAGAAAAAAGAAAGAACAAAACCAGTGAATAATATAGCTGGGCTGCTAAATAGACACCAGATAGCAAATACAGGAGACAGACATATGAAGGGGAGAGACAGGTCTAGGGCCTCAGAATAAATGTAGCTGCTAGCCTGGGTTCTGGACCTGGTTATGACTCTTGGGTTTCACCTCCACACTATATGATCTTTTACAAACTGTAACACTGGTGTCATGAACACCTTGGGGTGGGGATATCTCTTACTATGCTGGTTAAAAATGCTGCTAATAACTCTGGATGATGTTTTACATGGTCTTGTTAGCAAGAGAACCTTCACAAGTTGAATTGAAGATGCTGGTTTTAGCCCTGGTTCTTTCCAATGTCTAGCACCTGTTGGCTTGCTCAATTTCTCCTCTACTGTTCAGAGCTGGTTTGCTTTGGTTCCCACATTGTGCTGTTTAGGAGGGTCTAGAGTGACCAAGCCATTGATCTAGTATGGCTTGTCTTTTTAGTATGGCTAGTATGATGCAGTCTTTTTTAAACTGGAGTCCCACAGGATCAGCAAAATGACTTAGTGGACAAAGGTACTTTGCCACCAAGCTGGATGACTTAATTTTGATCTTCAGAACCCATATGATAGAGGGAGAAAATTGATTCCAATAAGTTGTCATCTGATAATGTGGGTGACCCCCAAATCAATAAATGTTATAAATAAAAAAATTTAAATGGTATATTCCCACTATTCTGGTTGAGTGCAAAGAAAAGTCTTTCCTGCTCCTCCTCTCTGGCTAATGCTCTGGTAGTGGCAACCTTTTTACTCCCTTCTTTTTCTTTTCTGTCATTTAAAATATGTGTTATTAAAAGTACAGTTCAGTTTTCTGAGATCTTCTACCTTAAGTCCTGGCTTAGTCACCGTCAGGTGCTGCTCTCTCTGTCACTGAAAGGAAAGAGGTCTACATACGAGGCCAATCACTCCAAGATGACTCTGGACTTCTATCCAGTTCTGCTCTGTAAAAAGCCCAATTTTTCTTTGCTTAGTGGAACTGGAGTTTTTCGGATAAATTTTATTAACTTTCTTCAGTTTATTCCGTAGATATTCTACCCAACCATATCTGCATGACACATACCATTGTAAACATCTTTTGTATTTAATAAATTTCCCAATTAAGAATTGTAATAAACTGAAATGAACCCCACTACCAATTATTCCAGGTTTTAAAAGGTTGATGTGTTTTTTTCTTTTGCATTTTCTCAAGTCCAGATGTTTTTAACAGTTGATGTAGAAAATTTCAACTTTTTCCTAGTGCTTATTTCTGTATATTTCCTCACAATGCCATGGATGTATTGCTGATTGTCTCTTTGGTAAAGGAATTTAGTATCAGTGATCTTGACTTTTGGCAACATTTCTTTAACTATGAATAGATGTGAGGCTTATGATCAGTAAACTAAGCACCATTGCTCTAAGTGCTTTAAGCACAGGTCTCGTTCTGTGCTGAAGACTTCTTACTACAGAAGTACAATTCAATGACACATAGAAACCAAAGGACATAAATATAGGTTGCGGTTTTGAATTGCTGAGTAATAGGACGAATATTTGTTCCAACTGAAGGCTCCAGCGTGGAGAAAATAATTTTACTGATTTTAATAAATTAACATACAATGGCATTATATTAGGCAGTGTTTTGAATTTGATTTTAAATCCATGAAAATATGTAAGAGCGGTTAGAAAATTAATGGAAAATAAGAGAAAAATAATGTGATTTGACTAGCAACACACACGAATGCATATGTGTGGTGGCAAAAACCTGTGCTTGAAGTTTTTCAATTTCATTCTTGTTCATGACCTTTTAAACCATAAAAGAACTGGGAAATTAGCTTTGTCTGGTGTTCTGGGAACTGTTAGTCCAATCAGCTAGGGTGAGGTCAGAGTGGGTCCTCTGCTCGCTCCTAATGGTGCTTTGTTTTCTCACCCTCAACAGCAGTGGAAACCATGGCATGGACCTTACCCAAGTGCTTCTGCGCAAGTTTGGAGATCAGGACCCTGTTTGTTCTGATGCTCAGTGGTAAGTGTCTGGTGCCCTCAGCACGACAGGGAATCTAACACCAGCATTTCTGAAGCCCAAAGTGTTGCTTCCCTCGAGGATGGGTTAGTCTGTGCTCCCACTTAGGCTTCATGGAGTGAAAGTCAGTGTAATGAGTAAAACATTAATGGGTCTAATTAGTGGTTCTAATTAATGGGTCTCACTTTATGGAATGGCCAGGAACAAACTGCCTAATTACTTCTTTCTACCCTTCATAGACACATGCTCTGGAAGACTGAAAAAAAAATAAATACTATTCCTCTGAAAACTCAAACCAAGAGGAATTAAGCAATTAAGCATGAGTTATGTGATCACTGTTACTTACTTTAAAGAACACTTAAACATGTTGAGACATCGTTGGCATATTTTTACTATTTTATTGTGTTCTTATACCTCTACCCACTTTCCAACTGTTATTTCACCCTAATCCCTTCCAATTCTCCAACATTGGGTAGGTGAGAAAGGAGATTATAGGGGAAAGGGGGCATAGACCTCTTTCATCCAACAAAATAGTCTATTTCGTGCTCATTAGGGGCACTGAACTTCTTAGCGCAAGTCCAATCTTCATTGTCAGGACATCTCCAACTTCTTTGCTCACAAACCCTTGACAAGCCACCTCAACAGGATCTAGCTGCAGCTGGGGAAGAATGGCTTCCTCAGAGCACACCTGAAGTCCCTTTTGAGGCTCTGGTGTTAAGGGCTCTGGAGAGTCTCCAGAATTCCAACCATAAATTATGTGCAGCCTGCAAAAACATTCTCCTGCTAGTGCATGAGACAAATGATAGCTGCTATGAAATAGCCTCTTACCTGGCTGAAATTAAAACAAAAACATATTCACACAACATAACTGGGATTTTTAAGAAATCAAAATTCTTAGTATAAGACATTATTTTTAACTTAATAGGTCACATGCGCGCACACACACACACACACACACACACACACACACACAGTAGTTTTCTTTCTTTGTCTTACTTCATTGTTTACAGACAGTTCTATTCATGGTTGTTACATGATTTGATTTTTATGGCTAAATAATATTCTACTGTGTATTCATGCCACAGTTTAAATATTTATTTAGTATCTTTATACCAATAAGCTAATGCAAGCCCACCAGCTTTTATGAAGTAATCAAAATAAAAAATAGTAACTGTTTTCACTCATGGTCCTGCCATGACCATCTCCATGTCTGGGTAATCACAGACATGCCATTTAAACTTATTAAACCTTGATTTCCTTCTGTAGTAGGAAACCGTTTATCTAACTTACTTATTTTGTGGGTAAACTGAATAATAGAAGGTTTGATGCAAAGATCAACTCAGGAATGTATGTCATGGTACCTGGCAAAGGCATACAAACAGTACATATTATTATTATTGTTGTTGCTGCTATGACTGCTGTTGTTGTTAATTAATATTTTGTTTTGTTTCTGATTTGGCATCTTAAGTATCCAAGACTGACCTCCAAGTTAGTATGTGTATCTGAATCAGCTCCTGATCCTTCTAGTGTTAGGATCACAGAAGTGTGCCTCCATGCCTTAAAGAGTATTACTGTGCTGGAATCCAAGGTGTGTGCCTCCATGTCTGGAAGGCTGTTACTATTAATGGTATTGAAATTCACAGCTTCCAGACTGCTTTTGCTTCTTCTGGTCTATTTAAATCCCACCCAAACCCTGAGATAAGTGAGAGACTGTCTCATCTTACATGAGGAAACTGGATATTAGAAAAAGTTTATAAGTTGCTCGAGGCCTCATAAAGGGCATTAAGTGGGAAAGCTACAGCTTCATGCCATCCCATTTGCATCTACTCAACACCCTGAGCAGTGTTTGCGTCTGTTTTCCTTGTTGCACGTCCTCTGGATTGTAACTGCTATTTTATGTTTGTGGATGAGAGGTCTACTGGCCTTTTTTTCCTCCCCTCAATTTACTTAAACATTTTTTTGAGATTATAGTATAATTACAACATATATTGCTTCCATTGCTTCCATTTCCTCTTTCCAGGCCCTCCCATCTACCTCTCCTTTCAGCCTTTTAAATCTATAGCCTCTGTTTTCATTGTCACTGCATATGTATATGAATACATATAGATACGCTCCTAAATATAACCTATCCAATCTGTATAATCTTACTTTTACTTAAATTTTCAGTCAGATGCTCTCCTTCTGAAAGACGATTTCTCCTACTTTCAGCATTCCCTATTTGCCTGCAGTTCTTCGTGCAGGGTTGAGGCTTCATGGACTTTCTTCCATCCACTTTGGGGTGTCTACTGGTGTTTTCCATGTTCAATTCACATTTGGGTAGTCACGTTGGTGAGACTTAGTGAGGTAAAATATAAATCTGTGTTTAAAACTTGGAATCAGTATTTACAAATGACCATGTTGCATTTAAGTGATGACCTCCAAACAGCTAGCTACGTTTAAATACATGAAAAGGATATCTTTCTCCAGATGTCCTTTCAAGCCCATACAATTAGAACCACGACTGAGGTTTTACATGCTTAAATTCTCAGTTTTTGCTGTTAGTATTTTACAAATTTTATATGTTTACAACAAAAGCAGCAGCAGCAGCAACAACAACAGCAAAAAGTATAAAAAGGAGGATGCAGTGCAAGTCAAGTATTATTAGAGGGACCAAGAGAAATGCAAGGAATCTTCTCCTAAGAAATTTATAATTACAGATGTAACAAATGAAGTGAGAGATAAAAGTCATGATAGTGTCCTCAACACTACATGTCTGTCTTTTCAGTGGTATACATAAGAAACCAGACAAAAAAAATAATTAGATATATGTTTGCTAGTTCCTGATGACATATTTTGCTCATTAGTCATGTTGGTAATTAGTTGAGACTGAGTGACTTTTGATGGTCTCAGTATGGAAGGATTACAAGAAAATTAATTATGTTGCCTCAGTTCTGTCTTCTCTTGGAAGACAAAGGACTTTATTCAGTGAAGGGTTCAGAGGTGATGTTTTCATTTTCTCTTCTCTACTAAAAACACACAGGATGTAAAATACACATACCTCTGAGGAGCAGAAACAGGAGCACATGTGATCCATCTTTGGTCAATTGACATATCAAGGAAAGAATGGTTAGCAGAAAAACAGGACAATTCTGTTATCTGTTCTTTCAAAAGAAAAATATCTGTGTGAACTCAGTGCTTTATGAATGGCAGAAGATTCTCATTATTCTGTCTCTACATCCACCTCATTTCCTCCACAACGCTGCCAGGGACCCCCCCACCCCACCCCCACAGTCTCTACATCCCTTCCTTGTCCAGAAGTAGTGCTCAGGTTGGCTCGATGGTGATAGTGGTTCCTGGCACTGCTCCTGGCTAGGCCCATCTGTGAAGATAATTGTGAGATGAAGGGTAGAAAGTACAGAGTATGAATATGAGGCATCCAGGTGCAGGTGGAGAACACAGCTGGATCCCAGGCTGCCTTAGTTAGATCTCACCCTCACTGACTCTGTGACCTAGATAGCTTACTCAACCATTCTCTGCCTCTGTTATCACCAATGTGTTTCCACTTTGGCACAAATAACTTTCATCTTGAACTGCAAAATGACCCCGATGAAGCTTTTATGACCCTTTAAGCAAGTGCATATCTCAGTAAACCAATTTTTTTGGGGGGGAGGGGAAGGAGGTCCTTATAGCTTCTGTCCCTCTATTTGCGGCTTAAGGTGCATGTTTTGCTATTAAAAACTCCAGGCATCCCTAGCAGAAAGACTTGTTCAACTCAAATGGTAGGGACCATGTTCAAAGTCCATTGAACTCAGAAACAACAACACTGTTCTGCGCTACAGTGCACTTGAGGGATATGCTCTGAGAACTCCAAGTGTATTTACGAAATACCTAGAATAAAACTTACAAAGATGTGTGGGATTCGTAACAAAAAATTTCATTTGCCTCTCTCTATGAATGCTTGTAGAGCTTCACAGAAATCTTTGAACGCAAAAATGGGTGGTGGCTGAGATGCTCACAACCCTCCAATACGTTAAATACTGTCATGTATTAGCAGTCACATCTTAGGAACAACTTTTCTATCAAAGAAAGCTAAAACAATACCAGAAGATTAAGATGGGACAATAAGGACTTTAGAAACAACTCATTAAATTATACAGAGTTATATTACTTCTTTCTGTGGCTACAGTGTTAATCCTACTGAACTACAGTAAAGACTACTGACACAAATTAAGCAGGCTTTATTTTCTGTCAGACAGGGCTGTCTTTCCAAAGTGGGCTTTGAGAGAATAGTCCGACACACAGGAGAAATGTTTTTATTGTTTTATTTTTATTACTTCCAAACCTGCAAGGCCAGGGGCTTTCCAAATGTTTTTGTTTATGTTTTAATTTGCCGGAACAGCTTATCTTATTAGGGTGGAGGTTAGGGTATGAGGTGTGGAAAATGTCAAATTCTAGAAGATGGGTCAGGACATGGTCAAATAAGTTTTCCAGAAAACACGAATGACCTTACTTTGATCTTCTAACAAGATGGCTTGTAATCTTACCATGGAATCAGGCTGCTCCGTTAATAACAAAAGACTTGAGGCAGGGTATTGTTTTAGAAAAAGAGGTTTATTTAGCTCAGAGTTCTGTTGCTGCAGAACATGGTGTGAGCATCTGTATGGTCCTGGTTAGCAACATGATAGTTGATTTGACAATGGTGAGTGACGTGTGAAAGAGAATGTATGTCAAGCTAGCTAGCCAGAGACCAGGCTAGCCCTGCTTGCAGCAGCCTGCTGTAAATCTGCTGTGATATTTCACAGGGTAACTAAGTAGAGTCCCATGAGAACAACAAGTCTATTCCAAGAGTATATATTCTCAGTGATTGAATTGCCTTGCACCCTTCTCAGATAGTCTACCCTTCCAAACACCACCTCCCTGAGACCAAACTATGGCACACATGGGCTCTGCCACAGAGGCCACATGTATACCCCAGCCTGCAATCCCTTGAATATCATTCAAAGCACCTGCAGCAAAAAGTACCTCCTGCTGGATGTAAGAGATGCAAAGACTCATTCCTTTTTGAAAACAAAACTAATTAGATTACAGCCATCTGGCTAAAACATGCAACTCCCTTAAGCAGTTTTCATGTTAGCTAACTGGAATCCCTATGAGCTAATTATCCAAAATATTAATACTAGGGAAGTCTATGATAACCTTTAGTATTTAGAAAATTGTATAGAAATTATATTTGCTGTCCAGATAGCAGAATTGACAAGTATCTTTTTGTTGAACTGGCTTTTTCCTGCATGATGTTATTTCCCTATCTCTCTTCCATTGGAGTAGCTCACCCATGCAGAGAGCCTGGGCTTACTGTTCAGCTTGGCAGACCAGTTCTTCTATGGTGTGACCACCAACTAATGGCTTAAAGTCTTAAAGCTGCTACCCTTGCCTTGATTTCTGAGAAGCAGGGTGAGGAAATGGATAAGACAAAACCAATGTGAATTTTACCTTCTCTCAATATTTGAGTAATTCAGACTAATTATCTGCACTAAAGTAAAATTTGACTTCAAGTTATAAAAATCTTACTGTCTGGAATGTTCAAAAATAAAAATCTACAAAAAATACAAAAAATAGAGCATAAAAGTTTTTCTACAGCCAGCAAGATGAGTCAGTGGTAAAAGAACTTGTGGCTAAGCCCTAAGACCTGAACTTGATCTCTGGGACCCATATGATAGAAGGAGAGAACTTACTAACTGACTGACCAACTAACTC
>JANHMN010000007.1:58464832-58466143 GCA_030674055.1 Rhabdomys pumilio
TCCTTCTGTCCTTCTTTCTTTTTCTTTTCTTTCTTTTTTTTGTGACATCTGTGTTCTCTGGAATACACTTTGAGAAGTAGCAGTCAATTTAGTAGCTATCCAAGGATCTCAGAGAAGGAAGTTGAGGCATGAATCATTCTGCATGGGAAACTGTGCAGAGAACAGTTGTCCAATGTTAGTTCCCTTATTTCTGTTGATCATGGTGATCTCAGTTAACTGTGTTTGACTGAATATCTATTGTTCCTTGGCTCTTTACAAGTTTAAAAACCCAGGTTTAGTTCCATTCATTATCTGGGAAAGACAACACTTTGTAATCTCCAAGGGTGATAGGAATCAGCCCGAGTTCTGATGAATAATAGCTGCAGTGTGGGCACCACCCCACCATCAGGGATGGAAGTGACCTTGTGCAAAACTCCAGAGGGATGTCACAGCCCTCAGGTTGCTGTTGCAAATTGTTGTATGCTGGGCAACTGACATAAGCAACTTTGTCCTCGCAAGTTCTGGGGTAGAATCTCAAATCAGTGGTGTATTCTGAAATTATACTATATGCCAGCAGTCTGTAGGGGACACTCCTTGGCTTACTTCTGATAATATCAGCTGACATTTGTTGGACTGTGGCTACACAACATGACACTGTGGTGCCCTATCCTCTGTTACTCTTGTCTAATCTCCTCTACTTCCATCTTAGAGAGACACAGATGATGCCATTGGGGTCACTTACCATCCAATGTGACTTCTCCAGTGGAGATCTATAACTTAGTGAATGATAGTTGTCACATCCATTGCCACATATGGAGGCATTGACAGATTCCAGGGACAAGAATCTGATATTTAAGGAATCATCAGTAGGCTTAGCACAGAAGGTATATTTGGGGAATATAGCTCAGGGGTAAAACTTTTGACTGCAGAGGGTGTATTTGTAGATAACGAAACACACTAGAGTTAGAAAAAGAGGTTAAATACATTTTCTACTGGGTTTGAGTCACAAAACTTTGGTTTCTTAGCAAGGGACTCATCAAAATACAGATTGTGTTTTAGAAAGATACATGCATGTTGATTCACAGTCAGAAGGAGGATTAGAAAGAAATACCAGAGGCAAGGGAACATTAAAGGTTCTTACTCAAATTTGTAAGTAAGGTTCTTTAATTTGGTTAAATTATTCAGCCATCTACTTTAAATGCTAAGTAGACATCTTATGTATTTGTGATGGTCAGAATAATCATTCTACATGTTGTGGAAGGCAAGATCTTCCTGAAGGAATGAATATCTATCTATCTATCTATCTATCTATCTATCTATCTATCTATCTAT
>JANHMN010000007.1:58489937-58502626 GCA_030674055.1 Rhabdomys pumilio
AAAAAAAAAAAAAAAAAAAGAATATCATTAATAGTGTCAGGGATTGGAGCTTGCCCATTAGGATTGGTTTCAAGTTAGGAGAGTTATTCCTTGGTCATTCCCTCAGTCTTTGCTTCATCTCCCATGCCTGCATTTTTCGTAGACAGGATAAATTTTAGGTGGAAAGTTTTGTGGGTGGGTTGGTGTCTTTATCACTCTACTAGGGTTCTTGCTTGGTTACAGGAGGTGGCTTCTTTACTTCCCAGATCTCCACTGTTGTGAGTCACAGCTAAGGTCACCCCTATTGATTCTTGGGTGCCTCCCTTATTCCAGGTCTCCATCTCTTCCTGGAGATGACCCCCACCTCCTTACCCCTGTCAGTTGCAGATTTCCATTCATTTTCATGGTATTCTAACCATTTCTCTTGTCCTTCCCTGAGAAAGCTTGAATCTCACTTAAAAGGGGGAAAAATAGTCATAAGAGGCAGATGAAGGGAGGGAACTGTGAGGAGGAGGGATGGGAGCAGAATGGAGGTTCAGGATCAGCTGTGTCTTGATCTTTAAAGAGAATTTCTCAGTTGTATGGTAAATGCCTAGGGATGGTCACAAATTGAGATAGAAGAAAATTATAGCCTGTATTTGTTTATTCGGCTAAAATTTAGTTACCTTTAAAACAGATACATGAAAATATATTATGCTTACTTATGGGGTACCACATGATGTTTCAGGACGTGTACACCTGTGTGATGATTAGACCAGATAAAGCAAGTATTTTCTCATACATCTTGTATTACTAGTGAAGACATTCAGAATTCTGTGCTCTAGCTTTTAGGAATATTACAGGTGCACTAGACTCTTGTGAACCTGAGTGCAGTCTAAATCCAACTTTTCCAAGGTATTAAGATCTCCTGTAGAACCATGTATAAATGTATATAAATCATAGAACTCTAAAGCCATTATCAAATGAAAATTTGTGTCTCGTAGTTATTTCAGTGTGATCCTCTGGAAGGAAGGGGGGATCCCAGTCCCAGCAGTGATTTGTGGCCACTCCAGTAATTTGTATTTCTAAGGTCTAGGAGGAGACAGCACCAAGAGAGATTTTTTAAAAGTCCCTATGCAAAGGAGGGAAGGAAGGGAAGAATATTATTTTTTCTGGGAGTGGAGTAGTAGGGGCTCTCTTCTGGAGCTCACTGCATATATATCAGCAACTCTTCTGCTGCATTATAAAGGTTTGATGGTCTATGCATGACGTTAAGAATATTATTATCTACCATGGTTGTCATATAGATACCTAATTTTCAGTGCTATTGTGCCTTAGTGGGCATCTGGTTGAGAAAATCATAGACCTGGGCTCTGATGATATCAGGAGCAAGATCTGTGTTCAGGAAAGCAGAACCTTCCTGCGATCCTGAAATACCAGATATGTTTAGGCTATACCAATCCCTGAAGTTTCTATCTCTCCTAAGAATCCATATTCCAGAAATTTACTTGCTAAGAAATACTCATGTTACTTTGCTTTCCTAATACAAAGTTTCATTGTCAGAGTGCCAATGCAAAGGTGCATTATGCAAATATCTGGAGTATGTCCAGGCACATTGGGGAATGCTAACCATAGAAGCAGTCAGTCATTTCACCAGTGGGATAGGAAAGAAGATTGCCCTCACCTCCTGGAGTAGAACTCTAAAAATGACACCAATCCAGGAAATATTCCACACTGAAGGACAATACTTTCACAGTGTAGAAATGAAAGTACAGGATAAAGTGATTAGAGAACCACTTTTAAACAGTTAGCAGCAACTCTGATGGTTTAAGTTAAGCAAAGATATGTATGGATGCTGGTCAAACACAGACCCAGTCTTGTCAACTTCAGAGTTTATTATCACTTCCATGGGAACATTTGAAGCATTTGTGCAGAATGTTCAGAGCAGGGGCAGTTGGCCTTTAGTCTGTCTTCTTCCTTCCTGCTGGATAGAGGTGGACTTTGGGAGATCAGGAGTGCATGCGGGTGAGAAAATGGGTTATGGTATTTGCAGCTATTGACTGGAATTCTAGCATGCTACAACTTGCTGTCAGATTCTAGAAGGCATCTGAGATACTTGTGTTTCAGGTACCACTATTCAAATATCCATAATGATGTTGGTGTGACAGAGCTTCTCTCAAAAAATATATACACACAGCTTAACTTACATACTCAGAACATATAACACATGACCGCAGCGTGTATTATCCTAAGTATTTGTCAGAATTAGTTTCAGGGATCCTTTATAGTTGTCCAAATCCATAGATTCTCAAGTGTCTTATTTCAAATACTATTGGTACAATATTGGCCTGTAACTCGGGCTTATTCTGCCAAATAATTTAAATACTTTCCAGGTGATTGAAAATACATAATAAAATAAAAATGCCATCAAATAGTTTTGATGCTGCACTGTCTAGGGAATAATGAAAAGGGAAATGTCTATGTGCACTCAATATAGATGCAGGTTTTTCCTGGACATTCCTAATGCATAGTTAGTTAAAGCTACGGATGTGTAAGCCATGGATGAGGAGTGACTATGGCATACTTCTGGGTGACAATTGCATGTCTCTTCTCACAAGAATGGAAGGACCCAGGATTTGAAGACTGCCATATTTTTTCATGTACATGTGTGGTAAGAACACTTAATCTTTGTCCCATTAAAGATAATCAATACATCATTACTCTAGTTACCATCCTAGTATATCTGTCCTGAAAATGAATTATTCTTATGTATTTTTAGTAACTTCTCTTCCACTCAGTCTTTTCCATACTTTGCTTTTATATTTTGACATTTTTGTTATTCACCTTGTATTCCAATTAATGTCCCCTTTCCTGGTCCCCACATCTGGCAATCCCTCCCTCATAACTCTCTTTTTTAGAAGGGGGAGACTCTCTGGATAGCCTCCACTATTGCACCTCAAGTCTCTGCAGCAATAGGCACATCTTAGCCCACTGAGGCCAGGCGAGGCAGCCCAACTAGAAGACCATATCCCATGGACAGGCAAAGACCAGGCTGCACATCTGCTACATATGTCTGTGGAAGTCTATGTCCAGCCCTTGTGTGTTCTTTGGTTGGTGGTTCAGTTTCTGTGAGCTCCAAGGGTCCAGGTTAGTTGACTCTGTTGGTCTTCCTGTGGAGTTCCTATCCCCTACAGGGCCTTCAACCCTTTCCCCAATTCTTCCATATTAGTCTCCAAGCTCCATCTAATTTTTGGCTGTAGGTTTCTACATCCATCTGAATCAGCTGTTGGGTAGAACCTCTCAAAGGACAGTTATGCTAGGCTCATGTCTGCAAGCATAACAGAGTATTATTAACATGTCAGGGATTGGTGTAAGACCACATGGCATTTATTTTTGTGCTTCTGACTTATGTATATGGTATTTATTTTGGCAGTGCTTTTGCAAAAAACAGGATTTCCTTTTCATGAAAAAATGGTTGAATGGTATACTAAAATGTGTGTTTGTTTATGTGTGTGTGTGTGTGTGAGAGAGAGAGAGAGAGAGAGAGAGAGAGAGAGAGAGAGTGTGTGTGTGTGTGTGTGTGTGTGTGTGTGTGTGTGTGTGTATGTATTTGTAAATACCTGGATCTATATCCCAAAACAACACATTTTTGCATCTGTTCAAAAGTTGTAGGTTTATCTCAGTCATCAAGAATGATTCCGCAGTTAACATGGTCTGCAGATGTCTGTATGATGATTTTATTCCTTGGGTATGACTCTCTCAGTCCTTTAGTGAGGGTGCTACATCTTATAATATTTCTAGTTTTAGTTTTGGAGTACTTCCTGTATACTGTGTCTCATAATGGTTGCCCTAATTTCCACTCTCATCAGCAAGTTTTTAAGAAATGGTGGTTATTTATGTTAATTAGCTTGACCAGTAATCTAATCATTTCACCATGTATTTGTACGCTAAAAATGACACTGTAAACTTGAAACATAGATTCAGCTTGACTTAATAATGGAGTTGTGTCCTGATAAACTCACAGGAAGTTGAAAATGTTTTAATCAAGAAATTCATATAACAGAAATAACAGACTGAAGATAACAAAGTTGCAATCCCAAGATATGGAGGGTGGATCATTGTGAATGGATAAAATCTGCTGATCAAAGTGCTTGCCGCCCAGCATAACCAGAGCACGGTACCAAATGTCAGTAGCCAGCAAAGGATTAAAATTCATTTTCGAAGTGCGATTTCCACAAAGCATATTTTATTTCTGCAGTAGTGTAGAGTTGAAAATTCACAAAAGTACTGTAAGTCAGGGACAGTCTTTCTACTTTTTTAATTCACCGGTTTTACTTCACTAAAGCATGACAATGTAATAATGATTTCAAAAAAATTAATATCTGAGTAGAAGTAAGATGGAATGAGGTGTCAATGGGGCCTGGACCAGGAAGTTGAAGGCAAAATTAAAATGCGTCTGGGTCAAGGGAAATGATACGAATCTCATATTTCAAATGGAATCAGTGGAAGAATTTTATACTTTCTGATAAAATGAAGCTGAGTGGAGGTAAAGGACATGGTTGTTCTGTTTTTCTACCCCCCCCCTCTCTCTTTCACACATGCTATCTTTCTTTCTGTTTTTTAGACAAATATTTTCTCGCTTGTTGGGGCTGACATACATGTTGAGCTTGTGCACAGGCAGGCTTAGAGATGATGTAAACTCAGGGCCACCAAGACCATGTGCAAGTGAGCATGAACACCGTCATGCTGTGTGAGGGGGCGTCGTGGGAGTAGAACTTGGAAGTGAGAGAACTTGGAAACTTGAACAAATGTGGCAAAGAAAAATGAGGAATGGACAGGACTTCAATTTGGCTCCTGGGTGACTGGGATAATGGGGTTCACACAAGCTAATAATGGGCTTTGTTTTGGAGGTCACAAATATGCAGGCTACAGGTGACAGAGTGTATGTAGAATGTATTTAACTATATGAGGGTTGAGATCCCGGTGGTCTGAGGAGGTAGGTTGTGGAGAACACAGGGGAGAATTATGGCCAAACATACAAGAGGAGAAATAACTACTTATTTGGAGGTTCTCATTTGCCTTCTATTACTGTAATAAAGAGTACCAACAAAATCAACTTCAGGTGAGGAATAGGTTTATTTGGTTTAACACCTGTAGATAAAATCCCATCAGTGAAGGAAGCAAGGGCAGGAGTTTAAACAGGAACAGCAGAGAATGCTGCTTACTGACTCTCTCACTGGTTCATGTGCAGCTAACTATCATGGACATCCCAGACCTCCCCACAGAGTGGGCTGGGCTTCCTCTGTCAATTAACAACCAGGCCAATCGACTCTAAGTCATTTCTCAATTAGGGTTTGATCTTCCCAGATGGTTCTACTTTGTGTCAAGTTGACAAGAAGAACTAGTCAATTTACTGTATGGGCTGGTTCCACAAACCTAAGTCTACAATTTCTGGAAGTTGATCTGGAAGGGCAAAATACAATAAGACAAGACTGAACAGTAGGCTTTTATGTTTGCTCAACTTCAACTTCCGGGAAAGGGAGAAATAGGACAAGACATTGAAATACGTCATGCTACCAATAATAGTTTTTAGTTATATCCAGTAAGCCCCAAAGATGTGTTCTTCAACAAGATCACACTTAGTCCAGGTATCAGCTGTGTTGCAAGGGTCGTGGGTACCTCTGTGCTCTGGTTGCCTGGTTATGAGTTTTAGGAGTTGCCATGACCTTATTAGATGGGATTATTTATTGGAACCAGTCAACAGACATGCTGTAAATGAGGTTAGGGAAGAACCTGTGGAATCAAACACGATACCTCCCATTGCTTGCAGTATATCCAATTGTTCAGCAGTCAGAAGAGTAGGCAAGCTTCAATATGTAGAGTTTTTATTGACGTTTAGTTGATTGAATAAAATCACTATTTGTGTAACTGAATTTTTGTCCAACCTTGTCTTCTCCCTAAAGATTGGGCTAGAACCAGTGCTTTTAACGTCTAATCATGTTTTATTTTGTTTTGAATCTGTCTCTTTGAACCAAATTCTACTTCCAATACCTTATAGACCAAGACTGTTTCCTTCGCTATGCAATGGCATTTTAGCTACTGGATATACTTGCATACTTCATCTTGCCCCAAAGTGGTCTATATGGGTGGAGATGGGTGTGGTAGTTATGACACTAGGATACTTATGACAAAAGACAACTAAATGAGAGACAAAGGAGCATGGTACCTGTGTTGTGACACATGTGAAATATATGATGGTTGTGTTTGACAAAGCTGGGCAAAGAGTCCAGCACATACCAATTTAATGACAAGAGCACATTTGCCCCTTTTCACTGGTAATGGATTGGGAGTAGGCAGAGCAACCAGGAGACATCTCTTGAGTTTCTTGAAGATGAGTCCCCAAAGGAACAGGCCATGAAGCTCATGTCTCAATTTATTGTTCACAGGAATAACCCTGTACAGCCACCCATATGGAGGGGCCTTGCTCAATGAAGACAGGATGTAAGTGGATGAAATGATATGGGGGGAGGGAACAAACAAAAGAAAATCTCTAAGATGCCGAGGAGGAGTGATTTTGATCCCATTTCAACATTTTCCAGGAGAGATGCTGTCACAGATAGGTTTAAAGTGGGAAGTGCAAATGACTGGGCAGAAAATGGGTGAAAATACCATTCAGTTGTGGTTTTCATAAAAGAATTTTTTTTTTATAAAAGGAATTGTTTCTGTAGCCTCTGGACAGCACACATTCCAGAAGGTACTATTCATATTAACAGCATAAGCATACCACTCACATAGGTAAACATACCACTCACATAGGTAAATATGCGGCGCCTTCCTGAACACTTCTCATGCATGACGTAACTCACAGTCCACAAGAAGTGCAGGTAGAAGGGGGTGTTGTTGCTGCAGCAGTGCATTTGGGGACATATTTAAGTGTCAAGAGTCAACACCTTGTTACTAAGTACATTGTTTCTGCCCTCATTCTCTCCCCCATCTCCATTCTGTTCCATATAGCTGACAATTATTTAGTTAAAATTCAATGATAAAATATTATTTATATAATCCTCTGGCCTGCCATGTGGAGACCATATATCTTGATGAATATGCTTTCCTTAACTAAGCAATGAAACAGCCAAGGTGAGCTGCTGTTTGCCTTTGTAACAGCTACTGTTGGAGAGTTCTACCTTCAACAGTCTCTGACACGTGACCTCAGTTCTAGGACAGGCTAGCTGATGACTGTTGTAAAGTAAGATGTGATAGAAGGGAGGCATAGCCGAATGGGTGCTGTGTGATGAGAACATTCATTGTGTCAGACAGCTAAAAGACTGCTTGTGCCTACCTGCTTTCAGAATTAGATGGAATGGCCAGTGGCAGTGCTTGACTCTAAAGAAGTTTCTCCAGTTCCACCTGTCTGAGAGACTGGATGGTATAATCTTGGTGATTTGTGGCCATTTAGGAAGCATTTGGCTTTCCCAACACATAAGTCTGGACATGAGCGAGTGAGGCGAGCAGTCCTACTAACAAACACCGCTTCTTGCTGGGTTCTGCTGCACAGCAAATGGCTTTTAGTATCAGAAAGGGTCCCGGGAGCTAAATGGTGCTCTGTAGAGGTTTACAGTTTAACTGAGAGTCAGACTACATGATCAAGAGTAGGGTGAGACAGGAAGATGCTGAAATGCCTTCAGCTTCATGTTTGTGTATTCTGTTTGTTATTGTGTGTTCTGTAAGCTCTGGACAATAACCCACATCTTTGAAGAACTTGAGGGACTGAATGAAGGAGAGAATCCATACATTGTTGGCAGTGTGCCTGGCCTTCCTTCATACCAAGTGTTAATAATAAAAGGAAGTTCTGCTTTCTTCTATGCTATCTGATGAGCTGTTACATTATCCTCTGTCTGCAGCCTGGAGAGCATCCGCCAGTGTGGTGTTGCCCTCTGCATTGTCCTAGGATTCTCTATCTTGTCAGCATCAATTTGCAGCTCTGTGGTGAGGGACAGAGTGACTGGAGCAAAAAGACTGCAACATATAAGTGGCCTTGGGCACAGGACATATTGGCTAATTAACTTCCTGTATGACATGGTAAGATTTGGGAATATGGTTCTTATATGTAAATGGTGGTTGAAGGGCCTAAGTCACATGGGGGAGTCCACAAGGGAAGCACTCATTCTGTTGGCTAAGAGCACCTCCCAGTTTGCCTGTATCAGGTACCATCAAACATTCAGGATTCCTTTATGAGGGGAAGACTCAGGAATCATGGGCTGGAGAGCTCTGAAATCAATGATCCCCCAGTTTTTTATTAGGGAAGAAATGAGTGAATAGGAACTTTCACTATTCCCTTTCAAAGGCTGGAAGGTAAGATGGTAAAAACTATTAGAAATGACCTCTCATCTGTGTCCCTAACCTCTGCCCTCAGTGTCAGTACCTCCCTGCTGTGGTAGTGGATATTAGAGTTTCCTACAGTCTCAGAATCACTAGACTTTGTCTTCTGTTCTTTCCATGGCAATATCAAGTCCTTGTTGAGTTGCTGCCTAGAGCTTAGGCTAGGTATTTTCAATGCATTTACTCTGATTTAGATTTATTGATCTTGCACAACCACCACTCCTGCTATCACTACGAAGCAGAGCTGACATTTTTTGTGCAAATGAAATATCTGTGCATATCTCATGGAGATGATGCATTCTATGATGTGGAAAATCCTATTTGAGCAGAAGGCAGGGCAGGCCTGTAGCTCCCTGAGAGCCTCCCACTCATCAGCTTCTAACCATCTGTGTTGTTTTACAGAACTGATGTGTTGGCAAGCTGGTCTTAAGCAATGTTTACTCCTCTGAATGGACTTAGAACTTCACCGATTGGTTTGCTTTTGATCCTGTAATGTAGATGCTTTAAGTCATATAGATTATTTGGGTCATACCAGAGATACCTTAACACTCAGAAGCCTATTGTGTACCTTCATCCAGCACTAAAGATGACTTGTAAATCTCAAGACGGAGACGTGCTGGTCCACAGAGGCTTTATCTTTGTTAAACCACGCCTCTCCATAGGGATGCAGTGGCTCCTCCAGAATGATGCTTTTAGTTGGTGAGAACCACACTTCAGTACCTCCCACTCAGCTCTGTCCCTAGTACCACAATCTTAGGGCTCTATGTTCACCAGCATTTTCCAGCTAGTGGTCCCAGGGAGTGGGAAGAATGTGACAACAGAGAGTAGGAACCCAAAGAATAACACACCATGGAACTACAGGCAAACCAAACCCTAAGGACCCTGAAATTTCCTCTCTTTTCTGTGCTTTATTATCTCCTTATCTCATATCCTGAATGTTGCCCTTCTTCACTCTGTCATGGGTAGACTTAGGGCTTAAGGACAAGAAGAACTTTTTGATACTTGGCTAGCTCTTTCCTTCCACTTTTACTCAGTCATTTCATGTTTATTCTGTTCAGTGACTCAATCAGTAAATATTGTTGAGGCTCTGTTATGGGTCAGGGTGTGTGCAAGATTGCTGCAGAGTAAGCATCATTATCTCCCAGCATCCAGTGTTCAAACATTCTGTAGTGCGATAGTACAAGGAATTGGGATCCTTGGAAAAATGGCTAGACCAAGAGGATGTAGCTGTCATGAAAAATGAGTATCTTTATAAAGGGAATGTCAGAGAACTCTGTACCCCTTCCACTACGTGGCAAAACCATAGAAAATGCACAGGTTCTAAATTGAAAAGTAGGTGTTGACTATATACTATGTCTGTTAGTGTCTCGGTCTTAGATTTCTCAACTTCCAGAGCTGTGAGCAATGGATCCCTGTTGTTTATAAGCCAACCAGTCTATGTTTTGTTTCACCCACTCAATGGACTGAATGTTGGTCCTAAATATATGATTGAATTGGAGTAGATCTGTTCCTTAATGGAGCTCACATTCTTACTGGAAGAAGCAGACAGCAAATCCACCAGATATAACTGATTTATGACTAAGTTATTTGTAAGAATAGAAGAGGGTAATGGCATAAAGGTAACTTTAATTCAGGAAGTTAGAGTAATAGATTACATTTTAGCAGAGATTTAAAGAGCAAAAAGGACTCAGCCACATACATGGGTTAGTCAGAAGAAGTACTCTGTGGTCGGCAACTCCACAGAAACAATAGCTAGATTTAGGACTGTCCAAGGAAGGCCTGGGGATGCTGTTTGTTGCCTGTTCTGCAGAGTCCTTGAAGGAAAGGCTGTAGAGAAAGCAGAGTAGGGAAGATCTATTCCATCCCCATATGTATTTGTGTGTGTGTGTGTGTGTGTGTGTGTTTTGTGTGTCTGTGTGTGTGTGTGTGTGTGTGTGTATATGTGTGTGTATGTGTGTACTTGTTTCTGGGACAGTTCCTTGGCCCTACCTAAGGGAAATAGTCATAGGTGGCTCTGGTAGGTTATTCGGAGTCTGTTTTCCCCTGAAAGACCTTGGGTCCTGACACCAAACAGGTCACATTTTGAAGATCTGGGTGTTTAGCACATTGCTGTTTGGAGGAACACAACCAAACCCATAACAATGACTCAGCACAACAGACTCTAAACATCTTTGAATATGCAAAGCAGGAACTGGGTTTAAGTAGAAATTGAATAGAAAGTGCAGAGTAAGTAGAGCATGATTAATGTCCCCATCTAATACAGCATATCTCCCTTTGTTTTTTCAGCTCTTTTACTTGGTTTCCGTCTGCCTGTGTGTTGCCATTATAGGCGCCTTCCAGTTAACAGCTTTCACATTTCGGGAGAACTTGGCGGCCACAGCCCTCCTGCTAGCACTTTTCGGGTATGTGATGAGAAACACGGCTGCAGAATTATGGTTTGTTTTCTGAAAAGGAAAACCCTCAGGACGGCTTTGAACCTGCTGTCTGCTTCATGATTTTCTCTCTTCTCAAGCAATTATGTTACTCCTACCAGGGCTGCTGAGCAAACAAGCTTGAACAAGATGATGAATGCCCTGTAGAGGAGGGGAAGGTTGACGCAGTCTAATGAAGATGGCACTGGTCCTGCCTCAGAAAGGCCCTCAAGCTGTTTGACAAACTTGTGCAGTGGGAAATGGATTCTCTGTTATTCTCACTTTGACATTAATCGTGGGCTCAAATACATAATCCAGTTAGCTCAGAAACTGCATTTGTGGAGATTCTCTTGTGAAGCTATCTGGCATAATTTTTTTTTCCTCTTCTATAATATTAGTAGCTTAGAAGTATCTTGTGTGACTTCTATCACTTTTATCCTCAGAGGAAAAATAGTGAAAGTAGAAAAGCTATTGCAGAAATCGTCATTTATATACTCTGGATGCTTGCAACTGCTTCCCAAATGGCACTCACTTGGTTGACAAAATGAATTGATGTACTAAGATTTAAAAAAAAAAAAAAAAAAAACCAACACCCCCACCCCTTGATTTAAGCCAAAGGCTCTAACTAAAGTGAAATTTACACATTTTACTCTCTCTCTCTCTCTCTCTCTCTCTCTCTCTCTCTCTCTCTCTCTTTCTCTCTCTCTCTCTCTCTCCAGTGATCCAGAATTATTCAAAGTATCTAACTAGGGGACAATGTTCCGCCTAAACAAGTGTGTGTCTGCCATCAGATAAATGGATAGCTGGATATGAGTCAGTGGAAGGGAAAGCATAGAAAGGTACAAGGCAAGCAGCTTTTGCAGGAATATTGATATGCTGCTTACCCTGTGGCCTTGATAATATGAATTCCCATATAAACCTTGTTTCTTTCCTGTAAAATGTCAATTTCGTTGCTAAAAAGTAAATGAGACAATCGCTGTAAACATTAGGGACAACTGGCAGAGTCATTATATTAATTTTAGCCATTGCTGTTTCTTATAGAATTATCTTTTCCTTTAGAGATCGTCATGTGCTCACTAATGCTCACTAAAAGAATGGTTGTAGAACATGATGCTATGCTCAATTTGAAAGTTATGAGCTCATATATAAAGGGCTGTATGTTTGTACCCTGATCTTACTATTTTATTTCAACATATTAATCTCATTTACTGGGAAAGTGTTGGTGCATTTCACTGTAGCATGGGTAAAACAGGCCTTGGTATAAAATTATGTTTGAATGTTAGAGGGCTAGGCTTCAAAAATAATGACAAAATTTGGATGAAGATAAATGGTTCAAAACTTAATCTTATGAAATGTGTTTTTAGAAAATGTTTAAGCTGATTACATTGTGCTAGAAACTTCTATGTTTGCAACTAAACATTTTGAGGAATTTCTGGAGAATCATAGGTCTACGAATGAATGCATAGTCATGATTTCCCAAGGGTGATAGACTTCTTTGTTATTCTATTGCTGTGAGGAGACACTAGTACCTGGGCAAATTATAAACTAAAGCTCTGTAAGGCATGGCAGCACATGCCTTTTGTCCCAGCACTTGGGAGGCAGAGGCAGGGAGATCTTCTCTGTGAGTTTGAAGCCAGCTTGGTTTGCATACTGAGTTTCAGTACAGCCAACAGCTATGTAGAGAGACTCTGTCTTAAAAATGAATGAATGAAAAGAATGAATGAATGATTGAATAAATAAATAAATAAATAAATAAAATGCAAAGATAATTGGGGGGCTTGTTCACAGTTTCAGAGGGTTAGTTCATTATCATCATGGCAGAGAATGTGGCAGCAGCCAGGTAAACAGAGTGCTGGAGCAGTAGCTGAGAGCACACATCTGATTAGCAAGTTTCAGAGAGAGAGAGAGAGAGAGAGAGAGAGAGAGAGAGAGAGAGAGAGA
>JANHMN010000007.1:58519441-58562222 GCA_030674055.1 Rhabdomys pumilio
CTTCCTTCCTTCCTTCCTTCCTTCCTTCCTTCCTTCCTTCCTTCCTTTCTTCCTTCTTCCCACTTGCTGCTTTAGCTGACGCAGGTGGCTACAGAACAGGCAAGCCAGATTCCTCTTTCGTTAACCAGGCTTCTTAGGCCCCTTCTAACTAGAGTACCTGTTCTACACCACTGTGGTATTTTGTGTTTTACCCCGCTTTCCTCTACATTGTCTAATATTACCAGCCTGTCCTTCCTAGTTTCTGCTTGCAATATTTTTGGGACTTCTCTGCTACATATTTTATTACAAACTCATTATTTTGAGTCTAATTATATCAACTTGTACTGCAATTTGAGGCAAATTAACTTTTTTTGTAACAGTTTGTCTCCATTGTCATTGACTCACTATGGTGTATTCTGACATTCATCCAAGCCAGTTTATAAACAACAGTTCCTTAGGCCTTGACATTTACCTGATAGAGTCCTTGCTGATCTTCTAGGTTGTTTATCAGGTGAACTTGACCCCAGCAGGAGGTAATTTGTCTCTTATGTACTTATACATTACATTTTCATAAGATTTGCCTATGAATTTTTATTTCTCTAGTTTACATTAAAACAGAGTTATCTGGGTTTATTACACATTTTCATTTTTAAATTCTCCCCATAAACCTCCTGTCTATCCTGGTTTCTACATCTTCAATCTTTTCTGGGTGTATAGCGTTAAAACAGGCCTTTAGTAGGGAGCTAGGGTTCTCACCACATGGGTATATGGAAATTGGCCTATTTCCAACCTCTTAGAACTTGGTGGTCCTATGCGTGCTAATCCAGTGTGGACAAAATGAGCAGCTTGCTATAAATCATGAGATACTCTCAGCCTCTTGTGATGAGCAATGTTGCCGTTTTCTATCACAAAACCCAGGGAATCACAATTTGATTTTGAATTTGGTCTCTTGCCATGTAACAGTCTTAAAGGGCTTCGGGTCTTTTCACCTCCATAAAGACAGATGTGTTTCTATTTTAATGGGGTTCAAATGTAGACGCAGACATGTGTGGTCATAGGCACGGCTTATAGAATCCATTTCATACTTACGGGGCTGTGTATTTCTGAGTGTGATTATTTATTCTAAAAAATATGCTGCTACAATGAATACAAAAAAATAATTCATTGACTACATATTTTAGATTTAAAGGAAGAAAGAACATTGTGTCCATAGTTTCCCAGTATAAATTTTAATTGACTTCATATTGCACAGATTGTCATGCAAAGAACTAGGATTTGGTGTAATAGTGTATTTTTCTCTTCCACAAATGATATATTTTACGTCAAAACAATCTTAAATTAAAAACATTTTATTTTTTATTTAATGGCAATATTTCAATGTATTGAATATTATTGCTTGAAAACTACATGTTGTTTGTGATTTAAAACAATTGAAATTTAATTAAGAAATTTATAAACTATAACATTTCTGTCCAAGGGCAGAGTATGCATTTTTGTTTCTGTTGGTCAGTGTTAATAGATGAAAACGACATTTATGTTAAAATCTATCTGAAAGCACAAAGTAAAACTTATTAAGACTTATGTATACCAATCTAGTTTTGCATATCACTTATCATTCTAAAATAGAACCTACCTATATAAAACTGAAAATCTCTTGAGGATTGAGGTGTTCACTTTTTCCTATGGCCACAAAACTAAAATGTAAAGCATTTTTGTTGGTTGTGGTAGAATCTGATTATTTATTCTCTCTAATTTGCCTATTTACAAGACTGTATGGACAAAAGACTCTGAATTTCAGAGGGAATAAAAAAATAAGGTTTATTATTTTTTTTTTTATCAGCGGAGCACTGACTCCTTTCTTTATTATTCCATTCCATCATTTGTAAAATAATTGGAAAATGAAATTCAAATAACTGCTCTGGAAAGGAAGAATAAATTTGCATTCACATAATGGTCTGTAAGTCTCTTATTATGCTACATATCTGTGTAATTAGTTTAATTATAACTAAATCACACTTGCATTAATTATATTTTTAACCTTGATTATTTGTAATGTTAATTGCACATTGGTATTCAAAGAATTAAGTAGGTAATTAGAGGCACAATAGAATTTGTGACTACCCAGAATGTTGGAGTATCCCTTTCTGCTCATGAAGCTGGGCACTGATTGCTTCAGTAACAGAAACACAGGGACCTAGATGGTCACTGCATTAGAGCTTTATTTTTTTAAATTTTTTAAAATTTTTTGTCTCTTTCTGAAGTTACATTATTGGAAAAAGTCCTTTTTCTGTTTTAATGTTTGACTTATTAATTTTCATAAATAAATAAATGGATAACTTACTCTTGAATATATATATATATATATATCTGCAGAACTCTTTTTAAACCTACAATTATGGTTTGGTTTGAAGTATCTCATGAGTTCCTGATATAATGACAGTAGTCACAAGTTGCTAGCCTACCTGTCAAGGATCACATACTTGATTTTTGATGATGATAAAGGGGACAGAATCTCCTAGAGATCAGGCAGGACTCAAGCTTTCTGTGTTGCTCAAGATAGATAACCTTAAATTTTTAATTTCTTGTCTATCTACTTCGATTGAGATTACAGGCCTGTTCCCACATGCAACTTTATTCTGCCAGCACTGGGCTAAATTACCTCAGGCTAGGATATATATTGTCCAGCTTATCCCCACTTTCTTTGTGACATAGCACGTTTTCTAACACAGGAAGAATCGATCCTATAATATTGGGAGTTACAGCCATGGACTAAAATAATTCCAACAAGAAGACTCATGATTTGCTGTGACTCTATTATTCACCAAGCATTAAAGAAGCCTATAAATTCTGAGTCTTACCTAGTAATTATAATGGCCTTGGGAAGAATATGTTAAGTCTAATTTTACTGACAAGGAATCCTGGATTCAGAAAGATCAAGTCACTTGCCAGAATTCAAACTCTAGAAAATAGTGGAGTTTGATTTTTTTCAACTTTACTTTTGTAATTAAATTGTTTTGTTTTGGGGCATTTCATTCATGAGCACCACAGTTACATCATTTCTGCACCTTCCCTTAGCTCCTTACCTCTTCTTGTGTTCCACCACTTCCTTTCTAATTCATATGTAGCTTCTTCTTTAATTGTTATTGTAACATTTATATATGCGCTATATAGTCTATTAAGTATGCTCATGCATACATGCTTACACGTGATTGAGACTGACTATTCGGGAGTAGATGGTTGGATAACCTATCAGAAGGCTATTCCCTGTAGTAAACTGAGTCTCCTTCTCCCTGAAGTCATTGATTGCCTATAACGAGCTCTTCTTCTTGAGGTCTTGTGAAGTTTCCCTTGTCCAAGTTGGCATGTTGACTATGGTTACCATTATGCAGGTCTTGTTTAGGAAACTGTACTGTTAAAATTTCATGGGTTTAGCATCCTATCATGTCTAGAACATACATTCTTACAGCTTAAATCCTGGTCATTTGGCTCTTACAATCTTTCCTTATTCTTTTCTTAGGTGTTCCCTGAGCCTTAGGTATAGGACTTGTATTGTAGGTATGCCAACTGGGGTTGAGTTTCCTTGGTAATATATTCTCAACATTTTGAGTTTTATATCCTGGGTGTGACCTGTGTTTTAAGCAGGTAGGAAACTTCTTTGATGAGAGATGAGAACTACACTTATCTGGGGGTATAAAGATATATATTTAGAATATAGGTAAAAACTGTATTGATTTAGGAAAATGGCAATAGTAGGTTTTCCTTTAGGGTTCATGACCTCACCAGACATGGGTAGTTGGTTATGTTTCAGTACCAGGCATGAACTCTCTTCCATTGAGTGTGCCTTAAGTTCAATTAGATACTTGACGGTTACTCTGATGATGTAAGTACCACTATTTTACCACTGGGGATATGCTACTGATCTGGATCAAGAGACACCTAAAACTGTATAGGCTATTGCCATTTACCTTGGTTGTCTCCCAGTACATGAAGATAAGATCTTGTTAGTGAAGATATTTCACACTTCAACTATGAGAGTTGGAGGAGTTTCACTAGAACAGACCTGGAACTCAGCTTTTTGAGGGCTAGCTCTCATAATATGTGAATGCATGATTAAGCTACCGAGGGAGTAAAGCAATCCATCGTTTCACCCAGCTGTAAAGCTTATTTTTTAACTTTAAATCTTATTTCTTTCTTAACCTACTGTGCCCATTATTAGAGAAAACTCTAAAAGCACAAAGAAGGAAATAAAGTATGGAAAGGGAACGGGATGAGATATTCTTAAAATAAATTGACAGACAGAAGAACAATATACATTTATTTTGGCAACAAATGTTCTGTCATATTTCAAGTGCTCAGAAATTGTGTTTCAAAAAACATGAAATGCACATGAAACACTTAACACTGTGTTACTGCAACATTCCAGGTGAAAGGAGTGGCAGTCTGGGACATAAAACAAAACAGAACACACAGACACATCAACACCATATAAGTAAGATTTGAGGAAAATGCACACAGAGGTAGAGAGAGGAAACATATGGAGAAAATTAGCATTGCTGTGCATACAAACAGTAAGTCTGCATTTCATGCAGGGATCCTATATTTGTTTGCAGACTCTTAGAATAATTATTAAATAGATAGAACTCATCCCTATTAAAACAAGCCATAGAGAATAGAGCCTTATCATTTTTTTTAGCCATTTCCTGGAATTTATGTCACTGTTAGAAGGCACAGTTGAGAAGTAAGAGTAATTAGATTGCCATTCTTTCCACATAATATATTTAAGTTAGTAGATATAATGGTGGAAGACATTTAAATGTGATAGCACATATAGAGTATGTATGAATCAGGAATATAGTTTATTTGGGTATATAAATCACATAACATTTTTAAGAGTAATAAGCATGATTGAATACATAGTCACATATTAGTATATATAATGTTGGTAGGTAGAAATCTCAATTGTCTTCATATTACTCTTTTTCACAAAGTTGTATAGACCTATGGTAAATGTAATTCTTCTGATTTTGAAGAGGATAGAGGAGGCTAACCCTGAAGTTTACGTAGAGAAAGAGAAGAGCTTAGTCATGGTGTTCTTGAAAGATAATAGACATTAAATAATATTTCAATGCATTGTATAGGTTTTGTAATAAATAGTGCATTTCCAGTTAGATATCCGTGGAACCAAAGACACAATAGACTAAAAAAATACAAAGTGTAGTCTAAAAATCTCACCTTAAAAAGAAATGAAAACCAAACAGCCAAATTACTCTAAGAACATTGCTTAATATAATGCTGAGAAAACTACAAGTAATATAAATATGAATATCTTTTCCTAAATGAAGGCATTCTTCTTAAACAATTAATATAAAATTTGTAAGTATGGGTTTGTTTAAATATGAATTTAAAATATTTATGCACAAGAACTTTAGATTTCAAGATTACAAGAACTAACTAGGACAGGGTTGATAGACATGTGTAAAATATTTGTGATATAAAATAGCTAAAGGAGAAAAGTCAGTAATCATATATATTAAATAATATACATGAGAATTAAGCATGAGAGCTGGAGACATGAGTCAGGAGTTAGGCATGTACTGCTCATGCAGAGGACCTAAGTTTGTCCTCAGTACCATGTCAAACATCCCACAACTGATTGTAGCTCCAATTCCGGGGCATCTAATGACCTTTCCTGGATTCCCCAGACACTTAGACATACATGTGCGTGCGCGCGCACACACACACACACACACACACACACACACACACACACACTCACACACAATTAACTTTAAAAAATTAGCAAAATATGGAAAATATAAAAAATTCAAATATGAAAAATGACAAATGATATTAAAAAGCACTTTCTACCATTAATATTAAAATGGGGAGGAGGTAATAATTTGTATTTTCATCTGTCATCATAATAATTTAAAAAGTTGCCCAGAATTTCATTAAGATAGTAAAACACAGTAAGTAATCATAATGATGTGTAGAGTAAATACATGGTAATAAGTATAAAAAGTTCTTGAAATGGTAACTTCTCTTGTAGGGGTTTATGGCCTGAAAAAGAATGAAAACTTAAATAAAGGACTAAATGAAGATATCAATTTTCATCTTGTCTACATTAGCTGGAAGTAGGAAGATACATTCATTCAAAACACTGTTGTTAAACGAACTATATGAAATGATACTGAATAAGTTATGATAAAAGACTCAAATAACAGGAAAATGGACCCATTAAAAGACTAAAAAGTAATCCAACTATTTCACAATTGCTCCCCTTGGGCCATAAGTAGGAGGAAAGATACTCATAGATCAGAAGAACTGCCAGGGTTGATGTCATGGCTGTCTGAGGCAAGAGTGGAACAGATATGAGACTGTACATTGGATCTGAGCTCAGGAATAGCCTCAAGGGTGGAGGTGCTGTACCACTGCTCTGCACAGTGGGAATTGATGAGCTGGGTCTTGGAAGGGCCAGGTACTTCCTGAAGGTGTTGCTACTGAAGATTCCCATGGGATCATAGGAGGATGGTGACAAATCTTGACTTTCTCTCTGGGCACAGAGTTAGAAAGGAAGGATCTTTAACACTCTGGAGCCCTGGGTTTATGCCCTCTGTGGTTGCAACTCCAGCAGCTACACCATCCCCTAGGAAAGTATATCATACAAAGACAGGTTCCAGGTCTTTCCATAATACATATACATTTCAATGACATTGTACATGACAGAGACACATGACTTTTATTTGTAAGTTAAATGTAAGTTGAATTGACCAAAATTAGCTTCATATTACTGAGACCATGGCATATTCAAGAAGAAAATATGAAGAGACTTTTTTGAAACATAATCCTTGTATCAAGGTTTTTCAGTTAATTAAAAACTAGCTTTACAGAAGAACATGAAGTCAAACATCACAGTCCACACATGACGCCTGTCTCCTGTGGATATAAAGTAATGGATTCAACAAAAATAAGAATTGTCATACAGAAAATGTAGTATACCAGAAAATCAATCACTGAGAATATATGGAAACCATGGCAATAGGACATATTTGAAAATGGCATTTGTTCTAAGACTGAAAATGATGCTTATTGAATTTAAAAGAAAAGCTACAACAAGTGGATTAAAATTATATGCTACTTATGGAAAACTATGAAAGTGTGGTTCTTTGAAAAGGAAGGAAAGAGAAGATCCAAGCTGGGTGTGCAATCCCAGCATTCCCGAGGCTATGCCATGAGGATCCATCACCTTGTGGTCAAAGCCAGCCTGGGCCAATCTCAGAAATAAACAAATGAATAAGAATAGAAGAAAGATGAGGTCCAACATGAGTTTAATTAGCTTTCAGGCAGAAAATGGAGGAGACAGGAAGAGAGATACAGCATCTGATGAAATAATGGCTGGAAGGTTTCCAGTATTAATAAAACAGATGACTCATTAGACCAAGCGACCATACTTCTCTTGCATGAAAATAAGATGCCTTCATTATGACATTATGTGGTAAAATCAAAATCTCCAGAATGAAGACAAACTTTAAAAAATGTAGAAAAAAAAGTCAGATTGCAGAAAAGGCAAACAAAACTAGATTCAGTCTTCAAATTAGTAGCTGCTGGAGGCTACTGGTATTGAAAATAACCATTAAAATAAATTAAAGAGCGAAAATTATTTTCTCAGTAACATCAGAGACAACTCCAGAGCCCATCAACTTCTTCTGTTTGGGCCAGCACATATGCACACAAAAGGCTTCTGTTATTGCCTGGGGAGGGATCCATGTGACACAATCTATTTTGAAGCACAGGACAACACCTGGCCTGACAGAATAATCAGAAAACAGCAGAGGAATGCCATGGGTGAAAGCACACTGTTCTTTTGGCAGCCATAATAATCAGGGTGGAGGATTGTAGCTTGCACTTGTTTCTTACTCAGGCTTTATTTTCCAAATCGTGTACCACTTGTACGTAGTAGATTATGAGGTAATTAAGTAATAAATGGTCCCAAATTTCTTCTGAAACACAGACTTTTGCTTGGTACTTTGGATCAGCATTTCTGAAGATCACTACCTTTTAATGCATGCAACTGGGACAGCTATTTGGTTTGGGCTGTGGTTCCCTCCTTTCGTAAATGACCACTATTACAGAATTCATGTGAGCAATAACTATTAACTACTATAGCATCATCAAAATGTTCAGTGTTATGGGCACCGCACTTTAGAATTTATATACAAATGGCTCTGCTTCTTATAAACATGTATAGTACCAAAATAAAAGTACACGGAGCTCACATATTGCTTGCAAAAGCCTAATCCTCCTTTTGACTTGCAGATGAGATTAGAGTAGCTGTAGTATAAACTCTCCAAATAGAAGCTGCTTCCCAGTTGTGGCTTTTTCTTTTTTCCACTTTAAAGTAGATAAACGTGCAACAATGCTGATATGGAGTTAGGAAAAGAAGGACAGAAAATCCTGTCTAATTTTAAGTGATTATCCTTGTAGTCCTCTGTTCTGAGACAAAAATTCTACATATGTATGCGTGCATGTAGAGTGTGTCTGTATGCTATCTATATACACAGTATTTGTACACATTTCCGCACATAAACTCTAATATAACCCTGGTGATGATCACTGTATTCATTTTTCCCAGCTTCTTGACTGACATCATGTCAGGCTTTTAGCATTTCTGAGCTGTCGTCATGTTACTGCCTGTCTATATTCTACTAGGTTTTTAGGCAGCATGTCCTCAGTCATGTGTCTGTCACATCATCATATTCTCATGTAAATTGAACTTTCCTAGAACAAAATTCCATCTGTTGAAAACCTCTCGTTCTTTGAAAAGAAAAAAAAATAGTACCTGTTCTGTTATAAGAAAGATTTGATCAAGAATGTAAACCAGCCCGAGGTTCCTGTACTTAGCTGTCAGCAATGACGTCAGTGGGAACAATAAAGATCACCAGTGTATATTAGTTGGCCCCCATGGCTGGGAGGGTTACCCATGGTTTTAGTTGGATCACTCAGAACAGACACACATAGAAGTGAAATGCTCAGTTCTTTGTGTATATTTGCTTTGTATCTATAGTTCATTGCCCTAGGTGAGTGATCTGTCCAAAGAACAATCTTTAAGACTCTTGATATTCCTATGCTCAGTTTAATAATAAGTTCAAACTTATTATTGTTCATTCAAACAAAACTAAAAGAACAAATAGCAAGAAGTTGATAACATTATTAAATCAGATATTTCCAACACTCTCCAAAAATGATTGAGGAGGCCCAGAGGCAGCAGCTGCCTGGAACTCATAATGTCAGTCCAAAGTGAATCAGTGTTTTCTCTTCAGTGGACCTTCCAAGTGAACAGCCAGGACCAATCTAGAGAGAATGAGCAAGACACCATCAAATAGAGTGCTTGCAAAATCAAAATCAGGTAGAAAAATGGCCTTGCTTCGACAGTCATGTTCAAGTACCTGATTGAGAGAGATCTGGAGAGAGTGTCTTCTCCAGCCCTTTATCCACAGATGAGTTTCAGGTCTCTTGTTCC
This sequence comes from Rhabdomys pumilio, assembly GCA_030674055.1. Classification (NCBI taxonomy): domain Eukaryota; kingdom Metazoa; phylum Chordata; class Mammalia; order Rodentia; family Muridae; genus Rhabdomys; species Rhabdomys pumilio. The sequence goes on from JANHMN010000007.1 coordinate 58,528,941, forward strand.
TCCTTGCAGGCATAGAAGTCTCTGTTGGAAATAATTTGAATTCTATTGTTTTAAGGAGCAATGCTTTTAATTCCCTTAGGCCATATAATAGTGTCAGGGGTACAACCTGCTCCAGGATAAGGACTCTACAGAAATACCGCAAATAATATGCTTGAGTCTGAAAACAGGCAGTGAGACCTTGTTCTCAGAGTCTGATCACAACAATTGCAGACAGAACATGGCAACTTACCATTATAATTTATATTATACACTGTTTTTTGTCATCTAGGACACAATTATGCTTTAAAGACCAATAGGGTTAATATAAGTGTGTATGTGTGTGTGTATGTATGTGTGTGTGTGTTTGATTTACAATGGTAAATATTATGCATGTGATTTGTTTAGTGGAAAATATTGTGTAGGTAACTTTTAATAGAAAACATTTTATGTGTATAACATTTTGGTGGCGTGTCACCTAACTTGTTACTTTTCACTAAGGTGTTGTTTTACACCGATAAATATTTTCCTATGTTCATATGGGGTGTGCCAGCATAATTAAACCATCTTGGGAAATCTGGTTTATTACAAAGTGGCATGAAGAAAATTCTATAAGTCTCCTGGGAGAGAACTGTCCTTAAGCATTGTGTTAATTAGGAGATAATGCTCAGTAAAAAGGCATATTGGAAGAAAACACTTACTTTCTTAGACTTTAAGTACAAAAGTCAAGCTGAGGTCCTGGTTTGTTATAGATCTCTATTCTGCTATTATCTAAGAGTCTTCCAATATGGTACTAAGTTTTATTTAATGAAGAGAACAAACCTCTGAAGAGTAGAAAGTGAATTAAAACACAAGCATGAGGTGCCTTGGTTTTTGTCTTTGCATTTTCTAATGCCACAGCTGTCTGAAAGTTTGTATGTTATATCTTATGGAGTTCAAGTAATGATTTCTAATCTGAAAATGTGAGTTAGCATGTTATATAAGCTAGAAACTTCATGGAAAATACTTTTGGTGGTAACTTACCTTCAGATGGTCCTGCCTTTAGAAACTTAGGAAATATCCAACAAAGCAAGGCACTTCTGAATTCCTTCAGTATTGCCCACATGCTCCTTCTCTTGTTGCTCTACTGGTTCATTGCTGCTAAGCACAGTTAGTTCAACAAACACAGAGAAACTTTATTCCTATGTTTGTCCAAGGACTGAACATTGACCATGTTTCTGACAACATATAATGCTGTGTTTGGAATTTAATTATTGAGTTTGTCATACTGTGAATGTGAATTCTTCAGGTGTGTGTGTGTGTGTGTGTGTGTGTGTGTGTGTGTGTATGTTTGTGTTGAGTTTGTGTGTCATTCTTTTGTATTCAGAAGGTAGTTTCCAGGATGTAACAAGATACCAATACCAGTAGTATTCAGGTTCTTTTCTGTCAATCCTGCCCACCCAAGACATGACATGTACTTAGGTCTGTGGTACCCAACTGGTTGACTCCATGTACTTGAATATGGAAAAACTTACTTTATTAGTTTATCAGTGAGGGACTTGTCTTTTTCATTTCACAAAGGAAGAGTCTGTGGCACAGAGAAGTATCAAGCCATGACTTAGTCACATGGTTTGAAATTAATGGCAAATAAATTTTTCTCAGTGTCAACTGTATTTCTTCCTATGACTTTTAAACATTTATGGTAATGGTAAAATTAAAGTGTACTCTTAAGTAATGCTGTTAAGAATATGGTTGCTTTCCTAAACATCTATGACCAAACATCCCCATTCTACCTAAGAATCATTGCTTTATGTAGTGATTCTAATGAGTTTTAACTCCTCACATGTAATGTTCATATGCACTGGTACTGTGATTTAAATGTTAAAAATGAGATAAAATTACTTTCCTCAGTGACTGATGCAAAAATATACCACAACCAAAACATTAAGAACATACTGAATAATCTATGCCTGAAACATAATGAACACTTGGCAAATTTATACAGTTGCTTACACTGATATTTGGATCCTGAAATATGAGAAGTGTGAGATTAGCACCTGGTAGATTTTGTGAGAGCCCATCCTACCAGAATGTTTTCTCTGTCCATCCCTTAACTTCTCAGCTAGATGGATCAAAGTAACTCTTTCTGTAGCATGACTGCCAAAAAAATAGTTCGAAGTTTTTCATGGACAATTCATCTTTTCATGGAGTTTTCTAAGTTGCAGACTCTTTGTAGTACCTCCAGTGCACCTTTTACTTTCAAACAAAAAGAATCTGTTGAAAGTGTGTATCCCTATGCTCACACATGTTTATATATCCTTTTTAATTTTACAATAGATAAAGACACTAGCTAATTCACAGAATCTATATATCATCTATCTATGTTGTCCCAGGGCTGTTTTCTTCAGGCATGACATGAACATCAACCATCATAAAGGAACATTACTTTGATGGCATATGGTAATTATGTTGAGATGCATAACAGCCCCTTGTAGAAGAGTGGTGGAGTCATCAGCACCTCACCTGAGATTATAGCTATTGTTTCTCTGTACCTCTCAACTGCAGGTGATATTGACATCTAGTATAAGAGATGGAAGGCTGACTGGGCTAGGACTGCTCTGTTGAGGACCTTCTTGAGTTACCATTGCTGCTGGTAGGGTGGAACTTTTCACTGCTGTAGCTGCCTTTCAGTTCCCTATGCTCCTACAAGAAACTTCCCTTCTGGCTCTTGTCAGATGACACATCTATTGATTCACCAAGCTGGACTCCAATGGAATTCTTTATTTGGTTTCTTGTTCTCCTTGCTTGACTGATCAGGCATGCAACACTGACCATCACCCATGTGACAATGTAGAATTCATCTGGACCATATGTCCCATCCTGCCTTCAGTGTTTATTAACATCCTGGAAGCTACCTATAGTCCACAGAGAAGACTAATTATAAAGCTTCTTTATCTTCTCTTCTATCATCTCCGCCTATCTGTCTGTACTTTCTATTCCATACTTTTCCAGTCTCATTTCATTAAGATGCTTGAACTTGCATCCCGTAGAAATTGATATCTATTGGCAATGTGAGAATTAAGTGTAGCCATGTTTTATCTCTAGGCTGTGTTAAGAAACACTGCATTCTGAAACAAGACAAGTCCTTCCTGTCTAAGCCGGTGCTCTGAGTAGACCTTGGGCGGTAGATCTGCACCCAGTCCCATAACACCCAGAGGAATCTTGATTCCCGGGTACTCTAACATGCCCAGGATCACAGGTGCTATAACATATTCAGGATCACAGGATCTCAGAAGCTTAGTGACACCAGGATTTCAGGATCCAGGGCAGCTTGACTCCTAAGAGTTCTGACACACCCAGGATCTCAGGACCACAGGATCCCAGAATTACAGGATCCCAGAATCACAGAGAGAGCTAGACTCTGAGGAGTTATGACACAACCAGGATCACAGAAGGGACAGGCTCCAGTCAAAGACAGCAAGGGTAAGTAGCACTAGAGATGACTAGATGGTGAGAGACAAGCACAAGAATATAAGCAACAGAATCAAAGGCTACTGGGCATCATCAGGAACCAGTTTGCCCACCATAGCAAGTCCTGGATACACCATCACATTGGAAAAGCAATATTTTTATCCAAAACCATTTTCATGATGATGATAGAGGACTTTAAGAAGGACATAAATAACTCTCTTAAAGAAATACAGGATAACACAGGTTAACAAGTAGAAGCACTTAAAAAGGAAAAACAAAAATCCCTTAAATGATTACAGGAAAACACAACCAAACAGATGAAGGAATTGAACAAAACCATCCAGGATCTAAAAATAAAAATATAAACAATAAGGAAAGCACAAAGGGAGACAACCCTATATATGAAAAACCCAGAAAAGAGATTAGGAGTCATAGATGCATGCATCATCAACAGAATACAAGAGATAGAAGAGAGAGTCTCAAGTGCAGAAGATACCACAGAAAACATTGACACAACAGTCAAAGAAAATGCAAAAAGCTCCTAACACAAAACATCTAGAAAATTCAGGACACAATGAGAAGACCAAACATAAGGATAACAGGTATAGAAAAGACCAAAGATTCCCAACTTAAAGGGCCAGTAAATATCTTCAACAAAATTATAGAAGAAAACTTCCCTAACCTGAAGAAAGAGATGTCCATGAACATACAAGAAGCCTATAGAACTCCAAATAGATTAGATCAAAAAGTAAATTCCTCCTGTCACATATTAATCAAAACAGCAAATGCACAAAACAAAGAATATTAAAAGTAGTAAGGGAAAAAGGTCAAGTAACATATAAAGGCATATCAGAATTGCACCAGACTTCTCACCAGAGACTATAAAAGTCAGAAGCTCCTGGGAAGATGTCATACAGACCCTAAGAGAACACAAATGCCAGCCCAGACTACTATACCCACCAAAAATCTCAGTTGCCATAAATGGAGAAACCAAGATATTCCATGACAAAACTAAATTTATGCAATATCTTTCTACAAATCCAGCCCTACAAAGGATAATAGATAGAAAACTCCAACACATGGAGGGAAACTATACCCTAGTAAAAGCAAGAACATAATCTTCTTTCAACAAATTCAAAAGAAAATAGTCACACAAACTTAATTCCACCTCTAACAACAAAAATAATAGGAAGCAACAGTCACTTTTCCTCAATATTTGTTAACATCAATGAACTCAATTCCCCAATAAAATGACATATACTAACAGACTGCATATGTAAACAGGACCCAGCATTTTGCTGCATACAGGAAACACACCTCAGTGACAAAGAAATATACTACCTCAGAGTAAAAGGGTGGAAAAATTTATAGCTCTAAGGACTTCCAAAAAGAAACTGGAGAGAGCATACACTGGCAGATTGACAGCACACCTGAAAGCTCTAGAACAAAAAGAAGCAAATACACCCAAGAGGAGTAGAAGGCAAGAAATAATCAAACTCAGGGCTGAAATCAACCAAGTAGAAACAAAAAGTATACAAAGAGTCAACAAAACCAAGAGCCAGTTCCCTGAGAATATCCACAAGATAGATGAACTCTTAGCTAGACTAACCAGAGGGCATAGAGACAGTATCCAAATTCATAAAAGTAGTTATGAAAAGGGAGACATAACAATAGGAACCAAGGAAATTCAAAAAATCAGCAGATCCTACTACAAAAGCCTATATTCAATAAAACTGGAAAATCTGGATGAAATGGATAATTTTCTAGCCAGATACCAGGTGGAAAGTTAAATCAGGAGCAGATAAACCATCTAAACATTCCCATAACTCCTAAAGAAATAGAAGTAGTCATTAAAAGTTTCCCCACCAAAAAAATCCCAGAACAAGATATGTTTAGTGCAGACCATCAAAGAAGACCTAATACCAATACTCTTCAAACTATACCACAAAGTAGAAACAGAAAGAACATTACAAAATTCATTCTATGAAACCACAGTTACACTGATAGCAAAACCACACAACGATCCAACAGAGAAAGAGTTTCAGACCAATTTCTTTTATGAATATTGGTGCAACAATAATCAATAAAATTCTTGCAAACTAAATCCAAGAACATAGCAAAATGATCATTCACCACGATCAAGTAGGCTTCACGCAGGGATGCAGGGATGGTTTGATATGCAGAAATTCATCAACAAAATTCAGTACATAAACAAACTAAAAAAAAAAAATCACCTGATCATTTCATTAGATGCTGAAAAAGCATTTGACAAAGTTCAACATACCTTCATGTCAAAAGTCTTAGAAAAATCAGGAATTGAAAGCCTATACCTAAACATAATCAGAACAATATACAGCAAACCAGTAGCCAACATCAAACTAAATGAAGAGAAACATAAAGCATTCCTACTAAAATCAGGGATTAGACAAGCCTGCCCACTCTCTCTATACCTATTCAATATAGTACTGGAAGTCCTAGCTAGAGCAATTAGACAACAAAAGGAAGTCAAAGAGATATAAATAGGAAAGGAAGAAGTCAAAATTTCACTATTGGCAGATGATATAATAGTATACTTAAGTGACCCTAAAACTTCCACCAGAGAACTCCTAAACCTGATAAACAACTTCAGCAAAGTGGCTGGATATACAATTAACTCAAACAAATCAGTAGCTCTCCTATACTCAAAGGATAAACAGTCTGAGAAAGAAATTAGGGAAATGACACCATTCACAATAGCCACAAATAATATAAAATACCTTGGTGTGACTCTAACCAAGCAAGTGAAAGATCTGTATGACAAGACCTTCATGTCTCTGAAGAAAGAAATTGGAGAAGATCTCAGAAGATGGAAAGATCACCATGTTCATGAATTGGTAGGATTAATATAGTAAAAATGCCCATCTTGCTAAAAGCAATCTTCAGACCACCAACCAAGGAGTACACATTGAGGGACCCATGGCTCCAGCCACAGATGTAGCCGAGGATGGCCATGTTGGACAACAATGGAAGGAGAGGCCCTTGGTCCTATGAAGGCTCAATGCTCCAGTGTAGGGAAATTTGAGGGTTGGGAGGCAGGAGATGGTGGAACACCCTCATAGAAGCACAGGGAGATGGGATGGTATAGAGGTTTTCCAGGGTGGGAGAGGCAGTGGAACACCCTCATAGAAGAGGGGGAGGGGGAATGGTATAGGGGTTTTCTGGGGGTGAGGGAGGGACTGGGAAAGGGGATAGCATCTGAAATGTAAATACAGAAAATATCAAACAAAAATTGAACAAAAAGAAAAAAGACAAAAGACAAAAACAAAAGACAAAACAAAGCAAAATAAGACACTTTAGTCTCTTCAAAGACCCGTGAATGATAATAAACTGTACACGTTTGCTACTTAATACCAAATGGGAACAATTATGCTAAAAAAAAATCCAATCCCAGGAGCTCTTTTTTGTTTTTTTATGATGGAGGTGCAATGACATCAGTGAGGTTTTCATTTTTAGTCATTCAAATGTTTATAATCCTTAGCTTGTGTATTTTATCATAACTTTAGGCTAGTGCTTAGGAAAGCCTTTTTTACTTCAGCAGTGGAATTTATGCTAGGTAGTGGTTCAGATACTCTATTGTTTTTGTTTGGACTAAATCCTTGTTAAGTATGTATTATATAAGGAGCAAAAGAGTACTTATACTTCAGTCTTCTAAAACAGTTATACATAAAGTACAATACCATTGATGGGATAGTCTTTGCTGATGTTGAATAGATTTTTTACTAGAAAATAAGTTACTATGTTTATATACCCTCTTATAAGTTTATATAATTTCAATTTTGAATTTTTCTGGCTGTATGCCTATCTTTTTCTCAAAGGCTATGTTTTACAATGTTTTACCATCAAGGCAATTTTTTTTTTTGCCATTAGATGATCTGCATTTTCCTCTTGTGAAATATATAAAGAATGCTGTAATTACCAGGTTGTGGGCAAAGTTGAGCTCCATCACTTAGAAGTATAGCCTGACTTTTTATGGACAACGTCTGCTTTTACAGACTTCATTCAATTGATGTATCCTACCCATTGCTTCTTCTGGGAGCCTCCTTTTACTTACGTGATTCATACTGCAATGATGTTTTTTATCATTACATTTTAATTGGTTATAAAAAACTGTTTATCTTTAATTTAGGCTAACTACTTTATGAAATTCTTTTAATTTACCTTGTTTGTTTTTAGTTCAATATCTCTACTTTTGAGTTATCTATGCTTAATTTATTTTATTGAGTACTTCTAGGGTCCTGTTTAAAATTATAATTTAAATAAATATGTTTAACCAAGTTTTCTCTTTTTCAGATAAAAAATTAGAAAGACAGTACTGGCTTTGAATTGAAGGTCTTGTGCGTATGAGGCAAACACTTTACTACTAAGCCACATTCCAGTTTTATGGTTTGTTTTTTTAATTAATCTGAGAATTAATACTTATCTTGTCAGTTTTCAGTTTTTAAAAAATACTGTTCATCTTATTTCCTTCAAATAACTAATAGTTTATGATCATCTGTTTCTACTTAACACTTGATCATTGAAAAGGGAAAGCAAACAGTAAGCATCGGGCCAAGGCATGTTGTCCTGCCTCTCTGGAGGGTGACCCATCATTTTGATAAACTTGAGTAGGCAATATCTAGTGTTAGCCTTGCATTACCATAGTAATCCAGGTTGATCATGTGGTGTTCTTTTGAACTTTACAAAAGTTTGACTCTCAAGATATACAGTGAACCATTTTTTTTTGATTCCTAAAACCTCAATGTGAAGTTTGGCACTTCTGTCCTTGTCCTTGCTGTCCTAACAATATGTTTTTGGGTCTAGACTTATCACTTATTTTACCAACTCAAATTATCCCACCACTTTCTTGTTTGTTAGTTTTTGTTTTATTCTGTTAGTATTTACAGACTCCTTCGAGATGTCATTCTTAATATAGATCTAGTTTGGACTAAGAATCTGACTATGTCAAGTGTGACAGCCTATGTCTAGTTTTTCTTCCAATGTATGTAAGCAGAGGACAGTAGGGACATGAAGCACAGGCACAAATGGAGGGGACAGAGAACACCATCTCAATTGGGCTCTGGAGCTTCACAAGCAGGATCTCAGATAGCAAGATGAGGTGTAGACAGAGCCATGAAGCTAGAGGCAGGGTTTGTAAAGCACTCAATGTTAACTGGTGACCAAGAATGTGAAAAGGAAACCAGAGGGGACAATTTTGACTCTTAAACATTATTTTATATTTACTCTTTATTTTCTGGTAGTGCTTTTCTTTTAAAAGGAGAAATATATCTTTGTTTGTTCTTTTTTATCTTCTTGTTATATTTAGGCAGAAATATAAATTATGTATCTACCTTCTGGGACAACCATAAAGTTATGACATTGACATAAGATTTATTTTCCAAAAATATAGGAGGTGGCAAATTTGTTTAACATGAAAAGAAAATAGCTAGTAGCATCTTTAGTTATGACATGGAAATATTATAGTTTTTCAAAGGTGATGAAATTATTTCATAGTTCGCAATTATTTTCCTTACAGAACCATACTTCCTATGACATTCCATTAAGTAACTAACTACATTTACCATAATGCTCCCATAAGTTAGGTCATCTTGCAGCATCCTAATAATTTAATTTGATATCTACACACTTTAAACTTATAGAACAATATAATCTTGAATTTAAGATTTTTTTGATTTGTTTTTTTTTCCAAGTAAAAATGATTGGAATGTCTGCAAAGCTTCGTGAATGCTGAAAAATATTCTAAAATTGAGATATTTTCTTTATCTTTACCTCTAGTTTATAAACAAAATATGAAGTTGTTACACTACAGCTTATGTTTAACTTGCCTTTTAAATAGTCTTTCTGAGGTTTCCACACAGAATGATCTGTATACCAGTGTTTTGATCTTCAGTATTCTCCCAAGACTCTGGGGGAAAGTTTGGTTTCTAACTTGGTACTTTTGGGACATGATGGGACTCTTAAGAAGTGGATAAAGTTGGAGGTCTTCTGTGTTGGTGGTATAACCTTGGGGGAGACAAAGCAACCCGGGCCTCTTCTTTGTTTTCTTCTCTGGTTTTCTTGTCGTGAGGTAGATTGCTGGGTTTGCCATATTCTCCCATTATGAAGAATCACCAATGATCAAAACAATGTATCAACTAGTCACAGACTGAAAGCACCAAAGCTCTGAGCCAAAATAACCTTTCTTTTTAATATGTTGATACTGTAGTTTGTTGTAGTAACAAAAGTTGACTAATATATACTGCTCATGTAGAATTTCTTAAAGGTTTAATTTTATAATTATGTGTATTTTTGAATCTGTATGTGGGTATGTGTGTCTGTGCTCAGACAGGACAGAGGCAGTGCTTTCCTGGAGCTGGCATTATATATGATTGCAAACTGTCTAATGTAGGTACTGGGAACTGAAACATACTCTTAGCCACTGAGCCATATCTCTAGTCACTAATGAAGGACATTTATATCCCATTTTAATAAAAAAGTTTTTCGATTATACTGTCTCTGTTTCAACACTGAAGTGCTAACCAGATACAGAGTAGTTGTACTGGCTTTTTCATCCTCCCTGTTTTGTATAAATGATAGTTTCAAGCATTTCCTTTTGGAAAAACTCATTCTACAATTTTAAGTTGATGCTATTCAATTTCAGGCATTTAAAGTTTAAAAATGTCTTCTTAAACAGATGCCTCTGTGGTTAAGAACATATACAGCTCTTGCAGAGGAATCAGCTTTATTTCATAGAATCCCTGCCAGAGAGCTCAGATCATCTACCTGGAGAGAATCATATGTCATCTTCTCTTTTGCACACACACACACACACACACACACACACACACACACAAACACACATTCATAATTAAATACAAAAATGAATAAGTAAACTTTCTTGGCAATATTTATTGTATAATTAGTGCTACACATATTAATTTGAATCTGGATATTATATATTTGGAAATAATATGTGTGTGATATATATATATATATCAGGAAACTACTGCATCAGCCGTGATATTCATGTTTATTATTCAGAAAGCTGTTAAATGTGATGATAACTTGGGGTTGTGAGATCCTGAAACTAAGTTAATGTTTTCTGAATAGCCTACATGTGTCATTAGTGATGCCATCTTGAGTCACAGAAACATAACATGAAATTCTAGTAACACTGTGTCAGGTGATAAGCATATCCGTATTTTTCTTTAAGATAAGTCTATGAGATTTTAACATAGTCTTCCTTTGAAAAGAATATTAGATACCATTTTTATTTGTTTGAATAAAAAATGTGCTTTATATCTTACATTTCGAGTGCCTGGTTTCTAGTTAATGTTATTGTTGGGAAGTTATGGAACCTTTAGAAAAGTATAGTTTATCTGAAGGAAGTATGCCATATGGAAGGCTTTGAGGGTTTATACATTCACCTCACTTCCAATTTGTATATTTTGCTTCCTGTGTGTGGTTAAAAATGTGATCTCACAGTTTCCTGATCTCCCCTGCCACCATCCGTTCTCTGCTATCATGGAGTATCCATCTGAAGCCATTAGCTAAAATAAACTTTTCCTTACATAATTTGGGTTTGGTCATGGTGTTTTGTTACCACAATATAACAGTAATAATACACACGGGAAAATTTGCAACTGATATTCAAAAAGCAAAGGCTTAATTTAATGAGATGTTTTGTTGCTCTAGATTTACAGCGTTCTTTTGATGGGCTAGACGGAAAAACATCAGCAATATGAAAATGTTACTGTTTATGACTATGCAATTTTAGAAGGGTATTTATTAGCTTGGTAGATTTTATTTTAGCTATGTACATAGGGGTTAAATGTAGAAAGAGTTAAAGCTTAAACACCCCCTGAAAGAATGACTACACTCACCTATTGATGTATATTTCTACTTAATTACCCATCTAAAAGGCTTGAGAAAGTTCCACCTCTCTTAGACACGATCAGAGATGGTAAATGTGTGAGTTGCAGCTTAAATGTAGGATATGAATGCATTCCAACCTTCAGTTACACATTCTTGAGCTATATTTAATAGGCAAAGCATCAGGAATATACCATATTCTTAGAGCTCTCTGATGCTTGGTTTATAGCTCTGTTACTCTGGGGCATTCATGGAGACACACATAAATACTCCTATCAGGCCAGACCCAGTCATCTGATAATAACATGTGTGGCAAACTTGGGGTTAAACCTGCAGGTAAATGTGGGCAGTGGAGGCTAAGTAAGTGTTTGAAAAGCAAGCAAAGTAAGAACACTGAAGTGCTGGAAAGCAAATCATGCCAGGTCCACTGAACAGCCTTTTGCTCTCATTAACTATTTGACAGTTTACAGACTGCTGCTAATATAAAGAAAATTAAATACCCAGAGTGAGAAATCTCTCTGCAAAGACCTCTCAGAAGGTTCTTCTGAGCTTTGTATTTAATTTCTAGGGTTTTTTGAACTGTTGTGCCATTAATTAAAGAGAAAAAAGCCAGTTGAAATGCATCATGATAAAAGCCACTTGAAGTTCATTTTTATGTCAGATTCAACACTGAAAAATGTCTTGTCTTTCCAAGTAGTGCTGAAGCATAAAGCATACAGAATGTTATGACCTTCTCTATTAGGCTGAGATAACCAAGTGCAAACGTGTGGAAACTATGAAATGGCTCGGGGCATTTTCTAATAGCAGAAGTATGATTGACAGTGATTCTGATTTAAGAAGTGTGTGGTTAGCATCCCTCAGAGTTAGATGAAGGGACTTAAATAAATAAGCTCACCTTCTCAGTCAGTTAGGATGATCTCTGGATGGGTCATTAACTCCTGCTTTGCTCTAGCTCCCTTATCTTACCACATCCCTTTGTATGCGGATCTGCATAAAGCTATAACCATAGTGTCTCTACATGAGCCAGAGTACCACACTACTGAAAACGCAGTTCTGGTTATCAAGACTTTAACTATAACTGTTATCTTCCCTAAATCATACTTTCCCCAAAGTTGGGATAAGGAAATTTTTAAAGAGGTTCAGGTATGTACGCTAATGAGGGACCAGAGAGACTCATTCTGTGTCTGAGCTTCTGGAGTACCTGTTCTACGCTATTTCCATGTTTTAGAGCTCAAAGATATCAAAGTACAGATAGTACATACTGGTCATGCTCAGGACAGAGGCAAAGGTGTCTACGGTCAGTAACAATGAGAATACTGACCACATGTGTTCCATATCACCCAGTTGTCCAGAGAATTTAAGTGAAACCTCCTTGTTCATTGCCTAAGAGTGCCTTGCAGTTAAGAGCCAGCCAGCAGAATATTATAGAAGAACCTCAGAAAAACCTCCTTAACTTTAATGATTTAGGCAGACATTTTACAATTAACACATGGAGATTAGCAACATTCCTTAAGATATTAACTTTAAAATTAAGCCATATAATTCCTTTATAAGATAACTATGTAAGTTAAAGAGTCTTTATAATTTCATGCATTTTATCACCACTGTTTGTCAATATGTCAATGAAGTGTTCTTGGCAGCTCTGACATTTTCCTCTTTAAACCAAATAAACTTTTGACTAATCATCATAGATTATTTTTGTTTGTAGGTTTTATTAAAATGAAATTGTACAGCAAGTGCAAATATTTTATGGGCAGCTTCTTTTCCACAGTTCTACATCAATGAGGTGACTAGTACACATATTATTGCATGTTGTGATGATTTTGTTTCCTGCATTAATATCGACAAGCATTGAAATGAACATCACTGGTACAGGCATGACCTATCTATCTATGTAGTGCAGGTATGAAGAAATATAAATACTTCCACAGGACATTGGTATATTTTTCTTTTACTGACACTGCTTTGATTTACTTAGAATTCACATACTTCAGAATTTATAATCTCAAGTGTAGCCATTATAGTGGCTATATTTATAAAATTAGGTGATTGTTTTCAATATTTAATCTAAGGGCATTTTGATTACCTTCAAAACATACTGCATCCTAATACTATCTTTTTGCCACTCCCTTCCCTAGCCATCAGCAACCATGAATCATGGAACCATATAAGCAGAGAAGTTCCTACAAATAGTAGCATAGAATACACGTTTTCAAATTTCTAGTTTAGATTTGATCAAATGCTGTGTTTTGTCTATGTGAACAGTGTATGATATTTGCTTGCTATTAATGCAGTATGCACAGATTAGTTTTAGTATGTTAAACCAACTTTGCATTCCTTGGGTTTGTCTTAGCTTCCTTAGATCCAATATATTCTATTAGATATTACATCTATTATATTGTATATTATTATATATCTTTATTATATATTACATTTAGTACATATCTTCATGTATTTCTGGATTTGATTTCCTTTTTAATTGTAGGTAAGATTTTCTAAAATTTTTTTATGAATTTTATTTATTTATTCACTTTACATCACAATATGAGCCCCCCTCCTCCTAGTACCCTCTCACATGGATCCTTCCCCCCATTTCTCCCTCTTCTTCTCCTTTGAGAAGGGAGAGCCCCCTTGTAGGCATCACTCATCCACTCTCCCTGCAAAAGGACACACATCAAGTTGCTGTAGGACCAGGCACATCCTCTCCCACTGAGGCTCATTTAAGGGAAAAAGATCCACAGGCAAGCAGGCAACAAATTCAGGGAAAACCCCCACTACTGTTGTAAGGGGTCCCTAATTTCCTTACACACATAGTTTCTAATTTAAAAGGTTCTAAGCATAGTTTTTCATCTCTATGATGGTAGGAAAGAAATAATGTATATAAATTACAAACTGTATTTTGAATTTTCATCTCTTCCAAGGCTAGTAATATGCAGTAATAGTATTAATATTTCTTTCTTTCTTTCTTTCTTTCTTTCTTTCTTTCTTTCTTTCTTTCTTTCTTTCTTTCTTGTTTTGAGACAGGGTTTCTCTGTGTAGCTCTGGCTGTCCTGGAACTCACTCTGTAGACCAGGCTGGCCTCGAACTCAGAAATCCACCTGTCTCTGCCTCCTTAGTGCTGGGATTAAAGGCGTGTGCCACCACTGCCCGGCAGTAATAATATTTCTTTTGTGCTTAGCTGCAGATTAATTTGAGTACTAAGAATGTTTAAGATAAACCAGTTGGAGCTATAATAGCCATTCATTCATTCTGCAATTAAAAAAAGTAATGCTTTTCTCCCCTTTTTGTCTGCAGCAGGATCTCCTTACAATAGCCAGAACATGATAAATAGCTCAGGATAGCTTCGAACTCATGACTGTCTTGCTTTTACCTCTGAAGTAGTAGAGTGACATAAATATGTAAACACAGCTGGCAGTAAAATATTTTTTATTTATAATATTTTCATTTCATGTTGACTTTACTGGGGCATAACCTCATTGTTAGTTGATGAGAATGTTTATTTTCTAAGAATTTATACATCCGTAGTTCCAATGAATTGCAGAATTTTTCTTTCTTATGTCTTTGGTTTAATTATCAGGATATTAAGATTCTTTTGAAATTAATTCCGAGTTGTACTTGTCTCTTCTTTGTTTGAAACAGCCTGGGAAAGATTGATGTTAGTCTTCAAACATTTATTAGAACTCACTACTGAAATTATCTCATCCTGGGTTAAATTGTGGGCAATTTAAAAAGTACTTGTTCAACCTACTTCCTTGTGCACCTGGTGAAGTTTGTTCTCCCTCATTTGGGCATATTCAGTGGCTTGTTTATTCTTAGGTACCTGCTCATCTCAAATGGAGCATCTCACATTGATCATCATAACCTTCTCTGCTTCTTTATCTTAACAGAAATGTACGTTGCAATTTTAATCATGGAAATCATTTTCGTTGTTGTTCTTGGCCAGTGTATCTAAAAGTTTGGATTTATGTTTTTTTTTTTTTCCCAAAAACTTAAACTGTGACTTTGAACGTTTTCATTATTGTTTTGTCTTTTCTATTTTACTTATTACTTTAGTTTGTTTTTGTTTTTCTTCATGATCTAGGTTTACTTTTGTCCCATTTCTTTGGGTGTTTCAGATCAAGATGGTTAATATGTTTTTACTGAGCCTTTTAGGTAAAAAGAAATATAATTCTCCCTAATATTCTTTCAGTAAAATTAGGTTGCAAGGTGCTTATAAGACACTGTGTTTCTCAAATGTTGGGATCAAGTAAACAGGCTCCTGGACTTTCCATTTCACTCTTCCTTTTCACACTGATGAGCTCTAATTCTTAACCTAAGTTCCAAAGTCAAAGTTTCATTGTTGCTGATGCCTTTACCACTGCTATTTCCATCAGTATCTACTGAGTCCACTTCAAAGAGGGCTTTGCATTCAGTGGGTTTGGGTACCAGGCTGTTCATTTCCTTCTTATGTCTACTGTTCCCAGGTAGGAGAGCCTCAGTTACAGATTCTCTTCCTTTTCTCCAGTGTATGGACTCTTTCATCCTTGTCTGACTCTGTAGCACTGCATCCCCTTTTCATCTCTTAAGAATAATACAGTTATGCATATCCCCTCTACCTCTCAGGAACCATTCTCTGCACCTTGTCTTCATCTGTTACAAAGTATAGAGCTTCAGCAAGATGAGAACTTACCACAGTGGCATTCCTTCTGTTTGGATACATGCCTATCACTGCTAAACTTTACCTGGATATGTCCTGCATTTGACCCAGTTGTCCAATGTTTCACAGGCCAAGGCTTTTCTGAATAGTGTTAGTTAAGGATTTGATTTCTTTTTAATTATAACATTTTTAGAGCCACACACACACACACAAAAACAAAACCTAGATTGTCCTCAACTCTGATAATGAATTTAAAATAGCATGGTTGCTACTGTAGAAAACACACATAAAACATAATAATGAATATGTATATAAAATATATGCTTTTGAATATATACAGATTCATAAACATATATATATATACAATATATATACATATATACACAATAATACACACACGTACACACACACACACACACACATATATATATATATATATATATATATATATATATATATATATATAAATGGTTTTCTAGAGATAGTAATGAAACATAGAGGGGTACTTGAAATTTAAATTTTCATTCAACCTTTGTATTTTTGCATGGGAAAAACAGATATCTTTTGGTAAGGCATGATGTGCAATGTATTTATTATTTATCAGACTACAAAACCAAGAGAACATCCCTTCTTGACAGTCTCATTTTCTGTGCAAGAATGATCAATGAGTAACCACGGGAGTTATGAAAGCGACTTTATAACCACCACAGCATTATTGAACAGTAGAGTAAGAGGAAGGTCCTACCAGACACAAGTTAAGTGAAGATGACCTGCTTCAGACATGGGGTTTCACTGCTCTCTCTTCCCATGGTAGGAGGAAAACCTAGACTATGAGTTATCCCCCACCCCCCACATCCTTTGTAAAGACAACAAACCAGTCAGAATTCTCCAGAGAAGATATGGTAGGAAAGGAATGGGGAGGAAGGAAGAGGGGATGGAATAGAGAGGAGATATGTTCTTTTGTGAGAATTTTCTCAGGTGACTGAGGAGCCTTTGCTATTCATAAAGTGGAGACTCAGAGTGCTGGTAACATGGTTAAGTTCATGTCCTCACACTCAGATCCAGAGAAATGGATGTTGTCGCTCTCACCTGAAAACTCTTTCGTCTAAAGTCCTTGCGTGTTCTCAGCACTCTCATGCCCAGGAGTGAAAGGAAGAGGGTGCACCAGCTCTGAGAAGGAAAGAATGTGAGGGAAGAGGAGAGGAGGGGAAGGGAACAGAAAAGAGGAAGAGGGAAGAAAAGAGGAAGGTAAGGAGGGAAGGAAAAAAGAGAAGGAGAGAGAAAGAGATATGAGGGGCAGGGAAGGTGAGAGGGAAGGAGACAAAGGTGGATCTGCCTCCCGCCTTTCTGTTTTGTCTAGCCTTCAAGCAGGTGAGAGGGTACCGCCCTGTTCCAAGTGTGCCTCCTTGAACCAGACATTTCTGGAAATCCTCTCACAGATGTACTCAGCAGTAGCACTTTCTCAGTGTCTTTTTTTCTCCTTTGCTTTTATTTATTTTTTTTATTGGATATTTTATTTACATTTCAGATGTCAACCCCTTTCCCCATTTCCCCTCCCTAGAAAACCCCTATCCCGTGCCCCCTTTTCCATTTTGCTTTTATACAATTTTTTAAATGTTAATCAAAGACTTTATAAGTATGATAATGCTCAATCAGAAGTGTAACCTAATACCCAACCTAGCTATGTAAACTATCTTTGACTGGTGGAGACATGTGAACTTCTGCCTCCATGCCCCCTCTCTCTTTCTCTCTCTTTTTCTCTCTCATTACCTAGTTTCTCATCTACTTCATCTTCTCCTCTCCTTACTCCATCTTTTCCTCTCGGTGCTCCTTCCCCCTTAGCTCCTCCTACATATTACCCTTCCTGTTAAAATAAAATTTTTCTCACAAAATACAATTAGACCCTAATTATTCCTATTTGTACCAGTGAGGTACAAGATAGTCTTAATACCCAGTCCCTCCTCTTTTTGACTAACCAGAATCTCTGTCGTCTCTCTTGACTAAAACACTTAATTTTGAACCTGGCTTTTTCTTGGCTTTAGAATGAATGTCAGCTGAAAACCATCCACTCAGATCTTTTCTCTCAAGGTAAATAGCCAGGATTGGCTATGAGTCTATAGGTCTTCAACCCCGTCAGAAATCCAGAATGACTAGATTAACTGAAGTTATGGGAAGCACTAAGCATAGCTTCTAAAACTTAGCCAATTTATAGAGACCGCTGAACACTTGGACAACCCCTATACTACCGAACATTGGAGCATCAAATCTTCAGCCTTCTGGCCCAAATTCATCTGACAGACCTTAATGCTGCAGAATTATTAAGGGCTGGTTACTCTGTCTAGGCAGATATAATCAGTCGACTATTCTGCAAGTGTGTCCTTTTCTGGACAGTAATTTGTCTGTAGATGGAGAGAGGCAATTCTTGCCTAGTGGCTATTTCACCACAACTGGAGTAACTCCAAGGATGCTCAATTTCTTCTTAGAATCCAAGACAGGAAGCTGTCAGGAGCAGACAGGTCTCTAATCAAAATGAACATTAATATAGAAATATTTGTGGTGTCAATTCTATGGATTTCTGACGTTTTGAAATCCAACTATCCATGTAAGGTAACCTGGACTGTTGTCTGTTAACTTCTCTCAGCTATTTCTAAATAAAATATAGAAAACACCTTTAAAAATAAACTCAAAGTCATGAACTTGCTATAGTCCCTTAACTCACAGGCTAATCATCCCAAATCAGTTAAGAAAAAAGTTAAAGAAGGACTGGGTCTAAACCTTGTATTTCTAAATGTGTTATACAGGCACAATGCCTAGGAGAGTATCAATATTCATTTCACTTTCATATCAATAAGAAGCTTATACCATTGAAAACCTTAAATTTGAAATCCAAGTGAATTTTGTACCATTTAAGAAATTATAACTTCATCTTGATACTAAATTATACAGATTTCTACCAATAGGTTATGGTTATGCCATAAATCCTAGCTAATCCTCCCTGTTCCAGCAAAACCACTACTTTTTCCCAGAGAGACAGCCTAATATTAACCACCTTAGTCCCCAAGCCCAGGGAATAGGGGTGTTGACTCTTCTTTAACTTCTTCAAGCTGATTATGGGCGTTGAGATATTAGAAGAGGGGTGAAGGGGAAGAATAAATTGATAAGCTTCTGACGCTGTGTCTTCACTGCATCCAGATGGATTTCCCAGACACCGGAGACACCGGTTTGAATAGGTCTGCTCGTTTTGCTTGATGAGTAGATACACCAAGGCTGTGTATTCTGCAATATACAATTCTCTGGACAAGTTTTAGTATCAAGAAAGAAATTTTTTTTTCTAGAGGGCTGACTTTTTTTTTTTTAAAGATGTTGGTTCTAACAACTTTTTTCCCCCTTTTATGTAGTTGGTTATAATATTTACATTTCAAGTTTTATCCTCTTATCCCATTTCCCCCACCACCCAGGAACCCCATATCCCATCCTCCCTCCATATATCCCTTCTATGAGGCTGTGCCCGCACCTACCCCCCACCGCCATTACTCCCTCCTCAACCTCACATTTCCCCCAATTCTGTTTTCGTTTTTCATGGGACCAAGTATATCCTCTCCCACCTATGCCCAACAAGGCCGTCCTCCCCTACGTATACCGCTAGAGTCGTAGGTCCCTCCCTATGTGCTCCCAGGCTGGTGGTTTAGACTCTGGGGGGCTCTGGTTGTTTAGTATTGTTGCTTTCCTCTTGGGGTCACATACCCTTCCTGCTCCTTCAGTCTTCTAAGTTCTCCATTGGGAAACCTTTGATCTTATCAGGGGTTAGCTGTGAGCATCGTCCTCTGAATGTGTCAGTCTCTGGCAGATCTCTAAGGAGACAGCTATATCATATTATTGACAGCATGCATTTCCAGTCATCCACATCAATGTCTAGCTTAGGTGACAGTACATGGGGTGGATGCCCTGGTGGAATGGTGTCCTGATGGCTCCTCCTTCAGTTTCTGTCCCATGTTTTGTTTCCATAATTGCTCCCTTGAGTATTTTTGTTACTGGTTCTAAGTAGAACTGAGGCATCCCCTCTTGGTCTTTCTTCTTCATGAGCTTCACATGGTCTGTGGGTTGAGTCTTCGCTATTCTAAGTTTTTGGGCTAACATCCGCTTAACAGTGAATAAATACCATGTGTGTTCTTTTGTAATTGGGTTAACTCACTCAGAATGATAATTTCTAGATCCATCCATTTAACTATAAATTTCTCGAATTCATTATTTTTAATAGCTGAGTAATACTCCATTGTGTAGATGTACCACATTTTTTGTGTCCATTCCTCTGTTGATGGACATCTTGGTTCTTTCCAGCTTCTGGCTATTATAAATAAGGTTGCTATGAACATAGTGGAGCATATGTCCTTATTATATGTTGCAGCGTCTTCTGGGTATATGTCCAGGAGTAGTATAGCTGGATCCTCAGGTAATGCTATGTCCAGTTTTCTGAGGAACCGCCAGACTGATTTCCAGAGTGGTTGTACCAGTTTACAATCCCACCAACAATGGAGGAGTGTTCCTCTTTCTCCGCATCCTCACCACCATCTACTATCACCTGAGTTTTTGATCTTAGCCCTTCTGACTGGTGTGAGGTGGTATCTCAGGGTTGTTTTGATTTGCATTTCCCTGATGAGTAAGGATGTTGAGCATTTCTTAAGGTGCTTCTCAGCCATTCGAATTTCCTCTGTTGAGAATTCTTTGTTTAGCTCTGTTCCCCATTTTTTAATAGGGTTATATGGTTTTCTGAAGTATAATTTCTTGAGTTCTTTGTATATCTTGGATATTAGCCCTCTATCGGATGTGGGATTGGTTAAGATCTTTTCCCAATCTGTTGGTTGCCGTTTTGTCTTATTGACAATGTCCTTTGCCTTACAGAAGCTTTGCAATTTTATGAGGTCCCATTTGTCAATTCTTGATCTTAGAGCATAAGCAATTGGTGTTCTGTTCAGAACTTTTCCCCTGTGCCTAGGTATTCGAGGGTCTTCCCCACCTTCTCTTCTATTAGTGTTAGTGTATCTGGTTTTAAGTGAAGGTCTTTTATCCACTTGGATTTGAGCTTTGTACAAGGGGATATGAGTGGATCGATTTGCATTTTTCTACATGTTGACTTCCAGTTGAACCAGCACCATTTGCTGAAAATGCTGTCCTTTTTCCACTGGATGATTTTAGCTCCTTTGTCAAAGATCAAGTGACCATAGGTATGTGGGCTTATTTCTGGGTCTTCAATTCTATTCCATTGATCTTCCTGCCTGTATCTGTACCAATACCATGCAGTTTTTATTACTATTGCCCTGTAGTACAGTTTGAGGTCAGGGATGGTGATTCCCCCCAAAGTTCTTTTTTTGTTGAGATTAGTTCTTGCTATCCTGGGTTTTTTGTTGTTCCAAATAAATTTGCAAATTGCTCTTTCTATCTCTATGAAGAATTGATTTGGAATTTTGATGGGGATTGCATTGAATCTATAGATTGCTTTTGGCAAGATGGCCATTTTTACTAAATTAATCCTGCCAATCCAGGAGCATGGGAGATCTTTCCATCTTCTGAGGTCTTCTTCTATTTCTTTCTTCAGAGACTTGAAGTTCTTGTCATAGAGATCTTTCACTTGCTTGGTTAGGTTCACTCCAAGATATTTTATATTGTTTGTGACTCTTGTGAAGGGTGTCATTACCCTAATTTCTTTCTCAGCCTGTATATCTTTTGAGTATAGGAAGGCTACTGATTTGTTTGAGTTGATTTTATATCCAGCCACTTTACTGAAATCGTTTATCAGGTTTAGGAGTTCTCTGATGGAAATTTTAGGGTCAGTCAAGTATACTATCATATCTTCTGCAAATAGAGAAATTTTGACTTCTTCCTTTCCTATTTGTATCCCTTTGACTTCCTTTTGTTGTCTAATAGCTCTAGCTAGGACTTCCAGTACTATATTGAAAAGGTAGGGTGAGAGTGGGCAGCCTTGTCTAGTCCCTGATCTTAGTGGGATTGCTTCCAGTTTCTCTTCATTTAGTTTGATGTTGGCTACTGGCTTGCTGTATATTGCTTTTACTATGTTTAGGTATGGACCTTGAATTCCTGCTCTTTCCAAGACTTTTAACATGAAGGGATGTTGAATTGTGTCAAATGCTTTCTCAGCATCTAGTGAGATGATCATGTGGTTTTTTTCTTTGAGTTTATTTATGTAGTTGATTACATTGATGGATTTTTGAATATTGAACCAACCCAGCATTCCTGGGATAAAGCCTACTTGATCATGATGGATGATTGCTTTGATGTGTTCTTGGATTCGGTTTGCGAGAATTTTATTGAGTATTTTTGCATCATTATTCATAAGAGAGATTGGTCTGTAGTTCTCTTTCTTTGTTGGGTCTTTGTGAGGCTTTGGTATGAGTGTAATTGTAGCTTCATAGAACAAATTGGGTATTGTTCCTTTTGTTTCTATTCTGTGGAATAGTTTGAAGAGAATTGGTATTAGGTCTTCCTGGAAGGTCTGGTAGAATTCTTCACTAAAACCATCTGGCCCTGGACATTTTTTGGTGGGGAGACTTTTAATGACTGCTTCTATTTCTTTAGGGGTAATGCGACTGTTTAGATGGTTTATCTGTTCCTCGTTTAACTTTGGTACCTGGTATCTATCTAGAAAGCTGTCCATTTCATCCAGATTTTCGAATTTTGTTGAGTATAGGCCTTTTTAGTAGGATCTAATGATTTTTTAATGTCCTCTGTTTCTGTTGTTATGTCTCCCTTTTCAGTTCTAATTTTATTGATTTGAGTGCTGTCTCTGCGCCCTTTGGTTAGTCTGGCTAAGGTTTTGTCTGTCTTGTTGATTTTCTCAAAGAACCACCTCCTGGTTTTGTTATCTTTTGTATAGTTCTTTTTGTTTCAACTTGGTTGATTTCGGCCCTGAGTTTGATTATTTCCTGCCGTCTACTCCTCTTGGGTATATTAGCTTCTTTTTGCTCTAATGCTTTCAGGTGTGCTGTCAAGTTGTTAATGTACGCTCTTTTCCAATGTCTTGATATCTCATTTATTTGTTATTATTTTTTTACCTATTTTTCCATATTTACAGTCTTTTTGCCTCCCAACCCTCACAAATACTCCTCCTTGCTCTTTTTCCAATTCATGGCCTCTTTTCTTATTACTCTTAAGTTAGTCAGATCAATTCTTATTAAAGATCAGTTACCCATTTTTCTGAGATCCCATATTTATGATATAATTCTTACTTCAAATGTGCCACCTCTTCATACCATTACTTGGAAGATGAGTTTCACTTTATTAATTTGGGATTTCACATCCAGGAGGGCGTGAAGTAAACTTAAGTGCATACTGTTAAGTGAAAGAAGCTGTGCCATGCTTGCTCCAAGTGTCCCTTCAGCCCTAGGACATTCTGAAATAGGTAAAGTCATAGAACACAAGAACACCAGTGCTCCTGAGGTTTGGCAGAGACAATAGAAAGTGGCTCATTAGATTTTAATGGGTGAAATTGGTTTTCATGGTCTTATAAATGGTGGATACCTGATTTGGTACATTATAAAATAAAACTACAGAACAAAATATGACCTGTCATAAATGCTGGAGTTGGTTTTTGGGTCAGTCACAAAAAGTTTGTCATGCTGGTGCCTGCTGCTCCCAATGGGAACACAGGATGGGAACATTGGGAGCAAAGAGGACCATGAGATATAGACATTTGTCATGACCTTTGCAAATGGGTCAATTAACTTTTTTTCTGCATTTCATATACTCAATACAAGTTTATGTACAATTGTTATAGTTATTTTGAATTATAAAATCTTCAACAGAAATTTTAAGGATTTGCCCCTTATTTACAATAGTTTCTTTGTGGGAAGATTATATGATAGTCATTTGTTAGGCACATATCATGTGCTAAATATGAAACTCAGTGGTAGACACACATATGCTCACACACACACACACCCTCGGGTGTGCTGGGATTATGGGTTGCTACTGGGTGGGAGATGACAGTTTTGCCCCTCTGCTTAGCTTAGTTTCCCTGCTAGAGCCCTGGAAAATAAGCTCAAAAAAGCATCTTCATTGCACATATATAAACATGTATTTCACAATGAAAATTAGAGAGAGAGAGAGAGAGAGAGAGAGAGAGAGAGAGAGAGAGAGAGGTGGAGAAATAAAGACAGAGGGAAGGGCAGGAGAGAAAAGGAGGATCAATTGGTGGGTTAGAAGAATAGGGCTTATACATAGGGTTTTTTGTTTTGTTGTTGTTTTCTTTTTTCAAAAGGAAAGGGGTTTAGAGCTTTTGGTGGGGAGATGAGTTTTAAAAAGGAGAGGTATTTGGTAAGTTAATGTCTTCTTGTGATTCTAGGTGATTAGAGTAAGTCCCTGTAACTAGCATGTGCAGAGATGTTTTTTTCAAGTGGCATGTTCTTTCCAAAGGGAAATGTTTGTAAGCTCATTATCTGGGGTGAGACCAGTAGCTTTCTCACAGTTTGCTGGTTTTCAGTTACCTTTAACTTTATAGTTCATGTGCAAAGATACGTATTTTGCCATGGCATTTTCTGATTCCTTTCATTTGTGTTTAGGTGAAAGTATTTGTGCAAAATTAGTTAGCTATAGGAATAGTGGGATTGATGAGGCAGCCATATTTAAAATGGAATAGTTTGATAATGTATTCCTGAAGCCTTTTGTCAGCTTGTTTTATTTGTGTATGCAGAAATATGGTGGATCTGGCTTCTGCAGGCAAAGTGGGCATTCTTATTGGCTACTGTCCACAGCAGGATGCCTTGGATGGGCTCTTGACTGGCTGGGAACATCTTCAATACTACTGCAGACTCCGTGGGATTCCAAAGCAGTACATTCCAGAGGTAAGCAATCTTGGGGTTTTCCAGAGGAAAAAGATCCACTGAGGAATGCTGGTCTAATCAGCTATAGGTCCAAGGCTGTTCTCTTGTCCCAGGATACAAAGTCATACCACCAGTTGGGTTCGAGGCAAAATCATTTTCCAACATTACAATTTGTATTGGTATTCTATATTTAAAAATGTGTCAGTGGGCGAATCCTGTACAAGGAGCTAAGTAAAAAAATATAATAATCTCTTTTACTTTGTATCTCTAAGCTTTTCTCTTTTTTCTCTTAATATGTGCTTTCTGGCCTAATGACTGTGGTTAGGAACAGAAAGTATAAAACTAGACACAGTTTGTTTTTGAAACTTGGGAGTTATTGGAGAAGATGTCTCCTTTGGGAAAAGGAAGAAATATTCCTTCCAAAAGTGTTTTCTGGATGGCTTTAGGAGAATGAAGGGTAGTGAGAACTGTCAAAACTCTGAGGTCTCCCCATAAGCTGTCTGGGAGTGATGGAAAGCAGATGAAGCAGGGGTCAGTGGAGACTTACTGCTTCCCTTGATGGAAGGTGTGGATAGATCAGAGCTCATAGCCTTGGCAGACAGCTTATAGGACATTTCTAATAGGAATGTATCAGAATGGAAAATACTTAAGGTATATTTTACCCTTTGTACGCCTCTTTGTAGTATGTGAAGTGCTTGCTAGATTTCTGATTCTACAAATGGAGTAAGGAAAAAGGAGGTGGACTTATTATTGTATCCTCAATCAGAGTGTACAAAAGTTGGACATCTTAGGATTCACAGTAGACTAGCCTCTGCCCTCACTGATCCACGACAATTTATTCTTTGTTGTTTATGTAATACTGTAGTCTTTGGTTTTGTTTGTTTGTTTGTACTCCATAACTTCAAAACCAGAATAGAAGCTCTCCTCTTCTTTGTTCAGACACAGGACCCTTGATTGACCTACCATCCACCTTAATGAACACATCTAACTAACCACCCTGCAGGCGACCCAAAAGCGTACTCAAACAGCTCTTGGCACCCAACACTAATTGTTGGCTTAGTCTTTAATGGGCATTTTCTCTGTCAGCTCCCTCTTGTTAGTTTTTGATTGAAGAGGTAGATTCTTGGCAAGTGGTTATAAGCTGGCCTCTTTTGTCTGGATGAATGCACCTCTGAAAAGTCTCCCTTAATAAGACTCTGTGCTCTCTGTCATCCAGGCAAT
This sequence comes from Rhabdomys pumilio, assembly GCA_030674055.1. NCBI lineage: Eukaryota > Metazoa > Chordata > Mammalia > Rodentia > Muridae > Rhabdomys > Rhabdomys pumilio. The sequence continues at coordinate 58,554,945 of JANHMN010000007.1, forward strand.
TGCCTTCTGAGAGTTTACTGTCCTTCAGTCTGTGTTTTGAACTCCTCCACTGAGAAGTTACTTTAATGTTCAGCAATTAGGGACTAGCTTTATTTCTCTCATGAAGCTGTAGTGGACTATGCAGATGGTATTGCTACTTGCTCATGCAGCGGTTTCTATAAGATCAGCACATTGTATATGTATTCCTAAAGGACATAGTGCCTCTCTCAGCCAATTTTGCACTACTGTAAATTGTGTGAGCATTTGAGACATAGAATAAGCACAGGACTCTGAGATGCTTGTTATGGGGTATTAGTATTAAATAACATAAAATGATGACCTAGTTAATGTAGTCATGAACCTTAATGTTTCATCTTAATGTTTCACCTACCATGGATCTCATAATGGTAGGGATACAAAATTGTCATGAAAAATCCCTGTAGCTTGATGACATCACACCTTAACAACTGCATCACTGCATATCACGTGTGTAACAGTGGTGGTTGTAACAAGCCTCTGCCATCAACTCTATCAAGGACTGCTGTATATAATGCTTGACTACTGTTAGTATATATATTTACTATACTGTAATGTGTTTTTTGCTGTGTAGATTTACTTCTGCTTATAAAAAATGGGTTATACTAAGACCATATACCCTGGAAACAGCCTCATGAACCATACCTCTTGATTCTATTGAGAGGTTACATCCATGTTCAGTGATTAACATCCACTACCCAGGATTGGAAGAGAGTTGTTTAAAGTTGACAATGTGATGAAATGTCTGAAGATTTACATTTCAGAATGCATCATGTCCTTAAATGATGCATCACCGTCTTTCTGTATGTCTGTCTCTTACCCTGAACAAAACCGTTAAGAGGTGTATGCCTGATTTTACAACTGGAGAACATGAAACCCAGAGTGGTCAGGTAACATGTATCTATAGCTCAGACTTTGATTGACACCATCCTGATGGTTGCTACCAGACTAGGACAAAATATCTTCTACCATCATTATCAGGATTACTTTTGGAGTTTCTGGTGTGTATGGTCAAGGAAGCAGAACCGGTATAAGGCTACTGTAGCCTGGCACTTTTCTTATTTACTTTCCATTGTGCTCCAGTACATTGGGCCCAGTTCAATCCTGGAGCAATGAAGACAAAAGAGACACTTTCCCCTCCATATATATCTGATACTCAAACTGGTTCTCTTTTACCTTGTCCATGGAAGAAGAAATACCTGTGTTCTATAATTTCAGGAGACCCCCATGCTTGCTGAAGAACCCTTTCTGCCTCTCCCTCATAGCACTAACTCCTTTTTCTCTCCAGCTGAAGCCTTGTGCTGTGTTCTGCCTGTACTCTAAGGAACTGGATCCACCTATTTCAAGTGTGTTGCCACCTTCTAGTTATGACCCTGTCCTTTACACTTGCAGCTTCTCAAATACTCAGGCAACATACTCAGGCAAGAAAAGGCTACCCCTTCATTTGACTTGAACCTAGGTTCTGCATGTTGAATGGCCAATTTCCAGTTTGTTGTTCACAATGTACAGTTTTGTCCAGAGGGTGCATTTTAAGTTTGTAGTCAGTTGACCAGTCTGGTGAAATGTTTATTAACACATCATCACCAAATGGCTCAGGAATGCAGTTATAATTGGGGATGCTAGAAAAGATATGTAAGAGAAATTTCTAGTATTTCCTGAGCTAATATATCCAAACAAAACTTCTAATTGGGATGAAACCTGGTGAAATTTGCATTTGATTTTCTCTGGGATAGAAGTAGGCCCTTTCCTGGTCCTATCTTTGTAAACACCTAGTCATTTCTCTAGAAATGCTTCTAAGCGTTGCTTTCAGCATCTTCTCTGTAGATGTGACTTGCATCTTAAATTTCTTTTTCCCATTTGCCAGGAGTTTTAAGAAGAGCCATGTTTTGAGTGCAAGAGAATCACTAGGAGATCCCTGGCAGAGTGATGGTCACAGGATGGCCTTCCCCTGAAAAATGTTTGGCTCCTTTTTCCCTGCTCAGTGTCTCATTTTCATTGTGCATTTCACAGAACAGTTTTGATATGGGCATCACACCTGCAAATGGGCAGTCGTTGGCTCAGGAATCTGATGAGTATGCATGCTTTTCTGAATAATCTTTCTGTCTACTGGATATTCCCCAAAGTTCTAATGTGTGTTGAATGTGTTGCAGCCTGAGCAATGAAAATAACATGTCCCAATCTTCTGTTCTAAACGCAGCACAATTTCTAGAGCTTTCAGAGAAAAAAACAAAAACCAAAACTAAATCAAAACCAAAAAAAAAAAAAAAAAAACCCAAAAACCCATGCATAAGATCTTGTAACTTATGACATTTTCTGATTGTGCGACAATTTTGTGGCTTATGATGTTTTGGGGTCTAGGTAGCATTTACTGGCCTTGATTTCTAGGACATTACATTTGCCATTATTTTGATAGGGGTGCCAGTTGCAGAAAAGATGGTGACAAGATGTGTCTCATTAGATCGTTTTCAGTTATCTTCTGAAAGTGACATTCACAGAGCATTAGATCAGACATTTGTCCCTGCACATTCCGGGATCTTCCCCACGACTAACTGCTCTGGGATTTGTAGTCTGCACTACTTAACCTTTTGTAAAATCAGGAAAATATGACAACCGTTTTCTGGTTTCATAAAAATAACCAACAGCATTTGGCAAATTTATTAAGAATGTATTTACTCTGGAGGTGCATTGCAGTAAATCCAGGGTTCTTCATCATTAATTTGCTTCGTTTCTCCCCTTTATTAGCTCCTTGTCATTCCTCTTCTGAAAAAAATGCATTTTATTGCAATAAAAATTCACAACACATGTATGTTTTGAACATTTTCACAACTCTGAAACGATACCCAGAATTTTCACTTTTCCTGTTTCTGTTTGTTTTTGCGAGTCTTTTGTGTTTGTGTTTTTTAAAAGGCATGAAATATCTGTGTAACTCCAGTTGTGCTCACTGAAGCAAAGTTTTCCTCTCGTAGGGAGCCTGCTTCCTCCCTCCATCTTGCATATGAACATCACCAGGGACATTACTTCTACTTCTGCTTTGTGATTCTGTGGACACCATGGGTTCTTTCTAATCCCTGCAGTACAGGCTTTCTGTCTTAACAGTCTTTGCTGCAGCACCCCAATTAGTTATTCACATTTGTCTTCTAATCCTGGATAAAATATTTTGAAGCTTTTATTTGCTCAGAAAGGCTTTTATTCAATTTATTTTAATTGGCATAATTGGGCTGAATGAATACAGGAAAAGGGATGTTTCCTGTGAGGCAATCTAGAGAAAAGGGCTTGAATGTTTTCATTGAGAACAAAGGATTAACCTTGAGATGGCTTTTCCTACTCAAGTTTTACTCTGTGTGCCTTCATTTCCCTCCAGTCACACTGTTTGGCCATGGGCCAGTACTTGTGCCTTCTTGTTCAATTTCTAAATTACCTGGAAGCCACACTATTACAGACAGAATAATTTAGGTTAACGATGTTATGATCCAAAATGTTTTGAAGTTTGTAACATATCATAGTTACCATATTATAGCCCTAAGTTTTATATGCTTGCAAAACAAGTATGTATGTTAGCCTAACACTAACTTTTAGTTAGTGCCTTAAAATACATAATTCTCAACTGTCACAATCATATGGAATTTGTCCTTCTAAACTTGAACTTATATGTGTTTTTCACTAGTTTGGTTATTTGATCATATCTGAAAAACAGACCTGCCTTCATATCTGCATTAATACCTCAATTAATATAGATTTTTATCTACACAAGAATATATATATTGCACAAAGAGATAGAAACAATCAAAAAATGCTTAACTTGGTTCCCATATAAGAGACATCTTGAAGATAAGAAATTGTTTAAGGCAAATTATCCTGGGGAAGACCAACCTAAGTGTAGTCTTAGAGACTCAGCTGGTGTGCATCAGGGAGAACTGAGATTTACATTAAAATTTAAGGCTAAGTGGGTTGTCAAGAGTGTATGGTATGATGGTGGAGAGAAGAGAAGCTATGAGCCTGAGGGTGAGGGCTTCACTGCTAACCCTAGTGACTGAGGGTATATGTAAGTTCTGGTGAATGAGGTCTCATCCTTACAAAGTGATCAGATAGTTTCCTACAGCTGCAGAGAGCTGGTCCCACCTTTTCCAACCTAAGTACTATGTAAACTGAATTCTGAATGTATAGATGGTATCAATGGCCTACCGCAATAAAGGCAGATTTCTTAGTTGTGTTTATACAGACAGTTCCTTCCAGTGCTATTTCCCTTGAGGTTTTGGTGCCTCAATTTGTTTCTTTTCTATCCAGCTCCTTCTCAGCCTTCCTTTAGGTCCCCTTTATTCTACTCACCTAAATGTGGATATTAATCTAGGCATCTAGACTCAGCACTGATTCAGAGTCCTCGGATTTCCAGAACTGTGTTTGGCCATTCTCAGTGTCTTCAGACATGAAAGCCCTTTCTCCCTGTTCTTTATCCATTGCTCCTTTTCTATAAAGTGAAATGGAATGAGGAAGGCCTCTGGTCCTCTGTTTGGATGAGAGGAATACCAGTATGATGGGAGAAAGCAGGAGTCAGAAGGCAGCGCAGCTCATGTAGGCATCCTGGAAAACGTTCATGGACAAGCTTCTCTCTTCCAGGTTGCTGCAGACCTGGTGAAGCGCCTTCACCTTGAATCTCATGTGGACAAGCCTGTGGCCACTTACAGTGGGGGCACCAGACGGAAGCTCTCCACAGCCCTGGCCCTGGTGGGAAAGCCTGATATTCTTTTATTGGTGAGTGGTTGGAATATCCACAATTGTGTTAATGCCTTAAACATGTGATAGAAATTATTCAGCTTTTAGAACTTTATCAGGAACTTCAGGACTTGAGACACTGGTTACTGACTCTATGGACTCCTGTAAATGAGTATTCCCCAACGTATGTTAGTTAGTAGGGTTGTTTTACAAAAATTTTCTTTTGGTAGACTCACATAAAAATGTTGACATTGAATGGATGTTAAGATATTAGTATTCACTGTTAATCTAAACATGCAAAGTGTTTTTTCTTTAACATTTATTTATTTATTTATTTTAGTTCTTGTTTATTTTTGAGATTATAGTAAAATTACATTTCTGCTTGCCCTTTTGTCCCTCCAAAGCCTCTCGTATACCTCTCCCTGCTCTTTCAAATCCATGGTCCTTTTTTCATTAATTATTATATCACATATATGTGTAAGTATCTACATATATATTTTTTAATGTAACTTGATCTGTCTGTGTAATGTTATTCATGTGTATATTTTCAGGGCTGAACTTTTGGTATTGGATAATCAATTGCTGTTCTCTTCCCTACAGAATACTATTTCTTCTCAAGAATTGCCTTGAAGTCCTATGTATGGGTTTATATGTACTATAGCTATAGTGATATACACCCATGGTAAATCATGAGGATAGGCATTAGAATTGACTGTGTTTAATTTAGTAACTCTCCAAATCCATGTGCTAACAGCCCCTTTCATAGCTCTTAGTGATATGAGAGGGAGTAGAATTTCTAAGACAGTGTGTCTCAATATTTTTAATGCTGTGACCCTTTTATATAGCTCCTAAAATTGTGGTAACACCTATCACAGATTCTTTTGTTGCTACTTTATAACTGTAATTTTGCTACTGCTATGAATCATAATATAAATATTTAATAAGCAGGATATCTGAAACTCTCAAAGCAGTCATGATCCACATGCTGAGAACCATCACTCTAAGAGATCTTGCAGGAAGGTCTTTAGGTCATTGTTGGTGTTCTGAATAGGTAGGAAAACACTTGCCTCATTACTGGCCAAGAAGAAGAAAGTATTGCTCAATCGCACATCCCTGCTGTGATGTACAGACTTGTCTTGATGTAGAACCTAAAGCAACAGGGCCAGTCCTAGTTTAATCCTCTAAAATAAAGTCAGATAAAGTGAGCAATCTTTCCTTATCTAAGTTGATTCTCTCGTGTGTGGGTATAGTGATGGAAAGCTGTCTAACACATTTATGCAGCATGGATACAGAGGAAGGCTGAGAGAGTTCTACCAAGTGACAGAACAGGAACTTGTCCTTGTGTTAAGGCAGCCTGTCGTCTGTCTGGGAATAGCCAATTCAGGTTACTGTAGCTAAGAAAAGGGGATTTTCTATCAATAAGCAGAGCTAATTGCTGTGCATTTAAAAATTGGTCTAACTGTGCACAATCCTATTTAAATAAGTGAAGAACCTTGTTCCTATGATATTGATAGGATTCTAGTCACCGCAGTCCATCCAAAGTTTCACCATGGAAGATAGTTTTAGGAGCATTAGAAGCAACCTTTTTATATTATTGCTTACATGTGAAAATAGCATTTCCTTGGGGAAGTCAATGAAGACCCAGAAGATATATGATAGAAAAAATGATTTTGTCATGAACTGGTTGGACTTAGAAACTCTGTTTGCTCTTAGTTTGCTATTAAAAGGCCCAATATCAATGCTATTTATTTATATATTATATATATCCAATATAATAAAAGAATGTGTCTCAAAGAAGTAGTCTTCTTTGTGTCTGTCTCATGGAGATGTTGAAAGCAGTAAATTAAATAATCCATATTAAGTGTGTAATCTGGTGTCCTGTGAGTTACTGTGACAATTAAAGTCAGCTGATTAAACCAATGTCTTGACATTTTCTACAGAGGCAAGAAGGACAAAAACCAGAAAAGTTTTGAATCACCCATTCAGCTTCCCGCCTGAGCAATACCAGACCCCACTTTCTACTTTCTTACTTTTTATTCAATGCACATGTATCACTAGATTTACAGAAAAGACCAAGTGTTTGTTTTCCTGTTCAGTCTTCCTTACCCATTTGCCTTCTGCTTTCTTCTTTGAGGAAAGTTGATGGCCAGAAGCTCTTAAGAGATATATGCTTAATGCTCCCTCACTGCAAAAAGCAGAGACATGCATCACACAGCTGGGCAAGATTTCTCTTAAAAGTGGTTCAGATAACAAGTACTTGGGAGTTTATTGAAGAGGAAAGCTTCAGGTTCCAAGAAACTTCAATTTATTTGCTGTTTTTCAATAAATGATGTCCTTTCTAGTACCATAGATCTTTCTGGTGGAGGCCATTCTGAAAGTTTATGGAAGAAGAGGTTTCATTTTAAAAACATCATGCTTTGCTTTCCTTACCAGATTGCCAGGAGAAACCAAACTAGTGTGAAAATGTGCCCCTTTCATGCAGTTTCATTGAAGTATCATAGTCTCAGACACACACACACACACACACACACACACACACACACACACACACAC
>JANHMN010000007.1:58562232-58588192 GCA_030674055.1 Rhabdomys pumilio
GTAGAAGTTTGGTTACAGATAAATATGTAGAGCAGAGTTAAAACTTATATATTTGTATTAAAAATGGCAGTAGCAGGTTCTCTTTTAGGGGCTATGTTGTTTCTAACTATGAATCATTGGATAGGTTTGCAATGGCAGGCCTGAATAAATACCTTAATTATAATTAGACAGATAACAGTACCACTATTGTGTCACTGGGAATATCTGATCAGGCTAGTCATTAATGAGGTCCCTATGCTTTACATCTGGGTAAGACTGCTGATTGCTTTTCTTTCTTGATGACTTACACAGCACCTTCTGATACTTTGAGTGCTGGTCTTCAGGGAGGAGGCTTCAAGGGCAGTTCCATCTTGCTTCCTCCAAGTCCTGCCCCAAATTTGTGTTATTTTCAGCAATAGTGTCTTTTTTTGTTGTTTTTTTGTCTGTTTTTTTTTTTCTTTTGAGACAGGGTTTCTCTGTGTAGCCCTGGCTGTCCTGGAACTCACTCTGTAGACCAGGCTGGCCTCCAACTCAGAAATCCGCCTGCCTCTGCCTCCCAAGTGCTGGGATTAAAGGCATGCGCCACCACCGCTCGGCTTAATAGTGTCTTATTTTAAGTTCTAGGAGGCAAGCAAGTTTCCCATTGCCTGACCCTGATACTTTGTTATATAGTTTATGTCTCTTAGGGTAGCATATCACCCCTTGTGACATGTCCGTTGAATAAAGGATCATAAACATAAAATAAGCTTCCCACTGTCTTTTTCAAACATCTTTAGCATTTCTTTCCCTCCTTTCTTTCTTCTCCTGCTGTAATCCCCAGTTCATGTCCTGCCGCCCGCTGTGTTTTTTTCCTTGTACCTCACTTCAAAGCACCTATGTCGTTTGTGCTTTCTCGAGAGCTTCTCATGTTTGATCCATGCATCTGATGTTGGGCACTTCCACACAGTGACTGATGTGAGTACAGATTCAGTAGATGTGTTAGTGCATGCCTGCATGCCACCATTCTCATCTCATTGTCTTTGGCTGAGTACACATGAGTGGACGTGCAGGCTGCCATGGTCATGTGGTTGCTCCCTTTATCATCAATCTGTTTTGACTGTTCTTATTTACCTTTGCTCCAGCAATAAGAAAGAGCACTCCTTTTTCCCCAGGAGTGCTTTTTACATTGCTCACCTGTCTTTTCCCCTTTTACTGTGAGTGGATAATTTTAAATAGCCTCTGTTTATGACTCTTTCACTGGCTGGATCCGGTCTGCAGTAAATACTCTGTTACTCTTATCATTTTGCTTATTGATGTTCCTGCTTCAGAATTACCATCAGCTCCTCATACCTCATTTCTGTCTTCTTTACAACCCCTGTTTTGTTTGTGAGTTGTTTTTCTGATTCTTTTGGCTTTCCTAGTTGTAATTATTTGTATCTCACTGAATTTTTTTGACGATGACAATCTCTAGTCTTCTCACTCATGACACTGTTCTTCATTATGCGGAGATTGTTACTTGAACAATACTGTGTGCGTCTGGTGGCATCATAGCTGCATGGACTCTCTCCTTGCTGTCTTAGATCTGAAGCAGTTATCTCACAAGAGCGTTTTAATAACTAATTTTCTGTCAGGACACCTTTACCAATCAGTCAGGTGAATGATTCTGGGGCCAGTCTACATGTGCACATACAACCTTAGCTACTCCTGGAAGGTGTGTGTAAGTTTTTAAGGTGATATTTCTATCCCTAGCCCACAGAACTATGGCAGGGCTGAGAGCTCTCTGTTTCTTTTCTTGGGAGCAATTCCCCATATATTCATTCTTGTGTGTTCTCATCCTACAAAGACATGATGAATGTTTGTGAAGGTTCCTGTATTTGTTCTCCATAGGCATATCCTCAGGCACCCACTAAGGCAAAGAGCAATTGAGGCATACAGAGTAACTGGCCCTTAAATACTGTTTAAAGGGGTTTAATGGAGGCCCTGTGGTATAGGTTTAATGGAGCTCCTTCATCTATTTCTACTGCTTTTAGCCTCAACAAATGTTTCCTAAGATGTCAATAATTAAGGTATAATAAAAAGGACTGTATCTAGTTGCAATAATTAAGGCCTCTTGTGTGTTCCTCTGCAGGAGAGGAGAAAGCAACTCATATGTGTCACTTCACTTCCTTCCTCATTGTGAAGGAGGGAAGGAAAGCTAATAGAGAGTTCCCTGTTACTATTGCAATGGGGGTTTCCTCCCAGCCAGAGTCTATTCTCACGGAACAGTAGATGTCAGTTCCTGTCTGTGTTTACCAAATGACCAACCTTCTGTGTTTTCTTCCTCTTAGGATGAACCCAGCTCTGGGATGGACCCTTGTTCTAAGCGGTACCTCTGGCAAACAATAACAGAAGAGGTTCAGGATGGCTGTGCTGCAGTGCTGACCTCTCACAGGTGAACTGTCCCTTCAGATTGCTAGTTCCCGAACAAGGTTTAGTCTCAGTGAGTTCACCTAGAGAATGGAACAGAAGAGCCTTCATTAGTCTTCAGTTCCAAGAGCTCTTTGGGAGAATGGAGGCAGAGAGGTTATGCCAGGCGACCAACCTCTATAGAGGAGCAGAGTTAGAACTGGAACCTTCCCGTGGTCTGTGCCCATAGATTCACCCTCGCTGTGATTGCTCTGGTGAGGTCTGGACTCTGTTCTTCTTACGAACCTCCAACTTTCTACCCAAGGTCACCCTGTTCCAACCTACTAGGCATCTGAAATGCATGCTCAACCTTTTACTGGATCTTATTACAGAATCACTTTTATATTTGAAAATTTCCACTAGGGTTCTTCTCTCAGATTAATGAAACATGTATGTGCCATACAGCAATACAAATGTAGATTTCATGTAACCATTACATGGAGAATGATAGCATTTGGCTAATAACAACCCTAAAGATGAAATGAAAAGGAGATTATAAGTTTTAGGCTTGATTTGCTTCCATGTATAACTAAAATATGCTACGAATAAGGTGTCAAGAGCTGTTGAGATCTGAAATTTGACTTTTATGGGTATTTTATATTAACACAGTTATATGACATGTACAGATTTGTGTTTGATCACTTTCATTTATAGAGTACATAATGTTTATCTAGATTACAGCATGTTATAATAGTTCCTTTCTTATCATTGCTGAATAGTACATGAACAATCATGATTAATATTTTAGGAAATAGGAATGGCACTGTAGCTCAGTGGGTAAAAGCATTAGCTGGAGAAAGCCTGAAGACCCAAACTTGATTCCTCAAACCCACAATTGAAGGAGAAAAACAAATCCTAAAAGCTGTCTTCTAACCTCCATAAACACGCATGGACTCATAGTCACACACAGACAATAAGAACAAGAACAACAAGAACACACACAAATATAATAAATAAAAAAACAAATGTAAAGAGATTAACTGTGCACCCACACCCATAACACGTGGTCACATTTATTACCACTTGTTTAGTGTGGGACATTTGCTATAGTAAGTAAACCATTATAGACACACAATATCATCATCTGAATTCATGCTTATAGTGCTTTTCTCTCGGTTTTGGGAATTCTGTGGCTTTGGAAAAATATTCAGTGTCAAGATCCATTCCTAGCATCCTACATTGCCTGGAAAGTTCTTCTGGTCCCCTGTTCATACTTTTTTGCCTGACCTCTGGTAAGCAGACATTTTACTGCTTGTATAGTTGTACATTTTCCAGAAGTCACACATCTGGAATCCCATACAAGCCTTTCAAGGCTGGCTTCTTTCCTGATTTCCCTCACGTTTTTTTCCTGGTTTGCAAGCCCATTGCCTTTCAACAGCAAGCAATGTTCTATTGTCTGGCTGTGCTGCAGTTTATTTATCTGCTCACGTACTGACAGATGCTTTGATTACTGACAAGTTTGGGTAATTACGGGTAAAGCTGTTATAAACATCCATGTGCAGGTTTTTATGTGGATGTTTTTCAGACCTTTTGAGTAAATGCCAAGTAGCTTGATTGTTGGACTGTGCAGTGAGCTGATGTTTGACTTGCGAAGAATCTCCTTTTTCCTTTGATGGTAATACAAATTGAACCTAGAGTCTCACATTATACTAGGCGAGTGTTTTACTACTGAACTATATTTCCATCCCTCATTTACCATTTCTTTTGAGGCAACTCACCAGTGTTGTCAAAGCCGACCTTAAATTGAGTTCCTCCTGTCTTAGGAGTCACTAGGATTATAGACCATTACCACAAGGCCCATAGCATCAGTTCTTTCTTGTTATTCCTTTGTGAACTTGTATTATACTATATTATTTAGTTAGAAGAGATTAGACATAGAGAGTATTGTTAGATTCTGTATTCAAGTCTCGTGCTGGGAGGCTCCACCTCCAACAAGCTGGGTCACTTTCCCAGCTTCTTTCTTCCCCTACTGAAGTTTTGTTTCACTCACAAATGTTTCTCAGTCTCCTCTGTGACTGGCTCCTGATACATGGTTTCTTTAGAAATGTTCTTTGATTTTCAATATTTTTCGAAATTTTTCTAGTTTCTTTCTGTTGCTCTCTTTTAATTTAACTTGATTAGGCATGGCAAAAGGTTCTTTGTGATTCCTATCATTGAACATTTTCTAGAAGCATGTGGATTACCTATAACAGGGAATGATAAAGGGAGTATAGTCTATTTTCCCTATAGCCTTTTTATTGAAGGATGGACACATTGTATGATATCATATCTATAAATACTGAAAATAAATTTGCAGTTATTGCCACATTTTAATGTAATATTTGTCTATTTTGTTTCATTTTCTTCCCCTGAGACTTATTCCAAGACTAGATGGTTTCTATTGATGTGCAAATCCTATGATTCTTTCCTCTCCCTTCTTGAAATTGGGTGTAGGTTTCTGGTGAGTTCTTTAGTTCACCTCCTGGCCTGCCCTCTCAGGCCCAGTGTGGCCTGCTGATGAATCTGGGCAGGAAGATAGTGGCTCACAACTTGCGGGTACAGATTATCATCTTCTTGCTGTCCAGTGGCTTTTCGGCATCGTCCTCACAGAGTTACATATATTCGTGCCTTTGGTCCATTCCTGAAGTTCTGAAATGGCTGTTTTCTTAAATGTGTCCAGCTTTATAGTAGGCTTTAGAAACATTTGATTATTTTCTCACTCAGATGTAGCCAGAAGTACCACAGCTGAGTTTTTGTTTTTATTTTGTTTCTCTTCCCAATGGAAAATTTTGCTGAAACAAATACATTTGATAGTTATTTGACTTTATAATAATATGTACATATTCTCCCTTTAGATGCTTACTTTGCTCTGGAGTTTTAGCAATTTTCCACTGATGCACTGACTCTGATTACATCTGTTGCTGGCACCAGACTCAGGGCTTGAAGTCCAACCATGGGTCCTTAGATGGGAAAAATGATATGATGATGAAAATCTTTTTATTTCTCAATAATATATTTATTATAAGCTATTATCTCAAAAGACCATAAATCATTGCGATATCTCTTCTACATTCTCCTATTCATTTGCTTTCACATCAATATTATACATTTGCATATTTAAAGATTGATTTCTCTTAGATTTCTCCCTATTCACAGACTATAAAGACATGAATAACTCAACTGAATGAAGACAAGGGAGGCCTGTATGATTCTGTGATTTTTTTTATTAACCATTTACTTGTTTACATTTTAAATGATATCCCCCTTTTTGGTTATCCCTCCACACTCCCCCATCCCATTCTCCCTTCCTCCCTCCCCTTTGCCTCTACGAGGGTGCTCCTCCACCCACTTACACACTCTCATGCTCTAGAGTCTCTCTACACTGGGGCATCCAGCCTCTACAGGACCAAGGGCCTCCTCTCCCATTGATGTTAGATAAGGCAATCCTTTACTACATATGTCTCTGGAGCCATGGTTCCCTCCGTGTATACTCTTTGGTTGTTTGATTAGTCCCAGGGAGCTCTTGGTGGCTCAGTTGATATTGTTCTTTGTGTGGGTTACAATCCCCTTCAGCTCCCTCTGTCCTTTCTCCCTAGCTCTTCCATGGGGGTACCCAAGCTCAGTCTGATTGTTGGCTGTATCTATATCTGAATTGGTCAGGTTCTGGTAGAACCTATAGGGAACAGCCATACTAGGCTTCTGTTGGCCAGCACTTCTTGGCATCAGCAATAGTGTGGAGGCTTGGTGTCTACAGATGGGATGAATCCCTACATGGCCTTTCCTTTAGTGTCTGTTCTACTTTTTGTTCCTGCCTTTCCTTTGGACAGCAACATTTCTGGGTTAACAATTTTGAGATGAGTAGGTGGCCCCATTCCTCAACTAGGAGCCATGCCTATCTACTAGAGGTGGTTTATACAGGTTTTGTCTCCTCTTTGTTGGGGATTTCAGCTAAAGTCATCACCATTGGGTCCTGGGAGCCTCTTGCTTTCCTGGCATCTGGGACTTTCTAGTGACTACCCCAAGTTCTTCATCCCCCACGGCTACAGATTTCTGTCCACAGAAGGTCAGAAAATCAATTCTATGATTTTTATACAATGTTCTCTTCTACATATTCCTTAACACATAGCATTTTGGGAAAAATGGGAAGAAAATGGAGAATAAGAAGGACATTCAGCTTTCTCCTCACACACCCAATGCTGACGCCAAAGTTCCAGCACGGAGCTTTAAATCACAGTCTCAGCTCACCACATATCTGTACTGGGCAGGATGACCATGCAGCCAGAAAAGTTCATGCTTACTTTGTTTTTAAGTAAATGACCAATGTTTGATTATACTGCTAACACTTTCAGGCTATCTATAGTTTTATTTCTATAAAATAAATAAATAAATAAATAAAATTATCAAGTTCTTTGCCCTGAGCTCTGGTTGGTTTTGTTGGACCAACATGCTATGGTGTTCACGTGTTCATCATGTGATAGAATCCACGTAGATCTCCTACATCATTCACTCTGAGGTTGGAACTCATGCTGATACTGATGCAGCCATCTGTTTGTCCAGAGTACATGTGAGAAAGTAACACAGGAATGACTTGATGTTCTTCCCACAACGAAATCAGAAACCTGTTAAAAACATGGTAAAGTCAAACTTGGATTAATTTTTAAGCTTTGCTTACAGAGGTATACTTTTGTAAATGACTGTTGACTAGTGCAGATTTAAAAGCCACAGAATCGCATTAAAATGTGAGAAACTTAAGCAGGACTCTTTAAGGAAGCCTGTGAGGTCTTCAGTGTGAACGGCCTTTTCTGTGTGCCTCCCTGTGTTCTTAACAAACTTTCTATTTCACCTCATCCTGATTCACCTGAAATTCCTTCCTGTGGATTAGTCAAGGAAAGAGTAGACCCGAGTTGAGGTCTCTATAAGGTAGGGATGTCCTTGGGCTCTCAGCAGCAGTCCTCAGTAGAGGTATCATAAATAAGTGGTTATATAACTCACAGTTTGCATTTCCCAGTTTCTAGACTATGAATTGTTTGTTGCCAAATATAATTTTAAGAGGTATGGCATTTTTATTCTGTTTATATGTGAGCTGACCCATTTTGCATTTCTGAAGGAAATATCTGTAATCAACTACACACTTTATTGATTTGACAACTTATTATTTTCATTTGAAACGGAATAAAAGGGAAAGGACATTTGCTTTGCAGTACAGCACTTGGGATTGAACAGCTCATGGTTTATTGATTTATTTTTTAAATTGTTTAGTAACTATTTAGTGTATTAAATTGGGTTTTTAGTTTTATTAATTCTTTGAGAATTCCAGACAGTACATATGACAATATTCATCCTCCAGCTCCTCCCAGATACCCCTTCACCTTCCTGACCTGTCCGACATTGTGTCTTCAATTTTGTTTAATCTATCAAGTCTGGTTTGTTCTGTTTATATGGTTTGTGGGAGTCTGACTACCCACTGGTGACTTACTCAGGGTCACACCACTGAAGTAAACTTATTGACTAGGAGTAGGTCTTAATGGCCTCCTTCCCCCTCCTTGCTGGGATTTTGCCTGGCTTGGGTCTTTTGCAGGTTTTCTGCATGCTGCCATAATTACTGTGAGTTCTTATGTGTAACTGCCCTTTTTTGTCTAGAAGATGCTGTTTCCTTCAAGCCACCAACAACCACTGGCTCTGACTTTCAGCCCCATCTTCCACAGTAATTCCAAAACCTTGAGCTAGTGGGTGTGATATAGACATCCTGTTCAAGGATGAATATTCTGCAGTGTCTTTTAAATGCTAGTTCACTGGGTTCTGACACTCATGTTAGAAGACTGGGATTTTAAATTGTCAAGTATATCCAACTTCTGTCTCCTCCAGAATTTCTTCTATATCACTATGTTTAAAAAGTACATTCCCATACATAAATCACTTCTGTATTTCTACCTATGGTATGCTTGAGCCTCTTTTGTTCTAATGCCATTTCTCTGGTATGAATTTAATGTTCTCCATCTTTGTAACAACCTGTTCTAGCAGAATCTTCCCTCACAACCTTTCCACAGTTTCCTTTCTCTAAGTAATTCTAAGTTTTCATTTTCATGGGGATGATTGCATTTTGATTTGAATTGAATTTCATCTGCATATGATAATTTATGACTCATAGTTATATAGTAGTTATAAATTATAAATCCTTATAATAATATACTAATATTAAGATAATCTTATAATTTAAATAAATTAGAGTTACAAGGTAAAAGTTTATTTCTAGTATTTTTATATTATATTTTACATGCTATTAAAATACAAAACGTTTTAAAAATTGTGGAGTCTGCTTTAATGAAATGTTATTTTTTTAAATTTTTATACATTCTTTTATTAAAGTAGAATGACATCACTTTCCACCTTTCCTCTCCTTTCTCTGGCCCCTCTCATGTCATCTCATGACTCTCAAATCGATAGCTTCTTTTTCTTTAATTATTAATGACACACTCATGTATGTATGTGTGTGTGTGTGTCTTCACACATATGTAAATAGAACTGATAAGTCTGTTTTGTTGTTTGTGTGGATATGATTTCCAGGCTGACTTCTTTGTATTGAATAACAAATAAGAAGACCCATATTTTATTCATTTTCGGATTATAAGTTTTCCATTTTTGAAATATTCCTCCTTTTCCTTGTTAGTGATTCTATTAACTGGAGATTTCATGTCTACTTGTCAATAAAGTTACATAATTCTCTTTGTAAAAAAACCACATGCTTGTTAACATCTCTTATACACGTATTTTGTAGTTTTGAAGATTGTGAATAGTTCTATCCTGCACTTTCTTATTACTGATTATTCTTCCAGGCACATAGATATGCTAATAATTCCCTGATGTAATTGGCCACTTAAATACAACCTTAGGAATTTTAGTAACACATTATTTCATTTTCATGAGTGTTCAATAGTAAAAGTTCCATACTTTGGGCCAATGGTAGTTTTACATCCTTTTTATGTTTGAGACTTGAACAAGGTTCATACCTTCAGGACACTGCACATTTCTACTTGTTTATTTTCTCACAGCATGGAAGAGTGTGAGGCTCTGTGTAACCGGTTGGCCATAATGGTGGATGGCAGCTTCAGGTGTCTCGGGCCCCCTCAGCACATCAAGAACAGGTATGGAGTCTCTTTTTCTGTTTCAGTGTTTCTTGTCAATCCAGCAGCATGATGCCCTGTTGTAACAAGGGCTCTTTCCAAACTGTTTGGTCCAATTAATTTCTCTTGGCATTCAGTAGTGGATGAAGGTCCTGGGAAGCTTAGGGGCAGTTAAAATGACTATAATTATCAAGTCAAAGACACAGCAATTCCCAGGCAGTTTCCTTAAAACATTTTGCTTCATTTTTCCCAGAAGGCACTGTGCCCTTGTTGTTTTGACAAAAATTGTGAAAAGAAGATGATTGCAGGGTCCAGATTAAGTCTAGAGGAAAAATGACCTCCTTGCTCACAGAGTGCTTCATCAAAGCACGGTACCACTATATACCTCACCCACAGGCAGAGTGTCAGAATGCATGCTTTACCATAAAATGTGTTTAGAAAGGTGTCTGACCATACAGGCATGAGAAAAGGTCATTGTGGTTCCTCATTTTTATGGCTAATGAAGAACTAAAAACTTTTTCTTGTGTTTATGAATCTGTTAGATCTCTCCCCTATTCATCTTCTCTGCATTTCTTTCTTTTATTTACTCCATGGAAGCTTAATTATTTTCTGATCAGTTTCTGGGAACACTTGTTATAATGTTTGCATTTTGAAATGTGTTAAATAATTTTCCCTTACTTTTCTTTGTGTGTGTGTGTGTGTGTTTGTGTATGTGTGTGTGTGTATAAGAGTATGTGCACATCTGTGTAAGGGTGTACATACACATGTGTAAGGGTGTATACATATGTAAAGGTGTTTGTAGGTATCTATGGAGGCTGAAAGAGACATTGGATACTTTGGACTTGGAGTTGCAGGTTTGGGTGAGCCATTCAATGTGGGTGCTGGAATCTGAACTTTGGTATTCTGGTAGAAGGGTAAGATGTCCTGGCTTCTGGGCCACCTCTCCAGCTCTATTGAATGATTGTCTAATCTTTAAATTATTTAATCATAATTTTTATAGAGAGAAATGTAGTCTTTTCCCTTTTTATTGAAAATAGTTTATCACACAATACTTGCTGATTACAGTTTCCCCTGCCTCTATTTCTCCCTGCTATGTATGTGTGTATATATACATATGTAATGTGTAATGACCTTTCTTTTAGGAAAACCATTATTACTCAGGAAGGAAATAGCATATGAGGGGTGGGTGACATGTTTCTAGTGGGTCCAAGTGGGGCAGTGTGTTAAAGGATGGTCCACCTTGCTCTATCTTATGCTTGTGTCAAATGCTTATCATTTGACAGATGAACCCATTAGAAGCTATTGTTATTATGTGCTCTGCTAACCTTTATTAAGTATCATCAGAAAAAAAAATAACACTTCACACTCTGTAACCTTTATGAATGCTTGTATAAAGTTTTATATAGCCTGTTCAGATTGTCAGGTAATTTATTAATTCACGTCCAGCTGCCTGCCTTTGGATTCTTTGCTGAAGTTGGCCACAAATATCAGGGGGAAGAAGCTCATAGGATGAGACACCCACTAGCTAAAACCATCTGCAGTCTTAACAGTGTCTACCCATTCTAATTTTTGGTCCTGATAATGTGAGTTGTAGGTTGAGGCCCAATTGCTGGTGGATATAAACTGTAAAATGTATTCTGGTTTGTGGTATAGTCACTAGGATATGAAAGTTAATACAGTTTTTAAGAATGCAGTTTATATTCTTCCAGAACAAAGAAGCTTGTAAGAAATAAACACATGCAAATACTATTGTTATAAAAACATAAGGGATTGCTCCTGGATTTCTATACCCTCGAGCCAATAACACCATGTGAAATTGATGTGGAAAAGAGAAACCGATTTAGAGACCCTTCCTCCTCTTCTTTATCCTTGCAAATAAAAGAATGTAGGTATCAGTAGCTTCATGTAAGGAGCAAGGAGCTCACTCTTCTCATCCCTAGCCCGCCTCCCTGACTCTGTAGGGGCAGATCCCAATAACAGGAATATCTTCCAGTCTCAGTTGGTGGCAACAAATTTTCTGCCCATTCTGTGTTGGATCAAGTTGCCTATACAATGTCCTGATCGTCCCTTCCACCATATATGTTTGACTTCTTTCCCTAAGATCTAAGCACAGCCCACATGCACCCAATGATCAGAGATGGTCCCCTGAGAATACATACCCATTCTTCTGCTGTTATCTTGACACGAAATTTCACCTTGTTGCTTGCTCAGACCAGAATTTTTTTTTCACAGCTTTAAAAGGTCTCCCAATCAGGAATCAACACCATTAAAAAGAGAATGTGTTACTCAACTTTCCCCAAATAGGGGCCACACAGGCCATGTGGGAAACCATGAATGTCACTTTATAAACAGTTAATGACATTAGAAAAACAATGTACACAAGGGCCTCCAATGTTTCCATTGGAATCAGGTGACATGGTTCAATTGGACATAGGATTAGGAAGACTATGGGATTTGGGCATAGATAACTAGGTGTGCGGGGAGGGACCATGGTTTAAAGGGCAGATGAATGACAGCCTAGTTATGAAGTCCCAACTGGAAGGCAGTGGGATGGTGGACACTGCATCAGCTGGTTTTCTTATGAAATAAATTTATAGGAGGACTTTGCTTTCTTTAAAAGCACCACTCTAGTGCATCTAGAACTAGTAAGCTCACCCACCCCTGAACACACAAAATAAACATAATTACCTGTCCCAGGATCACGGAAGGGCCTCAGGGCCACTAACATAGTGCCATCAGCTCTTCACTGCCCTATGAAGGTCACTGGTGATAATGTATACAGAGGAAGTCAAGATGCTCAGACTTTGCAGAGCTCAGACTTTGGCCCTCCATTGCTTGGTGGAGTTTAATCTTTCTTCCAGTAGTGACTGTCACCTCAGTTCCATTCTGAATTCGATCTATTTGCAACATGCATAGGTTATAGAATTGTAGCACCAGAAACTGTGGTTCTGGACTCAGAGCCACTCTTACAGGACTCTGTGTTATGATGACCATTGCAAAAGACTCAGAAGAAAGGGCAATAGGGGACCCCCTCACCGAGGGTATGTGCAGAAAGCAAGCTCTTATTTTTACTCTGATGTTGGGTTTTATCAAAGTTATAATTTAGGAAATGTTATCGACATGAGGGCTTTCAGTAAATATGAAACTGTTTTGTTTTTGACATTTAATAATTTCCTTAGCAAAGGGTCTTTGCCTGACAGCCTATATCCATTTTAGCACTCACAGTTTGAAGCACATGTGTGCCAGGTGACATCACATGGGCTCATGGGGCATGGACCCTAGATATCCCACATACTGTGGCAACCTGAGCAGGAAGAGTATTTTAAGTTTTAGGAATGTGGATGTCTCTCATACCTTGAAGAATAAAAACACTTGGCAAAAGAAAGATTAAATACTAGATTCCATTAGTTAAAAACCTGGGGAATCATAGTAGGAGAGCAAGTAGAAAAAAACATATATATGTATATATATTTCAAAGTTGCCATGAAAGGAAGTCCTCAGGCGGAATAAACTTAAGATGGTTGTGCTGAATATTCCTGGGAGAGCTATGGGCTTTGGAGGCTTACTAGGGTTGCTCAAATGGCATTGCTTTCCTCGTAGATCAAACAATTCCTTTTAATGTGAAGTTGTCTTGTGCATATAAGATGCTTCACAGGTTCCACAGCCCTTGCAGCAGCTCCATCCAACTGCAAGAAAAAAACCAAACCAAACCAAACCAAACCAAACAAAACAGAAACACTGACAGATGTCTTCCAGTGGCTCACTGCAGGATAACCTTGGCTGTGTCAAATGGTTCTTCATTCAATTTTCTCACAAAACATACAGATTTAGACGCATCAAATTAAGAGGATGAGGACTTAGATTTCCAAAAGAGGATTGGGCAGTGTTTCCTACCCTTCCTTACTTCTTGGCTGACAGGAGAAGAGATCATGTCAAGAGAAAGAAAGAAATACGTCTTTTTTTCCCACAGGCTTATATTTTGTGGCCTGGGCTGACCTTGCTTTGCAAAGCCTCTAGGGTCCTTATGAGAAGTGCACCCTAGTGTAGTCCTTTCATGTGATTTAAGAATCCAGCCTGAAGCCAAAGGGCTGTGCACTCTCTTAGCCAGGGTTTCTCAAAGGGTCCTTTTGTGTTCTTTTAAGTCCATCTGGGGCCTGTTATGTCTTGGACTCTCTCCTGGACCTCCTCCCACCAGTGACTACTCAGTAGCTGCATCACAGATGCTCAGGGCCAGTCTTCCTCCTCCAAGTCTCTGACCTTGTTGGTGCCCATCATTTTCCCCTGGTGCCTTTGCCTTCTCATGGTAGAGTTGGCCTCCTTTTCACTTTTGGTATATGATTACCTCTCCCTTTCAAGTGACCTACTTGATCAAGTTTAATTTCCTTGAATCTACCTCCTTATAACTCGCAGCTGGCATGTTCCGGGAGAACACAGGCTTTGCTCTTTATCTGTCTCAGCATTACTTTGTGCTCAGCATCTGGGTTATTTAATTCTGTTCTAGCACAGTGACAGCCTGTGCTAGAAGCCTTGGCTTAAGAATATACAGGAGAGCAATACCAAGAGGAACATACATGGCTCTAAAATGTTTAAACTTTGCTTCATTAGCAGGGTTATATAGTCACGGAAATCACCCATGCCCTATTTCCTAAATACTGCTGTTGTGCTTTATTCTCAACCCCTGAGCTTTCATGGTATAGTTTTCTAAGTGTCTTTTTGATACTTGTAGATAGATAAAAATTGACTTGAACCTTAGAGTTTGAAAGCTGAGATGTCTTCAAAGTGTTGTTTGCACTTATGAGCTGCGATCCAGCCAAGTTCAAATTTAAAAATCACATGGTAAAGCTCTGTGGTGGTTTGGATGAAAAATGTCCCCCATAAACTCATGTATTTAAACACTTGATCAATCCTCAGTTGACAGTACTGTTTGAGGAGGTTAGGTAATGGAAAACAAATGGAAAGTATGTAATTGGGGCTGAGGACTTTGAGGGTTTACAGCCTCACCACATCTCTAGTTCTGTCTCTCTTTCTACTTCCTTGATGTGATTGGCATGTGATCGCTCAGCTTCCTGCTTCTGCTTTTTGCTGCTTTGCTTCCTAGTTATGATGGACTCTTATCACTCTGGAACCATGTGCCAAATAAACTCTTCCTTCTGCAAGCTGCTTTTGGTCACAGCAACAGAACAGTAACTAATACACTCCATTATTTCAATAAGGAGCCAACAATGGGATCCTGCTGGTGGGAATCACTTTAAAGAGTTATGTTGAGTCTTCTTGGTTTTGCATAGTACTGACTGCTCCCAATTCAGAGAGTAGTGGAGATGGGAAGATCCTTTCAAAACAGATAATGACTTCCAGACAGGCTTATAGTGCCTTTTCAGGGGTAAGTCTTCATAGGGGAAAGACATGCTTTTCCTCCCTACAGACTTTGACCTCCTCCTTGATCCTCCTTTCTCTCTAGCCACTGTAATCTTTGGTCAAAAAGTCCTTCCATCCATACTCCAGCCTGTGGGACTATGGCAAGCTGTACTTTGAGGATCTCCCCAGAGCACTCCCCAAATGCTTTTTTTTAACCTCCTCTTTTTGGCCTTTGTTAAAAGAAGAATTTAGCTCCTTTTGGAGAGTAATCCCTTCTCTGATCTATCTTCTCCTTCCCAGGAAGCTGGATTCCTCTTAGCCCCTGGTAAAAGTCTGGCCTGTTGTCTTTTTAGATAAGGACAGCTTACAATGTAATGGAAGGATCTTCCTCAGACTCAGGAGTTCTTAAGACATTCCCTTCTTTTTTTTTTTGCCCCCCCCACCTCCTCTGGCTTATCAAAGGTAAAACTTATGAAATCTCAAGAGCAAAACTCAGCCATGATGTGGTTCCATCTCTTGTGTTACCTGTATTTTTCTTTTTCAGTCTCTCATCTCTCCTGGTTTATCTGGTTGAAGTTCATTAGCACTGTCCAAAGTCCTACAGTATACACGATGCTGCAAGATTTGTAACAAACAACGCTTAAGGTCTCTGTGGAGTGAACACTTTATTCCTCACTCTGATCCTATGGAATAACTGTTTATTGTGACTTCCACTTTGTACATTCAGAAAAAAAGACGAGTCATGAAAGGACTGAGCAACTTTCTCAGGGTCACATGATATTAACACCAAGAGCTGGAACGGGAACTGCAGCACTTTGGCTCCACTTGATTTGTGATTTGTAGTCTATTTTGATCCTGACTGAGGTGTCTCATGCCTGGGTGGAGAGCTAAGATGCAATTACTGCAGAGCAGAGTCACAGTGTCTTCCCGGCTACTGGAGCACACCCCAGAGCCACACAGATGTGGACTGACGCCTTTTGTTGACGAGTCTTCAGTTACAGGTTTACATTCATCTCTTTGTTGGTCTGTGTGCTGATAGGATGTCTGCGTCTTTTATATTTTTAGCAAGCGTCTATTCTTCCACTCATTTCCTGTCTCTTGAAGATAAGTATTTTATAAGCTCATTCTTTGAAATGATTCCACAAAACATTGTAGACATTCATCATCCTTTTCATTCTTTCCCATCTTTGAAAAAAAATACATTTTCTTTATATTCTGTGTCTTTTTCACATTTAAAAATATTTACTATAAATTTGCAATTATGTGGCTTTAAAAAATCTATTTGTTTGTGGGTTTGTGTATATGAGTGCATGTGTTTTCAGAGGCTTCAGATTTCTCTAGAGTTGGAGTTACGTAGAGGTGATATGAGCTGCCTGGCATGGGTGCTGGGAAGTGTAGTTGGGTTCACCCAGGGAGTACTACTCACTTTTAACCTCTGAACCATCATCTTTCAATCACGCATATTCTTCCTGTTTTATAATAACACCATGTCATTCCCCTTTGAGGCCTTCCCCAAACAGTTTTCTAGTTTCTACTATATATTTGAATATTTATTTTTCTGTTAAGTTGTGAGCCATATTTTTTCAAGCAAAAAGAGCACCTGATGCTCTGATATAGGCAGATTCGTTGACTTGGCCATGTTACTTTGTACATGATGAACATGAAATGGTGCGGCACTGGGCATTGGTTCACTGACTCTTGGTTCACGGACTCATGTCCCCAAATGGTTGCTGTTGCTCTGCTTATCACGTCCACATGTAGGCAGCAGATAATGTAGAATGAGGGAAGCCTTAGGAAAGCATGAAAACAGCATGCCCATTAAATCTTATCCTGTTACCCGGGTTCAGGTTCTATTAGGTCTTCACTATCATGAAGTCTGAAAAAAAATACAGCCTGAAATCTTCCTATATTGCTACCTAAAATAAAATTGGATTCTCATAACTGAGAGGGATGTGAAATACAAACTACAAGAGAAACAACATCAAAATGATGCGAGATGAACTCTCAGAAATATGAACCATTTTCTGAATGTCCTCAGTTGAAGGTGAGTTAGGTTGAGCAGTCGCACGATCAGTGCCATGATTCTAAACAGCCCTGTATAGTCAAAGTCACCACAAAGTGTCACATAAGGTGATGTATTAATTTGCACCTTTTCAGACACCTGGAGCTTGTGAGCTTAAAGCAAAGGACCGTTCTAGCTTTGAAAAGAAAATTCACCAACAACTTTGCAGTAGAATGTATTTCTTTTATATTGTGGATATGACTTTACTTTATGAGTGAGTTCATCAGAGTCTCTCTCTGATGAGTCTCAATCTCTCTATTGTACATGCACGCTCTCACATGTGTGAATACACGTGTGTGTGCGTGTGTGTGTGTGTGTGTGTGTGTGTGTGTGCATGTTAACCTCTTTGGGTACTGATATTTTGTCTCAGGCAGTTAGGGATTCATTCCGTAATCTTCTGAGTGTTATACCTTGAGCAGTCCTGACAGTCCTGGTAGCTGCCTTCACAGAGCACATTCATAATGCATCTTTAGGGAGCCAGCAACAGCTGCAGGCTGCACCTGCTTCTTTTTCTGGCCTTGGAACTGACTGCAAAAGACTTAAGACTGAGAGTCATAAACAGTCCCCTCAGGAATGGAAAAACCAGCATGCTTCTCACAGTGAACCTTACAACCTGAAGTATACTGGACCAACTCCTGACCTGAGGGAAGAAGGAAAATGAAGGTTGTTTAGTTATAAATTACAACAAAGGTTTGTAAAAAGTAAAGAAAATTCGTATAAATGTGAGAATTTTTATAATCCTGAGCTGCCAAACTGGGAACTGTTACCACTGTAAGTATGCTTGTTAGCCATGTAACGTGGAATATAGTCTTCTGCAAAGATGTTGGTGGATTTGTTTTGAAGACTAAGAATGGTATTTCTCTTTGAGCTTATAAGCTCTGACTGTCTGAAAAGCTGCAAATTAATATACCACCTTATGTGACACCATATGCTCCATTGTGGTGACTTTGATTTAATGCTTTTATAAAACCTTACTATAAACATAAAAGCTCAGATTAAGACTCCACCACCAAATGATGAACTGTCTCACTTAAATGTGAGAGAGATCACTCAATATACTTACATCAGTTTCACAGATGGGGACGGAAGTTGCTACATGAGCATATACAATGGCTTGTGCTGTGATGGGGAGCTACGCATTCATGTACTGTGGACTACCACTCTCAAATGTTTTGCTGTGGTTTAAAGTATCATATACTTCAGTTGCTTTAATTAATCCACAGTTAACCCTCTTTACTAGAAACTGTGCTATTAAAGAGGAGACAGGTGGTCTTGCATCTTCAGTGTGTCTTCACAGCAGCTGACTCACGCCATATCTTGTTTGTTTTCCCAGCATCATGTTGCATGAACAAAATTAAGTTGTTCTAACCTAATCACCTCGGAAGAGATTCACAGCCTCATGCCTTGCTCATGTTGGGTATTCTGGTGGGACACCTTTATTCTTTGAAATTCAGATTATGAGAAATGTCATCTCGAGCTGTCACATTACCAAAGGAAAATGCGCTGCTTTTGTTTTTCAATGGTTCTCATTACTAACAGAGCAGACTGATGTTCAGCCATAATGAGGATGGGAAATGACATGACTGGGGCCCGTGACAGCTTAGATGTATGAACATTTTGGCTGGGGACTCAGATTCACTGTGGTTTCTGTCAATTAACAGACATTTGTTAGCCTCCTTTATCAGAGACAGTGACATGATTCCTGCTTTAAAAAGACACTCGACTGAGTATGCACTATCCTGAGGCATGGCTCTAAGAGA
The DNA here is from genome assembly GCA_030674055.1 of Rhabdomys pumilio. Classification (NCBI taxonomy): domain Eukaryota; kingdom Metazoa; phylum Chordata; class Mammalia; order Rodentia; family Muridae; genus Rhabdomys; species Rhabdomys pumilio. Next base: position 58,580,913 of record JANHMN010000007.1, read on the forward strand.
TTGGTGATCATCATGCTGAGATGGGTCTCACTTCAAATCAGCAAATACCATGGCACATTTGTGCAGGGCTGGAGATTGAGTGGCAAGTGTGGCATGAGCTCTATCTTATATGGAGTGAACAGAACAATGAAAACAAGAAAGTTTCCATGCACATGATCCAGGAATGGAGAAAGGTCAGAGTGCACATAGATTGTATTACAGAAGGGCTTCTGTGAGTGGTTTTGTGGGCAAGAAGGTACCCAGACCAAATGTGCATCAGAGAGAGGTGTAAGAAAATACATGAGTCATGTCCTTAATGGCTTGACTATAAATGGTGTAGAAGTTGATTGGTGTGGTACTCACTCCAGGATAATGTTTAGATCAATTCTCCAAATGGGAAGCTATCGTTCTAGGGTTAAAATGGGAAAACAAGTGGAAGCAATGAAACGAGGATTGGCCAGGAAAAAAATAGCTGTCGCAGCCATTTCTGTGCTCTAGTTAGATGCCAAATACAATGAACCAAAGTTGACAAATTATAGACAGTGTTGAGAAGGGGGCATTGAAGGCAAGACAATACTGCAGCAGACTGGCCAGGCCCAAGGAAAGGTGAAGCCTGGAAATTTGAGTGATGGGAGGATACTGATGTCATTAGAGAAATGGACATGTGAGGACAGACAGATTCTAGGTACTAGATGCTCATTGTTAGGCCTTGGTAAGTTACTGGCATGATTCATAATGAAGAAGGGCTGTTGAGTTTCATTTACAGATTCTTTCTCTTACAGCAGAAGGGGAAACAACCAAGGCTGCGTGCTCAGTGCCTGTTCATAGCTCACCAGAGCACTGGACCAGGGTTTACACACTCTGAAGTCAAGTGAGGTCAGCGCCATAACCTTCAGAGCCATAGGTTAGCTGTTAAATGTTTTGGAAGCATTAGCCTAGATAATTCTTATAGTATGGTCAATTATTGTTATAATAGAGAAAATCTGGCAAAAAGAGCAAAGCAGTTGGCTCGAAATACAGCTGCTATTATGAGAAGCAGTTTTAAATCTCAGGCTCTTGATTGTGAATTTCTGTATCACTTTCATACTCTTTAGTGACTTTACCTACATTGAAATGCAAGCAATGGGCTGTGTTTGGTGTAATGCAGACTGGGTATACCTCTGGTATATATGCATATATGTATTATACATACGTGTGTATATGTATAAAGCACACATAAAACAGAACTTTGCTTTAACCAATGCTTTAATAAATGTGATGACAGTCGTTAGATGCTATTGTGACATCACCTTCCTGTTACATTTTCTGAGAAACAGCTTATTTGCTTTTGAACACAGGAGTAACTCCTTTTGGGCAATAGCATGACACAGTGAAATAAGATTCACAGCAAGATCTTTTATTACTTGCTTATTTTATATTCAAAGAATATAAATTTGAAATTGCTAACATACCTGAAAAGTGATTATTTTTTATCCAATGTGGACAGTGATAAACATTTTATATTATTTTGAAAATAAATGGGAAAGACACACTGGCCTTGCTTCAATCTGAGGGAGCAGGGCTTCTATTCTCTACTATAAATTTTATTTCCAAGAAAACTTAGGTCTCATTTGTTTTCAGTGATTTGCTCTCATTCTCCGTAGGAAAGTTTCAGGAGCACACTTCACCCACTCATGGAGCAGGGAAACCTGAAAGTGAGCAGAGCCATTAGCACAGAAATACTACATTTCCCAGGTTACACTGCAGCTTCCTGTAGCCAAGAGACCTAAGTAGAAAAGTGTTGTAATTTCATTTAGAGCACTAAACATTTTCTGAAGCCGCCAGTCTCCAGACATTAAGCCTACAAATATCCTTGTTATTTTAGGTTATCTGTCTTCCACAAAAGGACCTAGACAGACTACATATTAAAAAGTGTTCATTTGTTTACGTGTTCTTTTCTGCCTGCATCCATAATACTGTGGGGGTACACTTTTACTTTTGTTTGCCTCGTCTTAATTTTTGGATAGAGCTTGGTAGGTCACATAGATTGCAAGTATATGCTGATGACACGAATGACTGAATGAATGAATGAATGAATGAATGAATGAATGGTTCCCACTATACAGGAAGTTTTGGTTAACAAGGAATTCTTTCTGAATTGCAATTACTATGGCTTTAAACAAGGAATTGATCGGAGGCAAGCAATGGGCTGTGTCTGGCGTAATGCACACTGGGTATTAATAACAATAATCAGTCTCCTCAGTAAATATTTTACTCAGATCCCATTTACCTCCAGACAGGATGCTGCCTGCTTTCTCTCAAAGCAGTGTGTTATCCACTCTTACTTGCTGCTTTTAGAAACAGGCCCGCGTCTGTCTGTACTCAGTGTCTCCATTAACAGGCACTATCAGGTGTGTGATTCAGCCCTAATTGCTAACAGGGCCTTGGCAATATTCTGCTGTCACCCTCTCAGCTGGAAAGCCAGATTCAGTGCAGATGTATCTCTGGCCTGCCGTGAATTAATGTGCAATGCAGATAGCAAAACTGCTTTGAAAACTCAGCTCCACACTGTAGAACTGTGATTCCTGACTGGAAATACAGTCAAAGCATAACACAATGCACCCCAGCCCAGAAAATACATTTCTATTAGGTCAGAGCTACATTACAGGTTTAATTTAAAATCTGAATTGGGATTTAAAAGATGTATTTACTCTGGATCCAACCTATCATCTCCCAATTTATTTGTATGGAAGTGTATGGATCCTTAACCTTTCTTTTTTCGTAATTTAAAAAAAAACATTTCACAAAATTTTACTTTGAGTTCCATTTTAACAAAGACATAAAGTAAATGGGGGCAAATAAAGCTTGTTACAGAAACGCTGCAGATTTCTTGAGGAGGGCTGACCAGGCAGGGTACAGTTGGGATGTTGCTCCACTCACCTGCATCTCATTGCCTTGTGGAATTAAGGAAGCTTGAGGCACAAGAATGGGTAGATAATGTGTACAGGATGAGCAGGTCTTTGGTCATAACATACCTTCCTGTTGCTGTCCATTGAGCAAAACATAGTCATAAGGTTAGGCCTTAGATGATTAGGAATCATGCCCCCTAGTGGTAGAGTGTGACATAGTTACTTGCAAAGGTCATGAATATCTCAAGTTCTGTACCCATGGTTCTATTTACAATCTTCTATTCTTCAAACATTTTTCTTTTTTTTAGCAATTTCACAAACTTATGTCCATTTTTGTGGCTTTTTAGCAACTGTCTTTGAGCTATACTTAGCAGATTTCTTCTTTAAGAGATTTATTTATTATTTTTATTTTATGTGGTAGGATTTTGCCTGAATGTATGTGTGTGTGTGTGTGTGTGTGTGTGTGTGTGTGTGTGTGTGTGTGTATGTATGTATGTATGTATGTATGACATGCACTGAAATGAGTGAGGAGACCAGCAGATGCCATCAGATCCTCTGGAACTGGCATTACAAATGGTTTTGATCTCCATGAAGACACAGAGGACTAAACTTGAGTCTTGTGCAAGAGCAGCCACTTTTCTTAAACACCGAGCCATCTATCCAACCCCAAACCTTCTTGAGATATAGTTGTATGAGATATGTCATACAATTCACCAATATATATATATCAGCAGCTTGTACTATATTGGCAAATAAGTGCAGCACACTCCCCTTGTTAATTGTAAAATGTTTTACTGTTTCAAAAAAGAAGTCCCATGTCTTCAGCTTTCACTTTGTGTGCTCTCAGCAAAGCCTAGCCTATGACAATTACTTCATCCTCCATAAATTTGTCTCTTTAAATTTTTTGATGGTTTTACATACATACCAATGTGTTGTGACTTTATTTACCCCAGTACCCTGTTATCTCCGTTCCTTTTCCTCTGAACACTTTCTACTCCCCAACTGGTCTACCTAGAGGCTATACCACGAAGAAAACGACACTCCCATCTGCAGCAGCTAGTAATAGTCAAGAGTCTTCAAATGGGGTTGAAGCCTGGTGATGCTTCCCGTGTCCATGATGGTATGTTGTTGAAGGGCCCAGTCTTGTACACTTGTACAGGCATCCATTGCTGCAGTATGTTCACGATGGCAAGGTTTCCTCTGATCCTATTGTTTCTATTCTTTCCTGAGATGTTTCCAAGGGTGGAGACCTCAAGATTCACTTACTTTTTTCACTTTGACCAGATATGAGTGTCTGAAAAAAAAAAAAGACTTCTTTGTACCAGGCTGAAAGCAGTACTAGTCTATGAACAGAAACATATAGAAGGAAGTTTTCTAATGTCTAATTAGGCAAAAAAGGTACTGTGTTTCTTTCCTGCTTTAGGACTATGACCTCCCAGGTATAGGCTTTTGACCATGTTTATACTATATGTGTATTTCCTCTCCAATCATAAGGAGGAAGATGGCCGCCAATGTAGTTGTGCTACTACTATACCAGTGGGCATATGCTGCTGTTTAAGATGGAGTTAACAGCATGCATAATTGTGGGTCCCTTGTTCCTGAGGGCATCCCACAGCGATCTCCCAGCTGGGGACAGGGTGAAAGCAGGGAGGGTTCACTACTGTCTCTGCCATTGCCTCCACCCGCATCTCCACTGTCCATAGGTCTCTGGCTCAGCCTGGTGAGGGAGGTCTGGGCCAAAGGGCACAGAGTGTGAGCAGGGAGGGGAGATTGCCTACCTCTGCTGCTGCCTCTGCCTGCTCGCACGCCCAGTCACTCCCAGGTGCTGCACCTGTCTCTCCTGGTGCTGAGCCAGCCTGGTCTGACCAATAAGAAGCCAGCTACCTGGCAAGGTGGCAGCTTGGTTTCCCAGGCATGTTCCGGGAGAGCAGATCTCTCCCCAAGTGTTACAGCTCTTGTGACAGAAACTCTTGGACACCAGGATGATTCTCTCACACTTTCCCTGAATAGAGCCCTTATATACAGTTTCAGTGTGGGTTAGGATCTGGCAGCAGATAATGCCTTTTGGCTTGGTCTGAGAGCTTGGAAATACCTCATTTACATGTGGGAGAGCCTGAGGCACCGTTCCTCCTGACTGATGGCCATAGACCTCTCTGTGGGAGGAGCTGTGGAGGGCTGAAGCTAAAGGAAAGGAACCAGGGCCTGGGAGCAGAGCCGAACACCTGCTGTCCAATAAGGATCTGCTCAACCAAGCACCCAGCTGCTTCTCACAGCCCACCACCCCACACATAATCTATAGCAGGTTGAGACTGCTGCAGAGTTTTCTCTCTTTGTGGTCTGCATAGTGCCTTGTGAACTTTCAATGCTAGTCAAAGGAGAGTGTTTTCCAATACAGTTCTAACTAGATTTCTGTGTGCTGTTTTCAGAAACAGGATCTTATTATTTTGTGGACAACCAAGAGTGTTGTAATAACTACTCTTCTTATAGGAGCCTCTGGAAACTCTGAATAACAGCTCATGGACAGTATCCTGTACTTGTCACTGGAGTGTTTATTTAAAAGCCCGTGGCTTCTGGGAATGATAGTACTAGTCTATGAAGGATGACACTTCCCATGTCGATATGTTTAATATTTTAATATTTTCAGTTATCTTTACATTATAAATACTAGGTTTCTGTATGGCCTTTTGGGACATCTTTAGGAATGTTAACCCCCCTCCTAACCATATCTGCATTTCCCCCATCACTCATTATCAACCTTACCTAAACCCTTTTATGCCTGCTATCCCCTTCTCTATTTTTATATCCACCACATTTTCCCCACTTCATTCCCACCATTATTCCCACCTCAACTCCTTTATGGTTCTCTTTTTGCTTCTTGGATTCTATGGACACATACTTTAATTTGAATACAGAGATCTATAATTGAAAAGCGAGAGTCTTTATATTTGAGAGAATAGCGAGGCATTAGTTTTCTTGGCCTATGTTACCTCACCAAGTATAATTTCTAGTTCCATCCATTTACCTGCACATTTTATAATCTAATTTTTTTTGCAGCTGAATGAAATTTAATGGTATTTATACATCACATTTTATTGTCATACAATAAAATTTATAAGTTATTAGACACATATGTTGAATCCATTTCTAGCTATTTTGAGTAGAGCAGTTATGAACATGGGTATATAGATATCACCATCTTGGGATACAGAGAATCTTTTGACTGTATGCTGTCTTAAGATTTTTATTGTCATGATAAAACACCATGACCAAAAGTAACTTGAGGATTAAGTATTTTTTTTTTACTTGTCCTTCCACATCACACTATTTTCAACAAAAAAAGCTGGGTCAGGAATTCGAGGCTGGAACCAGGAGATAGCACCTGAAGCCATGGCCATAGAAGAACAGTGCTGAGCAACTTGTTCCTCGTGGCTTCTACAGCATACTTTCTTATACTATCTAGGGCTGCCTGTTTAGGAATACCACTATCCAAGATGGACAGGACCCTCCTGTATCAATCATCCGTAAAGAAAATGCCCCAAAGTCTTGATCACAGGCTACTCTAGTGGGAGCATTTTCTCCGTTGAGATTCCATCATTCCAAACAACTCTAGCCTGTGTCAAGTTGACATATTGACATCAAACTAGCTAGCAAATATGCCCATGAGAAGTGTAGCTGTATCAAATGGAACGTCTATTCTTGTCTTTTTGAGAAAGCTCTATGCTGACTTCCATAGGGACTGTACAAATATAAATACTCACAATAGTAAATAAGGATTCCCCTTCTTCCATTCATCATTATCTGATTTTTGTCAGTTTGTTTTTTAAATTAGCCATTCAGAATCTTAATGACGTGTTACTCTTTCTTTCCCTTAGATGGCTAAGAATGTTTGTACATTTTAAATTGTGGAATGGCCATTAATATTTCTTCTGTGAACTTTATGTTTAGTTCTCTGACTCAATGTCTGATTGAGTATTTTGTTTTCTCGGTGTTTAGATTTCTCAAGTTCTTTGTGTGTTCTAGATTTAGTCCTCTGTCAGACGAAGAACTGGCTTATATTCTTCTCTGACTTTGGCAGCTTCTAATTGACAGTTTTCTTGGCTTTACAGAAACTTAATTTCATGAAGTCCCATTTGTCAAATGTTTCCAATTTTCCTGAAAAAGCAGGGTTCAATTTAGAAAGTGCCTATCTCTTTAAGTGTATTCCCTGCTGTATCCTCTAGTAGTTTCAGAGTTTCAGGTTTATGTTGAGGTTTTTAACTTATTCAGAGTTTATTTTATTTTGTTTTTCACAGCAAAAGATAAAAATCTGCTTGTTTGCTTGCCTACCTTCCTGCCTTCCCTCCCTCCTCCCTCCCTCCTTCCCTCTCTTCCTTCCTTCCTTCCTTCCTTCCTTCCTTCCTTCCTTCCTTCCTT
>JANHMN010000007.1:58588202-58689016 GCA_030674055.1 Rhabdomys pumilio
TTCCTTCCTTCCTTCCTTCCTTCCTTCCTTCCTTCTTTCTTTCCTTCAACTTTCATTCCTTCTGCTTTCCTGCCTTCCTGCCTTCCTTCCTGTCATCTTCCCTGTCTTTCTTCAATATGTTGAAATCGAGTTTTCCAGTCACCATGTTGAATTTGCTGTCTTCTTTCTTAGAATGTTTGTTTTTTAAACTCCCATTTGTCCAAAAATCTGGGGGTTGCAGTTGTGGTCTTATATCTGGGTATTCTAGTCTAGTTTATTGATTATATATCTATATTTGTATCAGCCTTGTGCTGTGTTTTTAGTACTATGACACTTTAATATATCTGGAAACCAGGTATTGTGAAACTTCACAGAGTATTTGTTCATGATTGCTTTGATAATGTGGGTAATTTGTATTTCACTGAATTTTATTATTGCATTTTATATTTCTATAAAGAATAGAGTTAGAGTTTTGATTGGTATTATATTAAATCTGTAGGTTGGTTTTGGATGGGAGGATATTTTTACAATATTTATTTCTATTCTAATGACGAGACATTTTTCTATTTTCTAGAAAAAATAATTCTTTCTTTAGTGTTTTTATGTTTTTATTGTTATGGTCTTTTGCTTCCTTGGTGAAGCTTACTCTAACTTTTTTGGGGGGTGGGAAGACTATTGTGAATGGGATTTTTTTCTCTGAAATTTTTTTAGTGTGTTTTTTATTTGTATATAGGAAGGCTACTGATTTTTGTATGTTAATTTTGTATATTTTATATCCTGCTATTTTAATGAATATGGTTATCAGCTTTATAAATTTTTCTAGGGGACACAGCCTTTAGATAGTTTAATGTACAGACCATATTTTCTGTACATGAAGATATTTTTGACTTCTTCCTTTTATATGTATGTCTCTTTTACTTCATTTTCTTGTTTATTGTTCTGTTAAGACTTTGAGTACCATATTGAAGAGAAATAGAGAGCATAGAAACTCTTGACATGTTTCTGGTTTTAGTGGGAATAATTTTAGCTTTTCTTTATTTAGTAAGATGCCAGCTACAGGCATATAATAATATAACCCTTATTATCTTGAGGTCTGATCAGTTCCAAGAGTCTTCATGACTTTCATCATAAAAGGATATTGGATTTTGTCAAAGGCTTTTCTTCATTCACTAGGAGAATCATGTGATTTCTTTTATTGAGTTCACTTACGTGATGAATTACATTTACTGACTTATGCATGTTAAAACCACTGCTGTACTTTTAGAATGAAGCCAGCTCAATTGTAGTGGATGATCTTTTGGTGTGACCCTCAGTTCAATTGGCAAGTATCTTATTGAGGACTTTTGCATCCATGTCCATTAGGGTGAGTGGTCCACAAAGTGTGCTTGTGTATGTGCCTGTGCATGTGCATGTAAGTGTGTGTGAGTGTGTGTGTGCATGTATGAGTGCATGTATGCATGCATGTATATATGCATGTGCATGTATTTGTGTGAATGTATCCATGTGTAAGTACGTGTGTATATGTGCATGCAAGCATGTGTGCATGTGCATCTATGTGTGTGAATGCATGCATGTTTGAGTGTGTTTATGTGCATGTGTACATGTGTGTACACACTATTTATCTGATTCAGCTATCAGTGTAATGTTGGCTTTGTAAACAGTTTTGAAAACATTTTTTTCTATTTTATACAAGTTTTGTAAACATTGATTGTGGTTCTGTAAAGTTCTGGTAGAATTTGACAGTGACTCTCTCTGAACCTGGGCTTCTTTTGAGTCACTCAGATTCCTTCTAACTGGTACTTCAATTGGGTTGATTTTTGTGAATTTGTTTAATTAATTAATCAATTTTGTATCTTGTTCATTTGACTTTGGTATGTCATGTTAGAAATTCATTTCATTTATATTTTAATAATAGATTATAAATTTCAGAAATATATTCTTATAATTTTGCAAATTCCTGTGTATTTTTTTTGTCCACTAATATCTCTAGTTTTACTGATTTAGGACCTCTTTTTGTTAATTCAGCTAAGAGTTTGTCAGTAATTTTAAGTTTTTCAAAGAGCTAACTCTGTTTTACATTTTAAAAGAAATGTTTCACCTCAATTTTATTGATTTATGCCCTGAACTATTTACTTATTCATCCATCCATTTACCATCTGCTTGTCTGTCTATCTACCTATACATCATCTATTATCATCGTTCTATATCATCTACCTGTCTACTTCCCCTCTCTTTCGTTGCTCACAGTATGAGTGTAGTTTGTTCTCACCTTTCTAAGACTGTTAGATGCATCATTAAGAAGTGAAATTGATGTTCATTTGACTTTGTAAAACAGACTCTTATAAACTTTCCTCTTAGGACTGTCTTTACAGTATCCCATAGGTTTGGTTATGTATTATTTTCACTTTCATTCTGTTCTAGCAACTTTGTAATTTATTTCTTGACTGTCTCAGTGAGTTGTTCAATAGTGTATTTGGATATTTTCTATGGTTTCTCTACTGTGGATTTCTAACTTTATTCCTTTATGAGTGTACAGAGTACAAGAAGTTATTTCGATTTTCTTGTATTCATTAAGACAAGTTTTCTGTTCTAATTTGAGATGAATGTTAAAGTAACTAAGCCTACTAAGGAGAACATGTATTTTGCAATGTTTAAGTAGAATATTCTATTGATATTAGTTAAGTCCATTTGATCTCTGGATCAGAATAATGGCACCTGCTTGTTTCCCAGTTCCATTTGCTTGAAATACTCTTATCTATCTTTTTACACTAAGGTAATATATATATTTGGAGTCTGGATGCATTTCTTAGACATGGCTAAATGAAAAATTATGGGCTTTTGGGTTTTTTTTGTTTTTGTTTTATAATACGATTTTATTTGGGAAGTTTAACTAATTAACATCTTATTACTATTGAAAGGTACATATCAATTCCTTTATTTTATTGATTTTGTAGTGCTAATCATTTCTTATTGCTCTTTGCTTAGCAAATACTTTAGGAATGTTTTTTGTAACTTCTCGAGTTTATCATTCACTACCATTTGAACATGATTTTTGTAATCAACATTGACTTTCTCATTTCATTCATCTGTTTCTGTTCTCTTGGATTTCATTTAGGCCGTCATTCATATCATTTTTAAAATTCATCATGCAATTATTTGTGTTGTGCTTGAATGGTCTGGAATTTCATCCTGAGCTACTCACTTTCATTGGTACCCATTATTATTAGACTAATAAATTTTGGACAAGTCGGTTTTTTTGAGGGGGGGGTTAATCTATATTGGGAGTTGACTATCAAGAGTTTGTTAGGTATTTCTGGTGGGCCTGTGTTGAGTTTTAGTTTGGTTCTTGGTACTTGGTGAGTCTTGGTTCCTTTCAATGTTTCTTGAAGTTTCACCATGGAAATGCTTGGTGTTGATTTGTAAGTGGAGTAGCTGAGGTGATCTCAGCTCAATTGTGTGGAGGACACAGTCTCTATGCTCATAAACTGGCACCAATGCTATATGCAGCAGTGGGTGAAAATAATCAGTAGAATTGTTTATCCTTTGACCTCATAAGGCAAGATTTGCATATTGCTTTGGGAGAAAGCTAGAAAGGAGAATCTTTTGACTTAATGAGTTTGCATATGTGCAGAGCGTTGTGCTTGTGGTTCAAGGGTCAGTGGGTCACAAACCTCTTGCTTCCCCAGTTGGGATGCACACAGGATATAAAAAATATAGGAGGTTTTGCACAGACAGTAAGAGGTTCTGAGACCTCTAAGCTGCCCGGATAGTTTGGGATTTGGGACAAGTGTGCTTGTGAGGTTTTCAGTCTTTCAGATCTCTAATTTATCCAGCTGCAGTGAAGACACAGAAGAGTGCCCTGTGCAAGGAACATGGGAGACCTCTACCTCATCTGAACAGAATGGGAGTTCTGTTATAGAGAATAGAGCAGTGGTAGAGTGTAGCAGGCACAGCAGTCTGCAAGACCTCCAATCTACGCTTCTGGAATAAGTGGGGCAGTATATACTGGAGGTAGGGATTTGTAAGAGCTTTGATCAATTAAGTTATGTTGGGGACAATGCCTCAGGAGTATATTGTCAAAACAGGAGTCTCCAAAGTTTCTTATCTACCTAGATGTGGATACAGATCAGTAAATGTCCACATTAGAGTTGGGAGGTTCTGAGAAATAGAACCTGTGCTGCTGAGTTCATTTTGGAGAATGGAAATGCATGGTAAGTTGGTTGGATTCAAATATCTTGAAACTGTCCAGTCTCAGATAAACATATAGAGGGACAGAATATGCACAGGGAGAAAGTCCTTGGACTTCTAACCTATTACCCTTGTTGGGAACCGTGCTATAGAAGTGTGCAGTGGGGTCAGAAATCCTGAAGATCTCTTACCTCTCTGGCTGTTATGTATGTGCAGAGCAGCCAGAGGGTTTTTTTTTCTTGATACTTATGTGACATTTTCTGAAGATATGTGAACAAAGGTCTATTTGTCCCTAGTAGGGTTCTGATGACAGAATTAGGAAAATATCACTCCCAAGACTACGTGTATGAACAAAAGTGTTTATTCTGGTTTCTTATAGAACTATAGGTAAGCCATTAACTTATAAAAGCATTCAAAGGCTGCTGCTTTACCAAAAATCTGATTGCAGCATAGTGACAACACATAAACGCTGCATGCCTGAGCTCCCCGTGTGGCTGGTTTGCAGACGGCTTTGCTGGCCTGAGAATCTCCTCCTCTATCCGGCCAAGTTTTAATGCTTGTATAATCTTGGGGAAGGTCTCTGTGAATTTTCTTTCTATAGCTCCCCTACTATCATGAACTTTCTTCCCCCATTCAGGAAGTAATGTTCTGATAAAGAGAAAATGGCTACACAAAATTGGATGTGAATTTGGAATCATATGTTTGTGGAACATGAAATGAGGTTCTTTCATGTAGCATATGTTAGGGTTCATCCATGACATAGCAGTACCATTCATTTGTTCTAGCTCACGGTTGAATAGTAGTCATTTGGAGGTTTTCTATGTGCACAGGTTTTTGTTGTGTTGTCTATGTAGCTTGCAGTAAGATTTCAGGGCCATATTTCAATTTCCAAAGCCAAAATGTTCTCCACATGGGATGCACCATTTTGAATTCTAGTTATTAGTGTATTAAGGTTTGGACATTCTCATTGTTACCTGTTATATTCTGATTGTTCATAATTTTAGCTATTGTAAAAAATAGAATCTCATCTGAATTTCTATTTTTCTCATGTCTGATGTTCCTAAACAATTTTATGTACATATTGACCCTTACATATCATCTTTTGAAAGTGATTTTAGCTAAATCATGTGAATGAATGTCTATGTGTGCAAAGAGTGTGAGTGTCTGTAGGTGTCAGAAGAAGGCATCAGAGCCTATGGAGATGGAGTTACAGGCAGTTTTTGAGCAGCCTAATGTAGGTGCTGGGAATTTATATCAAACTTCCCTTGAATTTATCTGCTTATTTATTCTATCTATACACAGCTGTTGTAATCCACTGATTAATCAGTAATTGCTCCATCATTTTTTGTCCAATACTGTGGACATAAATCACTTTAAAGATGAAGTCGATCAAAGGATAATCATACATGGTTCTTTCTAGTTGTCTCCTTGGGTTCGCTCTGGAAAACTAGATGGCCTATCATTATCCTATTTTTCTGATTGGACTATCAATCTCCTACTTGCCTTTTTACCATAACTTCCACTGCTATTAAGATCCCTCTTCTCTGAACTTCTATATGTACTGTTGCAATGAAATCTGCTTTTTGGGGACAATGAGAATCAATATCTTTTATGCCCTATCTTTCCTTCATGGCAAAATATCTGAGATGTATCTCTTAAAGCAGGAATGGTGGTAATACCATGATTCTTCCACTTTAGAAGTTTTGTGCTCATTGAGGATGGCAGGCTATTGGCTCAGATGTTCTCAGGCTGTTTTTCTCAGAGTGAAATCTCAGCATTGATGAGGTCAAGTAAGTAGTAGACTGCAGATTCTCAACATCTCTTGTCTAATTCAGAGTCTCCATTGTATGAGGTAGTTCTGGGTGGACAAAGATTTCACCTCTCAGCTGTACTTAGTGCCAACTTATATCACTGATTGGTAGGGGCTGGGTAATAAATGCTTTATTCTCCCTTTCTTGGGAAATAGTCTTAGGAGCCAGGATAAAGGGGCCTGAGTTCTTGGACACACTCGTGTGAGGTGAAGTTTCTTTCCTTGTAATGGAAATTGTGAATATAGTGGTGAGTCATGTTTCCAATGTGGTGGGCTACTGCTAACTACTGTTTTGTATCTGATGTATTCACATGCTATTTTATTTCTTTTTCTATGTGTAGAAAGACAGTTTTTACACATGATTATTTTGAAAAAAAAATTTCTTCAGTTTTCTGGAGAATGGGTTTCAGACTACTCAGACTGTCCTGCTAGAAATCTGTTCATCTCTATGCTAAAACACCTGTCTATACTTGTTTTATATGGGTATCATACTGGTACCCAAAGAGACTGCGCCTACCAAATGATCAGATCAGGTCATTGAGAAAATGCAATTTGACCCTTTTTTTCTAAGTAATATGTTTATAGTGTTTTATGTATTAGAAATATATAGTTGTAAAGTTGTATGACATGCATAAGGCACGGAAACAATTTTTTTTTTTAATAAACGAGACTTTATCCTAGGAATCACACTGGCATAAATATTTGCATGTACAGTAAGGGGTCAGTCACATCAAATAGAAATTTTTATTGCACAAAGTCAAGCTGATTTTCTTTGTTCTGTGTAGTTCATCTGTCTTACTTGGTGTGTGGTGGGATCCTGAGTAATGTTGGAAACTTTTACCATCTTCATAATTCATTCTTACACTTTTGCTACCACTAACACCTACATTTCCCATTTGGGACTTTGGAATCTGTCACTGGGTTCATACCAGGGTTCCTGTCTGAAGGGCTGTGTATTCCGGGTGGGTGGGTAGTCTGCATGACCTGCTCTGATTTCGTGCTTGGATGAAGTGCTTTGAGTATGTGCTCCTTGCTGAGAAGCTGGGTCAATTAAGAACTTTGTGAGTTTGATAATTTGCTCCTTTTTTTATAAAAAAAAAAATGTGGGGTGGAAGGATGAAGTAATTGGAAAGCTCTAGGCTTTTTATCTACATGTGTCCTTTTTGTCTGATGACATAACATCCTTATCTTTGTGCTGAGTTGGAAAATTCCCACCACAAATGAACCAGAGCCTTGCAAAGAGTCTGCCTTATGAGTGCATTTCTTCAAGAACAAGGGCAAGGTTATTCTTTAAAGCAATCCCTGCATGCTTAGACAAGTATTCGTTTTTCTTATTGCACCATTTTAGAAGTGACTAAAACTGTTTACATAGGCTTTCATAAGTTATACATGCTATAAAGCAATAAAATCTCTGAAACTGAATTTAACAAGTACCTTAGGTCATGCTTTTAAAAACACCATGTCCTAACCCATGCTTACAATCACAGAGAGGCCGAATAAAGTACCTGGCCCCCAAACCTACTGAAGAGAATCTCATGCAGGAGATGGCAGTTCCTTGTAACTTACATCTTCGCACATATGGTAGCTGTGCAGGTATGTATGCTGACTTTGAAGGCTCTTCTCAATCATGGCATTTTCTTCTTAGATACGACCCACTAAATGCTCTGGGATTCTCCATGGGCATCATTCATGAAGAAGACAGAAAGTAGATTCCCTATAGCTTTTCTTGTACAGTGTGTTCCTGATCCTGGTCACAGGCTGTTAGATAATAGGTTGTGATTGCTTAGATCCTGTTGCCTCTGTGGATGTAGCCATGAGAATTGCTTGTGGCTGCTTCTGATGTCTGTTGTGAATCAACTTGATGCAACTTTTTAAATTTCTTATCTTCTCAGAATGTAGAGCACAGACATTTGTGATGAGACAACCAAGGCTTTGGTTCACTTAATTTAAATAACCTGCTGAATAGTATCTTGATCTAAGGACTTGTGGTGTCCTACTGTGTGTTAATGGGTTTATACAAAATCTCTGAAGAATGACCAGACCATGTCAGCTCCTATTTGGTTGTTTGGTTATTTGTTCTCATATCATTACAAGGTTTTCAAACAGTATTAGCCTATCTATTAAAATAGTATTTTAGTAACATATAAATTCTTCTAGCATCAAATGTTGCTAAAATAGACATCATGATGTCAGAATTTCAACTTCATGCATAATCATTGTGTTACATGCAAACGTTCTGCCTTAAAGTGAGAAAAAGATTTTTTTCTTGTTAATATCGTAATATTGTGAACTCTAAAGGTATCTTTTATCTATCAAGATTCTGAGGTGTCTCTAAAATGAATAAAATTGGTCAGAGACTACCATTAGCACAAAACACAAGATACCAGATAGGGCAGAATCATTTGTCACCTTACCATCCAAAAGTAAAATTACCACGGTGGTCCTGTGTTGGACAAAAACTGCATTATACTGGAGATGAGGTGACTTTCTTTCCTGTCCTGTTAACTTGGATCTGACATCATGTTTTTAAATGATCTTCATTTCTTGCTTTAAAAAAGAAAAAGAAAAAAAAGTATTGTATTTTGCTGTTTAATCAAGAAGGAGCTATTGTTTCCCTTACATGATACTAAATCAAAACAAGGAATTCTCTGCATTCTGTGCTTTATCAGTTACTAAGGTTCAAGCAAGGATGTTTTGGACACTGAGAAGGAAGCCTGTGGTTCTTTCTTGCACCTGGCAAGTCATCCTCGTTCTGAGTCCAGGGTAAATTTTGTTGTACCTAAGCACTAAGATATCAGACTACATGGGTGGAGGAAGAGGGCCCTGTTGAAAACAGCACTAAGAGAATTCTGGGGTAATGAGTCAGATGAATGCAGCAGTTTTTGGGAAACCTACAGGCATCAGTGATATTTAATTCTTTTGATTGCTGTACTAGAGATCACACCAAATACATGTCCATACTATACTAGGCAAATGCCTAGTATACCCTCAGCCCAAGTTTGACTTTTACAATTTTTTTCAAAATATTTTTACAAAATATTTTTTATTGAAAAATATCTGCATTCGGTTTTTTTCTTTTTTATTCCATACAAAGTGTTTTGGTCATAGTCACCTTCTACTCCCACTCTTCCAAAATCCACTCCATGTTTCACACCTATCCAACTTTCTGTCTTTTTTCTTTTCTGATTTTTAACCAATCAAGACCCAATTTGTGCTGTTCAATATTTTTGGGTGTATGGTCTTTTATTGAAGCATGGTTGATTTACCACATGCTAAAGAAAGCCTGCTGTCTCCCAGAAGCTAAGAGTTGCCAATCATTCCATGGCTAGGCATGAAAGTTTGTATCCAGCTTTCATCTTCATGCAGGATTTGTCCTGGTTTGATGCTAAACTTTGTGCCTGATGTTATAATCACTGTGGGTTCCTAAGTGTAACTATATCACTGTGTCCAAAGACACTGTTTTCTTATAGCCATGCACTGATGCTACTTCTTACATTCTTTATCAACTTCTTTTTCTTCCAAGGTTGCTGTCTTAAGTAAGTGAGAATAGGATATATGTTCTATTTTGGACTAAACGTTCCACAGTTCTCTGCATTGTGGCCAGTTGTGGGTCTCCATATTAACCATCATTTACTGCAAATAGGAATGTCTATGATGAGGACTGAGAAATGTATTGATGTATGGGTACAATGATAAATTATTAGGAATTGGTTTAATTCTATCTGCATTTAGTAGATCAATAGTAGTAGTGCCCCTTCCCCAGTCCTCTGACATGTCTAGCTATAGATTCTTGGCCCAGTAATGGTACCAATTATGGACTTCATCCTGTGGAATACATCTTAAATCCAATCACAAAGTGATTGTTTATTCCTTTGATGCTTAATTTTTAAGTCAAAAACTTTCCATTTTGAAACTAATTTGGTCTCCTGAGCTTAGTAACTATGATTCTGTTGACATTTTCTTGTTGGTATTGTTAGCCCAAATGCTGAATTATAGATCAATGCCTAGTAGAATAACCAAAAAGTATTGCACCTTAAATTGGTAATATCTCCTATCAGCTTATAGTTTAAATGCTTACTTCTCAGTTGAAGGTGCTAATGCAGGTGCTGTGAAGTCTTTAGTTGGTAGGGCCTACCTGTCAGAAGTGGACTACTCAGGGTAGGGCTCCATTGCTTTTGGCTGGCCCCTGGTTCTGTGCTCTGCTTTTTAACCTGGTGTAATATGAATACCACAGGATCCTGCAACCAGCAATTGCTCTGCCAGACCTGTTCTGCACTGATGAAATGAGACTCTCTGAAAGTGAACTAAAATAAATCATCCATCCCTTATGTTGTACCTGCCAGGTACTGTGGAGACTGTCTTTTAGGTGCTAAGAAGAATTGTCTTTGAGAGGTGTGCTAATGTGACTCAAGCTTTCTTTTATTGAGAAGCCTTGTTGCCTACCCATCTGATCTGGTCTTTATGTTCAGAAGTTTATTATTGAGGTTCTTCTCAAAGACAATCTCTCTCCTAGTAGGTATGCTGTGCCACCTGGAAAATACTATTTTGTTTTGTTTCATTATTATTTGATAACCGTCAGGGGTTCTTTTATATTAAAGTCTTGAATATATAACCCTCATGATCATCCTTATTTGCATATGTGACTATTGGGAAAATTTCCAAGCTCAACTCAAGGAAAATTGAATAACAAAGTCAGTTAAAATGAAAAGGTGTACTTGTGGTGTGAGACTTAGTTTGTCCCAGCACTGCAGGAAGTAAGATGAGTGAGAGCAGGAATGACCTTAGAACTGTACCTCTATGAAGAAAACATTCCATCTGTGGGCAATGGTGCACAGGTGGCTGTGAAGAATAAAATGAACGTACTGTTGTCACAGTGGTCATTTACAGAACGGAGGAGTGCTAGTCATTAGAAGACACCCTGCTGTAAGCTGGGATTTTCAGTTCAACTTATGAATATTGAAATTGAGAGTTTCTTTCCCTTTGAACTATATGAGCTAAACAAGTTCTTCAGCACCAAATGAAATTGCACACCATGGTTGTGTTACAGAGCTAAAGATGGTGATATATAAAATCCTGAGGGATTAAATGGTGCATGTGCTTGGTACCACACTTAGGACAGATAAAGACAGAACTATCGTCTGACCTCTCTGCTGGTTCCTTGTCTCTCGGAATAAAGACTGTCTTGGCTGCTCTTCTATTGCTGCTAAGAGACACCATGGCCAAGCAACTTACAAAAGACAACATTTAATTTGTGGGATTGCTTACAGTTTCAAAGGATGAGACAATGACCGTCATGACAGGGTTTGGTAAGGTAGGGAGGTGTGATGCTGGAGGAGTAGCTGAGAGCCTACATTCAATCTGCACACAGGAGGAAGAGAAAGGAGACGCTGGGCCTAGCATGGACTTTTGAAACTAAGTGACACACCTGCTCTAACAAGGCCACATCTCATAATCCTTCCCTCAAAAGGTCCACAAACTAGGGATCAAACATTCAAATACATGAGCCTATGCAGGCCATTCTCACTCACACTACCACAAAGAGTCACATAATGACTAGGATAATGATGAGGGAATTTCGATGCAGATATACCAGCCTCATACCACAGAGCCACATGTATATTTGTTACCTACCCAACACTCAGCCACCTTTCCTTAGAATCACCCTTTACTCTGTCTTCCACAGTCAGCAAATAAGCTACTGAAGAGAGATGACTAGAAATTGCCATATTGCACAGACACCAAACCACGAAAGAGGAGGATATAGTATAGTGAGATAAGAAAGTTACAAATAAGGTGACTTGGTCGGAATCTGTTCTCTAATACTCTTATAGAGATGATTGATGGGGGCTCATATAAGAACTTAGGGTTATGGTGCCCTATGCTTCCTGTGTTTTTATTATATCACGAATAGAAAAACACCATTTTTAAATTTTTTTAAAAGATATTTTATATTACAATTATTTAATTGGGAAGAATATATCAATGAATGTATGTGTGTGTTTGTGCGTGTGTGATGTGTGAGTGTGTGTTTATATTCCTTATGAATCAGATGATGGACTTCACTTGCATATAAAGAGACATCTAAAATAAATTTTAAATACTTATTACTTTAACTCAAATATTAGTTTCTATACCTAGAAGTTTTATGCCTGTAATCTTTAGAAGGTATATTTAAAAGCCAGAATGGCAATGCATTTGCAGAAATTAGCACAATAGAATGCTTTGTTGTATTTTAGAAACCTTTTTTTTTTTTTTTTTTATAATTACGATGGTGTTACGAACTCTTTTAGTGTTCAGCAGTGGGTGAAAAATAACTAACAGTCATAGAACGTTCAAGTAATATCCTAGTATTTCATTTGCACTTGTTATAAACATGCTTGCACAGGTGATATTCTACTGAGTCTATAATTTTCCATTTTATAGTTCATGTAATTATGAGCATTTTCTCATTTAAAATTCTTTGTGGATATATATTTTAATGGTTGAGAATAATACCAACATATTTTCATGAACCATTTAATTTGAATTTGAGGTAAAATATTTTTCACATGGAGTCTGGAGCTAAGGAGTGTAAAAGTTCAGGGCTTCAGCTCTGCCTTGTGGGGTCATTTCAGTCAGAAACCCGCTCACTCACTGTGCTCTTTAGTGTCTGGGCTTGAGACTCCTCTGTGTTCTTGTGATTCTCATGCTTCTGTTTTAATATTTTTTACATATATTACAATTAATAAGCAATGTATCAGAAAATATTTTTACACATAACTTTGCCTGCAGACATTGCTGCTCATTTCTTTATGTGACGGCTGCTACACAAATGGCAGTGTATACTGTACAATCCTGAAGTGTTGGGTCAGTAAGTGTGTACCTCAACACTGGCGCACTGTCTGTGCTGAAACCTTTCAGTCTTTGAAAATTAATGGTAATCAAATAAATCCTCCAGGGAATTTAGATCAATGGCTCACTAAGGCAGAGATGAGAAAGTAAATCTAAATCAAATACCTAATTAGATAAGTCATAAGTTAATTTAATGATTGTCAAAGATTTTTCTTAATTGTTAAATATACATCCTTTCATGACTTTATGCATTGCTGAGTAATCTAGACAAAGCCATGGTTATTACCTCCCTATGAAAAGGATATTTTCTCTTGAAAATATTTTTTTCTTAAGAATTAAAGTTTTTCTTCTGTTTTTCTCCAGCAAATCTAGAATATGTTACTTAAATTGAATTGTAGCATTGAAAGAATTTAAAATATTATTATGCTTGTAGAGAATTTATTAGACGATTTTTGAAATTAAGCATGAACTTTTCAAAATACATTAAAATAAAATATTAAAGGCTGCAAACAAAATATACCTCGAAAGGCTAGAAACTGTATTAGTGATGAAAATGGCCATGAAGTCTCCTTTCTCTTCACCACCTCCACCTGTTAGTTCTAATTTTTCTTTTTTAATTAAGCCAAAATGGGGGAATGTTAGTATTCTGTCTAAACTCTACCTGTATAGTTACCTGGCAACCGCCAGGTAGGCCTGGCCCACTATAAAAGGGACTGCTTGCCCCCTCCTCTCTTAGTCTCTTACTCTCTTACCCTTTCTTAATCTCTTACCTCTCTGTCCCCTCCCCTCTTCTTCTCTCTCCACATGGTCATGACCGGCCTCTACCTCTACTTCTCTTATCTCTTATCCTTCCACCTTCTTTCCCCCACCTTCCCCCTATCTCCTGAATAAACCTCCTCCCCCTTGGAACTGAGTGGTCTGGAGTGGTCTGTTCTGAGCTGCGATCAGACTTCTTAGAACAACTAACACCACCAGCATACAATCTGTGTTTGTATTGTCTTGTCTGCATTCACAGAACTTTTAAAATAAATTGTGGGCTTCTCAATATCAAATAGAATGATGTTTCATTCCGGTGAAATCCAGCATAGAGCTGAAATTACACTCTTTATTTATTTACTTATTTACATAGTGCCAAAAGCAGTTCCAAATGACTCACAAGGAAGAATTAATTCTGTTCTCCAACAACCTTATTAGGCAGAATCTCTTCTTAGTCCCATCTCTAGATGTGACAGCTGAGCTTGAAAGACTTATCCAGCTTTTTAAGGTCATGCATTTTGTGGGAGGAGTGCAGGCTGTTAGGATCCAGCATCTTTGTCACAAACTTCATAATGGTATCAGAATATCTAAAAACATATTGCAACTCAGCATACCCCTACTAGGAATCAATGCTGTGCCCAGTCATAGCTGGGAACCTATTTCATGAAGAAGCTTCAAAGTTGCAGTGACCCATGTTTTGACCTTGGGAAGTCCCTTCAAGCATTTGTGCTTATACCTTTCTTGCTTAAAGAATTGAAATGTCCACTTAGTTGGCAGTCTGTGTGTGTGCAAATCAGCAGCTCAGCCTCTTTCTCCCACTCCTATGGAGCAGTATAGCCATTGATATAAATCCCCTGTGTAGATCTAGTGTATTAGCATACAATTTCTAGAGCTGGCTGAATAGGAATGTTACAGAATTCATCTTTATATGGGTTCATGTGTGTTTACCAATGCTCCTTGGCATCTCAGCCATGTGTAAACTAGAAGACATCAGCCACAGGGATGGAGACTTGGATCCATAGTAGTAGTAGGGGTTCCAGATACAAAGTTTCCCACTTACTACAGAGCTTTCTGATAAGTGGAAAACTCAAACCCCGAGTTTAAGGAGCAGATTGTTGTCAATGCAGTACTAACAGCCACAAAAGAAACAAAAGCCTGTATAAATGTTCCATTACTGTCAATCAAAGTCTCAAACATATGACAAGGACAGAAAAGCAACACACAGTACCCTGCAAAGACCATCATAGATACCAGAATTGATAGTAGCTTTTAATAAAATTTTTTTATATGTTACATGTAGTTGGAAATAAGAATCCTAGATAATTCTCAACAAATTTGGCCGTTTTCAGGCTTCAGTGTGCTTTCAACATGGAATTCAGAATTCCATAGAAGACACCAAGAATTCAGAGCTTGACTCTTAGCTCCAACAGGGTACGGCCTCCTGGGGCTGCTGCCAGAAGATTCTTGGAGACCTAAAAGGACTTCCTCGTTCCCTGTGTCTGGGTTTTCTGCTTCAGTAGCAGCCTCCCATTGATTTTTGGCAGAGAAAATTATTCCTGTCTTAGTCACAAAAGTTCTGTACGGACATCCACATTACAGTGGCTGTAATGGCTCTAGGTTATCATTCTGCTGTTATCAAGGGTTAAGATTTGTTTCATTTTAATCCCACATGACAATCTGTTTTACCCTTAAAGATTATCAATCCTGAACTGACAATAATTAGTACATCTAACGTATACTGTTTGATGTTTGCCTACTCCATTCTTAGAGAAAGCAGACAAATACCTAGTTAGATGGACACAAATGGATCCTGTTTTATTAACAATGTGTATATGAAACAAAGGCAGCAGATAGGAAATAATTCTGGACACACATCTCAGATGATGTTCATTAGTGGGAGATGGTTTTGTGCAGTGTGAATTCAGATTCTGATTTCTGGGAGATCTGGGCATAGTTCAGACTTTGTTGTTGCCTTTATTTATAAAGTATTTTCTGACTCAGTATTTTGTACCACACTGTTTTCCATTACCTCTGATTGGTTAATAAAGATTCATGCAAAGCTGGGCAGGAGAGAGAAGGCAGGATTTCTGGACCCAGTGAGAGGGGTCTCTGGTGGGGACCAGAATCTAAGAGATTCACCAGGAGAAATTCAACATGAGCAGGTTGCCAGGGATTCCATGAGGACACAGATGGTGGGCAAGATCAAGATGACAGGGTCATGTGGCTAGAAATTAGTCTGGGAAAAGCAGGTTAGAACACCTCAGAACCTGCCTAACTTAGTGTCTGAAGCTTTTGATAAACATACCAGGTTTCCATGTCATTTGTTTGGGAGATAAAAAGGCAATAGAAAAGACTCCCCCAATTACTCTACGGTGCACAAGGGTTATCTGTATCCTAACAAGTTCTTGTAATCTTAAGCAACCTGTCCTTATCACATAGACTCAAGGTTTAAAAGCATAAATGTATTGTGGTCAGTTTTAACTAGGCAAATTTAAATAAATGTACATTTTTATCTAGTTATGCCTTATAAGTAAATGATGATCATAAGATTTGGACATACCATGTTTTTCATTCTTTAAGCTAATTTAATTTTTTTGTAGCATGAAGTTGTGTGCTAGATAGCACTGGATACCATGTTCTATACCTGAAACCAGTATACCACTGCACACAAACTGATACATATTTCAATAATCAGGCTGTCAAGATAGCTCAGTGTATAAAGTTGCTGTATAAACTGGCCAACTGGACAACCTATGGTCCCATGGAACCCACATAAAAGTGGGAGGAGAGAAGTTACCACAAAATTGACTCTCCAACTGAGCCATGGCATGTGCCACTCACTCTCACACTCCTGACACATTAATAATAATAACAATAAAATCTTATACAATCATGGCTTATCCATGTCTCTGGCTTTTATTGATTAGAACGCTACCAAGACACTTTTATTACAAATACCTTAGATTGAACTATGGTACAAGATCTATAGTCCCCCCCCCAAAAAAAAAACCAATGCAGACTATTGCTTTTGCTTTTGCTTGAGCATCAGAATTTTATGCTTAAGTCCCTATTGCTGAAAACACCACACATATTGGTCATGTGTTATAGAAAAATAAATCTGGTGCTGACCAGGAAGCTTACTCCCTCCTGGCTAGACTTCAGAGCACTGAAAGTGCTGCACAGGCTGCTGAGAAAAAAGTCACCAACAGTGGTACCCAGTGGTGAGCCCTGCGAACTGTAATAATGACCACTAAGGCAAGATACGCTCAGAGGTGCAAATAATGGCATGAATGTTATAAGGTCAACCAACTACTTTTTTGTAAAGTCTCCTCCACAAAACAAAACAAAACAAAAAACAAAACATGGCCCTGGTACTATACTCTAAGGAACTATGACTAGGAAAGCTCACTGTCTCTGGGGGCAACCAATGACTAATATATTTCTAAATGGCTTGGTACCAAACTACCTTCTAAGTAGGTCTCTCTCTACCAATGGATTAGTGTCTCTCAGAACTCATAAGAGATGACTCTTGTGCAGTGAGCAGTGGCTAATGAAGAAACACAACTCCCTAAAGTGCCAAGGATATGTATCAGTATTGTGTTCAGCCACAAATGGGTCATCTGTCATCAACCTACCCAAAGCTCAGAAACCATCATAAAAGAAAGACTGGAGCATTTTCTGAATGGGACTAGATCACTGTAGCCATGACCTCACAGCACCTGTTATTGCCTTCACAAGACTTGAACAAGGCCAATCCAGCTAACATGTTATCATGGATGGGAAATGAGTGTTTGAGCATCTACCCTACATGAAGATCTATGGACAAATGATGGATTCTGGAGGAGAAAGTCAGTTTTCTTTTAGACCAAACACTAGCATCTGGCTGCACACCCAGGACCATATTGGCCAACATAAATTGGACTCAATGCATTATTAGGAATGTGAAGAAGCTGGCGTGGGTAGGAACGTGGGAGGAATTGAGCAGAGTTATGGGAGTTAATATGATCAAAATACAGGGAAGGAAATTCTCTGAGACTTAAGAATAGTTATTAAAAACACAAAGATTTTGAAAGCCTACTACCTTCTTGAAGATTACTGTGTGAGATTAGTGTGATTCTGCACTTAGTGATGCTGCTGAGATAACAATGAAGCAATCTACGCAGCAGTGCTGGGTACAGTACCTCTAAGGATGCAGGCTTCAGGCTGACTTAAACCTGGAAAATGTTTTTACACAATAGACAGACAAGCCCTCCAGTCACTTACATATTCCTTTTCATCTTTTCCAAGTGACATTTTAATCATTGCAGTCCTCCAAGCAACAAACCCGGAAGTGCACTTTCCAGGCTTGTCTCCAGGGCAACCTCTGGCTTCCTCTAACTCAGAACCCCACGTTTACAACTTGCATTTTCACCAGAGCTCTTTTATGCACTATGTACCAGTTTCTGGATTTGCTGATTTGTTTTTAAGTTAAGCCAATGTCCCTGTTTAACGTAAATGAGTGACAGCAACTGTGTTAGGGACTTAAAGTTAACTTCTCCATACTCTATATTTGAGAATCCAAATACCCCAGTGATTTAAAGGAGTTACTAACTTTCTCTAGATCTATACAAATTGCTGTATAACATCCTCACTGTAAGTCAATATATAACACATGTGTAATGCTACCTATATTTTTATTTGACTCAGGTTTGGTGATGGTTACACAGTCAAAGTTTGGCTCCATAAGGAAGGAAGTCAGCCTAGTGCAGTTTCTGACTACTTGAAGCTCCATTTCCCAGAAATCCAGTTTAAGGTAGGTTGTGTAACTTTTTCAGAAAATTCATGAATAGGTATATATTCACCCCAGATAAGGTATTGATGACAAGCTCGCAAACGGATACCACTTGGGGTTAGCTTAGTGAACCAGTGGTGTTATTGGGGTTACTTACAAGAGTGTGAGTTACTCAAAGGCAATGATATCACTGAATAACCAGCTCCAGGAGGAGTGACTACTTCCTCAAAGTGCACCCCTGATATTTTCTGCACTGCTTGCGAGCATTTTCAGTGGAGAGAGTCCCCTCCCTCCTGTTATTATTTTATAACCTGCAGGGAGGCCTTCATGGATTTTTATATCTCTCTGTTTCCTGAGCCTCTGAGTTTCCTAAGTTTCTTGTCCTATGAGTTCATCCTCCCTCCAGGAGGGAATGTTTCAAGGGGGATAAAGCAGCTATATAGAGAGATAATCCTAATAGCCTGTGTTACCATTTTTAACCAAAAGAATATTATACATGTATTAGTCATTTTTCTCTTTCATTTCACATTGCCAAAAGACAGAACCTGCTGTATTTTGCCTCTTTATGAATTATTGGCCATGTTTCCCTATGAAAAAAAATCTTGGATTGCAGACATTGCTTGACCACTTTAGTAGATGGCAGGAATGCTTGGTCACTTGTGGGACAGTCCAGAGGAGACAAATTGCACATGCCCCCCTCTAAATCCACTCGCAGCTCCATTGTGTAGTTCATTTCATCTGGATGGAGAGCTGCAGAGATCAGTTTCTTCTATGTATTTGTTATGGGCTTTATAAGCTTGGTAATTTTAATATTATAGCTTGGGCATTTTTTTTTTTTTTTGGTTTTTCAATGAAAAGAATCCTATGCTTGGAACCATAATCTGTGAAGTTGATGTGAACAAATATGGCTCATGGGCCAGGAGCATCTTCGATAGGTGCTATCCTTTAGGCACACAGAATGGCAGGCTTGGACCCACTCCATCTGAATTGGCCTTTTGACAAGGGAACTAGGTTGTTCTTTTACACATTAAAGTTTTAGAAGCACTTAGTACAGTTATTTCTTTTCTAGTTTGTTTGTTTTGCACACTCTTGCTGTATAGCCTGATCAGCTTGAAGCACACTAGCCAGCTAAGGATAGGTTTGAATTTAGACCAAATATCCTACTTCCGCCCCTCAAGTACTAGGCTTACAGGTGTGGGCACCAAATTTGCTTATAATTTTTTGAGTTTTTTTTTTAATCATTATTTTATACGCATGGTTATTTTCCCTACGTTAATGTCTGTATACCAGGTACATGCAGTCCTCCCATTTCTGGAGGCTAGAAGAGGGAATTGGATCCCATATAACTGACTTGTAGACCATTGTGAGCTCCGATATGTGTGTTAGGAGTTGAGTCCAGTCTCCTGGAAGAGAAGCCATGCCCTTAACCATGGAGCCATCTCCTCAGCCTGGTTTATGTTTCTTTTAGATAACTGTTACTCTTATGTATCATAACTTCTAACAGGTGATAGGCATTAAGTAGCCATTCTTTATTCATTTTAACAAATAACCCATGAGCCACTGTCATTTGAATTCCATTACCACTCTAAATTATCTTCTTAGAAAAGCATAAAACAAGAATCAGAGTGAGTAAATTTCTTACCAAAAGTTTTTCAGCTAGTAAAGAAGACATCTGAGATCTAAGAATCCCTTGATGCTTGTGATGTTTGGGGAACCCTCATATATTTATATTATGCTGTATTCACCCCCTTTTTCTGGAGCATCTGTAGACAGTCACTGGTCATTAAAACTTCTCCTAGTGCTTATGACACTGTGGGGCAGAGTGGGGCAAGGTGTAAACTGAATCCAAGTGAATGCCACTGGTCTAGTGTGTCTTGGGGTGAAGTGTAACAGTAAGCCTTCATTAGTGACTCCTTACATTAACCTATACACCTTACATTGTGTGGCTGGAAAAGCACATTTGAATTTATTTTCAACAAAGTGTAGTATAATTAACTTTGTTCAGTGATTTCTAATCTTTATTTCTCATATTTTCTGACTTTCAGGGACAGCGCCTTAATTTATTAGAATATCACATAAAAAAGAACTGGGAGTGTTTAGCTGATTTGTTCCAAGTTCTAGAGAACAGCAAGAATCTCCTGAATATCGAGCATTACTCCATCAGTCAAACCACTCTGGAACAGGTACTCTACCTCAAACAACACTGCATATTATTAGTGTGTATAATTATTTGCATATAGTTATTTGCATATAATTATATTCATATAGTTATTAGAATTTATTCATCAGACCTTAAAATTAGATTGTTTCTTTAGCACACCATCTCTTTTAGTTAACCTAAGTCAATTTTTCAAGTCTAGTAAAGATGACGAAAGTTAGGGTGTCTATCTCATATGCTTTGTTCAGTGTACAGAGCTTTAATTTCCTCAGGAAGGTGCTGGAGAGTTCGTTTGATTAAACTTCCCCTTTCTAACTATTCAATGCCCAATGATGGATTCGATTCTACAGTAGTAGAATAATAGGTGACTCTGAGGAAAATGAAATGTTTACTAAGAATATCCGAAATGTAAATTTATTGAAACTATGAGGTATTGAAATATTAAGATTTTCCAGGTACCTTGTTAGTCCTTATTATGAGAGCTGACTGTTCAGTGGATTCCTTTGTGTGTGTGTGTGTGTGTGTGTGTGTGTGTGTGTGTGTGTGTGTGTGTAGTGATAAAGGAAAGGGTAGCATAAAGGCATAATGTCTTCCTTTCTAAAAATGATTTTATTTGTAATTAAAATATAATTACCTCATTCCTCTTTCCTTCGTTTTTCCTCCAACCACTCTCATGTACTTCTTTCTGTTTCCTCTCAAGCACATTATTATCATTACATATGTATATAATATATATAATATACATATATTATATATACATGTATATATAATATATACATATATATGTATATACACATACACATACACATACACATACACATACACATACACATACACATACACATACACATACACATACACATACACATACACATACATATACATGTCTTCTGCTGAGTCCATCAAGTTTTCTTTTATGTCTATGGTTTTGGAGCTGAACACTTGATAGCCAACATCCAGTTAGGAGTTTCTGGGACAGACTGATTGCCCTCTCTCAGCAGTCATTAATTGCCTGTAGTTCTTCATCTAGGAGTGGGGCCATGTGAGAGTTCCACATTTATGCTGACATGTCAGTTGGGGTTGTCACAATTCAGGTCTTCTTTAGGCCACAGTACTGTTGAGATTTCATGAATGTAACTTACCTGCCACATCTAGAATACACAGTCTCATAGAAGACTAGGTTGGCCTTTAGCTCTTTTTTGCCTGTTTGGACAGTGTCTGAGACAACATCTCCTTTTATAATAGTCAATACCAAATGAGTTTGTAACTATTTCATTTTTTTCTTTCAGATATTTGTTAATTTTGCCACAGAGCAGCTCCAAACTTCACACTTTCCTGTTGATTCGTCGTCCACTGCTGCTCAGCATCTGAGCCACTCCCGCATCTAGGCACCAGAGGAGTAAGCCTGTCTTTATGACAGCTCATCTAAGACTAGACCATAGGCACAGCTGAAAAAAGTGGAAGAAATGCTCTGCCAGTCATCTACTCTCTACTTTATTACTCTATGCTTATTAGTAACCAACAAACTAGAAGGTCCCTCTCCAGTGTAGACTCTGTGACCTTTTTTTTTTTTCTGATTGCCAAACTAGGTGAGTGACAGATTATCTGTGACAGACACAGCAATGCCGTGACAAGAGTCCAAACTAAAAAGTGCAGGAATGAAGAGGACCACCCTAGGTCACCCAAGCCACACACTGCATCTTCCTTTTTA
Source organism: Rhabdomys pumilio (assembly GCA_030674055.1). Taxonomy (NCBI): domain Eukaryota; kingdom Metazoa; phylum Chordata; class Mammalia; order Rodentia; family Muridae; genus Rhabdomys; species Rhabdomys pumilio. Next base: position 58,610,407 of record JANHMN010000007.1, read on the forward strand.
AATAGATCAAGTCCCTAACAACTTGGAGTAGGAAACAGTTCAAGAATCATTTCTATTTTTCACATCTTTAAATAAATGCCTGGCAGTTTAAACTTTCCCAAAGACTAAGTGACAGTATGGTGTGATAAAAAGAAATTGCCATATGTGTTCTTGCTTATGCCAATCCATCAGCAAAATTGAGGATGTTTGTCATTTATAGCACTCTTAGAATCCCACAGACTAACTTTATGTGGTTATAGAAGGAAATAAAAGTAGGTTGCGTTGTTAATTTGGATGACTAATTGTTGTTCTCTTAAAATTCTAAGACAGTTATTTTGAACTGTTGAGGGTTCCATGTTGCTCACCTAGAGCCTTGTGGAAACTCCTGTTCTCAGGCGCAGTCCCTAAGAGAGAGAATCTCAAATCCCTGGGCTGTGGCCAAAACTGTGGGTTTAAACATGCACAATTACATACAACTAAATAGTGCATGTTTACAAGTTACAGTGTTGGGAGCCAATGGCCCCAGGCAACGTCTAGGCCTAGAAGGAGTATACATAGCAAATAGTAACTGAACACTGAGCTTTTAAGTATTTTTCATAAGTTCTCTAAAAAAAAAATGTCACTCTCAGAATTGACGTCCTCAATGATAGGGCTCCTGTAGGGTTTATTAAAATAATAAATAGCACCTTACAGTTAATGTGTAAAATCAATGTGTCCACTACTGAACAGAATTTCCATTCAAACACTGCAGAACATTTTTTTAACACCGTTTTTCTATCTTGATGCTGGGTCACATTAATTTTCTTGCAGAGTTTGGCCTTAGCCAGCATTAGCGTTGGGCAATAATAGCTGTGCTATGCAGAAAGAACTCCATTGTGCCATTTGTTTTCTATACCAAGACTTCCTTAAACCTGTCTTTTTCTGGATATCCTTTATATCTGAGATACTTTCGTTGTAATGATTAATCAATCATAGGCAACTTTTTATATCACTGGTTCTGATTTTCATGTATCAATCTCACAAATTACAGTCTTTTGGTGAAGAAATTTCAGCTGAGGACTTTATGATTTTCCTTTTCTCCTATTCTGATATATTCTATTTCCTTTCCATTGTTGAATCAATAAATACCAAATTGGGAAACATGAATATATTTATGCTGTAGTGAATAAATGAGACGTGTTATAATTTAACCTGGCTCTTGAAAGTCATTGTGTTTGTGCCAGTGTCTTCCTTGCATCTTTATTTGTGTCTTTGGGGATCCAATTTAATTTGGGTAAGGAGGAAATGGAGCAACTCCACATCTTTTACAGTTTGAAAGGTTAAAATTTAATTGAGTTTTGCTCTGCGATGTCCTGCTCTTAGGGGTTCTTTTCTGTCTTTGAAGTACTGTATTCTTGAAGTTTGTGCTTCAAGGTATGCCTTTGAACAATAAGCAGGAAGAAAAAGAACCCCAACATGCTAAAGTGGCACATCCCAGAAGACTGGACACAAAGGTCAAATCTTATGCTAATGTTGAAAATGCCATTACCTTTAGAAGTCATGTGGATATTTTATGCCTTTGCAGTTAAACACTTGTCTTAAGACTTTTGAGCTGAAGGTCACACAACTGAGACTTTTAAACAAACTATCTTCTATGGAAATCATCCTGAGTAGAAACTTTATAGGTCAGAGATGGTAATTCCAGAAATGTTGCCCTTGCTATACTCCTTAGCCTCACTAATCCTATATTAAAGTCCACATACAAAATAACTTTAAGTATTCAGTGAAAGGCACATTAATACTTGATGGCTTAAGGTTATAGTTTGGTTTGTTTGTTGAATATTAAATTGAAAAGTAACCTAACATGACCATTTAAAGTATTTCAAAACCACATACATCTATTAGTGTTCATGAGAATATCTTGAGTGCTTCTTAATTACACATTTGCTCACCCAAATCCAGGAGAGGGATAGTTTACATTTTTAAACAATCTTCAAAATGTATCTATCTTTTTGGTATAACTTAGTTTTATACTTCAAAGAGTCAGAGCCCTTTCATGTATTCACAACTTTACACAATCATATGCATTTGTTCCTTTAAATAATATTTACCAAACCAAATATACACAAAAACAAAACTCTGTCCATACGCAGATGGAGAGACAACAAACATGGGGCTGACAGAGGAAGAGATGAAAAAACTGTAACTCCATCATTTAATTTTCTAACAAATGGAGATGACAAGGTGATGTTATATAGGCTGAATGCTGCCCTATGTCGGCCACAGAGTGATCCATTCTGGTTGCCTGGGCACAGACTGTGTGGTGTGATGTGTCTTTGAGATGGAGAAAAAAGAAAATGACATTTAATGTTAAAAGAGAATGAGAGTATACTAACAATATTTAATGGGCAATGGGTGTTGGCCTATATGGCTCTGGGAGACTCTAACAGAGTGAGAATGTATATCTCTTAAGAACTTTATTACATTCTAAGATGGCTGCTAGAGCTCTTGTTGTTTCAGTAATAAAAGTATAGGGAGAAAAGGCCTATGGGAAGAGAAGGGAAAGGGAGAAGAAAGAGAAATGGCAAAAGGGAAGGAACGAAGGGGAGAGAGATATTGGAATAAGGGCCCCAAAGCACAGCTATCATAAGAGCCTCAATCAGTCTAGCCCGTCTTCATTATCCAAATGTATTCATTTGTCCATAACTAGCTGCAAGGGTATTTGGACAGGGAAGTTGTCAGCAGGCTTCTGACCACCCTAAGGTGAAACAAAGCTTCTAATTCTGTCTAAGCTAATTGATATTATATAGACAACTAACAGTTTCTTCTACAGGAATGCAAACAAGCCTTGGTATCATTTTGCATTGAAGCAGAATAAGTTGGGTTTGTACTTGCTGTGTAGGAGCAAGTTTTGTGATTGTCTAGGTTATATAAATATTTTCAGGATTAAAACTGTGTATTCGTATCTACAGAGTAGAAGCCACCTTTGTTTGTAGGCATTCTGGTAAAACTTAGTGTAGTAGATAAGGAGTCTATTTTATGGAGATAAAGATTTTCTTTGGACTAAATAAATAACCTTGTCATTTTCTCACAGTGAGAATTCCTATGGAGATCTCTCATGGATAAATGACTTCTGTTGGGAAGGGCTTTCAGGAGCTGAATGAAGAAGCATTTTCCTCAATTATTTGCTTTTGTTTGTTTTCACAAAAGAGAGATAGCACAGGCATGTTTACTACCAGTAGTCCCCAGGTCATGAAATCAGTCCAGGTTGGTTGGGACAATTGAGTGGAAAGAGAAAATATGGTATATTTGCAAAATGGAATTTTATTTATTCATAAAAACAAGAAAACTTGTTTTTTGTTATTTTTGTTATTTTATGTTATTTGCAGGAAAATGTGTGAAATTTGAGATCACCATATTAAATGGAATAAGCCAGCCTCAGGAAGACAGGGACTAGGTGTTCTCTCACTTGTGACTCCAGGTTTCCTACATAAATGTGGAAAAACTCTGCTAATGAAGATCGATGTCTACCATGACTGGATAGACTCTGGGCTCTTGCAATATGGAACACTCCCTTCATTAGCTGGGTTTCTCCTTTCTGACTTGTCAGAGGAATTCTAAGCCCCATTCCTGCCTCTACCCGAGGAATGCATTAGTTAGATTAGAGGATTGATTCCACTTCTGATAGAAATCTGTTCAACTAGCACCTGAGATTCCTGAAATGCTGTCCCATGTTAATGAGGCATTTCAGGTACCCTAAGCCCTCAGCCAATGGTCTTTGTTCATCCTGGATGTTTCTATCCCCAGTCCCCCCATAACTTTATAAGTCTTAAATCAACCTAAATAAAGTTGGTCTTCCTCTTGATAGCTGGTCCTGGTGTGGTCATTGATAGTACATACTCACAGGACTTCTGACACCCCTACTTCATTACCTCTGCTCTTATTACCTTCGTGGATCCTATTGGTCTATGGTCCAATAGAGAGGGGAGACTCACACAAAAATATATATAAATATACATATACACAAATATGTATACACATATATATCTATATGAGAAAACAAAAAGCCTGGGGAAAAGAAGGAGACTAGAAGAGGTGCAGGTCAAGTGGGAGAAAAGGGGAATGATATGTGAAATAAAATGGCTATACTATATGATATACTTGAAAGAATCAGACCCAGCACTGTGTGCAAAACATGTATGCCTAAAAGACATGTACTGACTTTCTAAGTGGGCTTTTCTGACTTTAATTTTTCATGTATAGAACCATTGGAAGGAAAATAAGATCCATCTAAAAAAAACTTGGCAAAATTCATTGCTTAAATCATGTCTAGAAACCTTACCAGCAAATCCTATTCTAAAATGGAACTAGTGCTCTTTGTTCTCTGGAAACTGGAGTCTCACAGATGTTCTGTCTCATGATCTCTAGTTCCTTGCTTTCTGCTTCATCCTTCACCCGATCTACCCTGGATGCACCTCTCTTTATGCCTCCAACATTGACCTGTTGATCAGTGATCAACATTGACAACTCCTTTTCCCTAAGTCCAATCAGCCCCTGATCACCTCTGTGTGCTCTGTTGATTGTTCTGCTGATCCTTGTATACATGATTCTATGCTTTCCTGACTTGTTTGCATTCTTGCATTTCATTTTTAGGCACCTCCTTTCTAGACAGTGAACTGGTCAGACTTTGCAACCTCATTTTTCAGAGTTCTGTTCCTGGATTATTTGGTTTTGGTCTACTACCAATGGTCTTTGACGTCTCTGCCACCAACCAGCTGATGACTCACGGCTCATTCTTCCCACAGCAGCCCTTGGTGCTGAGCTGCAGATGAGATTCAGCACCCATCTGGCTGTCTAATCATGTCTCATCAAACCCATTCATCACCTTTATGAAGCATTCCAGGGGACACAGCCACCTACCTTCTGGAAGCAGGGGCTGTTCTTTCAGGGTTCCTTAACATCTGCTGCTTCCCCTGTTTTGGAGAAGAACTCATTCTGTATAGAGTCCTGGGGATTGTCTGTGGCATGTCCTGCTGGTGTTCCCTTTTCTCTCTTTCTTTCACAATCATAGCAAAAGTTTTTATTATTTCTGTCTCACACTGTAGCTGTTCCACACACTAGAATCTTATCAACTTTCACTTAATCAGATTGTCCCTCCTTCTGTCTCATGGGATGTTGTGCTTCCTTTCTTCTTCACCATGAACAGTAGCTTTCCAATTTGATGAAATCTCAATTCCTTATCATTATGTTTTTGAAATAAAGATTTTAACCCATACCTTGAAGTATCCGATTTACTCCCTCTCTTCAGCTCTTCGAGCTCCAGGATTCCACTGTGCTTAGATAAACCCAGATGCAGACTATGCATGCCCCTGTGACTCCCTGTGCTGTGCCTTCTCTCCTCTTCCTCTCACTGACCAGATTAACTTCTCACTATTGCTTAGCCTGAATGTTCCTGAAAGCTCCATTTACTGAAGACTTAGATCTTAGTCTTAGGTATCAGGAAGCCACAGAAACTTTAAAAAGTGGGATGTACTGAGATGACTTCAGGCCATCATGCTGTGCTCCAGAAAGATGTTGAGAAACTCCAGGCCAATCTGCTCACTCCATCTCTCCTGCTTCCCAGCTATGAGATGAGTAATTTTCTCTATTGTCTGCTTCAACCTGATGTGCTCCCACAGGCTCATAGCAACAGGGCATCCAATTATGACTGAAACATCTAAAAGCCTAAACCAGCCTGTACCTTTTTTCTTTATAAATTGGCTATCTCAGGGTTTGTTTTAATAGAAGAAAGCTGTCTAGCTTGCTTCTCAACTTCATATGTCAGTCTAAGATTTATCATTCTGGGGCATATTCTTTAAAAGTGTTCATGGTTCATTGTACAATTAATTTCTCCTATTTCACTGTGGTACCCTCTTCAGCAAGACAACACTTATGAAAATATCAGTATATATTTTTAGTGTTTTTAAAATTTGTTTGTAAAAAGTTTTAAAAATATGTGTCTCATCAACTCAGTTGAAAGTTTTATTTGGCCAATGACAATGTTCTCTCTCTCTCTCTCTCTCTCTCTCTCTCTCTCTCTCTCTCTCTTTCTCTCTCTTTCTGTGTGTGTGTGTTTGTGTGTGTTTGTGTGTGTGTGTGTGTATGTGTGTGTGTGTGTGTGTGTGTGTGTGTGTGTGTATGTGTGTGTATGTGTGTGTGTGTATTTCCCTTCTTGGTTTTACTTCTGATGATTATCACTGAATAAGTGATTACTAGATATTTGTAGAAATGGTGGATGGTGAGTGACTATTGATTTTCTTCTTAAAGTAAGCCATGTTTCTTATGTCTTCCATGGTCATTTCTACCAAGAAGGCTGAATAAGCAGCATAAAGCATCAATTAAGATGTCCAGAAGAAGCAAGATAAAGTGCAATATAAAAGGGGTCAACTGAGCTGATGTGGGGACTAGTTACAAAAAGCAACCCCATGCTAACAGAGACTTGGTCCTGGAAGTGCACAGGAGGGTGAAGTTCAGTATTTTAGTATCCTCAGATAAGTTTCTTGGGCTAAAGATTGACTTGGAGGTGAGCAACAACCACGGATGGGGGTAGGATGGTCAAGTGATTGCTAGGTGCCATTCTGCTTGCCCTCTAGACCTTAGGAGCAGACAGAGAGGGTCTAAAGCAGGGCATAGCTAAAGTCTATATCTTAGTAGATCGCTTGGGCTGTCATTACCTTCATCATCTCTTGTTTGTTGAGATATGAATCTCTGATTGGAATTTTACATACCAGCGTTGGCTCTTCTGTTGCCCTCCATGTGTACCGGACTGGCTTTCATCAGCCCTTCTCAGCCACAACAGGCCCCTGTATCAGTTATTGTGGACATCAGTGCATATCTATCCATAAGATGCTTGCAAAATACCCTCAGCTCCACTGCCCAGCACCTCCATCTCCATGGAGGTCAGCAAACAACGACCTCAGATGATTTGCGGTAGCACTGTATGTTTTCTATGTCCATGAATATTCTTCTTTTGCCTCCTGGGAGCTGTTTTATAGGAGAAAACTGCTTTTTCCTCTTTTAATTCTTTGACCTTTTCCCTGACACGACAGAGGTATGTCTTCCTCTGGGTGTCTCCCTGGCACAACAGAGGTGTGTCCTCCTCCTGGTGCCTCCTTTATATCTCAATCTTTATATGTACTTTTGTTCTTAAAAACGCATTAGTTTTCCTATTTTTTCTTTGTATATGATGGAGTTAAGAGAATAATTCCAGAACCATATGCATCATTGTGTTCGCAGAGCACAGTACTGACTCGAGTGTGAGTGTTCATGGAAATGTTGCTCAGAGAACACATGAGAACAGCATGGGGGGTGTGGGACAGGAACTCCAGCAATCGTAGACCCTGCACAATGTTTTAGGACAAAAATAAGATAGAATTTATTCAAAGGAAAAGTCTCCTTAATTTCTCATTAGAGCCTGCCAGTTCTCAACAGTCCCACGCACAATAGCTGCCGCAGGTGCTGATTGATTGTCAGTGTGAGAGGCTCCAGCCCAGTCTGCTGAGAAGCACCGTGATTGTGAAGAGCTCCATTTAAAGGCCACAGCCTGTAGACCGGAGCGCCATCCCGAAGCATTACAGAAGCCACTTGGGTTGCCACCTTTTTACTTTTCTTGAAAACTACTCATTCCATGGCTTCCAGAGTGACATGTTTTTAGATGTGTGAAAAGTGTGTATATTTGTTGGAGTTTATTCAAAGCAAAAGCTGTATATTTACTATCCATAAGGATAAGAAAATGCCAATAGTTGTGGTCCCAGGAGCCTAAGGGTAGTTAATTGGATCATTAGGACCCGCTCTCCTCACACCCAGTCAATTCCCACTTCCCTCAAGCAAGTCAGTAACAAGATTGTAATAGAAACTTGGCATTTCCGGAGAGGAGATATTTCTCCATCGGAAGTAAACCAAAATACCATTACGGCTGGCAAGATACTAAATATGTGTTCTCTGTGTGACTATAGGCAAAAGCAACAGCCATATATTTGCAAGACAATCTTCACAAAGATACAATGGCTTGTGAGAGAGAAGGACTGAAAACTATATCTGGCCCATTTTCAGCCCCTCTTCCTAGCCCATCCCAATTCCTTTGAGATTCAACATAGACCCAAAAGCTATTTCTTTTCACAGTCCCCACAGCCTCCATACTTAGCTGGGACACATGTAGGCTACCTGCATCTTTCTTTCTCTTTTTCACTCTTGATTCCCCAGGGTCCAGATGTTTTCTTTGGGAGAGAGTGTAGTGACAGAAATCAGATCAAGCCTCTGGAAGGGAGTTCAGAAGAGGGAAGAACAAAAGCACTTGAACCCCAGCAATGTGCAAGAGGATCCCCCTCCCCAGAGATCTTGTTGCCATGACACAGCCTATCTGACTATTAGCTCATGTCTATGGAGGATGACACCCACCCTGCAAGAGCATTATGACATTATAACAACCAAAGGGACAGGCAGAACCTTGTCCAGAGGGATGTAACTATTACAACCCACCTTTTTTCTGGACTTTCTTCCTTCTCTCTAAGTTGTTTTACTATGAAGTGAAAGAGAAAAGCAAGTCTACAAGCCTTGCAGGTAGCTGACTGACATAAATGTTCTATTTGTTACCTGCTAAAGGGGTGGGTCTATGCCTCGGTAGTCTTTCTCTTTTCTGACTTGAGTCCTGCTCTGTGTTCTATCAACAGCCATGAAAAACCCTATTCCACAGCCATACACTACAGTCAGCCCTCCTTAAAGTGATGTGTTCACATATGCAAATACCCATCCATATGTTTTCCTGAGTGCCTGCAGGCTGTGATGTTCTTCACGTCAAAATTGACTTGGTGAACTTTCTTCTCAAACCTTGATCTCTTCTGAGAATCACATTACCTTTGCTAGGTCACAGTACAATCTAGTGATGCCACAAGCATCATCTCTGACACATGTTGATCTTACTTTTCATAACCAGCTCATTTAAAATAATGCTTTTAGGTGCAGTGTGGATGTGCAGAGTGCGTGCCATGGGGGATGGTGAGGCTACTGAACAACTTTGTATAACTAACTGTCTTCTTCCACAGGTTCTCAAAATCAATTTAAGTTGTCAGGCCTGCACAGCAAACACATTTATCTGCTGAGTCATTTTGCCAGCTCACATGTAAAGCATTTTCAAGTTCTGTCTTATTTGCCTGTTTTGCCTCATATCTATCTTCATGGCACACATTTGGATCCAAATAGCCAAGTTTTTTTTTCTAGCTAATTCTCCACGGCTTCTTGTCTATGTACTTGGGTAGGCAAGCTAGTGACTCCCTCAATCCCGGACTCTGTGAATATGCCACTTAACACGGCAAAAGGGGACTTTGGAGACATGATTAAGTCAAGCAGCCTGACATGGAAGGATATCTCACATTATGTAGGTACATGAAACCATCATCACAGTCTTTATAAAAGAAAGAGCAAAGATTGGAGGGTGGGAACAGAAGTTAGATAAGGTTACTTTGGAATGTTTGGTGGGGGTGGGGTAAGAAGTGCTGGTATCTACAGAAGATGGAGGAGACATCTGTGCTGTGCTTGTGCAGGGTCTGGAAAAGAGGTCAGAGCCTCAATAAGATTTTGATTAAAGCCAAGGAAAACCTTAATTTTAGGCTTTTAAGTTGGAGCCTGAAAAGTGCGTCTTAACTTGCAACAGAGAAACGAAACCAGAGCCCTGCTGGTTTGCTCTTACAATACGTTTGTGAATGTCAGTTAATGCCATTTTAATACTCAAATCAGACTGTATTACTTCTCACAGTCCCTTGTGCCAAGGAGAGAGGAAGGTGTAATTCATCAGGAAGCTAAGTCATAGACACCTTCCTTGCTACGTCCTTAAGCAAGCAGTGAGGGTTTCTCTCTCACCATGACATGTCTGCCTGCTGCTAAAATGGAAAGCCCTCCAAAATCCTGGAGCCCAGCAAGGTGATGGATGTGGACACATGCAGCAAAGTTGTGGATCAGATGAGCCAGGATTATCCTTCTGGAGCAGCAGCTGATAAGCAATGACCCACAATCTCAGCACATTTCTTATGTACAGTACAGGAGGAGAGTTAGCTGGACTCCTAAGAGGTGTCTGTAAGGTACCAGTTTCAGGCTGTAATTATTCAGGAGAAGAAAACTGAAGTTGTTAATTTTTACACACACTAGTCAATTGTTCCTGAACACTTGGACTTACATACACTATCAGCATTTGCTCTTGTACCAAAGGAAGGGTTTGCTATCCCTCTGAGCCTCAGGAGAAGGCTTTGACACTTCTGTGGGTCTAGGTCATTGATGTCTTTGCTATGGAACAGCCATGTCAAACAGTACTCATTCACTCTGGGCTTTCCGGGATCATCAAACACCTTCTTCTCTCCGTGGCACCTTGATCTCCCAGGTCCTGGGTTTTGTTGTGTTTCCTCCCACCGTAACACATTTGCTCATACCTTGCATTGTCCTCAGAAGATATAGCCTGCTCCCACTATTGCTTCTTTAAACTGCTATCTTAGTTTCACCTATTTTTCTCTCTTTTTCCCTTATAACAATTAATGACCATTTTTTGTTCATATTCTTTAATTTACATCTCTCATATGTCCTGACTGGAAGTGTCTTTCTTCACAGTTTTGGCAATAGTGCAATAGTGCTTTTCCTCCTTCCTCTTTCTCTACATGACTATCCTTCTCGACTCTAACACAGAGAATGATTGGGGGGTGGGGTGATGAACTTGTCCACAGAGCCCAGTGGTACCACCTTAAGACATCTGCATGGCTGCCTGGCTGTGGAGTACATCTTCAGCTTTGTGCCATGTTTAGCTGTTTGAATATAGTTCTATATTTAGAGTCTTTCTATTAATCTGAATAAAAGGTAACCTGTATCATTGTAACCTAAGTTTAGGAGATGTAGCTCTCCTGGAGCTCTCAATTCCAGAGTGTCAGGACATTTGACGGAACTGAAGCCATTGATCACTGACGGTTGGACAGTTGGGTACAGAGCAGAAGGGTGTTAAAGAAAATGGATTTGTTTCTGTCTTATTTCATTTATTTATTTTTGTAGTCTCTCTCTCTCTCTCTCTCTCTCTCTCTCTCTCTCTCTCTCTCTCTCTGTGTGTGTGTGTGTGTGTGTGTGCACGCACATGTCTGTGTGTACACATCCATACATGTATGTGTATCATGTACATTCCTGGTACCCACAGCAAAAGCTAGAAGAGGGTAGCAGATCCCTGGAACTTGGGTTATAGATGTTTTTGAGTTACCATATGAGTGCTGGGTATTGAAAATTGGGTCTTCTACCAAGAGCAGCCAGTGCTCTTAAGCACTGAGCCATCTCTCCGGTCCCATGGTGTCCCAGCATTTAGATCTGTAGCTGTGCATTCATGATTCTATGCTTTGAACTTTTGTGTCTCAAGCAAACAAATTGATACAGGAAAATTCAAGGAGAATAAAATGATTTTCTAGCCAAATGGGAATAAGAACTAAGATGAGTGTCTTTAATTCACCTTTCCCAGCTCAGTTTGCAAGCAGAATAACAACAGCCAGAAATGTAAAGGAAAGTTTCAAAACTCACTCCTTTCTCTGAAAATACATTATTTTAAGAAAACCATGGTGGCACACACCTGCCATACCAGTACCCAGGAGGCCAAAGCAGTGGAATCCAGGTTTGAAGCCAGCCTAGGTTACACATGGAGAAATTGTCTCCCAAAACAAGCTGTATTTTAAATGTTTCTTCCATGAAAACATCCATGTCTTTTCTATGTGACAAGGATGTGGGAGATCACTTTCCTATACAACAATCCCAGTGATTGGGCCTCTTATAAAATGTCCTTCATTCAGAGAGGTGAACCACAAACAACTACGAAGCCTAATTTGTAAATATTACCTTAGACAGAGGAGAGTCAGGCTGGAAGCTGAGCATCTACTCATGATGCTCCTTCAGAAAGAAGGTCTTCCACACAGGTAATGCAATGCTGGATGGGGCAGGCTTTAAGAACACTACTTGCTTGACCTTATGCAGTCTCAACCCAAGAGAAGCCTTTAGAAGAAGCTCACTGTCTAGCAGAGTGGTCAGAAGGAGGAGCTGGGCTTGGTTTGCCTGAGGAAGAGAGAAGGTTGTAGATTCTGAATACTGGCTAATTTCTGACCTGGAATTTTTGTAGAAAAATACTGCATGTGGCTGTTCATTCAGACTATTGTTGAATCTCTACACAAATGCTCTTCTAATTTAGTGTGTTATGATATGAACAAAGCGATGAGTTAGAAAGGCCTGCCCCCATCCTGCTAAGTAGCAGCTACATTTAATGCCTGGTGTGAATGCAGAGCCAAAGATGGCACTGTTGCCCAGTGGCCCATGATCAGAAGAATCAAATTAGGGATCTGAGCATGTGGTTCAACACTAAGCAATGGGACCTAACAGTTAGCAACTTTTATTAGCATCAGGGGGCAATGCAAAGATTTTTCTTCCACTCTATGAATGGAATTTGGAAGAATCAAAAGAGTCACCTGTTTCTGGATAAATCCCTGTGAGATACAACAGAATAGAACCACAGCTGGACAACCTAGTTTGGCTTTGTACTGAAATGAGGGATCAACTCAGCTCGGTTTGGAATCCTGGTATGCTTTCTTGTTCTCTGAATTTTGTCCTTGGCAAAGATGTTTTTATATAAAACACTTAGTTTGGTGATGGTGGAAATTACTGAATAAATATCAACCACCAATAAATTAGCGTAGTTCTAGTTCATACGAATCAAATGATTCTACGGACCTAGAGTGGATGTCTGCAGCTTAGAAAACAGCTTGAATGAGCACTGTGGCCTATGGGTAGGAATCATAGATTTTAAAAGCTGTCTGGAAGGTCAAGCCTCCTGGGAGTCTTATAATCATGGAAGACTGGGTTAGGAGTTTCTGGAGGATGTGGATCTCAGGGCTACAGTACAGATTCAAAGATGCCTTGAGAAACTTAGTGAAAGTCTACCTCAATATAAAACAAAACAGAAAACCAAACCATCAAAAATGCTGGGGGACTAGAGCTTACAGGTAGTACTGCATACTCTGGATTCTATCGCCATGGTGGGGATGAGGGAAGAGAGAGAGAGAAAGAGAGAGAGAGAGAGAGAGAGAGAGAGAGAGAGAGAGAGAGAGAGGCAGAGAGAGAGGCAGAGAGAGAGGGAGAGAGAGAGGCAGAGAGAGAGGGAGAGAGAGAGGCAGAGAGAGGCAGAGAGAGAGGGAGAGAGGCAGAAAGAGAGACAGACAGAAACAGAGAGAGGGACACACAGAGAGACTGGGAGATAGAGAGACAGAGAGATAAAGAGACAGAGAGAGCCAGGGAGAGCATCACAGAGAGAGAGACAGACATGGAGAGACAAACAGAATGAGAAATTGAGAAAAGCAGAAGGAGACTGGAAGCAAGTTGGTTAATGGAGGCTTTGCTGTGTTTTTGTTCAGGCAATTTATGTCAATAAAATAATAAAATTCATTTAATATTAATTGCATATTTAAATTTGGTTGCAAAGTTATGTTCTTATTAACAATATAGCAAAACATTAAAATACAAACAAGCACAGTGCTCAGCAGTAGTTAATTGTTACTAGGCCAGCAGGGTAGTGGCCTAAGAGCTAGCTATTTCCAACATCGAGGTTGTGAGCCATCAGTATTAATTAAGAGATGATGCTATGGTAAGATATTCATTAATACGAACTACCCCTCATAAACTAAGTAAAGAAGTCATAGTCAAATATTTACAATATAATTTTTATATTGACAAAATTAAAAAATCAAGTTGTAATGACAACGTTTAATGTCTCTTAATGATTTGTGAATAATGAATAATGAGGAAGGGATGATACGTGTTCTAGAAACACCCAATGGCCCCACTCCCCCCAAAGGGTGTCCTATTGTTAGCCAGCTTGGCAACTTCCTAAAAAGAACATTTCTACTCTAATTCACTCTTTTTCAATAATGACACCATGATTTCTTTACAGTTATACATAGGTTGCTAAACAGAAGGAAATGGTCTCTGAACAGCAGACTTTGAGAGACAGTTCCAATGGAAGGTTCCCTTGTTGCCTACAGAGGTGAAACTTCCTTCAGCTGACCTTCAGCAGGCTCTTTTACAACTGTATATGTTTGCATAGATTGGAATATATACATATATTTGTGTTTGTGCATGAGTACGCATAAGCACATGTGGAAGTTAGAGACCCATCTTTGATGTTAGTCTTTAGAAGCCGTCCACCTTGCTTTTGAGGCAGGGAGTATCTATCACTGGCCTGGTGCTCACCAGATAGACTAGACTGGCTGGTCAGTGTACCACAGGGATTTGTCTGTCTCTACTATCCTAACTTTGAGATTACAGACACATTTCATACCCACCTTTTTTTTTTGTTGTTTTTAACAGAAGTTCTGGGAATTGAATTTAGGTCCTCATGCTTGACTAGCAAGCATTTTACTGATTGATCTAATGCTCTCACTTTCTATCTATCTGCCATTCTTTGTATGTGCATGTGCATGTGCGTGCATGTGTCTCTCTGTGTGTGTATGTTTGTATGTGTGTGTGTGTGTGTGTGTGTGTTTCTGTGAAACAAAGTCTTGCTATGTAGCCTAAGTTGGTCTGGAATTCTGTCTCCTTAGCATTGGGATCACAGGTGTGTGCCACTGTATCAAATTCTAATTTGTTCCTTAAAATCAATTTTAAGCATTTTTTAGGATGAAAAATATAAACATTCTTTGTCTTTTTTTATATAGCCACCTAGAAAATGTATGCCCCCTGCACTTGTTACTGCCCATTGCCTGGTTTGGATTGAATGTGGACAGTGGAGGGTGTGGGGGCTCTTACCCCCATGGCATTACCAGGTTTGGTGTATGTGGATAGTGGAATGTGTGGGTGCTTTTACATTGTGGCATCACTTGGCTTGGGTGGGGTGTGGATAGTGAATGATGCAGCTCTTCTTACATCATGGCCTGGACCTAAAATTCTGAGTGTCCTGTGATTAATAAGGATCAGATAAGGCAGCAGGGGTGTTTTCAATTTGGTTTGTCTAGTGCAGAACACAGAAAATGATCATGAGTTTATCACCCAGCAGTGGTCCAGCCTTGCTCTTAAGGGGTCCACTCAGGTACATAAATGGACCAATGTGACCACACTGCACAGCTGAGGGCACTCAACATCCACAGGGCACTGCTGTGGGGACAAGGTCCTGAGCAGGAGAGAGGCCAGTGTTACAGTTTGGTCCAGTCTCAAGCTGTTAAAAGCATCACTCCTAGAGAAACACAACCATCCTGTTACAGATATTCTGGCCATTTGCTGTTATCATAGAACAAGTCCCCAGAGTGAAGTACAAGCCAGAAGGTAGTATACAAATACATTCAATACTTATCTTAGTATTTATTTACATTTTTTATTGTATAGTTACTAAGTTGAACATATTCTTTGCTAACCTTTTGTTTGCTCATCTATTTACTTCCACATGATCATGATGATTTACTGCAAATCATGTGAGAGCTCTGGGATGCATAGGTGTTTTGTGGTTTTTTTATTGTTTTGTTTTTGTTTTTGTTTTTACTGGTGATGACAGAGGCGTAAGAACACAATCACACAAGTACATGCTGATTTAATAAGTGAGAGCTGGGAAAGGAGCCAAGGATGAAGGACAGACATCCCTTCCGTAGGAATCCCAGAGAAGCTTCTTGGGAGAAGACATTTACTTAAACTTTAAGGGAGTTCCATCTGGTCCAGAGGTAGCACATCCAGGCAACAGGGTGAATGTGGTAAAGTAGCTACAACACTCAGCAGATAAACTCTGAGAATACAGTAATGAACTTCTGGGATGAAAACTGCTGGATAACTTTGAGCTAGGATATGGTGAACGTGGAGCTGCACAGGCTAGTAAGGGTCCTAGGGTCATTATCACACTTGAATTATATGGGGACCCTCTTTGGGGTATTTCTCAGTGGCTTTAAACAAGTGTGTCTTATACGATCTGCCTCAGGACATCTGAGATACTGCAGTGTTTAAAAAACTCCATTACTCAAAAGTAGTATTTGAAAAACATTGTTAATGAAGTTATCAAAACTGTATTTTGGAGTGATGGCTTTGGGCTCCAGCTGTGTTTATTTAGAAAGAAGGCAATGGATGGCAGTGCTGTGGGGGCAGAGCTTGGCCTGCAGTGGAAAGTGGGAAAATGTTAGAAGGCAAAGCAAAGTGAGGGGACCATTATATACCTTTCTCATTAGACAGATCCAAACTTTGAGAAAAATTATGACAAACACACAAAATGATAACCAAATTAGCAAAAGGTTGACATCACTTGGACAATAGGCCGGGGTGGTGGGTGAAGAAACCTGGCAATATGATGAGTAAAACAAGATGCAAAAGAAACAAAAGAAATGTCTGACAAGAGAAGTAGCGAATGACACAGAAGAGCAAAGAACCAAAGAAAACAGAAGGAAATCATATGCGGAAAGGGCCACTGTGTTCAAATATGGAAGCATGTTTTTTTCCCAGCTCAAGGGCCCTTCCCACCTCCATTTCCAGGGACTCGTCCTGATGCTGTGTGTTCCAGAAGAAGATATTTGCCTTCTGGTATGTCACCTCTTAGCCTGGCTATTTCAGTCCTTACTAATAACCATGGCCGCTCCTCTAAGATCTGTTTTAGATAGACATTTCTAATCTACTTCTCAGCTATAGCCAGAATCTTTACACCATACCTCAGGCATGACAGTCCATACTTACTACAAAAGAATACCCACTGTCATAAAAACACCCATCACCCATCACTTGCTCAATGGGCCTTGCACAAGCTAGCTACAACTCTGTGAAAGAGGGAAATAATTCAAAACTACCAAAAGTGACTGCCTTAACTGTCTAGTGGACTGTTTAAGCCAGTGTGGCATGTTACCCGTGGAACTGGCCCTACTCCTTGCCATGGAAGAGTGAAGCCAGCTTTAGAAACTTCCAGATTTTATTATATAGCTGCAAGTGAACTTTCATGGCATGTGATTGTGTCTGTATGGTTTGCTCCTTATGCTTTTTGAGTTATCTAGACTAACTTGGATATGCTTGTGGGTGTCCTGATGGTAGCATGCAAAAGAACTTCCCAAAACTTTCAGAGAATAGGACTCATGCAGGTGGGGCATGACAATACAGGCCTCACCAGCCTGGCTGAGGATAGATCATAGAGTCCATATCCAAATTACTCACCCTCTCTAAACTACATTCTTTGTAAGCCTGCTGAATCTGCTAATCTGGCAATGTTCTCTGAAGATGAGATGCAGTGTAGAGTTGATTATCTTTGTTCTCAGCACTTAATTCAGCTGTCACTCACCAAGTAGGACCAGTGCTTAATAGGAAAGCTATTTCCATATTGAGGTGAGACTTGTTGAGTGGTTGAGAGTGAATTAGCCTTATAACTCACTTGCCTATGCTCCGATTGTGTGATAGTCTCAAATTGTGTGAGATTCGAAGGTCAGAACGTTCCTCCAAGGATGGTGGTCTGTTTTTCTCCCTCAACACTGCCATGTCTAACACTCTAACATCCAGATGAGATGTAGAGAAAGGTTAACATACTGCTGGGACTTAAAGTAAGTTCTTTCTGTTCATTATGATTTTTTAGATACAAGTGAAGAAACCAGAACATAGGAACCTCTGCTTAAAATTTCCAACTGACCAATGGGGTCTAGGGAGGATCCTGGATTTTATCCTAATGGAAACCAAAAACCTTGGCTGATTATCAGATTATGAATACACCAGTAAGTGGCACAGCACTGTACAGACAGAGGATGTCTTAGGGTTTCCATTGCTATGAACAGAGACTATGACCAAGACAACTCTTACAAAGGATACCATTTAATTGGGTCTGGCTTACAGGTTCTTAGGTTCAGTCCAGTATCATTACATCAGGAAGCATGGCAGCATACAGGAAGGCATGGTGCTGGAAGAACTGAGAGTTCTCTATCTTCATCCAAAGGAAGCCAGGAGCAGAATATTTCCCAGCAGCTAGGAAGCTGATCTCAAAGTTCACTCCCACAGTGAAATACTTTTTCCAACAAGGCCACACATACACAAACAAGGCTACATCTCCTAGTAGTGTCACTCTCTGGGCCAAGCATATTCAATCTAATACAGAAGACAACAACTTAGGGCAAAACAAGTAGCATTTCCTCTAAATTTTACATGCCATTTTATACGCCTATGTGCAAATGTAGCTGGATGACAGAAGGGGAATGTCAAGCTAAGGAGCCTACTTCAGGTGTCATCAGTGGGCAAGCCTACTCTGTTTGTGAGAGGGGGAATATGATGTGAACTCACTGTTGCTCAATCCTGAGGAAATGGTAGCGTTTCTAAGAGGTTCTGCTATAGATCTTTGTAAACATCTATGGTTTAAGCAGAAATTTTTGATCAATACTAGGCACTAATAAATGCCAAGGCATTCACAGAGTTGATAATAATTTAATGATCAATAATAATGATGATGATGATAATTATGATGATTGTAATAATAATAATAAAGTAACTCTGCAAACAGACTCAGAAGACAAATCTCCCTAACATAGAAATATTCTAGAGTGCTTCAAACTGTTTCAAAATTGTCTTCAAATTGGTAAAACACAAAATTCTGATTTAGTTCAAAGGTGTTCGCCCTCTGGTGTCCTTTCTGATCTTGATTCTTGCTTTTGCATGCCCTGTAGCACCTAGAAGAGCACACGGTGAAGGTGAACTTGCATAGGACAACAATCACAAGGTCACCTACTCAGACCCCTCTGCTCTTCCATCTTGCTATCTGTTTTGAGTGTCTACATCTACGTACCTGAGTTTACAATGCTTCTGGCTTGTCTAGTCCTTTCCCAGCCTTGGTCATTTAGTTCCTTCCTCCCCTTAAGTTTCTCTGCATTCTAAATGAGATGGTGTGCTCAGGGGTTGCCAGTTCCAGTTTCCTCCTTTCATGGTGCACTGGTCCTTACATAATTAAGTGATAGAGGTTTCTGGTGTAGAAGAAGTTTTGTTTATTAGGGTGGTAGATATGGGACCTCTGGATTCACTAGGAGAAATTATTTTCAGGCTGAATTCAGGGAGGTGGTAGTGAAGTCCGGAACTCTCAGCCTGTGTCTTCAGACAGTTTGCATTTTAGAATAGGGAGAGGTTGGAGCTTTTATAGTTGCAAGGAAAGGCAACTCATTAGCAGTTTACTGGTGGGCACTACAGCAATGGGAGGACATTCAGCTTCCAGAGAACAGAGCATTGCTATGTACTCTTAATGCTGAATCCTTAGAGGATATACTTCCTGAAATGCACATATAAAGGCTTAGCTCTCTGCAGCTTTGGCAAGGTTTCTTTCTCTTTTTTTTCAAATGGCCAAGTGGTTGAGAGCCCAGTGCATGCAGAGGGACACGTTCATTTCATCCTCCCAATTCTGACTCTGCATTTCTTCAACTAAATATATCTGGACATCAGCAGCTTGTTTTCTATTTCTCCTAGACCATTTTGAAATGTTCTACAAGCGACTTCCTCAAAGTTTACGATTTTCTTTCTCTTTCTATTTGCCCAGATCCCTGGAAACACCACAGAATTATAGTTGTGTGATCATCAGACCATAGAAACACATGCCTTGTATATTTGTTTTCATCGTCCCTGTTTCTTAGCAAGAAAACTAGCAGATAAATCAAGATATCACAGGGTTCTCGGGAGGTTCACCAGTGATTCAACACTGTGTAAAGAATATGTCCCGCTGTTTATGTATTCCAGGAGTATGAGATGATTCCCTGGGAACTCACTGCCCATTACCATGCTGGAACATTGCCCCACTGAAAAATCCATCACTTAGGGACATAGCCTCATCTGGGAGAATTTCCTCAGCTGTTTTTCTCATTAGTCTTGAACTTGCCGGCAGCTGCCTCAGAGAAGGCTTTAGATGTTCTCTATTTAAATTACAAGTATGCAGCTTGATCCTTCCATTTAGTAAAAACCTTCCAATCACTGCTGACAGGATTGACTCTGCAATAAAAAATAAAGAGGAAAGGATTAGAAACTGTGATGCTGTAGAATTCAATCGTGTGTATTTGACATAATGCACGAAACAGGGATTAGACTATAAACTTAACATTCCGTTCTGCAGCAGCCTTTATTTCCAAGCATAAACTTTGGCATGCAATTAATTTTTCATTGAAAATTCTTTGATTAAAAATTTAGCAAATACTAACTGCCTACAGTGTCATAAGCACTCAACATACAACACACATACACACACAGGAATAAGCAGTGAAACTTTTTCTGATGATTCTTTAGATTAGAGTCGAATAACAAGATTTAGGCAAATGGACTTGATAATATGTCAAAAACATGTGTGCAGATGTTCCTGGTATCTGTACTCTGTTCATGCTGATGTACCTGCTTAGATTGCATGCTTACAGTGGTGGGACCAACTTCTAGAAGCAAGAACTACATGAAAACAGTTAAAGCTAATAAGAGTCTGTGACAGGAGAACGAATACCCATTAATGTTTGGATGGAGCTGTTGTCAAAATACATATCTGTAATTTTATCCTAAGGTATGTGATTATTATGTATTAATATATACACATATTAATTACATATGCATTATATGTATTTAATTCTTATAAAAAGTGTAAGTAATAGAATAAATGAGCCACTTGTCTATAAAACAACTCTTATGGGTTAAGGTTTATTTTGTTTGGTAGTACAGGGTAAAAAAATACTCTGTTTTTGACTGTACCATTCATATCCTATAGGAATCAAAAACCCTGCTCATCCTGTAGAACTCGGGTAGAAGGTTCTTAAGAGAGACAAAGTTCTTGTATAAGGGAAAGGGCCCTCAAAGATGAGTAATGGCACCAGCAGAACGGCAGTATGATTTACAACGCCAAAGAGATGTGTGCGAATGGAGTGGTTTTTCTGAGAACAGTGCTCAAATTTACCAGCAGGGGTAGTTGTATGGATCCATGTTTGGTCTCTAAACAGATAAGAACAAAGAAATGCTTTGATATTTTTAGGCCCTACCCTGTGTTACCTTCCAGATCTTCCCATTAGCAGGGCCTAAGCAGAAGTCAGTTGCCAAAGGAATTTGGATAAAATAGGTTTTCAAGGCGCAGCATCACTGGACAAACAACAAAACGGAGGAAGGGTGGGCACCTGATGAGAGAGTAAATAGGGAATCATAGTTTCTAGCACTTATTAATTTTCTATATAAGCAAGTCAAATGTGTTCAGATAGTAAATTATACGTGTTTATTAGTTACAATTTATAAATAATACACAAGACAAAGAAAGGATATCATCCCCTCTCTCTATTTGTAAGCACTTCTAGTATGAGTCGGGCCTTCATGCATAAGACTTTCTGAGGAAGGTATGCAGGAGTGAACCTGATCTGAAGTTCATACCGTTTTCCTTTGTAAAATCTCTGTCAGTTCCAGATGAACAAATAAACCTATGTGAAGATCAGCAGTTCTTCATATCATGTTTGATATCATGTTTGATGTAAGGTTCGTCTGTCCTAAGGGGAAAATATGCCAGTTTAGAGAATTTTATACTTTGGGCAGATTAATTAGAGCTAGATGGGAATACTGCATACTGGTATGATAAATACCACTTTTGCTTCCTAAATTCACTCCACGTAGAGACCTCTTCTGTATTACTTGTAAGACTTGACAGACTTCACACACCAAATTCAAGCAAAGGAGTCAGCACAAAGGTTCTTCTTCATGACTTAGCAACTGGTTTCCTTACCCATTTCTTTTCACACTCACTGAACATGTGTGATAGCACATACCTCTTATCCACCTAGGTATCTTCTCTATAGTTGTTCTATGTGGTAGTTTGAACAAGAATGTCAGCTACAGATTCATGTTTGAATATTTGGGTCCTAGTAGGTGGAACTGACTGGGAAGGATTAGGAGGTGTGGCCTTGTTGAAGGAATTGTGTCAATCAGGGCAGGCTTTGAGGTTCTCAGTGCTCTTTCCTTACCTCCTAGCTGTGGATCAAGATATGAGCTCTCAGCTGCTCCTTCACTCTGACACAATGGATTAACAGGACTAACAGGAGAATTTGATATATATATTTCTTTGATCATGGTGCTTTATCATAGCAACAGAAAAGTAACTAAGGCATTATGTTTCTACGTTTTTCTTCTTAGCTTGTTAAGTGA
Source organism: Rhabdomys pumilio (assembly GCA_030674055.1). Lineage (NCBI taxonomy): Eukaryota > Metazoa > Chordata > Mammalia > Rodentia > Muridae > Rhabdomys > Rhabdomys pumilio. Next base: position 58,632,523 of record JANHMN010000007.1, read on the forward strand.
AATGCTATAAAAGTAAGAGCAATGAGACAAACATAGGATTTGTTAGGAGAATGATCTAGATTTTGACATTGCTTTTTTTTTCTTTTGAGACTGGGAGAATCCTGGGCATGTTCTCAGTATTTCTTACCTTCACATCCTCACCCATAGAGGTGACATGGTGCTTTTTTAACTGAGATCATTGTCATAAGGATCAAATTAGAAAACTAAATCTAATTACAGGTGATGAACAAGTAGTAGATTTTAATGAATGTTGCTGGATTTAGATTGTCATGGCCACTATTGGATGAAGTCAACACAAAAGTGTTTTAGCACAGTGTTATTCACAGTCTGACATTTAGTAGTATGGGAGAGATATGCAGTGTGGGTGTTTATTAGTGCTTCAGAGAGGATAATGCCTGGAGGGCAATAGTGATAGGGGAGCTGATGAGGGAGTGAGTATTCAACACCATGCAGTCAACTACGCACATAACTAATTTTTGTTACTAGTTACATCATTCAGGCTGTCACAACAAAATGACACAAACTAGATAATTTAAACACTAACATTTATTTATCTAGGTCATAGGTTAAGTTGATTTGTTGACTTCATTCTAAGTCCTCTTGCAGCTAACCCCATTTTGCTGTGTACTCAATGACCTCTCCTCTGTGGATGCCAAGGAGACAGAGCAAGCTCTCTGGTATCTCTCTTTGCAGGGATATTAATCACATAATTTAGGAATCTGCCATATGCTATATTCTAACTTTAACTGTTCAGTAAAAATGGTGTCTAAACACAATCCCTTGGGGAGTTAGAGCTTTAATACAAAGAGTTCTGAGAAGTCACAAAATTTGGTTTATAACATTATTACTTTTGCTGTTCTTAAAATTTAGCATAAGTATTTATTGTGGTAAATCTCTTGACCCAAATAAGTCTGGTCAAGAAAAACACAACTCAATATTTATGGATATAAACTGGAGGCCTAGATTGGGCAGATTTACCACTGCACTACTCTATTCTCTAGTTATGGGATCTCTTACTTGTGATTTTTGTAGGCCACGTTCTTCTCCTCTTCTGTTGTTTTTCCACCTCTGTTGTCTTTCCACCTCCGGCTCCTCAGTAGCTCTTCTGTAGCCTCTCTCTCTCCCTTCGACTTCTTCCTCTGACCCTTCTCCTTCTGACTCTTCCCCTAAGCCTTTTTCTCCACCTCTCTTTCTACTGTTCAATCACTGGCTCTAGCCTTTATTTTATAAATTTAATTGGACAGAAGGTTCACAAGAGTACTGATTTAATCTTCTGCAGCCCCTTCCAAGAAAGTGAAACTACCATCAAAACAGAAGGCTGGGGCTATGTATAACAAGTATTTGCTTGTTTTTAACCATTCCTCCTATCTCACTAGAGTTGGGGGATCTTAGAGATTGCTCAGCGGATAAAGCAATTTCTGTACAAGTGTGAGGACTAGAGTTTGGGTCCACGGGATCTTAAAACCTGGGTGCCCATGGCAAACCACATGTGATCAGAGTGCATAGAAGGCAGAGGTTATCCATCAGACAAGCCAGACTAGTCACAAAAGATAGACTGAGATTCAATGAGATACTCTGCGTTCATATATAATGGGGAGACCGAGGAAAACACTGTCAACTTTATAACTACATGTACACAGCCATATGTGCCCCCATATGTGAATATACATGCATGTACACCATATACACATTTTTATGCTCAAAGCACTCTATAAAGGAAAATGATTGTATTTGCATAGGATATTAGGATAATTATATATGAAGACCTTCTCTACTACAAGGATCTATTTGCATTTTGGTATTTATGACATCAACATAACTGCCTCATTAAAACCTACAAAAGAAGGTCGTTGAAAGAATGATAGAAAAGGCAAATTCATGCAGAGTTGATGTCAGTCTTATTTTATGCGACTGTAGACAGCAATCCTACAGTGGGAAGGAGTTATGTGGCTTCTGAGTTAATATCAGGAACAACTTTTTCACAATTAATGTTGCCTGAAATTGGAGTCATTTGCATTTTGTGGTAACATTACCAGTTTATTCAGTTACTTAATTCTAAACAGACTTGCTCAAATGACATGTTCCAGGCTGGAAATGACCTAAGTTACCTGGGGCAATACATTTCCTTTTCATGAGCCTCCTGTATAAAGTGACAGTGTTGGCAGATGGGTCCACTCAATTTTTACAGACTGTTTTTTTTTATAGCTATAGAGACAATTTTTACTGGGTGATCATCTTATGGAATACTGGAAACTCAGATATAGACATGAGTACTCATTTTACCCCCTCATTTAAGTAATCTCTGTGTTATGTGCTCCTATATCATTCTACTCAGTATACATTTAGTTGAAAGAATGGAAATTGACTGTTAAGTATGTTAAGGTAGAACTGGTTTATTGCAAAGACATAGAAGGCAATATTATGAGTACCCAGTAATGAGAAATAAGAAAAATGAACTTCAAAATCCATATCCTAAGTCTGTCTTGCCCTCCCAAGAGGCAGAATAATATTTTCTTCAATTTTCTGTTTATCTGTATGCTTTCATCTACCATCACTGGCTTCCATGTCTTGAGGAATGTACTAAAACCAAAAGGGCTGCCATCTGCTCATTCACTTAAGAAACAATGTATATATGTGTGTGTGTGTGTGTGTGTGTATATATATATATATATATATATATATATATATATATATATGTGTGTGTGTGTGTGTGTGTGTGTATATATATATACACATATATATATACACACACATATATATATGATGTATATATATATATGATGTATATATGTATATGTATGTATATTTATGTGTACACCCCCCCACACATATATGTATATCTATCCTCTAAAATAAATGCCAGACTCTAGACCTTGTGTCCCTCTTGTGTCCCTTAGTTCAGCTGCACGAAAATCACTAGTTTGATTTTTGTTCCTGTGATTAGACACTGTGACCAAAAGCAACTGGAAGAGTAAACGGTTTCTTGGCCTATACTTCCAGATCCAATGCATCAATGGAGGAAGTCAGGCCAAGAACTCAAGGCTGAGAACCCAGAGGCTGGAACCATGGAGAGACTTTTTTTTTTTTTTTTTTGCTAGCTAGCTCTCTGGCTCTTTCAGGGGCTCATGATCAACTCTGGTCTTATACAGCCCTAGACCACCTGCCTAGGGATGGTGCTGCTCACAGTAGGCATCAACTAACAACTGAGATAATCTTGCATAGATATTCCCACAGACATATTTGGTCTAAGTAATTCTCCAGTAGAGGCTTTCATTCTGAGATTACTCTAGGCTGAATCTAGCTGGCAATTAAAGCTAACTAGAGCACCTATGTTATGGAATCAGCCCTGCAAAGTAGTCCCTGGTCTGGGTTTACCCTGAACCAAGATGTTATGATTGGAGGAAATGTGGTTTGTATCACAGCTTGCAGAGACAACATGCAGGAGAAAGGAGTTAACTGGTAGGACAGCCGGAAAAGAGACTGCAGATATGTAATGAATAAAACAATAATACATTAGTTACCATCCATGTAGCACACAGTGATAACTGGTTTATTCTTGAGAGTAGAAAAAGGACCACTTTATGCCTTCATCCAAATGAACTGGGACTGTAGGAGTGCATGGAATATTAAACTCATAGCAAGAAAGCTCTGGCTGAAAACTCGTTGGACACAGGAAATCAAGAGATGGGTGTGGCAACCTCAACTATACCCATAAAGACAATGACATTTAACATCGTGATAGCAATGGTCCCATCAGACTGTCACTTGACTAACCCATGTGTGCATCTAATGACTGAACAACAGGCAGAGAACTCCAGAATACCCCAGATCAGATCAGCTATTTGACTGCTATTGATGGAGCCTACTAAATTATTGTCTGCCCAGTCTCCCATTCACTGAGCTGGCCTTGACTTCCATCCCTCTGCCCAGACCTGCTTTTGCCATTTCTTTTGCTTCTAGCGTTCTTCACTCCTGCAGCAGCCTCTGGCTCTGTCTTTCCTTTCTATGGCAGTGGTAGCTGATCCCCTCAGCTGGTTCTGTATATGATTTTTACAGAGACACTTTGCATCTTTATCACCTTCCCTGTTCTGTCTGGCCCCCAAAACCTCTTTTTAAAATAATTCACTTCACTGTATAATCAGCATACAAGATTTTACCTTCACTGTGTCATTTTTGAAAAAAAAAATGCATTTTGGTAGATTCTTTTGTCCTTCTTTCTCCTGATAATCGCCTGTAGCCTGGCAATTTTTGCCACTAAACTTCTGTACTTTAAAATGTTACTTTTGTTCAATAAATTCTGATTCTGTGTCGCTGGCATAGGGTTTTCACAACAATTCTGCAGCTGACAGAGGACAACTTCAGTGTTCAGAATGAGGCACCCCTCTGCTGCCTGGTAGGTAAACCTTGACTTGTCTACCACCTAAGTTTAAACTGTTCATTGTTTTCCCACGATGGCTTAGGCAACATATTTATATCTTAGTGTGTTTCTGATAACATTATGCTTTTATTTTATTTATTATGGATATATATGGATATATGTATATATATTAGCTACATAATTATTTTTCAAGTTTAATCAAAAGCACATAGTTTTATAAACATCAAATGTTAAGATGTAAACATTCCAGCCATCAAAATTCCCAAGAGCCCACGTATTGCTTTTTCCTCAGTCCTCCCTGACCCTGACTCTGAAAGACAGTTGCCTGCCCCCAGTACCTGCAGTCCCACCTTTTGCAGGATGTCACACACATGGAATCAGCAATGTGTAAACTCTGAATTTAGCATCTTTTCCTGGGTGTATTGTTCTTGACCCCCATACTTGATGTCTGTGCGAATGGTTGGTTATAAATAAAGTTTTTGGTATGTCGAGCATTGTTTTCTTCATAATGTATTGCTGATGTGTGTCCGTGAAGGCTTGTGATGTTTTACAAGTTTTACACCAGCCAACAATGGGTGGCATTTCTGTGACATTGCACTTTCTCCTCAGAATTGTCAGCTATTTTAGAAATTTTCATAAAAATATAATATTGTTGCATTGTGTTTTATTTGTACTTATAAAAGGACTAATAGCATCGAATATCCTCTCTCTCTCTCTCTCTGTGTATGTGTGTATCGTGTTCCCATTTGTATGTTGTATATTTTCTTTTATAAATTATGTGAACCTTTTAAGACATTTTATGAAAGTGTTTTTTACATATTTTATAGACTTATGTCCACATGTCACATGCTTCACCAGGTTTGTCACTCACAGTTATTTCTTTTTTGTTTTTCTAGTATAAAATGAAGCTTATTTGTGGCATGGGAAGGGTGACTGAGGAGAGATAGAGAGAGAGGGAGGGAGAGGGAGAGAAGGTGGGGAGAAAGAAAGAGAGAGAGAGGGCCAGACATCTACAAATATTATTATTATTATTATTTAAGATTTATTTAATGTATGTGAGTACACTGTAGCTGTCTTCAGACACACTAGAAGCAGGCATCAGATCCCATTACTGGTGGTTGTGAGCCACCATGTGGTTGCTGGGAATTGAACTCGGGACCTCTGGACTTGTCAGTGCTCTTAACCACTGAGCCATCTCTCTAGACCTACAGTTCTTTCTTGTGTAAATCTTGTAGTATCTTTTTTTGCTTTTACTTTTTTTTTTATTTTTTGAAATTATAATACAATTATATCAGGTTCTCCCTTCCCTTTCCTCCCTCAATATCTTCCCATAGACTCCTTCTATTTACCTGTCCTTGCTCTTTTTCAAGTTGATAGCCTCTTTTTATAGTTAATTGCTGCTATATTCATATACACAACTTTTCAGTATCAACTTTAACTTTTATTTTGGACTTTGAGGAACATTCTAGAATCACACAAAGCATTTTCATGTATTCCTCACTCCATTTTCTCTAACCGTGCTTCCGGTCATAGTTGATTTTCTATTTGATAAAACAGTATGATGAAAAGCAACCCGGGGATGAAAGGGTTTATTTCATTTTTCAGATTGTGGCTCTGTATGAAGTCAGGGAAGGGCTCAAGGCAGGAACCTTGGGCATGAGCAGAAGGGGAGACAAGGAGAAATGTGGTGTATTGGCTTGAGTCCCAGTGGCTTGCTCAGTTTACTTCCTTATACAACCCCAAACCACCTGTCCAGAGTGACTTAAATTGGTATCTTTATCATGGTTTGAATCCTTTTACCTTAATCCATAGTTTTTGATAACCCAGGACTTAGAAAAATGTTTGCATTCATTAAAAAAAGTTTTTCTTTTTATGCTTGATAGAGTATTTGGTAAAATGTCATGTGTGCCTTGGAATGTCAACTAACCTACACCAAAGAAACTAAATATTATTTTCTTAAATATTCTTCTTCTTCCTATTTTATTTTTTCATTGATTTTGATTACACATGTATAGTCCAATTAAAGTTTGCCATGTGGCTCAGTTGTGCTTACTCTGATACTGCTGTATTTTGCTATCTTTTGCTTATGATATTCTGTTGGCTGTGTATTCACCTTACTGTTGTTGTTGCTTTACAAGACAGGATTTCTCTGAAACTTTGGCTGTCCTGGAACTCACTCCATAGACCACGATGCCCTTCAACTCAGAGATACTCGTGCCTCTGCCTCCTGAGTCCTGGAATCAAAGGCTTGCACTGCCACCTGTGTACTCGTCTTTATAACCTACTCCTCTGATGTACTGATCTTCTTTCTTGGGTCCAGTTACCTCCTACCTCCTATGTCAAAAGTTTCATTTCTATGAGTTTGACTTTAGTTTTATTTTTATACTTTCTTATAATTATGCTAGATGTCACTTTTAAATATGGAAGATAAAAATTTAAAAATCATCTAATCATCTTTGTATATTAATTTTAAGCTATATTTTTTATTTAATTTTGAGAGGTTAAGTTTTCTTCTTATATTCTTTTTGTGTCTAAAATGCCCATTGGATGCATAGTGCTGTAAGATTTAGCTTCCTGAGCTCTGGAGTTCCTTTTGTTTTGAGATATTTCCTCCGTTTCATTTAGTTGAATGACTTTGAATCAGGCTAATGTTTCTGAGGGTTGAATAAAAGTCGGTTTGCTAGAGTGAACAAAAGAAGTATTTAGTGTAGCTCTGAGTTTCCCTTTTTTGTTTGAGCCCAAATCCTTAGCTTTTCTATTTCCCACAATCTATGCATTTCAAAGCACCTTCGTTTTGTGTGATAGAAACAGCCCTGTGGTCTTTCTGAAGATTATCCACCTGCTGCTTTAAGGTTTGTAGCATAGTACACATCCTTCTCACTGCACCAGTGAGCACTCTGCTCAGCACTGAAGGACACCTGCAGGTCTACAGCATGCTCCCCATGCAGCCACCTCCCATGGTGATCTGTCTTATAGATACTGTCTCATTCTCCACTATCTCCTGGCTCTGAGGAGCCACTATCTCCAACAGGTTCCATCTTTATCGCTTCTCTCTTTGCTGTGACCTAGAATTGCTCTACAGGCAGAAAGCAGGAGTGGCTATGGGCTCTTACTTAGCATTTGATTTTCCAGTCTCAAGCATTTCCAATATCTGAAAACATTATCTCACATGTTATTCTGTCCTCCAGCTGTTAAGGAAGGAGAGTGCATCTGGCTCCTGTTGTTCCAGCTTGTCCTAACAAAAATCCTTCCTTACCTATATTGTGGATAGAAAACCAGATAAGAACACAGACATTTTCCACAAATAAGTTATGATAGATCACATAATATCCATAGGGCATCTTAGAAACAATTGTGACCATATAAAGAAACCAGGCAAGTGTTAGAATTGTGTAAAAATTAGAATCAAGAGATACACTCAAATAACTAATGTAGAGTTTGATTCGGCTTAGGGTTTATAATATTTGGAGAAGTAAATGGAGAGAATGTTGTCAATTCAGTTTATTTTCTTCTTTTGAATTTCACATGTGTTTTTAAATCAGTCGTCATCTGGAACCATTAATCATATCGTTGCAGAGATGACTTGCACGTTATAATGTGACTTCCTTGAGTATTTTAGGAAATTCAATACAAGTTACTTTGTCTATATTTCTTAGTCAAAGTGAGTCATTCTCGTGTCAGGAATTACAGCTTTAGGTAGAATGTAGACAGAAAACAATTTTATCAATGGAGAATTGACATGAAAACTGCTATACAGGTATTTGTAGGGCATATTTCCAGGCCAAAAAGAGTTAAACTGAAATTTGTAGCAATTTCAAAAAAGCTCAGAAAAGCTTTGTACAGGTAAGTTTTCACCATATCTCTATTTTTGTACTGCTTTCAAATAATGAAACAATTCAAATTGTTTTCCATGCATATGGATTAGAACACTCGATTACATTTCAATTATGTACTCAACTGTATTTAAGACACTCCCAATCTGTACTGTGATATCAGTTCCTTTTTAAAAAATAATCTTTAGCAATCTTTTAAAGATTTATTTGGAATTATCTGTATGTCTATCTGAATGTGGGTATGAGCAGTGCTCACAGAGGCCAGGAGAGGGCCTAGGATTCCTTGAACTGGGATTACAGGCAGCTAGCTGTGTGCTAGGAACAAGGAGCACTCTGGCTTTCTTCAATAGCCATAAAGGCTCTTAGCTGCTGAGTTGTTTGACAGACACAGTCTGTAACAACTGAAAGATACTACATTTAGCAATATTATAGCATCTCACGAACTAAGGTGAAGATTTCATGGGCTTCAAACTAACAGATTGTGGCAGAGCTCAGATGTCATAGCCTGGTCTTGTCCATCAACAGTGCCATATGCCAAGTACTTCAGAGAACACCTCTGAGTCTTTACAATCTGATGAACAAGAGAGGCAGCTTGTCATAGGACTGAATAGATGGTGCGGGAAAGCTCAAGGCCAAAGCACTGTGTTCATATGGAACTAGGAAGAGAGTCTCCAGAGTGCTCATCGGGAAGTACTGTGATCATATGAATAATCTGGATTATCCACCTGCTATATCTACATCATATCTATGTATGCCAATATCCTCCTGATTTAATGATCAATCTTTTAAATTTTGTGGAAGATATCCAAATATGGACATCTAATCAAAGTATATGATCCATCTGAAGTTTACTGACTCTTGAACATATTAAACAAAGCAAAGGATTTTTACAGGATTGCTGGTTTAATATTCTTTTATGTTGAACAAGTCTGCAATGCACCAAATTGATTGACAAAATGATTGAATAACAAAAGAGAGAGCTGATGCTTCTCTCATGAGGTCACCTGTAGTTCTGTTTAGATGTATCCTTCTTATCTCTCACTGGCATTTGCTTTTCTGATGGTCTACTCAGATGGATCAAATCACTAAAATGAAATACAGGCATCCATGTAAACACACATATGCACATACCTGTGTGTTAATTCATAAGAAAGTTTTCTCAGGTAAGAAGTTAAATGATGGACTTGAGAAAAAGGGTCAAGACTTCTTGAATGGGTTAGAATTCCCACTTCTCACCCCCCACCCCCTGCAACAAAGCAGCTCTTGAGGTCTATACACATAAGGAGGTATGGAGAAAGCCTCACAAAATACCAACTGAATGCTGCCCTCCAGATTTCAGGCAGGCCTTGAGAACCAGCTGCTCGTGAATGTGGGCTGTTGGAGGCTTTCATTTCTGTGTTTTGCTTTGGTACTCTGGACAGATCATTTGTGCATGCTCAATTTCGAGTCAGTGTGTGACAGGTACTGATATGCATGTGTGTCCGTGTATATGGTTTCTGCAGAACGCTATTTTTTTCCGCACAATAAAATCAATAGGAAGCTCTCTTTCTGACAGTCTTGTTCATGCCTTTCTGAGAGAGCAGCAGGAGAGAACTTTGCAGGATGTTTGTTTAACACTAAGTTTCTGTCAGCTTAGTTCTGTTGAATGCTTATAGCCACCTGCAGCAGATATCCTTGCCAGTCTGAGGCTGTGGATGCTTTTCCTTTAATCCCATCTGTCTGGAAAGACAAATATTTTCCTGAGGTTTTGACAGGGGAAGGAATTGGGGCTGCTCTTCAGATTTAAACTTTCAATTAAATGTAATGGGAAGATATATGGTTACCAGTTGGTTTGATTTTTTTTTTTTAATCATCCATTGCTTCGTCATATTCTTTGCCCCAATTCAAAAATTTTGAAGGATCGCATAGTAATACAACTCTTGCCAAATGTTAAGATGAACTAATCACATTTTATTGAAAAAAAAAAAAAAGTCTCCGTGCATTTTCTCTTATCCTGAAATTAGAATAGCATTTGATGACTGCCCTTGTAAGCAGAAGCCGTGGCTTACATGGCCACAGCATTCCTTCTGCTCTTTGTCTCTTTGAGGGCCCACATACATTTAAAAGCAGATGTCACTGTCTCCCACCCTTATGCTTTCTGGGTGCCACTGAGCCACAGTGATGCTTGCTCTGATTTGAATTTCTATAAAACTTACTGGGAGGTGATATACAATGAGCATAGTTTATTGAGGTCTACACAATATCATTACATATATATATATTACTACAAAGATGTTTTAAAATTTGTTTTTATAATAACTTTTTACTGATTAAAAAATATGCTGACAGGAGCCTGATATAGCTGTCTCCTTAGAGGTCTGCCAGAGCCTGAAATATACAGAGGCGGATGCTCACAGCAAACCACTGAACTGATCACAGGGTTCCCAATGGAGGAGTTAGAGAGAAGACTAAAGGAGCTGAAAGAGTTTGCAGCCCCATGGGGAAGAGCAACAATACCAACCAACCAGAGCTCCCAGGGTCTAAACCACCAGCCTGGGAGCACATAGGGAGGGACCTATGGCTCCAGTTGTATATGTAGGGGAGGGTGGCCTTGTCTGGCATAGGTGGGAGAGGAGGTCCTTGGTCCAGTGAAGGCTGGACGCCCCAGTGTGGGGAAATTCGAGGGCAGGGAGGTAGAAGTGGGTGGGAGGGTGGGGTTACATCTTTATAGAAGCAGGAGAAGGGGGGATGGGATAGGTGGTTTCCAGGTGGGGTGGGATATGGGAAAAGGGGATAATATCTAAAATGTAAATAAAATATCAAATAGAAAATTAATTTCAAAAAAATGTGTATAGTGTTTTGGCTACAGGCATGTCTATGTACCATGTAGGAGTCTGAGGCCCATGGATGTCAGAAGTTGATACTAGAACCCCCAGAACTTGAGCTACCAGTATCCTTGAATCCTTATAACCTGTTTGTCTTTGTTAAGAAGGACAAGAAGATAGAAGTTACATTCTTCTAGTTTTCAACCTGCTGTTTGATACATGATAGGTAGTTGGTGCAGTCTGTATTTTCTTGAATAGCAGTTAGCAGTGAACTCTTTGCCTCTCAGAAAACCATGTATCCGCTGAGCCAGCAGCTAACATAAATAATTAGTTTATTCTAGGTCCTTTCTCCTTTCTTCTTACTGGATTATATTCTCAATAGAAGCATAGTTTTTATTACGTAGAGGGCACTATGGTCTGACTATAGTTTACAAGGTAATAGCCACAAAATGTAAATTCCTTTTTATTGAGACAAATAAATGTCAATAAACCAGTTCTAGGGAGTCTGGGCCTAACTCACTAGAAGCCTTGGACAATTGAAAATGAGAACATTTGTTTAAAACATTACTATAGAATACATTATCTTGCTTTATCATTATTATTATTATTATTAATTATTATTATTATTATTGTTGTTAATTATTTTGCAAATCCTAGAGAAAACATAAAATTCACATAGTCAAAATATGTAGAACTTATTTTAAAAAACTGAGGAAACTTTACAGTAAGGTATTAGTCACAAACACTGAGTAGACAGGAGGGCAAAACAAAAGATAATTTCGTTGGGGCACCTAATTCATGTTGTATATCTCTCTCACAAGATGTCTTGATTTGGAGTCTGTCAAGAGTGACCCTGAAGCCTGACATTATGAGGCATGCCTGTCTTCACAGCACTTAGCAGGGGCGGGGCAGCTGGACTATGTAGTAAGATTTTTGTCTAAAACAAACAAACAACAACAATAACACCCCCATCATACGCTGGAACACACTTTACTAATTACTGATCTGACTAAAGTCGGTGATTCTCAACCTGTGGGTCATGACCCTTTGGGGCATCACATATCAGACATCCTGGATATCAGATATTTACATTATGATTCATAACGGTAACAAACTTACAATAATACAGAAGTAATGAGAGCATTTTATAGATGGGGGGCACCACAACATGAGGAACTGTATTAGAAGGTCAAAGCATTGGGAAGGTTGAGAAGCACAGACTAATTCCTGTGGCTGGTGATTGGTAGAAACAGAGTGAGGGAACAGGGAAAGAGGGAAAGGATGCTTATAGCACAGGCTCACTGAGCAGTATCTGATGAACTGTGTCAAGTATCACCATGCAAAAGAAGAAGGGTAGAGTTTTTGTATTCTCTCTAGGGCTTCATAGGTCTATGTGGAGTCTGGGATTTTACTTTTATTCTGTCCCTATGTGTGCTGCAAACATTTCTGGGTGAGTGTGCTTTTGGAGCGGAAGAGGCTGAACAATACTGGCAAGACTGGAGACAGTAATCTCCTGAACTTGTTGAGGAAACACCAGTGCCCAAACCTTCAACTGCTTACTTTCTTTTATTATTTGAGTGAGCTGTGGGATTAGTGAAACTACTGTATTCATTTATTTGTATTTGTTTATTTGTGTAATGTATTTGTTCCTTTGTTTTGAAAACAGGTCGGGCTGGCCTCAATGTAAACTCTCTTCTTTAGCCTCTAAAGTGCTGAGATTACAAGTTCTTGCTAATGCACCTGATTCACCGAACCATTATATAAAAAAGAGAAAGTCAATGAAGATAGTAACTTGCCCAGATTTGTCACAATAACTAGTGATAAAGCAAAGCCCCAGGTGAAGCTCCACAGACATGCAGGCCTTTTAATTGTCTCATTATACTGTACTGAATACATAGAGATGGAATACAAGTGCTTTAAAAATGATTAATCCAAAGCCCGAGGCCCAGAGGAGTGCTATACTTCACCATCACAGCACAATGCTAACACTGATGACCACACAAAAGAATGACTTCCAAGATGAGGATCAATAGCTAACTAGTGAGGACTGAGGGAGGGAAAAATCAGTCTTCTCCAGGGAGGAAGTCCATGATAGGTTATCTAGTGTTGATTCTTCAACATCAAACATGTACATATGATGAAGATTAAAAGGACTCAGCAGGTTATATATATTACCCCAGCAGGTTATTACCATATGTGTGTGTGTGTGTGTGTGTGTGTGTGTGTGTATGTGCATATGTGCATATGTGTATATGTGCATATGTGCATATGTGTATATGCATATATGTGTATATGTGTATATGTACACATATATATTAATTTGTTTGTTTCTTTATGGAAAAATATTAAGGAGAATGAGGCCATGACTTTGAGAACTTGGTAAGGGAAGCTTCAAGGATAAAAGGAAATTTGTGTGCATGTGTGTGTGTGTTATGTAAATACAGTACACAGATTTGAAAAATGAATCAATGACTGGTCATTTTACTCATGAATATCTCTGAAGATGACAATCTGATCTGGATATTAATAAACCTTGAAAAAATACAAATGAAGAAACATTAATTGCAGTAATTTATATCTCTACAAAAACTCATTTCTTCCTCATGCAAAATGAAAGGGTCTTTGTTTCCCTTCAATCCCCCATCAGTAGGGCTAGTGCTTTCCAAAGGACTTGTGCTGAGTGGGTCCTGTTAAACAATGTTCAGAGAGTTTACATTTGGAAAAGGCTTCTATCTCTGTGAGTCTATGCTGCTACCTTTTTCTATTGGCAATCTGTGTACATGATTGCAGCTTTGTCATTATCCATCGGTTCCTCACTGCGTTACTGCATGGTCTGTACAGTCAGCAAAGAAATGTTTTCGATGACATCCCAGAATAGCCATTGAGCAGTATGAATGTCCAGAAACTAGCCAGGTGTGATGGTGTGAGAACTTTTACCTTGTTAAATGGCCACTTCACCTTTTCCTGGCAGTTGCCATAAAAACACACCTTAGAGGGGCAGTTTCTCTTTCACTAGAACTTCTTAGTGACAGTAATTTAAAACTGCAGTAATTGAGGTGTTGAGCTGGAGCTGTAGAAAGGAAGGTGACCCTTGTGGAGAGGAGCTCTGACCCCATATGCTAATGTACTTGACCGTAGCCTGAGAAGATGCACTGCCTTGTTATTGATGGCAGAAGAGAAAGGATTTGTCTTTTTATTTTTTTGAGCCTAAAATATCAGCCTTGGGTACTGAAGGGGCAAGACAGGAAATTAAAATGAAGATGCTGGGCTGTGTGTAGTGAGAAAACTGCATTAAGCGTTGGTAACAATAAAATCTGCATGCTTGGTGATTTGGCTTCAGTGTGAACACCATTGGAGACTCTTTTCCTTCCTTCCCGTGAATGTCAAAAGCTCCAGCTCATGCCAATGTTCCAAACTTAGAAATGAAAAGGATCTTATGGCACAGTGGCATGCATTAATGATTAATTGTAAATGTCTGTCTTTACTTGTATTCTTTATTCTTTGTAGCTGTGGTTGAGATTGTGTATTTCCTCTCTCAGATCCTTTGTAGACATGTGCAAGGTATAAATGCTTTTTAATTGCATGGGATAAAAATATTAAGCTGATAAAATCAGCTGGGTGGTGGACTATATGATAAAGGTGCTGAGTATTTTAAAGTAATTTTGTTTTTAACAGAGACAGGGTGCTAGGAGTCTAGGTCTTTTGTCTTTTAATATACTCACTGTTATTTTATAGCCATTTGGCTGTATTTATGCACAACAAAGAGATCAGGGGTGGGGATATTGGACAATAGGTAACTTATTTGTGGGACCATCATGAACACCTGCATTTGAATCTCTGGAACTCACAATTCCCTGGGTGGGACAGTGTATACTTATAATTGTAGTGTTTCTACAGTGAGGGGAGACAAGATGCCATGCTCTTGTCATCTAGCCTGGTACACTCAGTAGCAAACAGCAACAGGTAGAAGGCAAATACTGATACCTGAGATTGTTTTCTGACCTCCACATGCGAGCTGTTGTATGAGTACACACATGTTTTCACATCGAGACATAAAACACAGAGAGAGAGAGAGAGAGAGAGAGAGAGAGAGAGAGAGAGAGGAAGGGAGGAAGGAAAAAGGATGAAACAGTGCTTTTGGATCACATATAGGACTTGAGGTCCATAGACTCACGGCAGGCGATCAACCACGTGGCCTAGCACATGAAAGCAAGTGTTCTTTCTATCTTGTACACCACCAGCCTTGAGTCAAGCTTTGCCTTACAGATGCAGAGTTGAAACTGTGACAACACAGTCCTGTTTTTCATTTGTTCACTTTTTTAAAACAGAGAATGCCCTAGGTGCAGATTCATATCTGAACCTTTTCAGACAATTCTAACAGGATGTGCCATGAGCTATTCACAGACATGGCCCACACTAGTGGATAGATGTGCCTGCACAGCTCTAAGCTGTGATCTCTCGGTACTGGGGCCTAGTTAACTTTCCTCTTGCCCTGTCCTCTTGACTCTGAGGGTGTGGTGATGCTTTATCATCTCTCTCTTCACAGAGTTGGCAGAGAACAGAGCCTCTGGAAATGGTGGCTAGAATAGAGTGAGGTCCTTTGCTTTACCATCGGTTTCTCTGCCACTCATGTCATAAATCCCAACTTTTTCCTATTTTTCCTAGGCAAAACATCTTTCTTCATTGACTCCTGTATTATGTTACTACATGGCGACACTATACCTGAAGAAAACATGCTACAAGCTGCACAGGCTTATGTGGCTTGTATTAGAGATCCCAGTCCATGCCTACTGAGGCTTTTGGTGGTCTTCAGGAAGATAGTGCAAGCAGGAGGAGCATGAGGGGAATCTGTTCTCCACATGGCATCTGGGTGACAAAGGGAGACACAGGAAGGGCTCAAGGTCTCAATGTCCTTTTCAGGGGTACATCTCCAATGACTAACTTCTCAGTAGTATCCACATCTTACAAACTCTGTTGCATCCCAATAGTGGCACAGCCTGTCACAAATGAGACCCTGAGAGACAGTTATTGAAACCATACACAATTTATATTTCACTTTGAAAAACAAATCTCCAACCCCCCTGATTCTACCTTCGGAAAGTACTTTACAAAAAAGTACTTTACACTTTTTATTATACCTGACAGCATCTTCATCTGCGGGCTTATCAAATTCAATACCATATACAAATATCATTGTGACCCCTTAGCTGTTCATCTATCCCAGCTGTCTATTGATGCCTCTTTCAGAGGGTTAAAACATTTTTTTTAGTTAATCTTCTCCCAAATGAGTTCTACCTTTGAATGTCTACTATACCCATGTTTGGCACTCAGTCATTTGTACAGTCAAGTTCTTCCTGGCATCTATGTCTCTTTTTCCATCAACTTCAACCCCCAACATCAGGAAGTTTGCAATGTAGCACAGGTTCTGCTCTGATCACTTGTTTTTTTCCCTTCCAAACTCCTATGATACCCAGTTTTCAATGTCCACAATAGTTCTAAAATTCCCTAAGTCATTTTGCTTTTTCATCACCATTAGCTGATATTCCCAGATATATGGTGGGTAGAAAAATACTAGAAAATGTTTTATATATGTAAGCTAATATAAGCTTGCATCAATTTAAAAATGAAAGGAATCAAAATCTGGACTTCATGTCAGCTCTGACTTCTCTACACGATTTAGAGGGTGGTTAGAGGTTAGTCCATTTTCACAGGGATTTTCTTTGTTTTGGGCCATACCACTCATATTTTACTATCTGATGCTATACACAGCTGTAGTTCTTGATGGCATTTTGCTGCTATGTAACTTAAACTTGTATACTCTCATAGATTTCAATACAAAAGTTCTTTCAAATTTCTTTCAGATGGGCACATTGTAGCTTAGCTTCTATTTGTAAATTCAACATGATTTTTTTTTAAAAAAAAAAAACTTTTAAAAAGCACAAAGAACAAAACAAAAGGAGGACAAGCCACTGGAGACTGAGTGGAGGGAGGAGGAGAAGGAGGAATCAGGATGACCAAAAAGCAATGAGCTTCTTGGGGCTCAGGAGGTGGGCAGATCTTAGTTTTAGACTTGAGACAAGCATAGCACACAGCCCAGGAGTACTTCATGAAAGTACTTAAAACACCATGTGCAACAACATGTGTGGAAGAGACAGAGGCAAATACATTTATACAACCCCCTCTCAAAGTAAGGGAAGACTTGGGGCAAGTGAAAGAAGACTAGGAAAAGCAGAATGTATTATGGTGGACAAGGGAGCAAGAGAACACTAAGAGACAATATCAACAAGTAGATGATGTTTAGAGAAAATGTCATAAAAGAACTCATCATTTTTGTTCAGTAAACAAGTGCTAGTAAAAATGATATTTTCAATTTTTTTCCTAAATCATTAATTCTGTGGTTTCGGCAGGTCTTGAAATAGAACCTAACGAAGTGCAACAAGCAGGGAAATCAGGAAAGAAGCTGGCAATTGAGCTATGCAATTATATTACAAAATAGTAGAAGTTCAGTAGAAGGAAAGAAAATTATCATTATGATAATAGAAGGTAATGAAATAAGAGACAGTATTCCAGAAAAGATTAGGAGAGTTAAATATTAATAGCAAAACTAGAATTAGTGAAGTCAGTAAATATTCTGGAGATCTGATACAGCAGAAAGAAAAATAATGTTGAAAAGGCAGTTTTAGTGAACATGGCCATTTAATATTAAACATTCTTTTGTGATACTGGCAACATTTTACATGACCATTGCAGCTTCGTTCCAGAACACCAAAGCTAGTACAGTCTAGACAGTTCTTTTCATACATTCTTGCTTGTGTAGTTATACAGAATGAAATCATTTTCATAAATTTCAAAACATAGTAAAAGGAATCATATGTATACATAGATGTGGAGATATGCAAGGATACACACACACACACACACACACACACACACACACACACACGTAGAGAAATCAAGAGAAAGATGTTACTACGTATCACCAAATATGAATTTATCAAAAGCAATGTAGGAGATAGTGATAAAAGAAGACATAGAGTAAACAATTAGAACTTATTTTTATGTTTTAGCTTTTAGATGGGCAATAGGTTCTCTAGTCTTTTTTTTTTTGTTTGTTTGTTTGTTTCTAATGTTCTTATAAGAAGTAAAAGTTCTTCCATGTATACGAATTATGGTGTATGAATGTGATTCACTGAGTGAAGAAATTAAGACATCATTGCTTGTCTCCAGATGAAGGTCACAGAAGGTATCCATTAATGAGTGCCAAGCAAGTTCATGAGATTTGAAGAAGAAAGATTTGAATCTATCTATCATCTATCTGTCATCTATCTATCTATCTATCTATCTATCTATCTATCTATCTATCTATCTATCTATTTATAATCTGTCTGTCTGTCTGTCTATCATCTATCATTCATTATCTAAATGTGTCTTCTACCCATCTTTCTATCATTTGTCTGTAATCTGTCATCTCTTTTCCTATATATCAATAACTTATCATCTATCTACCTATCTTACATAAGTGAAATGGTGTGTGTAGTTTTTGGGTCAGAGAGATGATGAATCAGTTTAGTACACATAGTATCTTTGACTTTGAAAGGGTCTTTCCGCTCAGTGGTGCATACAGACAGCTGGAGGACCTGTTCTTCAAGCTGAAGGAATCAGCAAGAAATTAAGGCATAATTGGGTACATGTTGATAAATATGGCCTATTGTAAAGTTGTGTAAGGAAGATAGTGATCACAACACATACTGCTTTGGACACCTGTCTTAAAGCTGTGCTTTAGACTATTCTCAAAACCCTCCATATCCCATTTCTTTTAAAAACTATAAATCCTGTGAGGTCAGAAGTCAGGTCAGTTCTATTCATCGAATAGGAACAGGATCAACTCTAGTTTCTAAC
Source organism: Rhabdomys pumilio (assembly GCA_030674055.1). Lineage (NCBI taxonomy): Eukaryota > Metazoa > Chordata > Mammalia > Rodentia > Muridae > Rhabdomys > Rhabdomys pumilio. The sequence continues at coordinate 58,651,437 of JANHMN010000007.1, forward strand.
TTGGTGAAAAAAAATGGGTACACGGACAATCACAGTAAACTACAGGATTGAATCTGTGCATCACATTCAGATAGTGTTTTGGTGAAGAGAACCACAAAGTTGCATCAAGAGTCATTATTACTCTTGTTGCCATGCAGGCCTGGAATGGCTGAGCTGAGAGTAGGCAACACTGAGTTCTGTCCCCCAGGTTCCATCTCATTGCTTCATACCTAAGTTGGCTACATAAGAATGTTCAATGTGTAACAAAGGTTAAGAAACCCAGTTTCTGGTCAGCGCTAGTCAGTGCTGCGTGGCCAGGGAGACGCATGCAGGTGGACATGTTTGAGAGCTCAAGGATAGAGGAACTCCTGCAGACCCATTTGGTGGGTACATAGCTCATTTGGAAAACAAACAGTGATTTGAGCTTTTTAAGGTATATAATATAGCAGAAGGCTTCGAAGCAAAGGGAACAACTTGGGATAGCAAACAAGTGACAAATGCATAGAATAATTTAAAGGAAATGCATGAAAAACAGATTTTGAAAAATTCAATAAATAGCTCTTTCCCCTTCTAATTTTAAGAGTTGAGTTATTCATTTCCCCAAAGACTTTCATTAGCTTTAGCAAATGTGTTCTGTTCAAGCCGCAATTCTTGTCATAAGTGCTATTCAGAGAACATCTGCGGGGAGCAGTTCTTTCCCCATTTGCAAGCGTAGCTTCGATGCTTGCTGAAGCAAGCTGCCAAGCGGTGGGTTGTTTTCTGGGCCCAATCAAGCTGCCTCTTTCAGATGTTGAAATCGCATGTTTTCTGTATAAAGCAGATGCTTCCATCATATAAGACTAAATTACCCTAAGAGGTTGAGGGAAGGTCTTAGGATGAGCCAAAACAGGAAGCTCTGCTGTAGGTTTAAATGGTGCTCTAATCCCGCATTTGTTTATGTTGAAATGAATACAATGGAAGAATGGGATGGATGATGAGTGGCAATGTGTTCCAACTGAAGCTGAGAAGAGATGAACTCATAGCCAGGTTTTCTATGGATTGGCACTGTATGGTGTGTTAGTAACAGAGGCTCTGGACCGAAGCAGTGTTCTTGCTCACAAGGTCCTCAAAGGCTTATCTTCCAAAGTCAAGCTGCCTGCAGAGGATCCCTGGTGACTGATCTTGGCAGACAAGCATTCTCTGAGTCTTAAACTATGGTTAAAGTAGCATTAGTTGCACGAGTGTCTACTTCAGTGAGAACAAATTGGGGATGAAAGTTAATGTTTTAAAAGCCAGTCGTGGTTAGAGAAGCAACTTGCAAGTTGGCTGAACTTCAGCATCTGGTGAAGTTTTCTGTTTCAGGTCCTTCTGTGTAGATGAGGATATGAAGAAAACGGGTCTCATTTGGACAGTATTAGAATCTGTCTAGTGAGAAAGCTGCTCAATGGCTGTTTGCTAACACTGAGATTCAGGATCTAAGGGGTGCTATTTTTTTTTTTAACTTCAACATGTGAGCATCTTGTAGTTGTAATGAAAGACTTAATCTGGCCATTGTGTGGACAGAAGACAAGTCATTCTAGGCTGCATAGAGAGAAGTGTTCTGTGATGTTTGTGTATGAGTCAGAGCTGGCTTCACGAAAAATACTGTAAATAAGACATGGCCAAAGGAGAAGCTCAAACCATGCTGCATCACCAAGACAAAAGTTATAGGTTCTTAATTCAATCTCTTAACCCAGTGGGAAGTAACTTCTAAGGTAGAAAATATGGGAGGAAATACAATGGTGCTGCAGTGAAGTAATTTGCTGAAATGCACATGCATAGAGTACAGTGCTTCTGGAGAGAACACAGGGTATTCATCTTAAGAAGACCTCATCTCTGTGCTGTGTAACAGGGCAGAATCAAGGCAGTACTCTACTGTCCATGTAAGTCTTCAGTGTGTACAGGGCTTCACAGGACACGAACTGGGAACTAAGACATCCAAAGCTCTTGAGACCTGATTAAAATTGACTGAAACCAAAGTGCAGCCAGACAATTTTCTGGCTGCTCCAAGTAGGAGAGAAACTGGCTTGCTTTCCATGTACATTTACTTTGTGTAGAGTAGTGCTGTTACAAAGTGCGACTAAACATAATATTGATACAGAGTTACTCAGTTTCGCATGGAGAATATGCAAACACATGGTTCTATGGGCAGCACATGAATGTTTAATTATCCCATGGTCTCTCCATACGATACTGCTGTTTTAAATAATTGTCAGCCTTTATGGTAGCCATGTAGTGCTACCACATTTGGAATTGAATAATATTTTCCTGACAGCAATGATGAGGACTGTCCTAGTTTTCTTTCTGTTACTGTAATGATCACTGTGACTAAAAGCAACTTAGAGGAAGAAAGGGTTTATTTCATCTTACTCTTTCAGATCAGAATTGGTTTAGGCAGAGTTCTGAAAAATAGCACATAACTGAAGAATGCTCCTTAGATACTGAAAAATCTCAGGTTTCAATTAGTATATTCAGATTGTTAACTTTTGCATTCATTACATATTGAATGTAATTTAGGTAAAATTGAGTAAAACTACATTATTGAAATTAGTTTATTTTAAAATTTTTATGTAGCATAATTACCTATATCTACACATGCAATTTTTATTGAAAAATGTTATCTCTCATGTGTTATATCTTAAATTGGTCTCTGATAACTCTTGTAGGATGCAAAGGCTTTGAAACACTTTTTTTTTCATGAAGACACCTTTCCTTTCTTATTACATTTGAAAAATATTTTAATTGTACAAATTTTAAATATACCTAAAATTTTAATGTTTAAAGCAGCCAATCTGTTTTCATTCTTTCCTTGCTTCTGGAACTGTCACTGTGAGCTTTTCTGAGGTTTAGTGTTATTTTTCCCATGATGAATTCTCTCTGTGATTGCCTCAAGAAAACTTTATTTTCCCTTCATTTTTGGAGCACATTTCCAGTGCATAAAGAGTGTCTAGCTGGTCAGTCATTTCATAACTTGATAAAAGTCCTAACATTGCCTTCAGTTTTTATTGTATCTCTTGAAAAGTGAGCTGCCAGTCTCCGTGCTGCTTTCTGAAGCTTTTATCTGTATTGCTGTATGATTACTCTGAAGGTTTTGTCTTTGTCTCTAGTGCCCAGGGTCTATGATGTATGTTGCTGTGGTGTGTCTTTGTGCTTATTGTATCTATGGTTTCCAGAGAAATCCTTGGCTACTTATTTTTTTTTTTTTTAGCATTTGTAGAAAATTCTTTTCCAAGAATCTCTTCAGATATTTCTTTCTTCCCATCCTGTTTCTTCTCTTGTCCTACGTCCTATATGCTCTCTCTTTGCTCTACTGTTTCTTCTTTTCTTTTCCTCTTCTTCTATCTCCTTTTCTTTGGTTCACTGTGGGTGTTTCTATTCACTCATTTTCTAGTTTTTTGCTTCATATTTACTAACTTGTCTGGATTGATCTGTTTTGTGTTAAATACTTACTTTGACCTATATTGTCTGTACTATGAAAGGATTTTGCAGACTACATCTGTTAAAAGTTTATCCTCGTCTTGTTAATGGAAGATATTAATGATAATAATTGAGGTGCTCACATATTCACGTCTCATCAGCAGGACACTGTTCCTCTAATTGAAAACGTATGTCCAGCTTCTTGTCTGTATCAATTTGGTTCTATTTCCCTGCATGCTTGGTAAATGTTTTTTATTAAAAACTGAATATATTATAAAACATTTTGTAAAATTCTAGATGAAATATTTGTTTCACAGAAAATAAAGAAAATTAAAATTGAATACTTTTTTCTCTTGATAATAATATCGAATATGACCGTATCACCTCAATTAAATCAAAGCAATCAATATTCCATGTGTACATCTGCAAAGTGCAGGCTTTCTGAAGTCCTAGGAAAAGACTTTCCCACTTTTTGACAAGTTCAGAATTGACATTTTTGCTTTTCAAGACTTACCAAATGTGGAAGTGTCTACTTTTTTTTTTTATTTAAGAACATTTTAGAAATCAGCTGAAGCTTAGATTTATTGATTCTTATCTTGTTTTTGTAGAGTTTAGGAGTCAGTATGGAGAGGAGTGATATATGAAATGGTCACCTTCTTTATGTTCAAACTCTCCTTCTTCTGAATCTCAGGCATTTAAGCATCGCACACTTTGGTATCTTTAAATCACACTGTAGATGTCTGCAGTCCAAGGAGACTGCCACAAGCCATGGTCTCCTGCTACCTGCTCAGCTTCTGCCCTGACTTGGAAGTCTCTAAAGCCCTTGGGGGAAAGAATAGGGGTTGGGGAAAAGATCCCCATTACTATTCCTTTTCTCAGGTACTTTGGGTCTTTTATTTAAGTCTTTCTTAGTCCCTTCTGTTGTTTTCAAACAATAATCCAGGCAACTGTAATGGCTTTCTTGCTACCGTAAGTTCACCAAGGTTACTGGGCAAATTCATCAAGTAACATGTACTGTTACTGTTGGTAGTGCAACTCTGAAGTTGGGTTTGAGGCATTGAACAACTTAGTGGTCTTCATACTTAGTTGATTTGAGTCCCGTTAACATGTGCAAGGACTTAATACCCTCTGCTCTCAGAGTCAAGGCCTTACATGAAGTTCTAATGCTGTATAAAATGTTTTCTTTATAAGCCTCTAAGTGATGTGACTAGAACTCAGAAGCAGTTGGGAAGAGGGATGAGTTCATGAAATGTTAAAAAGCTTAGATTCCTATCTAGAAACTTGTTCATAGTTATAGAGAGCAATTCTATTTTCTAGGACTAGTTTTATTGCTATTATCGGCAGGACATGCCACATATTTATTCACCCCTCTCCTAATAACCCTTTTATAAGTTTCTTCCTACTGTCTGTCTGTGTCTAGATACAATCAAGCCAGAAGCTATAAAGGAAGTCATGCAGGACCTCACAAGGAGCAAGTGACGAAGCCAGTGAAATAGACAAAACACAGCTTTTATTATGAAAATATTAGTCTAATGCATTATTCTTGTTGTTATCAAACATGCCAGATAGTCCTTGCAGATCACCATTGACTAAAATTAAACCACTACAAGGTTCTAATCAATCAGAAAGAACATGGATGCTTTTCAATGGAAGTCAGATACTTGAGCAGATGCCAGAAAATTTTGGCAAAACTCGGGCTCTTCCCTTACCCATTGTAGCAGAACCTGGAGAAGGAGTGAACTTTCAGACACATTCCTCAGAAGGTCCATTGTTCTTGTTTGTGATAGGCCTGGGGGCTGTCTAACCGGGTAGCTCTAAGACAAACTCTAAAGACCAGAAACCTTCACTTTACGGCAAATGAAATGTCAGTTTTTCCTCATCAGAATATTCCATAGGTTTAGAGGTCATCCTCTAGAAGCTGTTCTTTGGGAATAGCTAATATTTTACCTGTGCTCATTTTCTGAAATTGTGTGCTAGTTGGTCTATTTCTATTTTATGTCTCCAATCCTTCTGTATTTTTAGCATAACAAACTGCCAAGCGTCAAGTCAGTATGTATAAAAAGAGACATTAGAAATTGTGAAAATAATAAAATTTATTGTCCTGGGCCTTCACATTGGTAATGAGGCAATAACGTAAGAGGAGTAAATACTTACAGATGATCTATACTAAGCAGAAAACACTTCATTTTCTGTCTGTGGGTTTCAGGCAGTAAACAACTTATCCCTCTTCATACTTAGTTGATTGGAGTCACATTAATACATGAAAACACTTAATATTGTGACAATAGTGTTTGAAAGTAATAGAGAATTCAAAGAACTGAATTGGGAGTATGGCGATACATTTGATGATGGAGACAATTGTAGTTCAAAAGAATAGGTACTTTTTCAGTTACATAATATCAGAGAAAATGGACAAAAGACATGAAATTAAGAAACAAAAAAGATAATACAAAGGTTGTAGATGGTTGAAGGCTTTGAGTTCTTACAAGGTCATTAAAGAGCTAGCCATGGTGATACATATCTGTAATCCTAGCATTCAGAAGGTAAAAGATAAGCTTTGGCTATATAGAAAGTGTGAGGCTATAATAAGACATATAGTCTCAAAAAATCAAAAAGTTTTTAAGGTCATAAGAGAGCATCATGGTATAAGGAAAATATGCCAAACAATTCTGTTTCTTATTAGACCTTACTGTCCAGTGATGGCTCCTTTTTCCATGGAAAAATTGTTTTTAATATATTCTTTCTTTTTTCAAGGATAGGGAAATTTATTTTGGTTTACAGTTCCAGGAAGTAAGTTCACAATGACAAGAGCCAAGGCAGCAGGCAGCCAGAGGAAGAAGCAAGAGAGTTCACATCTTAAACATGAAGCACAAAGAGTGGAGCAGACTGTAGGTAGAGTGAGGGCTAGGGACTACCAAAGTCCACTTCAAGTTGTACACTTCCTTCAGCAAGGCTGAGTTTCATAATCTTCCCACACAGCTCCACCAACCTGACTAGGGACCAAGCTTTCAAATACCTAAGCTCATGAGTGGCAATTGTCATCTCTCTTAGAACCATCTTCATGTATGTATAACAGGATCTCTTACTGAACCCAAAGTTTATTGACTTGGCTATGCGGGCTGGCCAACACCAATAAACATCAGGGATTCTTAATATATTCTTAAATAATAGTTACAAATTAATCGAACAATCAGCATGCCAGAAAAAAAAAAACAGTGAAGAAACCACTATATTAAGGATTTAGAGTTTTCCAGAATGATACTCAGTATATGTATATATGTATGTTGATCATAGATAAGCCGATAATGGGTAGATAGCTAGATAGGTAAATGGTAGGTAAGTAAATGGTAGATAGGTAGATTATAGGTAGGTAGATGGTAGGTATGATAGATATATTGATGACAGATAGATGATAGAGATGATAGATAGGTAGATAGATGATAGATAGATAGATAGATAGATAGATAGATAGATAGATAGATTACAGACATATATACTTAAGAAATGATTCATTAGGGGCAAATGGCTATATAATTATGAAGGCTAAGAAGTCTCAGCATGGGAAAATTTTAAGCTAAAAGCCCTTGGTATGAGTTATATGGCACAGTCATGTTTGGAAGCATCAGAACTAAGGAATCTGACTTTGTAATTCTTAGCAGAAGCCAGAAGATTAGAGCTTTCAGATAACCTAGATCCAGAGGCCAAGGACTCAGGTGAAATGATGAATACAGGTATTCTCTGATTGAGGAGCTCCTGCTGCTTTGTCATTATTTTGGTTTTCAGTGAGTCAGACAATCCTGCTCCTGGCTGAGGGTGGATCGTCCTTAGTTCACTAATTCAAATGACAGTCTCTTTATAAATACATTGCAGATGTGCCCAGAAATAATGATTTACCCAACCATCAATCCAAATACAGATACCTAAAAGTAACAATTACAGAGTAATCTCTGCAATGATTGTTTACTTAATTAAAACCATTACACTGGAGTGCCTTGTGAGATGGCTCAGTGGGGGAGGAGTGCTTGCTGCCTGCAAAGTCCAATGGACTGACTGTGATCTTCAGCATCCACATGGTGGGAGCAGAGAACTGGCTACCATAAGTTTCTTTCTTACCTTGATACACATGCCATAGCACATGTGTGTGCACTTGTGTACACAGATACACATGCACAATATGTGCACAACACATGAACACCCATGTGTGTGAGCATACACACACACACACACACACACACACACACAAACACACACACTGAGTAAGTTAATCTTAAAAAGATTATACTTGATATTAAAACATAATCTAATACAGTTGATTATGTAGATGATCAACACATATGTTAAGTCATAGAAATTGGACTTTGGTAAATGTTATTATATCCAGAAAGTAAAATTTAATCAGATAAATACCTCTGACACATCTTGAAATTAAAAGCAGAAACAAATTGACTCATTTATTCACATAATCATGTAAGTATAATAATTATTTTAATTTTAGAGTAATATCAAATGTAGTACTCTGTTTATACACTCTTTAAAATACTGCAAAACCTTCAAAATTCACTCAAGTTATGATAACTAGTAATTTTGACACTGTGATTTTAAAACATATGAAGAAGGTAAATTTATGCTTTTTAAGAACAATTCTTAGCTGATAAGTACATAAGCACACTAGAACTATAAACATTAACATTGTCCAAAATTCAGGAAGCTCCATTAAGATTGAAATTAGCAATGGGCACTGAATTATTAAGGGTGATATTGAAGAGAATTCTCACAGGGCAGAAGGCAAACAAAGACTGTTAAAATAATGTGGCCATGCAATGGAGGATGTGCAGCCTTGCAAAGTCTATAGTGCCACTTCCCAGTGACCTACATCTCTTTGGTTGACACAAGAAGAAAGGACAACTGCAATGGCCCTATTCCTATTCACATTGTACAGATCAAATTCATTAAACCTTCAGACTTCACCTCCACCCAGGGATTATAGAGTAGTTTCTTTGCATATGCTGTCTGTTAGGAATACCTCATAGCACTGCACTGAAGACATCTGTTCCTTTCAGACACTTTATAGAACTGAGAAATAAGAATGTGTCGACTAGAAGAATCCTTCTTCAATTAGCTGCAATTATGATCTGATTCTATAAAAATGATAAAGGAGTTCCAAAGACATCCAGATGAGCGGCAGCTATTAAATCCATACTTAAAATGATTTTCAAAATCATTTTATTAAAACATCAGCTTTAATTAATGAATGACTAAAGCCTTTTATCCCCCCGAATTATCAATATCTTTTCCCACAACACTTACCACTAGGCAATGTTGTTGTTCTTTTTTTTTTTAGGTTTACGTCTAGTGACCTATGCTTCTATGAATGAGAACAGCTAATCAAAGTCAATATTATATCCATGGGAGAGTGGCAGAAATTAGTGTTAGAATCAAGTGCTTTAGGTCCCTCTCTGCCTCTGGATGTTAGCATGTAGCCACTCCTGAGTCACACATCATCAGAGATCCTTTCTCAATTTCATCTCTGGCCCCTAATGGACCATGTGATTTAGCTGAGTCATACAGATGCTGCAACCTTGCCCAAGGCATGGTAAGATGCCTTGGCCCTACTTTAGAACTCTGGCTCTGTTTGACATATTGCCTCTTCCACCTCCAGACACACACTTACTAGCTACTGCATGTGGTCACTAGAGCCAGACTTGTAGGAGACCAACAGATAGACAGAGCTAGAAAGGAAACTCCCCCAAACATATAGTTAAAATTAAAAAAAAAAAAACAGACTAAAAGCAAAAAAGGAAAATAAAAAAGTGTTTTGAAAATTACAGGAGGTCTGCACCTGTGCTTGGAACAGCCCTAATGCTTCAGCTCTGCACCCCCCCCCCAAAAAAAAAACAGAGAAGGTAGCACTAGAAATAACCAGATGGTAAAAGGCAAGCACAAGAAGATAAGCAACAGAAACCAAGAGAAACTACCCAGAAGATAGAAAACCTAGGACAGAGATCAGGAGTCATAGATGCAAGCATCAGCAACAAAATACAAGCGACAGAAGAGAGAATCTCAGGTGCAGAAGATACCATAGAAAACATTGACACAACTGTCAAAAAAAATACAAAATGCAAAAATCTTCTAACCCAAATCATCCAGGAAATCCAGGAGACAATGAGAAGACCAAACTTAAGGATAATAGGTATAGAAGAGAGCAAAGATTCCCAACTTAAACGGTCAGTAAATATCTTCAAAAAAAATTATGGAAGAAAAGTTCTCTAACCTAAAGAAAGAGATGCCCATGAATATACAAGAAGCCTACAGAACTCCAAATAAACTAAACCAGCAAAAAAATTCCTCTGGTCACATAATAATCAAAACACCAAAAGCACAATACAAAGAAAGAATATCAAAAGCAGTAAGGGAAAAAAGTCAAGTAACTTATAAAGGCAGACCTATCAGAATTATACCAGACTTCTTACCAGAGACTATAAAAGCCAGAAGATCATGGGCAGATCTCATACAGACCTGAAGAGAACACAAATGCCACCCTAGGCTAGTAAATTATAGAAGAAAACTTCACTAACCTAAAAAAAGAGATGCCTATGGACATACAAGAAGCCTACAGATCAGAAAATATATTTGCTAAGTCACATAATAATCAAAAAACCAAATGCACAAAACAAAAAAAGAATATTAAAAGCAGTAAGAAAAAAGGTCAAATAATGTATAAAGGCAGTCGTATCAGAATTACACTACAAATCTCATCAGAGACTATAAAAGCCAGAAGATCCTAGAAAGATGTCTTACAGACCATAAGAGAACACAAATGCAAGCCCAGGCTACTGTACCCAGCAAAACTCTCAATTACTATATATGAAGAAACCAAGATATTCCATGACAAAACCAAATTTACACAATATCTTTCTACAAAGCTAGCCCTAAAAAAGATAATAGAGGGAAACCACCAACACAAGGAAGGAAATTATACCCTAAATAAAGGAAGAAAGTAATCTTTTTCTAACAAACCCCAAAGAAGATAGCCACACAAACATAACTTCATCTCTAATAACAAAATAACAGGAAGCAACAATCACTTCTCCAAAATATCTCAACATCAATGGACTCAATTCCCCAATAAAAAGACATAGATTAAGGACAGAATATGTAAACAGGACCCAACATTTTGTGCATACAGGAAATGCACCTCAGTGACAAAGACAGACACTACCTCAGAATAAAAGGTTGGAAAACAATTTTCCAGGCAAATGGTCCAAAAAACAAGCTGGAGTAGCCATTCTAATAGCAAATAAAATCATCTTTCAACCAGAAGTTATCAAGAAAGATAGGAATGGACACTTCATACTCATCAAAAGAAGATTCAACCAAGATGAAATCTCAATTCTGAACATCTATGCACCAAATACAAGGGCACCCACATTCATAAAAGAAACTTTACTAAAGCTCAAAGCACACATTGCACCTCACACAATAATAGTGGGAGTCTTCAACACCCCACTCTCAGCAATGAACAGATAAAGGAAACAGAAACTAAACAGAGACACAGTAAAACTAAGAGAAGTTTTAAGCCAAATGGATTTAGCAGATATTTATAGAACATTTCATCCAAAGACAAAAGAATATACATTCTTCTCATCACCTCATGGTACCTTCTCCAAAATTGATCATATAATTGATCATATAATAACTATAAAAGAATCAACAAAACCAGGAGCTGGTTCTTTGAGAAAATCAACAAGATAGATAAACCCTTAGCCATACTAACCAGATGGCACAGAGACAGTATCCAAATTAATAAAACCTGAACTGAAAAAGTAGACATAGCAACAGAAACTGAAGAAATTTCAAAAAATCTTCAGATCCTACTACAAAAGCCTATACTCAATAAAACTGAAAAATCTGGATGAAACGGACAATTTCCTAGACAGATACCAGACACCAAAGTTAAATCAGGAACAGATAAATCATCTAAATAATCCTATAACCTCTAAAAAAAAAATAGCAGCAGTCATTAAAAGGCTCTCTACCAAAAAAGCCCAGGACCAGATGGTTTTAGTGCAGAATTCTATCAGACCTTCCAAGAAGACCTAATACCAATTCTTTATAAATGATTCCACAAAATAGAAACAGAAAGAACACTACCCAATTGGTTTTATGAAGCCACAATTATGCTCATACCTAAACCACACAAAGACCCAACAATGAAAGAGAACTTCAGACCAATCCCCCTTATGAAGATCGATACAAAAATACTCTATAAAATTCTCACAAATCGAATCCAAGAATGCATCAAAAATAAAATCACCCACCGTGATCAAGTAAGTAGGCTTTCTCACGGGAATGCAGGGATGGTTCAACATATGAAAATACATAAACATAATTCACTACATAAACAAACTGAAAGGAAAAAAAAAAGGTGATCATCTCACTAGATGCTGAGAAAGCATTTGACAAAATTCAACACCCCTTCATGGTAAAAGTCTTAGAAAGATCAGGAATTCAAGGCCCATACCTAAACATAGTAAAAGCAATATACAGCAAACCAGTATCCAACATGAAAGTAAATGGAGAGAAACTTGAAGCAATCCCACTAAAATCATGAGCTCGACAAAGCTGCCGCCTCTCTTCCTATCTATTCAATATAGTACTTGAAGTTCTAGCCAGAGCAGTTAGGCAAGAAAAGGAGATCAAAATAATAAAAAATGGAAAGGAAGAAATAAAAAATTTCACTATTTGCAGATGATATGATAGTCTACTTAAGTGACCCTAAAACTTCCACCAGAGAACTCCTAAACTTAATAAGCAACTTCAGCGAAGTGGCTGGATATAAAATTAATTCAAACAAATCAGTAGCCTTCCTCTACTTAAAAGATAAGCAGACTGAGAAAGAAATTAGGGAAACAACACCCTTCACAATAGTCACAAATAATATAAAACATGTCAGTGTGAATCTAACCAAGCAAGTAACAGATCTGTATGACAAAAATTTCCGTCCCCAAAGAAAGAAATCAAAGAAGATCTCAGAAGATGAAAAGATCTCCCATGCTCATGGATTGGCAGAATTAATATAGTAAAAATGGCCATCTTGCCAAGAGCAATCTACAGATTCAATGCAATCCCCATCAAAATGCCAACTCAATTTTTCACAGAGATAGAAAGAGCAATAATCAAATTCATTTGTAATAACAAAAAATTCAGGATAGCGAAAACTATTTTCAACAATAAAAGAACATCTGTGGGAATCACCATTCACGACCTCAAGCTGTACTACAGCGCAGTAGTGATAAAAACTGCATGGTATTTGTAACCGAGATAGGCAAGAATATCAATTGAATAGAATAGAAGACCCAGAAATGAACCCACATACCTACAGTCACTTGATCTTTGACAAAGGATCTAAAACCATACAGTGGAAAAAAGCATTTTCAACATGTGGTGCTGGTTGAACTGGAGGTCAGCATGTAGAAAAATGCAAATCATTCTATTCTTATCTCCAAAACTCAAGTCCAAGTTGATCAAGAACCTCCATATAAAACTGGGCACACTGAAACTAATAGATGAGACAGTGGAAAAGAGCCTCGAACACATGAGCACAGGACACCAATGGCTTATGCTCTAAGATCAAGAATTTACAAATGGGACCCCATAAACTTGCAAAGCTTCTGTAAGGCAAGGGACACTGTCTATAGGACAAAACGGCCATCCACAGATTGGAAAAAGGTCTTTACCAATCCTACATCTGATAGAGGGCTAATATCCAAAATTTACAATATCTCAAAAAAAATCTCCAGAAATTAGACTCCAGACAATCAAATAACTCTATTAAAAAATGGGGTACAGAGCTCAACAAAGAATTTTCAACTGAGGAATATCGAATGGCCTTGAAACACCTAAAGAAATGTTCAACATCTTTAGTCATCAGGGAAATGCAAATTAAAACAACCTGAGATTCCACCTCATTGACAGCAGATGTTGGTGAGGATATGGAGAAAGAGAAACACTCTTCCACTGTTGGTGGGATTGCAAACTTGTACAACCATTCTGGAAATCAGTCTGGCAGTTCTGTAAGAAACTGGTCATAATATTTCTTGTGGATCCAGCCATATCACTCCTGGGCATATACCCAAAAGACGCTCCAACATAAAACAAGGACACATGCTGCACTATGTTCATAGCAGCCTTATTTATAATAGCAAGAAGCTGGAAAGAACCCAGATGTCCTTCAACAGAGGAATGGATACAGAAAATGTTAACATTTACATAATAGATTATTACTCAGCTATTAAAAATGAATTTATGAAATTCTTTGATAAATGGATGAAACTAGTATCATCCTAAGTGAGGTAACCCAATCACAAAAAAAACCCACCCATGATATGCACTCATTGATAAGTAGATATTAGCCCCAAATCTCACAATACCCAAGACATAACTGACAGACCACATGAAGCCCAAGAAAAAGAATGATCAAAGTGTGGGTGCTTTGGTTCTTAGAAGGAGTAAAAAAATACTCACAGGAGCAAATACGAGACAATGCATGGGACAGACACTGGAGGAGAAAAGATCCAGAGACTGCCCCACCTGGAGATCCCTCCCAGATACAGTCACCATAAGCAAACACTGTCGTGGATGTCCAGAAGTACATGCTGACAGTAGCCTGATATACCTGTCTCCTGAGAGGCACTGCCAGAGTCTGACATATACAGAGGCAGATGCTTACAGCTAACCATCAAAGTGGCCACAGGGTTCCAGTGGAGGAGTTAGAAAACTGAGGAGTTGAAGGGGCTTGTTGCCCCATGGTCTCATGGTTGGTACCCTCTTGCTTCTGCTTAAAGCCTGACTTATTTCTTCTAGTATTTCCTACTCAGGGCACTAAAACAAAAGCTGTTTGATAGATCTTTGTAAAAGATATGCCAGGTTTCAACACACTATCACAATTAGAAAGTATACAATCAATCCTCACCAGCATCTACTGTCACCTGAGTTTTTGATCTTAGCTATTCTGACAGGTGTGAGGTGGGATCTAAGGGTTCTTTTAATTCGCATCTCCCTGATGACTAAGGATGTTGGACATTTCTTTAGGTGCTTCTCGGCCATTGGAGTTTCCTCAGTTGAGAATTCTGTTTTAGCCGGACAGTGGTGGCACACGCCTTTAATCCCAGCACTTGGGAGGCAGAGGCAGGCAGATTTCTGAGTTCTAGGCCAGCTTGGTCTACAGAGTGAGTTCCAGGACAGCCAAGGCTACACAGAGAAACCCTGTCTTGAAAAACAAACAAACAAACAAACAAACAAAAAAAGAGAGACAATTCTCTGTTTAGCTATGTTCCTCATTTTTTAATACGGCTGTTTGGTTCTCTGGAGTCTAAGTTGAATTCTTTGTATATGTTGGATTTTAGCCTTTTAAAAATCGGATGTAGGATTGGTAAAGATTTTTTTCCTAATCTGTTGGTTGCCGTTTTGTCCTACTGACAGTGTCCTTTGCCTTACAGAAACTTTTATTAATCATTTAGCATTAGGTAAGGAGCCATCTTGAGTGTCATGCCAAATACCATGGGATTCATGTTAGTTCTAGAATTTACAGCGGTAGTTATTATAATTAGGAAGAAGTTTAATGACACATGCATTGTATTTGGCATAATTCTAACACCTTATGGGATGTTTTAATAATACATAGGGTGCTTATGAATTTCAAGAATGCTACTCTGCTGTGTGTTGATGTGGTAGATACTGCTGATAAAATTACCCATGGCCTGAGGTCAATATTTCTATTTTGGTCAAGCTTCAAGAATGGCATATATAGCTTGATCATGCTACCCCTTTTTGTCCTGGAAATACTTTTATTCCTGCCCATTGTGTTAAAGCTTTTCTTCAGCAATGTCAACATGTTGGTAGCCAAGTACATGGCTTGAACCTGAAATTGGAGCCCCAGAGTTATTAAATTAACAGGCTGACAAGCCAAGGATGGGTAAGATTTTGCACAGAGGCTGAGACAGAAGTGCATTGCTTTGGATAATGCATATTCCATGATGGTTAAGAAAGGCCTTCTTGTCAGAATGACCTAAGACAGGCTCAGTTTTGTTAATGAAATAAAAAAGAGGGAAGGTGGAGAGCCTTTGGGGCTGCTTGGCAAGAATCTGACATGGGCCAAGAACAAGGAAGTGGACTGCTTGGCAGGAATATGACATTGGCCAAGGACAAGGAAGTAGGCTTCCGGCAGGAACCTAAATGTTAGGCTAGAACAAAGAAGTAATTTCAGGTAGGAATCTAAATCTTAGGATAGAACAAAGAAGTAATCTCAGGCAGGAATCTAAATTTTAGGCTAGAACAAGCAAGTAGGCTTCAGACATGAAAATGACCCTGGGCTAGGACAGAAAAGTAGGCTCAGATACTTTGCTCATCCTCATAAGCCCATAGAAACAGTGTTCACAGGAGTGTTTATGGAACTTTGTTACTGCCTTGCTTTTTCTTTGACTACTTGTGTTTATTGTCTTGCTTGTTCCTTGACTATTTGCATCTATTGTATTGCTAGACCTTCAATCTAGAACTGACCTTAATATTTGCATGTGATCAAAATGGTATAAAAGCATATAGGAGGAGGGGGGATGGTATGGAGGTTCTAGGGAGGGGAAATGGGGAAAGGTGATAATATCTGTATTGTAAATAAATAAAATATTCAATTAACAAATAATAAAAAAAAACTTACTAGAAGAAAAGCTGTGCCATCTTTAAATACAGACCCATCAGGCTAAGAGCGAATTATTCAATGGAAAATTTCAAAGGTTGAAAGGCTGAAAAACTATTTCAATTTCTGAAAAATCAAAATTTTCAACCCAGACTATAGAACTCAGCAAAACTATTAAATTTAAGGAGCAATAAAACTTTCAGAAAAAAAAGGCAAAAAATAATGGACTAAGATAATGGAAGAAATACTTTGGACTGAAAAGAAGGGACAACACACTAAAAAGTACCCCAGGGAGTAGAAATACCAGGACACTTAATCTAAGGAGTCCCAAGACCAGATAATCAACAAAATTTTAGAAATTCCCATATATGTTTTTATAATAAATCTGAATATTAATGAACTCAACTCCAAATTAAAATTTTATTGAGTAGCAGATAGATTAGAAATTAAGATCAATTTTTCTACTGCCTCCAATAAATGCACATTAGCATAAATTTTTATATCAACTCAGGTTAAAAGGATGGGAAGTGGTATTCTAAGCAACTAAAAGTATTAAACAAGGAGGCATAACTTTTCTGGTTTCTCAAAATACAAATAAGCAAGCAAGCAAGCAAGCAAACAAACAAACAAACAAAAAATACTACAAAATTCAAGTAAAATCTTTTCAGAAATGATAAGAAACTCTCATCATGCTCATTACAGGGACAATCTATTAAGAGAATATTAAAATTCTAAATATTAGAAACAGAATAAAGAAGAGTGTTGAAAGCTGTGGAAGAAAAAAATCAAGTAAGTTAAAGAGACAGGCAATCAGAAAAACATCTGACTATTCTATAGAAATCTTTAAAGCCAGAAGGGCCTAAAAGAATATATTTCAAGTCTGAGAAACCACAGCCATCTATCTAGACTAATATACCCAATAATAATATTCAAATTGTAGAGAACTGAAAGCATTCCATGATTAAAAACAGAAATTTATGACCATTAAGCTAACTCTATAGAGGATATTGAAAATAATCCTTCTGTCTGAAAAGATGTATAAACATACCTGAGAGATCAAAGGGAAGAATCCATCAATGTCAGGACAAGTTATCACAGAAACATCTACAAAGGCTCAGGGAACATTGCTGAGGATGGATCAGAAAGACCCAGAGGAGCAGGGTATTTGCTATGAGTTTGTGTCTTCCAGGAATATCAGAAAGCTCCACCTCAACTGTCTCACCAACATAAATGCCAAAACATGGACAACAGTTTTGTTCATGGACAAGGAAAACAACAATAAATTTGCCAAAGTAGAGTTTTAAGGCCTATGTGAGAGGAACAGAAAATGGGTTTAGAAGTCATGGAGTAGAGCCCACTGGTTTGCACATCCACATGGGTGTGCCTCAGAGAGACAGAGGCCTGAGGATTGTGTGCTCCAAGGACTTTATGCTGTTAGAGAATATCATTCTGCATATTGCCCTCACTGTCATCATGTATCTCCTAATCTATGAGCTGTGTGAAAACTCTAAGGAGGTTTCCAGCCCCTAACTTGGCACTGTCATTAGTACTTAAAATAATAGTGATTGATCTTTTTCAAGCATTGGGGCTGGAGCAAACTAATGGTTCAATCACCACCCTCAGAAAGAACCTAGAGATGTAGACTCTTAGTAGCAACCATCACCCTTAGAAAGAAATTGGAGATGTCATTGTTAGTAAAGGCAGGTTAAGATGTTTTTTGTTAGTGGCTTTGACGTAGAAATCTTGAAGAACAATTTAAAGTTCAGAAAGACATATTTTTGATAGTTGGGCCAAGGTTTTTTAAGGTCAGGGAACAAGAACAACGGCATCCCAGCAAGTACTAGCTGACATGTCTCTTTTGCTAAAGCTGGGCTGATGCTCAAGTTGAAGACTAATTCTCTGCACCCATTTTTGTACTTGGCTTCCTCATATAATTTAATAAAAAGTTGTTAGTGTGTAGGTATGCACTCTGAAGATTTAAAATAGAAATAGCTGATATTTTTATATAAAAGTTTAAATTTGTAATTCTTTTAAGATATTTTTAAAAATTACTGCTTTTATATATATAATAAAATGATTGATCCTTTCTTTGTAATGGCAAATTGAAGCCTCTCAGTAAGATAATTGGTTGAGAAAAATTCTGTACTTGCTTATACTTTATTAATCTATAGTAAGTTGCTTAGACTTATGAATGTATTTGTGTCCTTGGGAATAATTTGTTGTTTTTTAACCTGTAATACATAAATCTTTTAATCATGTAAGAATATTGAGGAATAAATTTGTGTGTGTGTGTGTGTGTGTGTGTGTATTCATAGTCATTTGCTTAAAGAAAAACATAATATAATCAAATTGAAATTTCTATACTGATTGAGAGATTTTTCTAGGAGATAATAAGCTGGGGAAGAAGAAATAAAGTTGCTGGATCTTTGCTTCATCGACCAAGTGTGTGTGTGTGTGTGTGTGTGTGTGTGTGTGTGTGTGTGTGTGCGCGCACGCACGTATGAAAAAAAGATATGTAAGAAAGCAACACAAAATTCAACAAAAAGATAAGAATCAATACACATCTTTCATTAATAATTCTTAATATTAGTGGATCAAATTTACCAGTAAAAAACCATATGCTAGCAAACTAAAATCATTGCCTCCAAGAAAAATACTTCACTACCAATGATAAACACCAACATAGAGTAAACTGATGGAAAAGTTATTCTAAGGAAATAGAACTAAGAACCAAGCAGGAAGAGCTATTATCTAACAAAATAGATTTCAAACCAAAACTAATGAGAAGAAATAAGAAAGTCTGTGGCATATTCATTAAAGAAACAGTTTACAAAAAGTTTATTACAATCTAAATATATGTAGCACACACAGGCACATTCAGTTTCATCAAAAGCATACTATGATATTTCAAACAGCAGTGGGTAATTTAAGTACCACAGAATCTCCAATAAATAGATTCTCAGGACAAAGTATAAACAAGAAATATTGAAGTTAAATAACATTGTAAATGCAATGGACCTAATAGACATTCACAGAACATATTATACGAATATTAATGAATTCTATTTAACACTTTATACAACTTTAAAAAATAGGCAACATATTTGGATATTGGAAAATGGAAATAACATTGTGTGTCTTATATGATACAAATGGAACAAAGCAATATATTAACAGCAAGAGAAAGAATAAAAAGCACACAAACTCATAGAGATTAACTGTCACAGTACTAAACAGTGGATGGGTCAATGAAATGGAGGACCCAGATGTGATTTCATACAGCCATAGCTAAAATTTGCATTGGATAAAGGAGAGTATTAATAACAAATGTTACTAGGTAGAGTGGATACAAACACATTGAAAATCAAAACTAAATGCTTATCTATCACCTTGTACAATGCTCAACTTCAAATGGATTAAGGGACTCCACATAAGAGCTGATACTACAAAACTTGTGGAATGAATGTTGGGGAATATACCTAACCATGTAGGCACAGGTAGAGATTGTCTGAGTAGGACTCTGATAATGCAGGAAATATAACAAAAATAACAAGTGGGATATCAGAAAACTAAAGAGTTCCCATGCAAAGGGGGATGTCTATTGGTATATATCTGACAGAGGATATGTATCTAGAATATACAAAGAACTAAAGAACAAAACAAAATTGAAGCATCACAAAATGAACAGCACAATTAAACTATGCAACTAAATTCAACATATTCAAAAGAAGAAATGTAAATGGTAATGAAACATCTATTAAATTGTTCAATATATATAAGATGTATAAATGCAGATGAAAATTACTTTGAGATGCCATCTCTTCTTCAGTCAGAATAGACATCAAGACAATAACCAATAATAAATGCTGAGACGGATGTGGAGAAAGTGAGTCTCTTATATACCACTGATGTTGGTACAAACTACTGTAGCTACTTTAGGAATAAGTCTGGAGATACCTTACAAAAACAAACAAACAAACAAACAAAACAAAAAAATGAAAACAAAAATAAAGCAAGCAAGCAAACAAACGTCTAAACACACACTTACTACTTCTCTCCTTTCTATTACTTATGGTGGTTTGAATAAAAACAGTCACCAGTTTCATGAGGTCCCATTTTTCAATTCTTGATCTTAGAGCACGAGCCGTTGGAGTTCTGTTTAAGAAATTTCCCCCTATGCCAATGAATTCAAGCCTTTTTCCCACTTTCTCTTCTATTAGATTCAGTGTATCTGGTTTTATGTTGAGGTCTTTGATTCATTTGGACTTGAGCTGTGTGCAAGGTGAAAAATATGGTTCTATTTTCATTTTTCTACATACAGTCAGTTAGACAAGCACCATTTATTGAAGATACTTTCTTTTTTCTGTTGTGTATTTTTGGTGTCTTTGTCAAAGATTAAGCGCCTGTAAGTGTGTGGTTTTATTTCTGGGTCTTCAATTCTATTTCATTGATCAATGTGTCTGTGTTTGTACCAATACCACGCACTTTTTATCACTATTGCTCAGTAGTAAAAGGTCAGGGATGGTGATTCCCCCAGAAGTTCTTTTATTGTTAAGAATTGTTTTTGCTATTCTGGGTTTTTTGCCTTTCCACATGAAAGTGAGACTTGGTCTTTCCATGTCTTTGAAGAATTGTGTTGGGATTTTGATGGGGATTGGATTGAATCTGTAGATTGCCTTTGGTAGGCTGGCCATTTTTACTATGTTAATTCTGCCAATCCACGAGCATGGGAGATCTCTCCATCCTGAGATCTTCTTCGATTTCTTTCTTGAGTGACTTGAAACTGGAAAGCTTCTGTAAGGCAAAGGACATAGTCAATAAGACAAATTGGCAACCTACAGACTGGGAAAAATTTTTCACTAATTCCACATCTGATAGAGAGCTAATATCCAAAATATGTAAAGAACTCAAGAAGCTAACCACCAAAAAAACCAAAAAAAAAAAAAAAAAAAAAAAAAAAAAAAAACAATCAAAAAATGGGGTGTAGGATGAAACTGAGAATTCACAAGATAGGAATCTCAAATGACTGAGAAGCAACTATAGAAATGTTCAAAGTCCTTAGTGTTCAAAGAAATGCAACTCAAAACAACTCTGAGATTCCACCTTACACCAATCAGAATGGTTAAGATCAAAATCTCAGGTGACAGAAGATGCTGTCGAAGATATGGAGAAACAGAAACACTCCTCCATTGTTGGTGGGATTGCAAGCTGGTACAACCACTCTGGAAATCAGTCTGGCCTTCCTCTCACCCAAGAAACTCACAGGTCACAGTACACCACAAGCTATTATGGACTTCTCAATAAGTTTGTTTAATGGGACCTCATGAAACTGGAAAGCTTCTGTAATGCAAATAATATAGTCAATAAGACAAATCAGCAACCTACAGATTGGGACCTCAGTAGACTGGAGGACCCAGGGAGTTTAGAGGTCAGGTGTGGTGGAGGCTGGGGGTGAGAACAGCCTCGTGGAGACAGGGGTGTGGGTTGGAGGTATGGGATGTGGAACAGTAAGCAGGTGGAGGGGAATAAAATCTGGAGTGTAAAAAAAATTAAGAAAGAAAACAAACAAGCAAAAAAAAAAAACAGCCCAAAGGCTCATAGGGATTAACACTCTTAAAACGTGTGGGCTTATTGGAGTAGGTGGTGCCTTGGTGGAGGAAGTGTATCACTGATGCCAGGCTTTGAGGTCTCATATGCTCAAGCCAGGCCCAGTGTCTTTCTGCTGTCTACCAATTCAGAGATAGAACTCTCAGCTACCTCTCCAGCATCATATATGCCTATATGCCACCATGATTCCCACTATGATGACACTGGATGATATCTCTGTACTATAAGCCAGCTCCGATTAAATGCTTTCCTTTATAAGAGTTACCATAGTTTTGGCATTTCTTCACAGCAATAGAAACCCTAAGTAAGACACCATTCCTGGATATACACCAAAAGGACTCTATTACAGTACTGATATACCTCTTCATGTTTATTGGTTTTGTATTAACAATAGCTAGGAGATGGTAATAGGTGTTTATCATCTTATGAATGGACAATAGAAACATGGTATACATATATATGTATGTGTGTGTGTGTGTGTGTGTAATTGAGTTTCATTCATCTGTATAAAAAATTCACAAGTATATGGATGGGACTATACAATATTAGCCTGAATGAGTTAGTTAAGGCTTGGTGGGACTAAGATAGTCATGTTCTCTCTCACTTGAAAATTCTTTCTAACACTCTTTAGTTTTAATTGTTTAGCCTGGAATAACCACAGAAGCCAGAAATCCAGCCAGGGGGCATTTGATGGAACACACTACAAAGAGAGGAGTAACAGTACATAATAAAGTGTAAATAGAAAGATGGAATATGGAAGCATAAATATTTAAGCAGAGTGAGGAATAGAGGGATCAGAGAAATGAGAGATGGGATTTTGTTAAAGAGTTATGAAAAAGTTATATAGAAACCTACCCTTATGTAACCCAGCTAAATATACAAATGAAGGATTAAATGGGGTACTTTGAATGGCTAAATAATGTTCTCCTAGGAGCAGTGTCATATTAATTAACAAAAATTCTCAGAACCAGGTGTGCATAGCAGTATAGCCATTATCAGTGAGGGATCTTCTAGAAACCTAACACAATATAGACTCCTGTTAGTCCTCTTGGTTGACCAACAAAACTAGAGGATAACAACGGATTGCTGAGGACACCTCCCACCCCAAGTGCATATTATAGAGAAAGCAATCTGAAATTGAGCTGGAAACTTTTTACTTTCTATCTTTCAGAGTGTTACATGTATGATACATGTACCTTGGGGTGGGGTTTTGGAGAAACACAATCATTGGTCTAATCTTGAAAGGTACAGTGCCAACCTTCCAGGCAATATGTACCCATTTCTGAAAATAGTGGTATGATAGTTACGGGGATAATAAGTCACTTTATTTTAAAATCTGCTCCACACAAGGGAACCCAGGCCTGATACTGTAAACCTGCTCAACACTCCATGTTAGGGAGGTTCTGGTTCTAAAGTTTTATATTGGAATTTACTGCTGTTTTTAAACTAAAACATCAACTTTCCTTCTAAGTGCCTTATGTTTATACCCATAGATAAAAGCTACTCTTGGCCTTAATCAGAAAGGTCTCTCTTTCTAGGAAATGGTTGTATAAATGCAGAGGCCCTTTGCTACCCAAGATATGGAGAGATTTTTGAGAATTCAGTTCTCAATAGGATTTTTATATCACCCTCCTTTGAGGCTCAGAGAACATTGTGGTAGAGGGAGCTGGGAAGATATAAAGCCAGGAGACAGTGAGACATACTGTAAAATGTCATCCTATAGGCATGTCATGATCACTACAATCGAGAATTCACAACAGCTTGCACTGGGCTTGCATAAGCTGGTCCTGTTAACCATTGTGAGCTGAGGGTTCACAGAGCCCTACATTTTACCCATGAACTATTGATGAATTATTCCCTACTGGTGAATTTTGGGAAAGTGTGAGTCACTGTCTTTGTGAACTCACTGCTGAGTTCACTAAATCCATAGTTACCCAGACCAGTCTGATTAAACAGAATAATAAAACAAAACAATCAGTAATGAAAGATATTTGTAGAAAAATATGTGTGTGTTGGTATGGGAAGGCAGGGATGGTAATGAGGTAAGAAAGTGTCATATGCATTATATCACTGCATAAAACTGTCAACCAATTAAATTAATAAAAGCCAAGTATATAACTAAAGAAAATTTTGAAAATTCAGCAGTGGAGATTTCCCCACATTCTGACTTAACTTTCAGATGGCTTTTGGAGAATGACTTAATGGAAGGTGGCTCCATCAGCAGCTATTGCAGATATGGTTTTTTGTTTGTTTGGTTGGTTTGGTTAGACAATTTATAGTGTTTGCTACTTGGCACTTTGCTATTTATCTTGTGACATATTTTTCCTTTGTAGTTTTTGATCAAGACCATCAGAAACAATTTTCTTTCTAGCTGCACATGACAGCGGTGTGCCCCACTGTTCTATCTGGGGAACAGATCAATTCTTCCACATTGCCTCATAATTTAGTTGTCTTTCCTGCTGGGGGAACTAATCACAGTCTAGAACATTGATGACATTGAGCTGACCAGACCTGCTGAAACAGTTTTAATAACAAGAGAAGGCATGCTCCTGCCAGGAGACTCAACATTGATTCCATTCAGAGTTTGAAAATGACTGACACCTGGACACTTAGGCTCCTCCCACATGTGTCTGACTGAGAAGGAACAGATACTGCGTTTGATAGGATAATTGGTATTTGGTATTCATTTTAAAATGAAAATTGAGTTTCTGCTATAAAATTGGGGTAAGATAGTGTTTGAAATACTTTTAGCATGCCATGTGCTCTCGTTACATCAGTGGAAGATGGCACATCCTCAGCAGGGTTGTCAGTTGCCCAGATCCTACAAAGATGAGGGGCTGAGTGGCTCATCCAGAAAGGAACTGTGACAAGTTCAGGTGGTGCTCAAATAGAAGGACTATGCAATGCATGGTAAAAGAGTTATAAATGTTAGCATAGACCTCATGACAAGAGTGCAGTAAAATGAAGAGCCAGAGATATGATGGGTACTTCTTCCTTCTTGCTGTTTGAATGCAACAATAATAAAATAAAAATAGCACAGAGTCTGACAATCTATGTTGACAAATAGTATTACAACCTTATGTGTTCTTCAGGCTGGTGCCAATTTCTCCTTGTAATTTTTTTTTGTATTTTTCCCCCCCGAACTATGCTGTTTTCTATCTCTCCTTCTGAGTTTGAGGCTAGGAGAGGTTATTGGGTTAAGTAAGGAGGGTAGCATCCACCATCCCCTCTTTTCAGGAAGCTTTTAGTTGTTCTTTAAGGGCCTTTCACATGATCGCAAGATACATGTAGGACAATCCACCGCTGGCACCCTCAGCCCCATCTGATTCATTCACAACTGATTTGGAACCTTCATTGGATTTTTACATAACCTTCACTTTCGATGCATAATATGATCTGAATTCCTGGAGTGACTGCTCTTACAATTGTAACTGTCATTCATAGGAACTGCTGTCATTCATAGGAAATTGATTATATAAAGTGAGTACAGGAGTAATCTTGGAGGACACTTTAGAATCCTGCCCACATTGAGCTCTTTTTATACTATTTATCTATCCTAAATATGCAAGCAATTCTTCAAAAGGACTGCCATTGAGATCATTTTTAGTTCTACCACTGGGTATGATGGCCTGGTTTTAAAGACAACTCCCAGCCTGTGATCCTGGAGCTCAGGATCGGGATGCCTGGTGCCGTGTGTGTGTGTGCATGTCTTCTACTTGTTCAAGCATCCTGATAAGAGAAGAAATTGTCATTATCTAAGAAAAAGTCTTACACTGCACCAATAAGCTATTTTGTTAATAGAAAAATATGCAGTTGAATGACTATCGCTAAAGACTGTTGAATCAAATCATTTAAAGGAGGATGGGAAAAACTAGCAGCAGAAATCAAAATACTTAATTTATAGGATAGATGTGTTTTTCTTTTCTGTCAAAAAAAATCATTTCTTACATGTGAATCCTGTGAGGTTGAAGGGTTTCAAAGTGAGTTGTTAGTTGTAAGTAGCACTATCCACCATGAAGACCAATGTCTTTAGAGACTCCATGGTAGTAGCCATTTGAGCAACTCATAGAAAAATTTGGAAGGGGTGTGGTGTGCCTTCTTGAGAAATTACACATTACAAAGGAAGTCATTAAATTAACTTACATTTCAGCTCAGGCTCCCTGACTCAGCTGAGTGAATCTGAGCTATGGGTTGTGAATATATTGTTAATGCTGGGCTCTAAAGCTTAACACACATCTCTTTAAAGTTATTAAATAATAATGACATAGAGTTCAGAGGCTCTGATACTTTTCAGAGGAGTATTTGAGGTACACAGTGTACTGTTATCTAAGAACAAAGGGAAAATGCAGAGAGCATAAAATCTTAGCCTTGACTTCACTACCCAGCAATGAAAGGGTGATACCTCTGGTAGTAATCTGGTAGATGGGCACAGTCTTCCCCAGGACATTTCATCTTCCTCTTCCTTAAACCTCTTATTAGAAAACAAGGACCCCACCAACAAGTTTTCAGACAGCTTTGCCTGTTTTCAGTTAAAAAATGGTGTTTTCTCTGTTTGGTTTAGTTTGATTTGGTTTTTGTTCTGTTTCTAATGTCTATGTAGTAAAATCATTTTAAAAGACAATGATAAAATTGTTTTCTGTTGAATGTTTGTCAGAATTGCTGCCTTTAAGTCAATTAAGAAAGTCTAGTTTTAAAGTTTAGTAACAGACAATGGAAGACAGCTAAAGAAACCTCTGGGACCAGTCTACCAACTGGGCTCTTTCCAGCTTGTACAAACCAATGAAAGATAAACCTTCAGATCAGAGCTAGGTGCTTACAGAAAAAACAAAAGGCTCTATTGAGGCATGACCCAAACCTGGCAGTTTTTTTCAAAGGATATTTCTCTAATATTCCCAATAAACTGGAGCGTCTTTCACAATCTCCTTTTGGAAGAAATATTGCTGTCTTACAACACATGATAGAGAACAGAAACTGCACATTTCCAGTTTTGTTTCTTTTGTTTGTGTCCAACAGTATGCAAGACTCTAGAAATCTCTCCCAAGATAGCTATCCCAGTGTTGTGTTTTGGATTTCCCCCATACACTCACCCACATACCCAGAGGTCTGTGTCAGCTACCAGCACAGTGGTGGTATTTGAAGCCAGCCCCAGCCACTTCTTCAAATGAAACTTCAAAACTGGAAGTTTCAACACTGAAAAGGAAAAACATAACAAACTGGTCAGCAATAACTGTCTTGTGAAAATATTGATGGCTATCCTGTAAGATGATCCAAGATCATCCTCAGGTCTCATCTCCATGGACCCTTTTGCTTGTTGTGAGATCTTGCTTTGGGGATGCACCAATAATACATCATTTGACAAAGGAAAAATAAAAACCGCTAAGACTTTGCCAATAAAAAATCCAAGTCCCAGGAAATTAAACTTTAATGCTGTGCCTCTGGGACATATGAAGAGAAACACTGAATCTAGGCATTCTGACTTTGTAAGTAGTATTTTTTCAACATGCCTTTTATTATATAGATATTTATTTTGCTTTTTAAAAATAACTTTAGAAGAGTATAAATCATTTTGGCTAGTATTTGGTTTTTTAATAGTATTCCTAGAGTTTATTTTATAGTGAAAAGAATCCTAAATAGCAGTGATATTTCTTTTTTTCCACCCCTCCTTTGGTGTACCTGTCTCACTCCTTCCCTTAAAGTACATAGCTACAAGAAAGCACATGTATGCAGTTAACCTTGCCAGAGAGGCTTTTAGAAAAGGTGTGCAGATTTAACCAGAGCATGACTTTGAAACAGATGAGCTGAATTAGGAAATTTCAATAGGGATGGATGTGTGATGGTGCAGCACCAGTGAACTGATCCTGTAGTCTCTTTTCTTCAGCATTTTGCCTTATTAGACTGCTAGTACATTTTACAGTGTGATGCATTAGTGGCTTCCCAAGACACATCCTAATAATCTCAACACACGGCTCATGACTAAAGCACATCAGCAGCTTGTTCTACAGATTCTGTTCATTGCTTCCAACATCTTTCTGCCCATCATCCCTTTCTTAAGTACTTGTTGTTCCAAGTCACCTCTGCATGCAAATTATTTGGAATACCCGCTCCTGTTCTAGTGGAACCTAGTGGAACCTTTTCAGATTCACAGAACTGCGAAGGGCCTTGGATTCTATGTTCAGAGGAGCGGCTCATAGCCAGTAATTCAGCCATCAAGAAGCCAATGTGTGGCTCTTTTCCTGGGCTGTCTGTTTGGTAACTCTCAGAACCTCCTTGTATAGTGTCCTCCATCAAGTTTTCTCTTGTCCTTATTTATGTAGAACACATCCTGAGTGACATCCCTAATGAGAAATCCTTGTCTTCTAAGTCATAATGCTAAATTTCAACTGTAACTATTTTTACTTCTCATTGTTGCTATGATAAATTATAATAACTGAGTTTCTTTAAAGATCATAAAAGCAAAAGATCATAAAAGCATGTTTTTCCAGTTCTGGAAGTCAGAGATCTAAATGCTCTTCTGAAGGATCTATGTTGAGAATCTGTTTTGGTGCATGTTCTAAATGCGTTTTGTTTTTTTTTTTTTGTTTTTTTTTTCTTTTGTTTTGTTGTTTATGGCCCTTTTCTCTTCTTTTGCAGTAGCATTGAAAGCTAGAGATGTGTTCCAGTCCTTTAACAGAATATGATTTTCTCCTTTCTAAGAGAATAGAACCACTGGCCAGTGTGGATAACAAACTACCAAAACAGCAAAGTAAATTGAGTTGCCCAGTAACTTGGCCAAGGGATTACCACTCCCAAAGGCAGATTTACTTCAACCCATTGTCTTAGTTAGGGTTTCAATGCTGTGCAGAGACACCATGATAATGAAGAAGAGACACAGCAATTCTTATAAAAGACATATAATTGGGGCTTGCTTACAGGTTCAGAGGTTCAGCCCATGATCATTATGGCAGAAAGCTTGGCAGCATCTAGGCAGGCATGACACTGGAGGAGCTTATAGTTCAAGATCTTATTCTGAAGGCAGCTAAGAGAAGACTGGCTTCCAGGCAGTTAGGACAAAGGTCTTAAAGCCCACACCCACAGTGACAAACTTCTTAGAATAAGGCCACACCTACTTCAACAAGGCCATACCTCCTAATAGTACCACTCTCTGGGTCAAGCATATTTAAACTACCACATTCTATTCCCTGGCCCCCATAGTCTTGTTCAAACACATGAGCCTATGGGGGGCATATCTAGCCTGGATGCTGCCATGCTTCCTGCTGTAATAATAATGGACTGAGCCTCAGAAGCAAACCCCAATTAAATGTTTTCTGTGTTTAAATAAGAATTGCTGTAGTCACGGTGTCTCTTCACAGCAATGAAACCCTAACTAATACAGAAATTGGTACCAGGAGTGGAATATTGCCTTGATAGGCCTGACCATACTATTGTTTCAAAAAATACGGATTTTTGAGACTTTGGATTTGGAAAGCAGTGGAAAGCTTAAAGTGAGGCTTTATGGGCCATTCTACTGGGAATATGGAAGACATTGGGGCTGAAAGTGATTTGAATTGTGGATACCTGGCTCTAGAGGTTTCAAAGGAGAAAAAATTTAGTATGTAGCTGACAGACTGTTTTTTTGTGATGTTTTGGTAAAAAATGTTGCTGCTTTTTAACCTTGTCTGAAAAATGCAAAGTACATTTAGTTCATTTTCAAAACTCCCCATAGTCTATAGCAATCTCAACAGTGTTAAAAGTCCAAAGATTACACAATTACACAACTGAAATCCCCAAAGCAAGACAGGAAACTAGCTGGGCAAACTTGAAATTCTACATGTCCATACCTGACGTCAAAGTAGTCTTCAGATATTCAGCTCTGTTTTTATCTTTGTTGTCTGCAATAAACTACTTTCTCCTGGGCTGGTTCTACTCCCTGTTAGCAGCTTTCCTCAGCATATATCCCATGGCTCTGGCATCTATAATACTTTGGGGACTCCATGCCAACTTCAGTGTTACTACCTAAGCTTGGTTGTCCTGGAACTTGCTCTGTAGATTGACCTTGAACTCAGAAATCTGCTTGCCTGACTCCTAAATGCTGGGATTAAAGGTGTGGTCTACTATGCTTGGACTTAAGTTTTTCTCTACTTAAAACTTGCTTCTTATGACATTGGCCTTGAACTCAAAGATCTGCTTGTCTCTTTTTCCTGCAATTAAAGATTTGCATCACCTTTTCTTGGTCACTATGATTCAAGAACCAAATCAAAAGCCTGTGTCTTTTTTTTTTTCTTTCTGGATTGTAGTTCATTCCAGATTAAAAGTTTAAATGAAAACAATAAGCAAGTAATAATAACACCTAATATGATATAACTTTTCCTTGTTCAGTGGCAAACACATAAACAATAAGCTTTGTTGAGTGGGATCTTGCCACAAAGTCACCACTCTATTGTTTTTCTCCTTGAACACAGAATTCAGCTCCATTTCACTTCCTGGTTTCCCTTTAATACTTGAACTATACATTCATATTTTTTCCAAGCTTGACACACTTGTTCAAAATATTCTTCATGAGACTTAACTAGAGAACAGAGTCTCTGTTGGGCTTTTTTGAGGCTTCCTTTGTCAATGCAGCTAATATAAATCTCTTAACCTTAGGCTCAGGTATACTCTTCAGTCACGGGCAAAAAGCAGCCACATTTATCGCCAAACTATCGTCTCTCAGCTACATATTGAGATTTTTCTCCTCTTTAACCTCTAACTGTGTGAAGTCAGGCCTCCACAGCTGAAATCACCCTCAGCAACAAAGTCTTTTCATATTTCTAGTGGGATCGCCATGAAACATCACTTAAAACATTCTACTGCATTTCAAATCCAAAGTCTCAAAATCCACATTCTTCCAAACAAAAGCATGGTCAGGCATAGGAGAGCAATATTCTAGTCCCTGATACCAACTTCTGGCTTGGTTTGCATTTTACTTCTGTGACCAGACACCATGACCACGGCAAAGCTTGTAAGTACAACTTTTGATCAGGGCTTCTTTACTGGTTCAGAGGTTCAGTCCATTATCATCAAGGTGGGAGTATGGCAGCATCCAGGCAGACATGATTCAGGAGGAGCTTAGAGTTCTACCTCTTCATCTAAAGGGTGCTAGAAGAAGACTGGCTTCCAGAAAGCTTGAAGTAGGGTCTTAAAGCCCACACCCACAGTGACACACTTCCTCTAACAAGGTTAGACCTACTCCAACAAGGCCACATATCCAAATAGTGTCACTCCCTGGACCAAGCATATTCAAATCACATACCACAGCGTGTGTATGTATATGTGTGTGCTGTCCACTCTTAGTGTTTAAATAGAGTATGTATTAAGGAAATATTTTTTTTGGTTTAGAACTTTAAGATTACAAATCTTATCAGTGTAAAATAGGCATATAAAACTGAAATCAGTGAACAACTTTTGAACATTATTTCTTAAAATTACTGACAAATAAATAAATAAACCCAACTTTTTGACTTATTCTTAGGAGTTGTCTTATAAAAGCTTATGCCTCCCCCATTGATTAATTCTGTAAATACATTTTAAAATACCATGTATGTAAATAATTTAAAACTCACTTATATTACACTATAAAAGATTATTTTCTTAAAACCATCTTCTTTGTCCATGTATTCTCTTTTCTCCTTAGTTGTAGAACATATAAAATATTTATTTCATAATACATATTTGAAAGAATGAGCCCTTACTTTTTTATTTCTTTTATAATATATATTCATTTTCTTTTAATGAAAAGAAACTCATGAAAACCCACAAACTCATGGAAACCTCACAAACATTGATTAAGGTAGCCACTTACAAATACTTGTCACGTCCCAAACTCTATGCCTCTTAGTGAACTTCTACACAGTTCAAATTGCCATTGTGAAGCCATGGTGCATTACTTAGAGAATTTTAAACTTGTACTATCAATTATGTTTTTATGCACTTATCCCATTACAAAAAAGAAAGTAAACATGGAGTTAAAACCAGAAAAGCACCGTGTCTCACATTCTCTTTCACGGCTCACACATCCTTCACTTGTCTGAAGTCTTTCCTCACCAACTAAAGATATTCTTATTGTTTTTCTCCTATATTTTATACTATGTCCAGATGTATATTTGTTTGCATTTTGTGTGTACGTTATAAACAAGAATCTGAGTGTGTGATAACAGAGTATTTAAAAAAAAAAACTAGGTGAGCTTGCTTAATATACATTTTAGGTTCATGAGTTTTGTGATTCTCTTTTTCTTTAGTATTGAATGCTAAATAATATCCATTTTTCCATGTACCAGATTTTTATTATCCATTCATCTGTTGATGAACATCTAGGTTGGTCCCATTTTCTTGTCATTGTGAAAGGACAGTAATCAGCATGGAAGTGTAAATATGATTAGGAGCATAAGGAGTTCTCTGTGTATAAATATGACAAAGGACCTCCAAATTGATTTCCATAATGGCTGTACTAATTTTCAGCTCCAACGATAGTATATAAGATTTCTCTTTCTTTTTATCCTCTTCAACACTTGTTGTCAGATTAGATTTCCTGATGTTCATCATCCTGAGAGATCCTGAGGCAGCATCTCCAAGTAGCTTTAATTTGCATTTCCTGAAGACAAAGGATGTTGAACCCTTTTAAAAATAGTTACTGGCCACTTGTGTTTCTTTTGATGAAAATTGTCTATTCAAATTATTAACCTTTTTATTGAATGGCAGATTTATTCTATTGGCATTTAACTTCTGCTGTTCTTAATAAATTCTGAACATTAGCCCCTTGCCTAAAGTAAAGCAAGTAAGCATTTACATTTTAATTTGTGCTTTACTTCTGCTTTAAATATCTTGAATGTATTTAGAATTCACTCGTTGGTGTCTTGAAAGTATCACTTACTTCACATTAAATCGTGTTTTATTATATAAAGTTATACCTATTGCTTTCCAACTGCCTTCTGGCATTTTGTAGTTTCGATTAGATTTATTCAGTAGCAATAATTTTCAGGATTTTCACTATGGAAACTTCATTTGGACTTTATTCTGCTTATATTTTTCTTGTTTCCTTCCTTCGGTGCCCTGTTCCTTTCTTGTTGATCTCTGTCACCACCAGATCCTCTTCTATTTCTGTGTCATATATTCTCTTCCTTTTCCTCTCCCAACCAACCTCCATACTGACTTCCACAGTGGTTGTCCACAAGTCCAGTTCCACCCAGAAGTGAGGTATGTTCCTACCACTATTTCAAATATACTAACTAAGAATGTATTAAATAGGACTGGAATGCTCCAGCCCCCTAATTTCTTTCTTTGCCAGTTCATTATTAATATACAGAAAAGCTACTTGTTTTTATACATTGATATTTGTATCTTGGCCCCAAAAGAATATCTAAGTTTTCTGGTAAAGGCTGTAGGGTCCTTTATATACCAAGCATGCCATTTACAGACAAGGATGATTAATCTTCTTTCTGAGTTGTGGCCCTTTTATTTATCTATCTTGTCTCATTTCTCTAACTAAGCTCCAAGTACTCTGTTGGACTAGAGCACAAAGAGTGTGTGCTCTTGTCTCACTCCAGATTGTCAAGGAACCATTCACCTCTTCTCCACTTAGCATAGTGGTTGGCAACAGCTTTAGCATACATACTTACCATTATATTAAGTTGAAATTCTTGCCGGGCAGTGGTGGCACATGCCTTTAATCCCAGCACTTGGGAGGCAGAGGCAGGCGGATTTCTGAGTTCGAGGCCAGCCTGGTCTACCGAGTGAGTTCCAGGACAGCCAGGGCTACTCAGAGAAACCCTGTCTCGAAAAACCTAAAAAAAAAAAAAAAAAGAAAAGAAATTCTATTCCTATTCTGTTACTCAGTCTTCTTAATTTTATTTTAATAGATAAATCTGTGTAGGCTTTCTTCATTTCTGATAGATTTACCACAAATCTCAATCTCTCTCTCTCTCCCTCTCTCTCTCTCTTTCTCTCTCTCTCTCTTTCTTTTTCTAGTATTTTGTAGTGAGTTTTATTAGTAGATTACTTGCTTGATTTTTCAGTAGAATTAGTAAACTTTTCTCTGATTTTTAAATATAAACACTAGTGTCTATGCATTTTCCTTTAGAAATGCTTCAGCTATATGTCAGAAGCATACCACTAAATTGTTCTATAATTTTCATTTGATTTTACTCATCTCTTTGTTTCTTCCTAGGATTTTTACAGTCACACTCCTCTTCATGCAGAAATTAAGTCTCCAAGAATTTGTGAGCTCCTGTGGGCTTTCTTGCTGACAACTTCTGGTTTTATTCCACTAGAATCTGATAGATAAAGAATTATTTTCATTCTTCCATGTGTGCATATGAAGGCTTGCTTTGTGGCCTATATTATGATTGATTTTTTTAGAGGTCTCATGAACTATTGAAAAGAATGTGTATTCCTCATTTGTTAGATGGATTATTCTGTAGGTAGCTGTTAAACCCAATTGATCCATGATATGATTTAAGTAATTAAATCTGAATCTTGATCTACAAAAGGGAATACATGGCTTCTACTGTGAACCTGTTTAAAAGTGAAGTCTGAGACCCTGAAATGGAACTGACTACTGTTATTTTGTCAAACTAACTTTTAAATAATTATTTTGTGCTCATACACCTGGGTATTGTGAACATTAGAGGAACTTCTGTGTTATAGAGCAACAGTCAATGCAGAGACTCATAAATGGTATAGTGATAAGAATAAATTACTGTGAGTGCTACACCCTAAATGGTATATGCTTACCAACCCCTGCACTAAGGCTCAGAAAAGACAGAGCAGAAAAATGCAAGAGCCAGAGGATGATGAGGAGTGCCATGACATGCTGTCTTCTAGAGATGACATGGCCATTAGACTCATGAACTCTCTGCAGCTGTGCTTGACTACTAGATGATTAAGCCAGTCAAAATTCTAGCATAAATGGGGAACAGATCAGTTAGGCACATCCCTAACTGAGGAGCTATTGGCAGTTGATGACTGCTGGGGGAGGAATCATAATTTTTCTTTGTGGATGTGGCCATTGGTAGGATGACCATGACCCACTAGGTGGCCCTAAAGTCATTTTTTCGGGCAACACTAATTGAACTTAGTGGCTTATATTTTTTAAAGAATAGGACATAAAGTTGGGAAGGGCAATGTGTTGGAGAAAGTCCGGGGAAAGTTGAACAGGATGAAATGAAATTGTATTTCATTTTATACATGCATTGAATTCTCAAGGCATATTCGTTCACATGAATGCTGAAATGAAATATAAAGTATTCTGCCTTCAGACAGTATTTCTTGTGGTTTAAAAGATGCAGTTTCTCTTTTTATCTCACCATTTTAGTCATTCTCTCAGGGAGGGGAGGGCTGCTACTTTCAGTAATTCAAACAAGATAAAGAATGTGCTCATCCACCTGTGTTTGCCATTTTGGGGCATTAGGATCTTACAACTTATAATTATAAAGGCACTTTCCTCAGTTTTGTGCAGCTCATTGGGTGGGGAGCATCACAAACCATTTTGTTTTATAGACCTCTAACACAGTTTTACATCTCTTTTCCTCATCTATATTATATGGGGACATAATTGTCCATTGTCAAAATCCTGCACCAATACCTTCTACGTACTTATGCTGAGTCTGACTCTTGCACCTCATTCTGACAATAACAAGGGATGAAGGAAAGGAAAAGAATTATGAATCTCTCAGATTCAAATTCTCAAACATTCTTCTAGTGCTGTGTACACAAGCTACTGTGTTCTAGTAGCCTCTTTAAGTAGCCTGAATACAGATTTTCCTGAAATCTAGATTATACCTCTTTGCCTTTCTTGGCACCCAATACCCCTTCCTGTGAACACATTTCCTTGGCAGGACCCTGCCTATCTTATATAATTTGATGACAGTTGACTTTTTTACAGATAAAAAGTTCACCTACTCTTCTTTTTGTTTTCCACAGCTTCTTTTATTTTCTATCTGCTGTGGACAGAATTTTTATATACTTAGTTTTATCTTGTTTTCTTTATCTCATATACCCCACATCTAACAAGCTATCTTATTACCCCAGACTCAAAATGTCTTTGTATAACTCACTTTACATATTCCACAGTTTTTGTAAGTCTCTGAATTTAATAGGCATGCCATAATGGAACCAATCCTTCATTATGGGTCATTGAGATTTGAGTTTTTAAAATAAAAGAACAATACAATAAGCATATAACTATCGGAGGAGCTAAGGTGGGAAGAGTAAGGAGAAGAAGAGGAGGAGTAAGGAGAGGAAGAGAAGAAAGAAGAGCTAGGAGATGAAGGAGAACGAGAGTGGGGGACATGGAGGCAGATGTTTGCTTGTCTCTAGCAGTCAAAGGTAGTTGGTATGTCTAGGTTGGGTATTGGGTTACATCTCTGATTGTATGGGCATCTCATTATTGATCATTACCAAATTTATAAAACCTTTGGATAATCTAAGCATTAGAGTCTCATTTGTACCAAGCCTGTGTGGTTGGCGGGATGGTCTGGACAATGCCCAGTCTTGTGGAGACAGTGTGGAAGATTGGCAGAGCCATCTCCTACACTGGCATCTCATGGGTGGCAGGGCTGGTGTTTCTGGCTGGCTGTTTCTAGCTGTGACACGCACATGGCCTCTGGCCACAGAACATGGTGACTAAGGTAGACAGAGCCGCAGCAGCTTAGATAGTCGGCTTAACCAGCAACCAATTTTAAATAATTACAACAACAAAGTGGCATCCAACATGAGGCACAAATTCACTAGAAATTTAAGTCTATTCACCTGAGAGTAAAAGTTGTATTTTTTTTAAGCCACAGCAGCTTAGATAGTCAACTTAACCAGCAACCAATTTTAAATAATTACAACAACAAATAATATGCATTTAAATTTGGGATATCTATCTATCATACATTTATCTACCTATCTATCTATCTATCTATCTATCCACCTGACTATCACCTATCTCCTAAATTTTCCTAGCAAAACTTCATTAGAGGTAGGAAATTTATAGACATCATAACAGATCCTCTATGTTGTCTAAACCTAAGAGGCATACCAAGATTTCACTTCCCTGTTTAGGAGTTTTTATCAGAGCAGCTGAGAGCCCAGCAAATGTAGTTTGGAAAATACTAATACTTTTGTCTCCCTTAGATCTCCAGTGTCCCAATCTAATCCAATCATCCCATGGGATGACTGAATAGTTGTGAGTTCTACTTCACCAATGAGAGCTCTGTGCCTCATAACCTCTCCTATGTGCTGCGAGAGGTTCTAGATGGCAATTATTTTTGTTTCCAAGAAAGATATTTTATTTTACTTCCATTTTGCTACTGCTCCCTTCAGGTAATATTAATTGCGCATTGTTTATATTCCAGGCATGGTACAGGTCCTAGGAATTCAAAAAATACCTGTTTATTCTTAGGCATGTCAAATATGAGGACTGAAGTCACTTCAATATAAGATAATGTAGAGAAAGATTCAGAAAAAAGCCTATGGAATAACCACAAATTCCAGTCATGAGCACACACTTTCATCCATATTGCATTTTCTTGAAAGTATACTAATACTCAAGGCAAGAGTGGCTAGGACTGGATTGACTGGGTGCATTTTTACAATTCAGCATGTGTGTTGCAGAGTATTGACACAGCCTAGAGACAAGTGCTAAGCCTACTGACAAGGCTGTTCTGAGGAGAACTAATAAAACTCAAGTGCAAGATAAACATCCAAGTCCTGTTTTCTGAGCATCCAACATTACTATAAAGGGAAGGTCTATTTTCAAAATCTCACTGGAATCTCTCTGTCAACAAATATACCAGAACTAATCCAGGGTGTCTGAAAATACCTCGTGTGTGTGTGTGTGTGTGTGTGTGTGTGTGTGTGTGTGTGTGTGTGT
>JANHMN010000007.1:58693411-58720736 GCA_030674055.1 Rhabdomys pumilio
CTCTCTCTCTCTCTCTCTCTCTCTCTCTCTCTCTCTCTCTCTCTCTCATATATCATATATGTGTGTGTTCTAAAGTACATATCTGTGTTTTCTTATTGTAGCTTCAAAATTTCAAGTCTTACACTAAGGGCTTTAACCCATTTTGAACTGAACATAATGCATGGTAAGAAATATTGCTCTAGTTTCATTCTTCTATACTATGAAATCTAGTTTCTCCTTTACTTGCTATACATGCTGTCATTTTCCCATTGTGTTTTTGACATTTCTATAATAGTCAGATTCCCAGAGCAGTAGATTTATTTCTGGGCACTCCATTTTATTCCATTGGTTTATATGTTGGTGATGTTTATATATATATATATATATATATATATATATATATATATATATATGATGATTGCTTCAGTT
Source organism: Rhabdomys pumilio (assembly GCA_030674055.1). Lineage (NCBI taxonomy): Eukaryota > Metazoa > Chordata > Mammalia > Rodentia > Muridae > Rhabdomys > Rhabdomys pumilio. The sequence goes on from JANHMN010000007.1 coordinate 58,693,820, forward strand.
CATGAAGTTCTCTTTCATTATTATGGCTTTATAGTGTAACTGGAGATCAAGTACTGTGATATCACCAGCAATGGCTTTTGTGTTTACTTATGTGTGGGTATTGTCTACTTTGTGTGTGTGCTTCCATATAATTGCACTTTTTTCCTTCCTCTTTGTTTTAATGGATATTTTATTTATTCACATTTAAGATGTCATCCCCTTTCCCCATCCCCACCAGAAACTCCTTATCCCACTTCCCTTCCTCCTTTTTGCTTTTATACCATTTTAATTACATGCAAATATTAATGTCAGTTCTAGATTGAGGCAATAAAATAGATGCAAATAGTCAAGGAACAAGCAATACAATAAACACAAATAGTCAAAGAACAAGCAAGGCAATAAACAAAGTTCTATAATCACTCCCATGATCACTATGACTAAAGGCTTATTAGGATGACCAAGATATCTGAGCCTACTTCCCTGTCCTAGCGCAAAGTCATTTTCAGGTCTGAAGCTGAATTCTTTGTTCTAGTCTAATATTTAGATTCCTTTTAGAAATTACTTCTTTGTTCTAGCCTAAGTTTAGATACCTACAGGAAATTACTTCATTGTTCTAGCCTAATGTCATATTCCTGCCAAGTAGCCCATTTCCTTGTCCTTGGTACATGCCAGATTCTTGCTAAGCAGTTCCCAAAGCTCTCTGTCTCTCCTCCTTTTTTATTTCATAAACAAGACTGAGCCTGTCTTAGGTCATTCTGACAAGAATGCCTTCCTTACCCACCATGAAATATGCATTATCAAAAGCAATGCACTTATGTCTTAGGTTGATAAGGTTCCGTGCATAATCTTACCTGTCCTTGGCTTGCTAGCCTGTTCAATTAGTAACTCTGTCTGGGGCTCCATTTTCAGTTTCAAGCCATGTACTTTGGCTTCCAACATATTGACATTGTTAAAGATAAGCTTTAACATGATGGGCAGGAATTTCAGGACAAAAAGTGCTAGTATGATCAAGCTATATATGCCATTCTTGAACCTTGACCAAATTAGAAATACTGACCTCATGGGTAATTTTATCAGCATTATCTGTCTCACCAATGCTCAGCACAGCAACATTCTTGAAATTCATAAGATCACTATGCAAAGTTAAAACATTCAGAGAGGTGTTAGAATTTTACCAAATACACTGCCAGTGTCTTTAAGCCTTTTCCTAATGAGGTCTCCACCTCCAGAGATTTAAATATTCATGAGTTATCTAAAGGTGGGGGTGGGGCATAGCTAATTAAGTTATTCCCTCCCCTTTTCCCCTTTCCTATAAAAGGTGAGACTCCCTGACTTTTGGTGGGGAAAGTGCATACCATCTACACCTATTCACCAAGCCATGAACAATAAAAGCTTTGGAAAACTGGACTCCATGTGTTGCCTGAGCCTGTGTTGCAGCCGGATTACAAGCTTTTGGAACTTTGGAACCTTGAACTGCAGCCGCCAGCCTGCGACAGCTGTATGCAGGCCCTCGTGGGAACCCGCTGCCGGACTCTCTCCCGCCCACGAGTTTTTTTTTTTCCCCACAAATGTGGATGCCCTTGCATTTGGAGGATAGATGTTCATAACTGAGATTTCATCTTGGTTGATTTTTACTTTGACAAGTATGACGTGTCCTTTGTTATCTTTTTTTTATAACTTTTGGTTGAAAGTTGATTTTATTAAATATTAGAATAGCTACTTCAGCTTGTTTCTTGAGACCATTTGCTTGGAATATTGTTTTCGAGCCTTTTACTCTGAGGCACTATGTTTGTAACTAAGGTGAATTTCCTGTATTCAGGAAAATGCTGGGTCCTGTTTACATATCCAGTCCATTAGTCTATGTCTTTTTATTGGGGAATTGAATCCATTGATCTTAAGAGATATTAAGGAAAATTGATTGTTGCTTCCTGTTATTTTTATTATTAGAGGTGGAGTTATGTTTGTGTGGCTATCTTCTTTTGAGTTTGTTGGAAGAAGATTACTTTTTTGCTTTTTCTAGGGTATAATTTCTCTCCTTCTGTTGGAGTTTTCCCCTCTATTATCCTTTGTATGGCTGGATTTGTGGAAATATATTGTGCAAATTTGGTTTTGTCATGGAATATCTTGCTTTCTCCATCTATGGTAATTGAGAGTTTTGCTGGGTATAGTAGCCTGGGCTGGCATTTGTGTTCTCTCAGTGTCTTTATGACATCTGTCCAGGATCTTCTGGCATTTATAGACTCTGGTGAGAAGTCTTGTGTTGTTCTGATAGGACTGCCTTTATAAGTTATTTGAAGTTTTTCCCTTATTCTTTGGTATCTTCTGTACCTGAGATTCTCTCTTCTACCTCTTGTATTCTGTTGGTGATGCTTGCATTCAGGACTCTTGTTCTCTTTCCTAGATTTTCTATCTCCAGGGTTGTCTCTTTGTGTTTTCTTTATTGTTCTTACTTTCATTTTTATGTCCTGGATGGTTTTGTTCAATTCCTTCACCTGTTTGGTTGTGTTTTCTTGTAATTCTTTAAGGGATTTTTGTGTTTCCTCTTTAATTGCTTCTAGCTGTTTACCTGTGTTCTCCTGTATTTCTTTGAGGAAGTTATTTATGTCCTTTTCAAAGTCCTCTATCATTACTATGAGAAGTGATTTTAAATCCAAATCTTGCCTTTCTGGTGTCATGGGGTATTCAGGACTTGGTATTGTGGGAGAACTAGGTTCTGATGATGCCAAGTGACCATGGTTTCTGTTGTTTAAGTTTGTTTGCTTGCCTTTCACCATCTGGTTATCTCTAGTGCTAACTGCACTCAGTGTCTTTGACTGGATCCTGTTTCTCCAGTTATTTTGGTTGAGTCAGAAATCCTCAGAGTCCAGCTGTCTCTGTGATCCTGTGATTCTGAGATCCTGGGTGTAAGAGCTCCTGGGAGTCAGGCTGCTTCTGGGATTCTGAAATCCTGGTGGGACCAAGCTCATGAGATACTGTGATCCTATGATCCAATGTTCCTGGTGTATTAGAGCTCCTGGGAGTTCAGCCTACTCTGGATGTTTTGGGTTTGGGTGCAGAGCTTGCGCCTTAATTCTGCTCAGGTCACTAGCGCTGACCTGAAGGAGCCCATGCCACTTACTGGGAGGGAGTTCTTGGGTCCCTGCAGTTCCAAGTTGGCATGTGAATGGTAGTGTCATTGTAAAGGTCTTATTTAGGTGACTATTCTGATGGGATTTCATGGTGTAACCTCCTATCATACATGGATTCTAGTTTTTATCTTGTAGCAGACTTCCTGGGCCTCTGGCTCTTACAGCTTTTTTCCCTCCTCTTTCTTGATGTTCTCTAAGCCTTAGGTATAGGGTTTGTATGGTATTTACTGGGCATTGGAAAATCGTTCCTGGTAGTGTTTGCCTAGTAGTTTGTCTTTTACATAATCACAGATCAAGTTAAGCTTAAAATCAAGAGTTTTAAAAATTGTCTTTAAAAATAATTTTATTATTATTTTTGTGGGTGGTTATACATATGCTTTTTTTGCCAGGAGCCAAACTCAGGAAATTACCTGCTGTTCTGGAAAGCCTAATCAGTACAAGGTTAAGAAAGACGTTCGCAGGACTCAGGCCCCAAGAACTTAAAGATCATCTGTGGTTTCCTGGGAGCCAGTTATGACAGTGGGATGGTCTTGGGCAATAAGGAGATGACAGTGGGATGGTCTTGGGCAATAATGTTATGACAGTGGGATGGTCTTAGACAATTATGATTCAATAGTGGGATAGCCCTAAGCAATCACTCTCGCCTAAACTTCCCGTTTTGCTGTGTCTTTATAATCTGCCCCTGAAATTAAAGTTGCAGAGCTTGTTCAGAACCCCAGACTTGCTCTCAGTCTTTGTGTCTCTTGTTCTTTCATTCTTTTGCCCCCTTCCCTAGGGTCTTGTCGAATCCCCCGTGGGTCAGGGCACTTTTTTGGGTCCCTGAGGAGACTGAAAGCATTGGATCTTTGGAAGCTGGAGTTATACATAGTCATGAGCAGTCTGATGTGGGTAATAGAATTAGAACACAGGTCTTCTGAAAGAGCAGTATGTGCTCTTAACTCATAATGTCTGAGCAATCTTTTAGCCTGGACATTCAAGATTCAGAACTACCCTGCATGTCCTTAGATTCTTTGTTAAGAATTTCTCTGATTTTTAATGTAAGCACTTACAACTTTTAACTTTCTTCTTAGACCTGCTTTAACTGTTTCCCAGAGGTAATATTAATTTGTGCTTTCATTTCCATTTGATTCCTGGAAATTTTAAATGTCTTCTCTGATAGTGACAATAATAACTTGTAATACAAAATAATTATCCATGTATTTGTGTAGTAGCTATGATTTCTTTTGCTATTGATTCTTACATTTATTCTGATAGTATCTGATAAAGTATAAGAAATTATTTTGATACTTTTGTGTATGTTATAATTTGTTCCAGATCCTATAATAGAGTCTATCTAGAGAAGTCACTTACATTTCTACTTTATGAAATACTCTTTATAGAGGTATTAAGATCATTTGCTTCATGGTATAGTTTAATTCTGAAATTTCTTTGTGATATTTAATTTGCATAATTTTTCTAAAAATAAGACTGGAATATTACTATCTATTTTTATTATTGTATTAGAATCATCAAAATCTTTTAAAATCCATTTGTATTTGTTTTGTAAAATTGGGAGTACTAACTTTCAGATGAAAAATATTTACAATTGTTATCTCTTCTGAATAATTAGTTTCTTGTGTTAGTATGTGGTGGCATTATCACTTCTGGTTAATTTTGTTTTGTTGTCTACTTTATCATATGTCAGAATAGCTGTCCTGTTTTTAGCATCTATTCATTTATAGGTCAATCAGTCTTTGATTATCAGTCTGTAAGTATCTTTACTAGAGTATCATATTTCTTAGCAATGAAAGATAATTGAGTTACCAAGGACCAACAGCAGCCACAGTAGCCTGGCACTCATTTAAATGACATTGATTGTCCTTTTTTTTTATTTCATTCCAGTGTCTCCAGTCTAGCTCTTAGTCCTTGCAGAAACCCTTTCCCTAACGCACCTCCATATGCCCTTGGGAATTAAACTTTTTGTACAGATCAAGAGTATTATTAGTTTATTCTCAACATCCCTTAAAACCAGAAGTTCTCAACTTTCCTAGTGCTGTGATTCTCTAATGCAGTTCCAAATGCTCTGATAACCCCCAACCATAAAATTATTTCATTGCTACTTCATAACTATAATTTTCCTACTGTTATGAATCATAAGTATCTGATACTCAGGGTATGCAAAAAGGTTGCAACCCATAGTTTGAGAACTGGTGCTTTAAAAAACTGTTCCTTCTTATACATCTCCCACTAATTGACAGAAACAGTTTCTACCAGGGACCCCATAGCCACTACACTCAGATAGTGAACAACCAAGAAAGAAGCCTCCTTTAGAAACCCAAAACCTTATGAGAGTAGTTCATGAGAAAAGCAGTCTAGTTGAAGTATAAGATATGGACACCAAAATAGCAATCATGAATATGTTCAAAAGCCTATGAAGAGAATATAAATAAATGTTATAATGAAGACCATATAAATATAAACAGTTGAATGAAATGGTAAAAACAGGTCAGGGAATGCATGATTTTAACAAATAAATTTAATCACTATGGAAAACTAAAACTGAAAATGAAAATCTCAGAAGTCAAACAAAAAATCTGAGTTGTAAGCTGTACCAAAAGATTACAAGACATGAAAGAAGGAATTTCAGGTGTTGAAAATAAAAGAAATGGGTAGCACAGTCAAAGAAAATGTTAAATATATAAAAAAATACAAGTACAAACATTTAGGAAATATGGGATAGTTTGAAGAGACCAAATCTACAAATAATAGGAGTAGAGGAAGGAGAAGAAACCAAGGTCAAAGGCACAAAAAATATTTTAGACAAAATCAAATAAGAAAAAATTCCAAATCTACAAAGAGCAATGCCCATCAAGATATAAGAGGCATACAGAAAACAAAATAGGACCAAAAAAGAACCTCCCACATACATATCATGTATAATAATCAAAGGGAAAAGTATTGAACAAGGAAATGAATTAAAAGCTGCAGGGGAAAAGACCAAATCATAAAGAGCAGATCCATTAGAATAATATCCTAATTTTCAACAGAGACTCTAAAATCCAGAAGGGCCTGGATGTATGTTCTACAAGTGATAAAAGACCGCAGCTATAGCCCAGACTCAGCCGAACTAATAACAATTGACAAAAAAAAAAAAAAAAAAAAAAAAAAATCATGTCCTGATAGAACCAAATTTAAGCAATTTCTGTCCATCAACCCAGTTTCTAGAAGGTACTAGAAGAAACGTCTCACCATGAAGAAAAGTTTAACTATACCAAAGGGTACTAAAGGCATAAATAATGTCATAACAATCAAAAGAGGGAGGCCATGTTGCTATAACAAAATAGCAGAAATTAATAAATGCTACTCATTAATAACTTTCTGTCTCCCTTCCCCAATAAAAAGACATTCTGTAGAAAAATGGCAAGGAGTTGATCTGAAGGACAAGAGATATTTGGAGGGGTGGATGGAAGAGGAACTGGGGTTGGGATGTATTTTATGAGAAGAATAAAGCCAAGCCATAGAGTAATGGATTGATTATAAAACAGTACCCAACTTTCTACTTGATCCAGAAAACATACCTCACCATCAAGAACAGACATTACCTTCAGATAAAAAGATAGCAAATGGTATTTCAAGCAAATTGACCCAAGAAGCAAATAGGTGTGGCTAATTTAATATCTTTGAAATCAAACTTCAAAACAAAATTAATCAGAAGAGATAGAGAAGGACACTATATATTTATCATTAAAGAAAAAATATCTACCAAGAGAACTTTACAATTCTAAATATTTATGTAAAAAAAAGAAGAGAACCAAATTTATATTAAAATTGCTAAGCTAAAAATCACATATCGTCCCTAATGCAGTCATTGTGATATCAATACCACACTCTTGCCAATAACTAGACAGGTCATTTAGACAAAAACCAACTGGAGAGACATTCTAGTCAAATAATGTCATGAATTGAATGAAAATAACCAGTATCTATGTATAAAACATTTTACCTAATTACTGGACTTTTAGCAGCCCATGAAATTTACTCCAAAGTTGACCACATATTAGGACACAAAACAAGTCTTGACACATAATAAATTGAAATAATACTATGTGTCCTATCCAACCACCATGAAATGCCTGTGGAAATAAAATAAATATAGAAATGGCAGATAGAAGTAGAAGCTGAACAATTCACTACTGAATAAAAATTGGGTCAAGATGGAAATTAAAACTGAACCATAAAACTTTTTAGAATTTAATGAAGTGAAAACACAACATATGGAGATCTACAGAACACAATGAAAGCAAGTTTAAAGCACTGAGTACCTACACATAAAACAAAATAAAACAACAGCACGAGCTAGAAAAATCTCACATTAATAATTTAATGACAAATAAAAATTTAGAAAAATAAGAAATAATACCAGAAAAAGATTAAACAGGAAAAAAATCATATCCAGAACTGATGTCAATGATACAGAATTAGACAATCAAAAGATTCAATACAAATACAAACATAAAAACAAAAAATCATAGATATGTAGAGTTATTTCATTGATAAAATCAATTAGGTTTATAAACCTTTAGCCAATTTAACCAAATATGGAGAAAGAAGATCCAAATCAATACAATTAGGGATGAAAGTGGGAGAGTTACAATAGACAAACAATAAAATCCAGAGACCAATTAGGGCATACATTAAATTTTTTATTCCACCAACATGGGAAATCTAAAATAAATCTATACATTTCTTTATATTTATGATTAAACAAATTTAAATCAAGATTAAGAAAACAATTTAAACAGACACATAACCTCTAATGACATAGAACATAGTAATTTAAAAAAAAAAATCTCTCCACCAAAGAAAAGCTTGGGGTCAAATGGATTCAGTGCAGAATTCTACCAGACATTCAGAGAAAAAGTAACACCAATACTCTTCAAATCATCCTAGAAAATAACAGTTCCTAGTTCTTTCTTTCTTTCTTTCTTTCTTTCTTTCTTTCTTTCTTTCTTTCTTTTTTTCTTTCTTTCCTTCTTTCTCTTTCTTTCTTCCTTTCTTTCCTCCTTCCTTCCTTTCTTCCTTTCCATTTTTCCTTCTTTAAAAAAAATTCTTCTCTCATGCATTACATTCCTGACATCAGCTACTCTTCTCATCACTCCTCCCATTGCCTCCCTGACATCCCCTCTCCACCAATTTCATTTCACTTGGAAAAAAAGCAAGCCTCCAAGATATATGAGCCAAGCATTTCATGACAAGTTACAAGACTAGACACAAACCCTCATATTAACTCTTGACTGAACAAGACAATCCAGTAGAAGTGAAAGGATGCCAAGCACAGACAAAGTAGTCATAGACACCACCTACTTCCATTTTCAAGAGTCCCACAAGAACATTAAGCTACATAACTATAACATATATTCAAAGAACCTAGTTGAGACCCAAATGAGGTTGCTGTTTGTTGCTTCAGTCTCTGTGAGCTCCTTTGAACCATGCTTAGTTGATTCTGTGGGACATGTTCTCAGAGTGTCCCTGACTCCTCTGGATCCTACAATTATTCTTGTATTTCTTTTGCATGGCTTCCATGCCTCTATCTACTTTCTGACTGTGAGTCTTTGCATCTGTTGCCATCAGTTGTCGGATGGTGCCTCTCTGATGACAGTTGGGCAAGGTATAGAATATAGCAGAGTATTATAAGGAATAATTTCATTGATTATTTACTTGTTTATTTTATTGCCAGTCGTTTTTTATTCTACCCTAGGTTTCTGGGCTGACCAGTCTCTGGATCCTAGACAGCTATGAAGTTTTAGGCATGGGCTCCTTCTAATGGTTTGGGCCTCAAATTGGTCACTCCCACAGTCCTGCACCACCATTACCCCAGTACATCTTGTAGACAGGTCTGATTGTAGGTGGAAGGTTGTTTGGGTTGGTCAATGTCTAAGTAATCCTGCAGGGAGGCTTGCCTGGCTATAGAATATGGCTCTATAACTCTCATTACTAGGAGACTTTGGAGGGCATTTCCCCCACACTGAGTTGCTTCCTCTCCCCTCAGTTGCCTCCTCTGGACCAACTCCAGTTGTCTCTCCCAGTATTTTATTCCTTCATCCTTTCCACCCCCACCAGATTCAGTATTTTATCCCTCCATCCCTCCCACCCCACCTGATCTCTCCTGTTCCTATCCTCACCTGCTTTTACTCCACTTACAAAATTTATTCTATTCCTCATTTCCAGGGAGAACCATTCATTCCTACTTTGAGTCCTCTTTGTTATTTAACGTTTCTCCATCTGTGTAATAAAGCATGATTATCCATTATATAACTGCTACTGTCCACTTAAATGTGAGACCACATTATATTTTTCTTTCTAGGTCTAGGTTACCTCACTCATAACAATGTTTTTCTAGTTTCATTTGCCTGCACATTTCATGATGCCATGTATTTTAACAGCTGGGCAATATGCCATTGTGTAAATGTACCATATTTTGTTTATCCTTTCTTCAGTTGAGGGCCATCTAGGTCCCTCCATATTCTTGCCAGCATGAGCTGTCACTTATGTTTTTGATCTTAGCCAATCTTGAAGGTGTAAGATGGAATCTCAAAGTAGTTTTGATTTGCATTCCACGGATGACTAAGGATAATAAATACTTCTTCGATTACTTCTCTGCCATTTTAGACACCTCTAGTAAGAATTCTGTCTATATCTATACACCTTTTTTTTAAAAAAATGGGTTATTTGGTTTGTTGATGTCTAGTTTCTTAAGTTCTTTATATATTTTGGATACTACCCTTCTGTCATGTGAGGAGTTGGTGAAAATCTTTTCCTATTCTCTAGGCTGCTGTTTTGCCCTATTTATGGTGTTCTTAGCCTTACAAAAGCTTTTAGTTTTATGAAGTTCCATTTATTAATTGTTATTCTTAGTGCCTGTGCTATAGGTATGCTGTTCAGGAAGATGTCTCTTGTATCAAAATGTGTTCAGGTCTATTCTTTACTTTCTCTTCTATAAGTTTTTGTGTTTCTGGCTTTATGTTGAGATCTTTGATCGACTTGAATCTGTTTGCATTCTACATGCCAATTTATAATTCTAATTCCAATTTTAATTTTAATAACATACCCTGATAACAAAAGCATGCAAAGTCCCAAATATAAGAAAAAATTATAGACAAATATCCATTAGATATAATATAGATGCAAAAATTCTCAATAAGTTATTTGCTAAATAAATTCAAGAACACATCAAAAAGATAATGTACCAAGGTCAAATTGACCTCATCTCAGAGATGCATATATCATTCAAAGTATGTAAATCAGTAAATTTAATTCACCATATAAACAACTAAAAGATAAAAGCAACATGATCATAATCATATTATTACATATATAAAAAAGGCTTTTGATAAAATAGAACATCCCTTCATGATTAAAGTGCTGGAGAGACTAGAGATGCAAAGGACATATGTCAACATAGCAAACATACTTTATAGCCAGTTCACAGCCAAAATCATCCTAAATAAAGAAAAACTAAAAGCATTGGTATTAAAATCAGTAACAAAGCAAGAATTTCCACTCTCTATATACCTACTTGTTACAGTACTCTAAGTTTTATCAAGAACAATAAGACAACTCAAGAGTTTCAAGTATATAAAATATGAAAAAAAGAAGTAAAATATCTTTATTTTCAGATGATATAATTTTATATATAAAAGATCTAAAGACACCATGAGGAAACTTCTATACCTGATAAAAAACTTTCAGCAAAGTAGCAAGATACAAACTAAACACACTATAAAATCAGTAGCCTTCCTATATATAAAATATGAAACATACTAAGTTGGAAAGAACTTTCTGAACTGGATATCTGTAGTACAGGCATCAAAACCAACAAGAATAAATGAGATTTCATGAAGCCAGAAACTTCTGTAAAACCAAGAATACTATTATTACAGTCAAGTGGCATGCAACAGAATGGGGAAAACATTTGAAATTATTCATCCAATAGAGGGATATTATCTAAAATATAAATAACCAAAACTTAATATCAAGAAAGCAAATAACCCAATTAAAATGGTGTATTGAACTAAACAGAGTTCTCAAAGGATGAAATACAAGTGACTGAAAAACATATAAAAATGTTTAACAGTTCTAGCCACAAGGAAAATGAGAATTAAAACTACATTGTGATTTCATCTTATCCAAATCAGAATGACTATGGTCAATAAAACAAATGACTATATGTGCTACTGAAGATATAAAGAAAGAGAAATATTTATTTTTGTGATACAAACTGTGAAAATTCTTATGGAAATTAATGTGGAAAGTTCCTTAAAATGGTGAAAATTGTTCTACCACAAAATTGCTCTTGGGCAACCGAAGAGCCTTTAAACTTTACTACAGAGGTACTTGCACATCAATATTCACTGCTGCTCTTTTAATAATAGCAAGAAACTAGAAATAGCCAGGTGCCCATTAACAGATGAGTGGATAATTAAAAAGCAACATATTTATACAATGAGTTGTTATTCAGCTGTTAAGAAAAAGAATATTGTAAAATTTGCAGGTGAATGGTTGGAACTAGAAATAACAATCCTTAGTAATGTTGACCCGGATTCAAATGGAAAAATACTTTGTTTTCTCCTATATATCTATGTTTGTTTGAATAGAAATCCCCCAGCCTCTTAGGTTCATAGATGTGAATGCTTGGTCATAAGGGAGTGGCATTGCTTGAGAAGGATTAGGAATTGTGACCTTATTGGAGGAAGTGTGTCACTAGGGCATTGGTTTTGAGGTTTGAAAAAAACCCAAGCCAGACCCAGTGTCTTGCTCTTCTCCTGATGCCAGCAAATTCTGTTGTAGAATTCTCATAAGTTTTTCATAACCACTTCTGCCTGTGTGCTGCCATGTTGCCCACCATAATAAAAATATATTAAACATCTGAAACTATAAGCAAGTCCAATTAAAGCTTTCTTTTATGAGGCTTGCTGTGGTCATGGTAACTCTTCAGGCAATAAAATGTTGACTAAAACAATGTAGATTTTAGCTTTTAAGCTTTCAACATGTGTGATTCACACCTACTACTATTATTCTCCTTAAAGAATATAGTAATAAAATGACTCCTGATGGTATATTGCTATAATCATAGATCAGCATATAACTCAACCCTCTGCAGAGAAATTTCTTCTCGCAGTATATGGTAACTAACACAGAGATTACAACTTGTAGCTGCCAGCAGCCATGGACAAACTGGGTTCACCTGAAAGGTGGGCTGGAAATGAAAAACAGACAGAGGGGCATGAGAAACATGAAGCCAAGACAAAGTTCTCTGATCACATCTCAAAATTAAATATTCAGCATTTTGGATATATAGGGAAAACCCACAGAACCCATCCTTTATTTTAGCTGGATTATGTCCCTAGGCAATCTCAGCAGTTCTAAGTTCCTGTAGGAAGTTGTATGTGCAGCCAGGGTGGATGACTCCACCTGGGTCATTAAGGTCCTGTGGCAAACAAGTTCTTTCCTGTCTGCTTAAGGCTGAGGGAAGTCACAACAACTGGATAATATATAGAAAATGGAAGACTTTGAAGTACTCAGTCTTAAATGGGATGTCTTTATTAACCCACTCCACTCACTGCTCAGGAACCCATGTAGAAGAGGAGATGGAAAGGTTGTTAGAGCCAGAGGCAATAGATGACTCTAAGGAAATAATGAACTCACTATTACAGCATACATAGGACTTCCACAGGTTAAACTGGACAAAGTCGTAACACTGAGAAAAAGAGGCAGACATAAAAGATATAAAGTCCCATCCTCTAAACAAGAAGCTATTTAGAATTCATACTTTCTGGCAAAGTGAAATCTTTTTTTTTTAATGGACTGCTACTTGGTATATTTAACTAGAGTCTAGAATAGGTCCTGTGTGCAGGAGTTATTGACCAATACAAAATGGACTTCATGAATTTTTTAAGTGTATTTTGTTGTTTTTGTTGTTGTTTTGGGGGGGAGTATTTTTGTTTAATTGTTTTGTTTTTGCTGTTTTATTTTTGTTGGTTTTGCTCTTCAGAGAGAGAACATATAAAGTTGGTTGGGTGTGTATTTTGGGAGGAGCTGGAAAGAGAATATGGAGGAAAAACTATGATCAAAGGATATCATCTTAAAAATGAAAAGAACAAAATCATTTAAAAATATTTTTAAAAGAACAAAAAAAGGTAATTGGATCTTACATTTTATTTTGTTTTTAATTATTTATTTGTGGTGTATTTGTGTGTGTGTGTGTGTGTGTGTGTGTGTGTGTGTGTGTGTGCAGATGTGTATACGTATGCATGTTTCTGTTGTGGCAAAACTTACATATTTCCTGGAGCTAAAGCTATAGGTATTTTTGAACATCATAGTAGAGGTGCTAGGTTCTGACCTCGGATCCTCTGCCAAAGTACTATATACTTTTAATCTCTAAACCATCTCTCCAGCCTGTCAATCTCATTTTTCACTCCAGTCAGCCTGGAACAAACTTGGTAAATTGGTGAATAAAATAATTTAATTAGTCATTGTTGTCAAGGAAACATAACTAGTAGAATAAACTTATATTATAAAAAGGTTCTATACTATTGTGGCTTACAGCTTGCGGGATTGGCATTCCAATAATGGTCATTTGTGTCAGAGAGACTGAAAGTCTTGAAGCTGCATAGTTCACACATCTGGAGGCCAAGCAGTTCTAACAGAGTATTGAAAGTATAGGATATTCTTTAAAATTTGCTTGTCTTCAGTTCATCTTGGAGGTTTCTGATGGTAGAAAAATGTTGCAGTTATGGTAGAAGCAACAATGAGATAATAACTGACAGCAAGAAGCAAAGATAGGTAAGCAAACAGCTCTGAATTCTTTTGGGCTCTTGTTACATCTGAGCCCTCACTGGAAGATGGCATCCACTCTGGAGGATTAGGATCCAGTTGTACAATTAGGATTAAACATAAGATATCCTAATTTTGTCAATTAGTATACAAACACCTCTCATTTATGCCATATCTAATTTTCGGGTGAAGACAGTAACAAGAACATTATTCCTCCTAACATGATGTAACTCTACCATGTGTAGCCAAAACAACATCATTCTTCCCCCAGAATACTTGTCAAAGTCCCATTAGGAATGGTTAGTTTTCCAATATCCCAAGACTTAATTATAAAATAGTTTTAGCAGCATTCAAATACAGTGCATGTTATATTACATGATTTTTAAAATGGAGAGGAAAGGAAACATATATGTCTGCTTACTCTATTTATATTCATGCATAAATAAATCCTTAACAAAATAGGACCTACACACTTGGGTTAATTACAACTGTCATTTCTGTAACTGGCCCAATAGGCTTGGCTGTTATTTGTAACTACCTTTCTCTACTACCCATTCCTTATTTGTTTTACCAACTGATCTCAGTTCTTTATCTGGAGAAATAACCTACATCTTTCTGAAATCACTCATTGAAGATGCCTTCAACAGAGAATGACTACAACAGTCAATAAAATAAGATGGTCCATTCTTTGGAGAGCAGTCACCATCTTTCCCCAGTGATCTCTTATTCCCAATGGACCTATAAATAAAGTAGCCACAGTGGAAGAGGGAGGCTACACGGGGCTCATTTTTCATCTTGTCTGGATTGTGTTATGAGTTCCCATTGATCTTAATCTTAGGACATGTAACACCAAGAGACACGTTAAAAGATCTCCGGCACTCCAGAAATAGAGCCTTTCCCTGCACCTTGGATACTCAGTCAAATTTTCTCTTGACAGACTGGATCAATCAGATATGCTCACATTGTAATTCCTCCTTTGGCTTGATTCACAGCATCAGGAGCCCAAAGTAGTATTTTCACAAGGGAGATTCTTAGCTTCTACTTTGATGGAATACTTATTATCCATCCTGGCAGAAACACCCCACCACCAGTGAAAACAAGAACCGTAGATCATTAGGCTGTGGAGGAAGCAGTACCATATGTCAGATGCTGATTCACAATATACAAAATGTGCTTCTCTGGGCATTCACACTATTGTCCTTTAGCTGTCAATGTAATGGCATCTTTCTATCATTCTATCAGGCAATTGTTCCTGATATTTCCAATTATCTTTTTCTGGGGTCTAGCCTGGTAAGTCTTCCTGACCCTTCATATTTACACACCCTATCCAACCTTCAAGAACTATTTTGGGTCCCACATCCAGTGCCCTACTCTAGTCTGGCCACATCTCTGCCAGCACTCTCTATACATAGACTCTAACTCACAGTCAGCATATAATGGTTTCACTCAGCCAGAACTAGACCCATAGTCTAGGCTTATACCAGGAGATGAATCCTATAAACTACTCTACTCTGCCTATCCTCTTAACTTCATTCCACTGAAGACATTTTAAAACTGTAGGTCCAATCCACCTGCACAGCCTCTCACCTGCCCAAATCTGTTCTATCCAAATCAGATTTATAAGTAACAAAAGAAATACACATGGCCATATCTGATCATAAAGACACTAACCGTGTGAAATATTTGCTGATGAAGATTACCTAGAAGAAGTACAGGGCCCACAATTTAAAAGAACAATATTAACAAAACCCACATGATCAAAAATTCAAGGAGTTTAAAAAAGAAACAAGAAAAAGTCTCTCTGAAATTAAGAATAAAAAGCTTAAGGAGAATAAATGCCTGAATGACCCACACAAATGTAAGGCTGATGGGAATGGTGAAGATAATTCATGCCTTGAGAAAGAAATTCAGTAAGGAGATAGAAACATTGAGGAGAATCAAGCTGAAGTGAAGATCAAATTGTGGAACCCAGTAACTGAACAAGACAATTCAGAGTAAAGCCTTATAAGTAGAATCAATCAAACAACAGATAGACTATCAGGTCTTGAAGATAAAATAAGGGATTAATATGAAAAAAATCAAGATATGAAAATGTTTTTAAAACACAAGAAAATAGTATATAGGAAGTGTGGGACACCATCAAAGCACCAAACTTTCTATTATAGGTATAAATGAGAGACAAGAATCCGAAGTCGATAACATAGAGCAGATCTTTCACAAGACCATCGGAAAAACCTTCCCCAAACTAAAGAAAGACATGCCCATACAAGTGCAAGAAGCACAGAGAACACTAGACAGAGCAGACCAGCAAAAGAAATCCCCACAACATATTATAGTTAAAACATTAATTGTATAGAACCAAGAAAGTGGATTGAAAGATGCAACAGAAAAAGCACAAAACATATTTTTTTTTAAAAAGGAAAGCAGTCAGAATAACAACTGATCTTTCAATAGAAACTTTGAAAGCCAGAAAAGCCAAGAGCAATTCAATTGATGTCCTAGGAGACAATTACAACCAGCCTAGACCAATATGTTCTGCAAAACTATCTGTCATGATTGAAGGAGAAAGAAAAAATAAATCTCTCTATAAAATAAAGTGAAAAAAAATCCCTACAACCCAAACCTAAAGAAAATACAGGATGCAATTTTTCATTCTGAGGACAGAAATGAAGAAAATGGGGCATTGAAATCACCTACCATTAATGGGTTGATGTTAACCTGTGTTTTCAAAATCCACCAGTATAATTTTTTATTGAAATTGGGTGTGCTAGAATTTGGTGCTTATTGGTTTAGGATGATTGAATGATTAGGCCTCTTGGTTAATTGTTCACTTGATCATGATATCTTTCCCTCTTCATCTCTTCTAAATGGTTTGGATTTGAAGTTTATTGTGTCTGATATTAGGATAGGAACAGATGTTGGCTTCCTGATCCCTTTGTACTACCCTCTGCCCTTGCAACCTCCTCCACCGAAGAAGTTGTAGCGTGTGACAGTCTGTCCGTACTTCTTTACTTGCAAATGTTCATTGCAATGAGTCATTGGTCTGGTTCAAGCCCTTTGGCCTTTCCTACACTGTATTACAGGATCCTCACCAGGACTCCTTTTATATAGCCTGTTATTTCCCCGTGTCATGGAGACCCTGCAGGTTTGATCTGCAGGTCTAGCCAGTTCACATGTTCCAGTTCATAGATGGGATAGATGTTGGGGAGGACCAAATGGAAGCCCTTAGTAAACTCTCCAATACTGCTCTGGGTAGCTCCCCTAATGCCTCAGCTGGCAAAAGGCAGAGCCAGCTCTCTCATTCTCATGCCCTTGGGGCCAGCTCACCTATGCTCACACCATCAGGGTGAGCTCTATTATACTGCTCCATGTGAGGTACAGGGCCCGCTCTCCTGAAGGCTTCAGCAGGCAAGGGACAAGCCAGCTCTCCCACTCTCACTCTCTCGGTACTTACTAGCTCACCTGAAACCTCAGCAAGCAGGGCCAGCTTCACTGTACTTCCAGGGAGAAGTGTGAGCCCCATTCTCCAGAGCACTGCAGCTGATGAGGGGCAGGGTCACTTTTCTTGCTTTCAATTTCTATGGGGCCAGCTCCTCTGGATTACCCAGGCAAAGAGTGGGCCAGTTCTGTACAGCCCAGACCATGGTTGTCCATCTGGACCGTGGTGGTAATAGACCCTACTTTTGCAGGACCATGAACCCAGACGTGGGCCTCAGTGGTAGGATGGGGTCCAGGACCTCATCATGGCCCTAAGTAGCATCAGTGAATCTCACAGTTTTTCACCACCCTCGAGTCTTCAGCTCTGCCTCACCTGTGCTCATATACCTCTGCTTCTCCTTTTCCATCTCTCTATCACTAACTTTCTCATCATAGTGGTTCTGGTTCTCTGGATGTCTGGGGTCATCTCAGTAGTGCCCTGCTCCACTCTTGCTGTGTGTCACTGGGGTTGTGGGTCAACTCTGGTGTTATTTGCCATTCCTAAACACTATGGCATCAGACTTGATGCCCTCTCCTGCTTTTCTGCGTGTTGCTTGAATGTTGTCTTGAGTGTGATCTGCATGAGGCTGAGTACAGTTCATAAAATAGTTTTAATTATTACATATTGAGGGATTTTTCTCTGGCAAACTTTCTAACTATTCAACCCTTACCCCCATGCACAATTTACATTTTAAAAACCTACTCTTCTCTATCTCAAAAACATTTTCATTAAGTTATTTACTTTACATCCCAGTTGAAGCTTCCCTTACCTTCTCCTTCAAGTCCATTTCTCTCCCTTCTCCTCCTCTCCCACCCACCCACCCCTCATTCCCTTCTCCCCAGGACAGTGGTTGTCTCACATGGATATCAATCAGCCTTGGCATATTAAGTTGGAGGAAGACTAGTCTAGGTGCATCTTCAGCTAATGAGGCTAGACAAGGCAACTCAGGGTAAAGAATCCAAAGGTAGGCAATATATTCAGAGACAGCCCCAGTGCCAACTTTAGAAGTTCCACATGAAGACCCAGTTTCACAATTGCTACATATGTGCAGAGGGCCTAGGTCCAGCCTATGCATGCTCTTTAGCTGGCAGAGCAATCTTATGATCCCTTATGGTCCCAGTTAGTTGATTCTGTAGGGTTTTTGGTTGGTTGTTTTTTTGTGGTGTCCTTGAATCCTGTAGCTCTTTCAACCTTTTCTCCCCCTATTCTACAGAATCCCCTCAACTATCTTTAATGTTTGACTGTGGGTTTCCACATCAGTTGCTGGGTGAAGCCTTTCTGATGATAGTTATGCTAGGCATCTATCTGTAAGTATAGCAGAATATCATTAATAGTGTCAGAAGTAAGGTACCCTCTCAGGGTATGGGTCTCAAGCTGGGCCAGTCACTGGTTAGCCTTTTCTCAAATTCTGCTCCATCTTTTTCCCTGAATATCTTGTGAGCAGAGCAAATTGTGGATCTAATATTTTGTGACTGTGTTGGATGTCCTGCCTCCTGTCTTAGCTAGGATTAACCTCACAGAATCCTGAGAGTTTCTATTGTCCTGTGTTTCTAGCTCACCATCATCAGAGGTACCTCCTTCAGTTGTTTCTCCCAGTACTCTCTCCCTCTGTCCTTCCCCACCTCATCCCTCCTGTTCTCACCACTACCCCAACTCATCCCTCCGGTTCTCACCACTACCCCTCCCCCACCCATTTACTTTCCTTCATTCACTTCTGATGTGTAATCTATTACCCCTTCTCTGTGAGATTCAAGCTTCCCCCTTTGGCCTTCCTTGTTACTTAACTTTATTGGGTCATAGTTTATAGAAGAGTTATCATGTACTTCATGACTAATATCAGTTATAAATATACCATCTTGGTCTTTCTGGGTCTGGGTTACCTCACTCAGGATGAACTTTTCTAGTTCCATCCATGTGACTGTAAATTTCATAATGAGATTATGAAATTTTGTTTTAATGACTAATACTCATTGAGTGAATGCAACACAATATTTTTCATCTATTCATCAGTTCGGGGACATCTGGCTTGTCTGCAGTTTTTGACTATTATAAACGAAGATGCTATGAACATAGGTGAGCAAGAGTCCTTGTGGTATGGTAAAGCAACTTTTGGGTATATGACCAGTACTAGTACTTATGAGTCTTGAGGTAGATCTATTTTTCATTTTCTGAGAAACCATCAAATTCATTTCCTAAGTAGTTGTAAAAGTTTGCAGTCCCACCAACAATGGAGATGTGTTTCCATTAATGCCAGCTTTAGCTGTTACTTGAGTTATTTTTTTTTTATCTTAGTCTTTCAGATGGGTGTAACATAGACTAACACAGTCATTTTGATTTGTATTTCCCTGATGACTAAGGATGTTGAACAATTTTTTTCTACATTTCTCAGCCATAAGAAATTCTTCTGTTGAGAAATCTCTATTTAGCTCTGTACCCAATTTTTACTTGGATTCTTTGGTTTCTTGATATCTAGTTTCTTGAGTTCTTTCTATATTTTATAGGTCAACCTTCTATCAGATATGGAGTTAGTGAAAACCTTTTCCCATTCTCTAGATTACTCATTTGTACCATTGACAATTTCCTTTGCCTTACAAAAACTTTTCAATTTCATGAGGTCTCATCCTAGTACCTGAGCTATTGATGTTCTATTCAGGATGATGTCTCCTGTGCCAATGTATACAAGGTTATTCTCCACCTTCTTTTCTATCAGATTTAGTCTATCTGGTTTTATGTTAAGGTCTTTGATCCACTTGGATTTGAATTTTGTATAGGGTAATAATTATGAATCTATTAGCCTTCTTCTATACGCAGATATTGTTTGACCAGCACCACTTGTTGAAGACTTTATTTTCCCCCATCATATAATTTTGGCTTCTTTGTCAAAAAACAAAAACAACAAACAGACAGACAAACAAACAAAACCACCAAGTGTCCATAGATAAGTAGACTTTTTCTGTTTCTTCAATTAGATTCCATTTACCAACATGTCTGTTTTTATGCCAGTACTGTGTGGTTTTTTTTTTGTTTGTTTGTTTTGTTTTGTTTTTTTGTTTTTTTGTTTTTTGTTTTTTTGTTTTGTTTTGTTTTGGATTTTTTTTTTTTTTTTTGTTGAGACAGGGTTTCTGTGTAGCCCTGGCTGTCCTGGAACTCACTCTGTAGACCAGGCTGGCCTTAAACTCAGAAATCTGCCTGCCTCTGGTCCCAAGTTCTGGGATTAAAGGCGTGCACCACCACCGCCCAGCATGGTTTTTATTACAATTGCTTTTTAGTAGATCTTGAAATCAGGGATGGTGGTGCCTTAGAAGTACTTTTATTATACAGGATTAATTCTGCTATCCTGTGATTTTGTTTGTTTGCTTTTCCTCATAAAATTGCTTATTGTTCTTTAAAGGTCTATAAAGAATTGTGTTGGAATTTTCATGGGATTTGTATTGAATCTGTAGATATTTTTTGATAGAATGGTCATTTTTCTTATGTTAATTCTACCAACCCATGAGCATGTGAGATCTTTCCATCTTCTGATATCTTCTTCAATTTCCTTTTTCCAAGAATTGAAATTTTTGTCACATAGGTCTTTCCTTTATTTGATTAGAGTTACACCAAGATATTTTCTGGTATTTGTAGTTATTGTGAAGGGTGTTGCTTCCCTAATTTGTTTCTCAACCCATTTATTATTTGTATATAGGAAGGGTACTGATTTTTATTTTTTGAAAAAATAAAATAATTTTATATCCAACAATTTGCCGAAGGATTTTATGAGCTGTAGGAGTTCCCTAGTAAAACTTTGGGGTCACTTATGTATACAATCATATGATCTTTGAATAGTTCTACTTTGACTTCTTCCTTTCCAATTTTATCCCCTTAATCTCCTTTTGTTGTTCTATTGCTCCAAGTACTATATTGAATAGACATGGAGATATTGGGAAGCCTCTTCTTGTCATCTTTTAGTGGGATTGCTTTAAGTTTCTCTCCCTTTAATTTGATGTTGGCTATTGGCTTGCTGTGTGTTGCTTTTATCTTGTTTAGTTATGTGTCTTATCTGCCTGCTCTCTCCAGGACTTTTAGCATGAAAGGGTGCTTGATTTTGTCAATGGCTTTTCCAGGATCTAATGAGACAATCATGTGATATGTATTTATTTATTTATTTATTTGGATTACATTAGTAGATTTTCATATACTGAACCATCCCTGAATCTCTGGAATGAAAACTACTTGATCATGGTAAATGATACTTTTGATGCATTCTTATATTCAATTTGCAAAAATTTTATTGAATATTTTTGCATCAATGTTCCTAAGGGAGATTGGTCTGAAATTTGTTGTCTTTGTGTGGTTTAGATATTGGTGTGATTATGGCCCTCAAAATGGATTTGGCAATGTCTCTTCTATTTATGTTTTGAGGAAAAATTTGAGGAGTGTTGGTATTAGCTCTTCTTTGCAAGTCTGGTAGGATTCTGCACTAAAACCATCAGGCTCTGGGCTTTTTTAGTTGGGATGCTTTTAATGACTTCTTCTATTTCTTCCTTAGGGGTTGGTTACTTGTCTATTTATATTGTTTCCCTGATATTGACTTAGCCTTGGTAAATGGTATCTATCAAGAAAATTGTTCATTAAATTTTCATTTTCCAATTTTGTAGAATGCAAGTTTTTGAAGTAAGACAATGATTCTTTGGATTTTCTAAGTGTTTGTTGTTATGTTCCCCTTTAATTTCTGATTTGATTAATTTGGGTATTTTCTCTATGCCTTTTAGTTAGTTGGTTAAGGGTTTGTTTATCTTGTAGATTTTCTCAAAAAAACCAACTCATTTTTAATTGATCCTTTGTACTATTCCCTTTGTTTCTAATTTATTGATCCCTGATACTGATTATATCTTTCAGTCTACTCCTTTTTGGGTGTTTGCTTCTTTTTGTTCTAAAGCTTTCTCTTTTCTGTCATATTTTTTATTACATGTTTTCTTTATTTACATTTAAAATGATATTTCCTTTCCTGGTTTCCCCTCTGAAAACCCCCTAGCCCATTCCTCTCCTCCTGCTGTTATGAAGGTGTTCTTCCATGCAACCACCTACTTCCACTTTTTCTTCCTGGCATTTCCCTACACTGGGGCTTTGAGTCTTCACAGGACCAAGGGCCTCTCCTCCCATTGACGTCCAACAAAGCCATCCTATGATACATATGTGCCTAGAACAATAAGTCACTCCATATGTACTCTTTGGTTGGTGGTTTAGTCTTTGGGAGCTCTAGGGGGTCTGGTTGTTTGATATTGTTGTTCCTCCTATGCGACTTTAAGTCCCTTAAGCTCCTTCAGTCCCTTCTCTAACTCCTCTATTGGGGACCAAGTGCTCAGTGCAATGGTTGGCTATGAGCATCCACCTCTGTATTTGTCAGGCTCTGGCAGAGCCTCTCAGGAGACAGCTATATCAGGCTCCTGTGAGCTAGCACTTCTTGGCATCCAGAATAGTGTTTGGGTTTGGTAACTGTTTATGGGATGGATTGCCAGGTGGGACTGTCTCTGAATGGCCTTTCCTTCAGTTTCTGCTTCACACTTTGTTTCTTTATTTCCTCACTTGAGTATTTTGTTCCCCCTTCTAAGAATAAACAAAGTGTCCACACTTTTGTCTTCCTTCTTCTTGAGATTCATGTGGTCTGTGAATTGTATGTTGGCTATTCCAAGGTTTTGGGTTAATATCCACTTGTCAATGAATACATACCATAAATGTCCTTTTGTGATTAGGTTACCTAACTCAGGATATTTTCTAGTTCTATCCATTTGCCTAAGAATTTCAAGAATTCATTGCTTTTAATATCTGAGTAGTACTCCATTGTGTAAATGAACCACAATATTTGTATGCATGCCAAGGAGTAGTATACCTGGATCCTCAGATAGAACTATTTCCAATATTCTGAGGAACTGCCATACTGTTTTCCAGAGTGGTTGTACTAGCTTGCATCCCACCAACAATAGAAGAGTGTTCCTCTTTCTCCACATCCTAGAAAGCATCTGCTGTCACCTGAATTTTTGATCTTAGCAATTCTGACTGGTGTGAGGTGGAATGTGTGGGTTGTTTTGATTTGCATTTCTGTGATGACTGAGGATGTTGAACATTTCTTTAGGTGCTTCTCGATCATTAGATATTCCTCAGTTGAGAATTTTTTGTTTAGCTCAGTACCACGTTTTTAATAGGGTTATTTGGTCCTTTGAGCTCTAACTTCTCGAGTTCTTTGTGTATATTGGATATTAACCCTTTATCAGAGGGTTAGTAAAGATCTTTTCCCAATCTGTTGGTTGCTGTTTTGTCCTATAGACAGTGTCCTTTGCCTTGCAGAAGCTTTTCAATTTTATGAGGTCTTTGTTTAGTTTGTTTCCATGATTTGTACATTGCTGAGTGTGGGTTGTTGAGGTCTCCCACTATTATTGTGTGTGGTGCACTGTGTGCTTTGAGCTTTGGTAGTTTCTTTTATGAATCTGGGTGCCCTAGCATTTAGAGCATAGATGTTCAGGATTGAGGGTTCATTTTGGTAGATTTTTCTTTTTATGTATATGAAGTGTCTTTCCTTATCTTTTTTGATAACTTTTGGTTGAAGGTCAATTTTATATGATATTAGAATGGCTACTCTAGCTTGTTTCTTGGAACCATTTGCTTAGAAATTTTTTCTAGCATTTTACTCTGAGTAGTGTCTGTCTTTGTCACTGAGGTACATTTCCTCTATGCAGCAAAATGTTGGGTCCTGTTTACATAACCAGTCTTTTAGTCTATTTATGAATTGAGTCCATTGATATTAAGAGATATTAAGGAAAAGTGATTGTTGCTTCCTGTCATTCCTGTCATTTTTGTTGTTAGAGGTGGAATTATGTTTATGCGGCTTTCTTCTTTTGGGTTTGTTGGAAGAAGATTATTTTCATGCTTTCTCTATGTTATAGTTTCCCTCCTTGTGTTGGAGTTTTCCATTTATTATTCTTTGTAGGGCTGAACTTGTGGAAAGATGTATAAATTTGTATTTGTCATGGAATATCTTGGTTTCTCCATCTATCATAATTGAGAGTTTTTCTGGGTATAGTAGCCTAGGCTGGCATTTGTGTTCTCTTTAGGTTAGAGAACTTTTCTTCTATAATTTTATTGAAGAAATTTACTGACTCTTTAAATTGGGAATCTTTGCTCTCTTCTATACCTATTATCCTTAGATTTGGTCTTCTCATTGTATTCTGGATTTCTTGGATGTTTTGGGTTAGGAGTTTCTGCATTTTGCATTTTCTTTGATTGTTGTGTCATTGTTTTCTATAGTACCTTTTTTACCTGAGATTCTCTTTTCTATCTCTTGTATTCTGTTGGTGATGCTTGCATCTATGACTTCTGATCTCTTTCCCAGGTTTTCTATCTCCAGAGTTGTCTTCATTTGTAATTTTTTTATTGTTGCTATGTCCATTTTTAAATTCTGATGGTTTTGTTCAATTCCCTCACCTATTTGGTTGTGTTTTCCTGTAATACCTTTGTGTTTCCTCTTTAAGTTCTTCTATCTGTTTACCTGTGATCTCCTGTATTTCTTTAAGGGAGTTATTTATATTCTTCTTAAAGTGCTCTATCATCATCATGAGATGTGATTTGAAATTTGAATCTTGCTTTTCTGGTGTGTTGGGATATCCAGGACTTGTTTGGGTGGGAAAACTGTGTTCTGATGATGCCAATTAGCCTTGGTTTCTGTTGGTAAGTTGCAGGGGCAGTCTTGCTTATCCACGGAAGGCCTAAAATCAATCATAGGCCTAAGTCAGCTTGCTAACACAAAGTCTTGGTTGGGTCTCTGTGGAAAAACACTGAAACAGATAGCTATAAGATATTGTTAACAGGCAGCTTTGGTGGAAATTTACCAGCCTGGATGAGACCAAGTAGTCATACGTCTTGTGGATAGTCATAGACCTTGGGTAGCCTTGGTGGATAGTACCAACTTAGATAAGGACAAGTGAATCATAGGCAGAGTCATAATGATCTGTCCCCTGAACCTTCACCCAGCAGATACCCTGTTCTGGAAGATATCTGTACTCCCCCCGAACACCTATGCTGGTGTTCCCTTTCCCACATCCTGCCTCTATGTGCATATAACCCCTGTGTGAAAAAAGTAAAATCAACAGTTTGATCAGACTACAGACAAGTTGGTTGTTCTTTGAGTCTGCCTGTTTCCCCTCTTCTCTCTTTCAGGTGATCTCCCAGAACCCCTGTTTAATATCCTGCTGGACAAGGCAGGTAAGGTACTTATGCTTGCCTCTCTCCCTCTGGTTATCTCTGGTGTTAGTTGGTCTTGCTTTCTCTGACTGGAGCTTGTCCCTCCTGTGGACCTGTAATCCTATTATTTTAGGTATGTCAACAATCCTGGTGAGACCAGCTCTCTCCTGGCTGAATTTGTGTGTGGAGGGCTATAGAGCATCCTCAGCTTCCAGGTACAGATGGAGACCAGAGCCATCCTGTTTTCCAGCTGCTCCACTGTTCCTGTGCCCTGTGTGCTCCTGGCAGGTCTCGCTTTGGAAAGTTATTGGAGTGAAAGTGGCGATCTAACCTCTGAGCTTAGGAACAAGAGCACTCCTGGGAGACCAGGTCTCTCCTGGTGGGATTTGTGTGCAGAGGGCTGTGGAACAGGTTCAGCTCCTGGGTGCAGATGGAGACTGGAAGTATCATGTTCCTGTTCTAAAGCTTTCAAGTTGTTGTTAAATCATTAGCATGAGATGCCACTAATTTTTTTATGTAGGCACTTTGTGCTATGAACTTTCTTCTTAACATTGCTTTCATTGTGTCCTATAAGTTTGGATTTGCTGTTCCTTCATTTTCATTAAATCTTAACACATTTTAAATTTCTTTGTTTCTTTCCTGATCCAGTAGTCATTGAGCAGGGAGTCCTTCATTTTCATGAGTTTGTAGACTTTCTGTTAGTTCTGTTGTTGAAATACAGCTTTAATTCATGGTGATCTGATAAGATACCAGGAGTTATTTAAATCTTCTTTATCTGTTAAGATTTGCTTTGTGGCTGAGAATATGATGGGTTTGGAGAATGTTTCATGAGGTGTAAATAAGAATATATATTGTTTTGTGTGCAGGTAAAATGTTCTGTGAATATTTGATAGGACCACTTGAGTCATAACATCTGTTATTTCCGTTATTTCTCTGTTGAATTTTTGTCTGGATGACTGTCCGTTGGTGAGAGTGGGATGTTCAAGTCTCCCATTTTAGTATTTGGAGTAATCTTATTAGATATTAGAACAGCTGCTCCTGCTTGCTTCTTGGGTCTATTTTTTGAAAAATCTTTTCCCAGTCTGTTACTCTGGGTGATATCTATCTTTCATGTTGAGGGGTGTCTCTTATATACTGTTCTCACATCCATTCTTATAGTTTGTATCTTTTTATTGGAAAAATGAGCCCATTAATGTTGAGAGATCATAAAAAGCAATGATTGGCAATTCCTGTTATTTTGATTTTGGTGGCAGAGTGTTTGTGTGTGTGTGTGTGTGTGTGTGTGTGTGTGTGTGTGTGTGTGTGT
>JANHMN010000007.1:58720746-58730746 GCA_030674055.1 Rhabdomys pumilio
TGTGTGTGTGTGTGTGTGTGTGTGTGTGTGTGTGTGTGTGTGTGTGTTTGCCTATGTTATGTGTTTCCCTTCTTTTGGTTTTGCTGGTGTGAAATTATTCATTTACTTTTTTGAGGGTGTAGTTACCCTTCTTGGGTTGGATTTTTCCTTCCAGTATCTTCTGTAGGACTGAATTTGTGCACATATATTATTTAAATTTGGTATTGTCATGGAAACATTTGTTTTCTCCATATACGGTGACTGAAAGCTTTGCTGGGTATAGACGTATGGGCTGGTATCAGTTGTGTTTTACTGACTGCAAGACATCGTGCTCATACAGCTTTTAGAGTCTCTGTTAAGAAGTTGGGTGTATATTTTGGATGTTAGCCCTTTATCAGATGTAGGGTTGGTAAAGATCTTTTCCCAGTCTGTGGGTTGCTGTTTTGTCCTATGGACAGTGTCCTTCACCTTACAGAAGCTTTTCAATTTTACAAGATCCCATTTCTCAATTCTTGATCTTAGAGGATAAGCCATTGGTGTTCTGTTCAGGTAATTTTCTCCTGTGCCAATGTGTTTGAGGTTATTTCATACTTTCTCTCCTATTAGATTCATTGTATCTGGTTTGTGTGGAGGTTCTTGATCCACTTGGATTTGAGCTTTGTACAAGGAGATAAGAATGGATCGATTTGCATTCTTCTACATACTGACCTCCAGTTGAACCAGCACCATTTGTTGAAAATGCTGTCCTTTTTCCACTTAACAGTTTTAGCTCCTTTGTCAGAAATCAAGTGACCAAAGGTGTGCAGGTTCATATCTGGGTCTTCAATTCTATTCCATTGATCGACCTGCTAAACAGAGAATTCTCAACTGAGGACTCTCAGATGGCTGAGAAGAATTTAAAGAAATGTTCAACATCCTTAGTCATCAGGGAAATGCAAATCAAAACAACCCTGAGTTCTACCTCACACCAGTCAGAATTGCTAAGAACAAAAACTCAGGTGACAGCAGATGCTGTGGGGAATGTGGAGAAATAGGAACACTCCTTCATTGCTGGTGGGATTGCAATCTAGTAGCACCACTCTGGAAAACAGTTTGGAAGTTCCTTAGAAAATTGGAAATAGTTCTATCTGAGGACCCAGCTATACCACTCCTGGGCATACACCCAAAAGATGCTCCAACATATAACAAAGACACATGTTCCACTATGTGCATAGCAGCCTTATTTATAATATCCAGAAGCTGGAAACAACTCAGATCTTTCTCAACAGAGGGATGGATACAGAAAATGTGGTACATTTACACAATGGAGTACTACTCAGCTATTAAAAACAATGGATTGATGAAATTCTCAGGGAAATAGATAAAATTAGAAAATGTCATCCTGAGTTAGGTAACCCAGTCACAAAAGAACACAGAAGGTATGTATTCACTGATAAATGGATATTAGCCCAAAAGAAGCTTGGAATACCCATGATACAACTCACTGACCATATGAAACCCAAGAAGAAAGACCATACCAAACTGTGTACAGTTCTCCTCCAGAGGATGAAGAAAATCATCTTGGGAAGTAAAGGGGGAGAGGGATCTGGGAGGGAGAAAGAAAATGAAACAAAAAAAGTGCTGGTTCAGATATGGGAGAAGATGGGGGAGAATTATAAAGGTCAGGAACTTGAAATGAGGAGAGTACCAGTGAGGGAGGGGAACCTAGGGGTAGCCATTAGAAAGTGTCATATGCCAAAGACCCAAGAGGTTCCCAGGACCCAACAGGGAGGATATTAGCCAAAATTCCAAACAAAGGAGAGATTGAACCTGTAGAGACCATATCCAATGGATAGGTATGGGCCCTGGTTGAGGGATGGGGCCACCCACCCACCTCAAAAATATTAATCCAGAATTCATCCTGTCAAAAGGATATGCAGGGACAAAGTGGAGCAGAGACTGAAGGAAAGACCATCCATAGACTGTCCTATCTAGAGATCTATCCCATCTGCAGACACCAAACCTAGGTATTATTGCTGATGCCAAGAAGCACTTCCTGACAGGAGCCTGATGTAACTGTCCCCTGAGAGGATCTGCCAAATCCTGACCAGTACAGATGCAGATGTATGCAATCAAACATAGGACTGAGTGTGTGGACCCCAATGGAGAAGTTAGGGAAAGGACCGAAGGAGCTGCAGGGTTTGCAACCTCATAGGAAGAGTGGTAATATCAACCAACCAGATCCCCCAAAGCTCCCAGGGACTAAACCACCAACCAAAGAGTACACATGGGGGCACTATGGCTCCAACTGGATGTATAGCAGAGGATTGCCTTATTGGGCATCACTGGGAAGAGAGCCCCTTGGTCCTGTGGAAGCTCAATGACCCAGGAAAGAAGAATGCTAGGGCACTGAGGTAAACGATGCTATGGAAGAACTGTCCCCGGGAATATAATTGGGAAGCATCATGAAGAAGCTCTTAAGGTTTCTTGTTCAAGAAACCATACTCTTTGTTGTGTGTAGTATAGTTTTGTGTAGAGTAGAAGAGCTGGACATCCTATGAATTGAAATTCTGGTATGCAAAAAGGAAGAACTGAGAATTTGCAAAGTTGGAGGAAAAATAAAAAACAATGAACATTTCTGCTTTTGCATGAATGGTAACTGGTATTCCAATTTTAAATGTTCCGTCTCCATTTTTGCTTTGACCTTTTGCTTGAATGTCTTTGGTCATTTGCTGTCAGCCATTAGTTTTGTTTTGTTTTAGAGACATGTCTCTTGTATCTGTAGCAAAACTTACTCTTCTGATGCTGTCTGTGTAATTCTGTGCTAGTTAATTTTTCTGAACATGACACAAACTTGAGACAGCTTGAAAAAATAAAAAATTAAAGAATTAAAGAATTGCCTGTATCAGACTGGGCTACGTGAATGTCTGTAGAGCATCTTTTTGATTGCTGATTGATATCGTGGGGTCCAGCTCACTGGGCACAGTATCATCCCTAAGTGTTGGTAGTAGGTTTGGGTTCTGTAACAAAGGCACCTGAGGAATAACATGGAGCAAGCAAGTAAACAGCATTCCTTTAAGATCTCTATTTAAGTTCCTGCCTTGAGTTCCTGTACTGATTATTTTAATGTTGGATCATCACCTGGGAATTGTAAGTTGAAATAAACTTTTCTGTTCCAAAACTGATTTTGATTGTGGTGTTCATTGCAGCAATGTAAAACAAAAAACAAACTAGGATATGTAGTTTGAATGGAGAGTGGTACCTAAAGGCCACTGAGCTAAATGTGGCACTACAGCCTGTGATGCTACAGGGAGGTGGGAGAATCTTTAGGAGTATTCTATTAAAAGTTTTCAGAAAATTCAAATAGTGGCTGTGGCATGAACATTGGGCCCCTGCTGTCTTCTTTCTATTATACATGGCCATGGTATTCAGCTGTTTGCTACACCCACCCATGACAATGTACTGTGCTGATTTGGACACAAAAACAAAACCATTTTGTCACAGACCAAAACTGAAAGAGAGAGAGAGAGAAGGGGGGAAAGGAGGGAGGGAGGGGGAAAGAACCAAAACAAACCTTTCTTCCTTTTAAGTGAATTCTGTGAGGTATTGGTTACAGTAGCACACTCAAGCAGTTTCCGAATTATTTTGTTTTCAGTTACATGCTATCTTTTTCAATTCGCTTGTCTCCATTATTAATTTTGAAACTGTAATTCTGATACTTATCTTCTGTTATCTTCAAAACATGGAATCTTTGACTTGAACAATATTAAAAACAAGGCTAGCTCAGACAGCACGATGTTACCCAAATTTATGTGAAAATTTATTACTTCGGGTTTTCTCATCTCCTTCTACCAAAGATGCAATTTTATTATATTAAATTTTTTACAGATACATGGTTTTGATATTAGGTATTTACCTTTAAATTTTTATGTTCTACACAAATGAGATTATTTTCAGTTAATTTTACAGATTAAGGCTTCTTACTTAAGAATACATTTCTCCTATCCCTGAGCTCACCTAGAGCAGCACTCCTAAGACTTGCTATGCATAGAAGCTGCCAAGGGTTTTCTCTCTGATGTTTAGTCAGTGAATTGTATTCAGTAAGCTTGTACTGGGCCTGATCTTGTATTTATTCAGTAACAATACAGCTGGATGAAGAACTGCCTGGGTCACGGCCCTTTCTCTTAAGAGAATTACCCTATTGTTCATGAAGTTTTTCTTTTCAACAACTTCAAAATAAATTATGGAAGAGAAAGACAATATTCAGTAAAAAAGTAAAAATATTCAGAAAAATATTAGGGTAGTATATCACAATTCAGGACTCTTAATTTTAACAAATGTAAAGAGACACTAATGGGCCTGCTACTGTCCCAAATTCTGAGATACATTTGGGACCACAATCTGTAGAAGTAGAATCCTTTATGAAGCTTTAAAAAAAATCCTATAATTAGGCCATTAATTATTGAATTGGTTGTATTTATTTAATTTTAATTTTATTTTATGTATATGAGTACGCAGTCTTCAGACACACCTGAAGAGAGCATCAGACCCCATTATAGATGGTTGTAAGCCACTATGTGGTTGCTGGAAACTGAACTCAGAACCTTTGAAAGAGCAATCAGTGCTCTCAACAGCTAAGCCATCTGTCCAGCCCAGTTTTACTTAGTTTAATGTTATTTAGAAGGTAAATTATATATATATTTTAAATTAATATTTTTAGTACTTGTTGTTCGTATATTATCGCTATACTGTGGGATAATGCTTCCAGCAGTGTTTAAATATGTTCAAGTTTCTGCCAACACTTAAATATTACTAATCATTTTTAGTTTTTTTGGTGAGAAGATAGTGTGGTCACCATTTGATGTCATACCTACCATGGTCCTTTATACATGGATGTGAACCCTAGGGATCTGCCAAGTATTCTTAAATATAAAGATGTTGCATCTAGATAGGCCTCATCCATTCATTTCAGCTCCTGCCTAGTTCCAAGAAACAGACAGATCTCTCGGGATCATTCACCTAGCTTATTTCTATATACTATTTTTGTATTTCCTTCAGAAAATGACATAAGTATTGAAGAGTCCTTCTGTCAGTATTCTGCCACTAAATGCTTAAGAAAGTTTTTACTTTGAAGTAGAATAAATACTTGTTTATTTTCATCTATTTTCTACACTCTGTTTACAAAGAACTTAGTAATAGAGCAGTATCAGAAGTCACAGGGTCATGTGACCCTAGAAGGCTTGACCCATTGTTTACTTTTACCACATGTCATAGGGAAACAAACTGTTAGAAGACCTTGGTTGAAGAATGTTTATTATGATATTTGTAGCAAATCTATTTTAATGGTATTATAGAAGCTAATGTTTATATAGCATTGTATAAGCTATGTGCTTATTTCTTATTTTTAAAATAGCTTGATGAGTATGTACTACATTGATGAACGTAATGATGACTGGGAAGCCAGAAGAAGAGATGAGTATGTATAAATGTGTATTCTTGACGGCTGTGTTGATTTTCCAGCCGAGTAGCCTGATCCAATTTGGTTTCTTTCTTTTTTTTTTTTTCCTCAATACTCCTACCCCATATATTGTCTTTCAATTGTGGACAGGACAAATTTTGATGACTGTAAGATTAGACTTTCTCAATATCTTTCCAAGTTCATAACTTAAACTTTATTCAACTAAGGAGAAAATATGTAGATACCTGAGTTTCGTAGGGAGTAAAAAGCCAGTTGTCACTAGAACTTGTTCCAAGGTCCCCAGGCATCTGTGACTGAAACCAGCATGTAAGAAAAAGGAGTTTGTCTTTGAAGGCATCAATTCTAAAGAAGCCTTGATATACAAAGGAGACCTCAGAGTGACTTCAAATCAACTGTTGCTATGAATTCAGTCTTTTCCTGCTAACCTTGGAGAATCTTCCAATATCATCAGAAAGCTCTACAAGCTAGGAACAAGCATCACAAACATGGCTGAGTGACTACAGGACTCACGAGTGTGAAGTTAGGCATTCTACCCAACATGGCAGGTAGAGATCTGTGCCAGCAAATTTTCCATTTTTCCAAGTTCCTCCTTTATTATTCTGATGTGTTCTGCTCTTGAGACTTCTCTGATTAAGGACACCTAAATCACAAGATCAGAATCCGTCAAGCAGCTTCAGATTGATTTTCTTGCTCCTAAAGCAGAAAAATACATTTTCTCCTTCCAGTATAGATTTTGCAGTGGAGCTGTGCCAGTAATAAATTATTGGTGTATTCAGACTATCAGTGAGGACTTTGGGTGTTACAGACTCTGGGAGTGTTATATACAGTCTCCCAAAGATAGAAATTCAAAGCACATTTACTTTATCCTCCAACCAAGGTGTTTCATCTTCAGATGTCCTTATAACACTGTGACAGGAACTCACAAAAAGAGTAAAAGTAATGTAAGAGTTGTAAATAAGCCTAAGTTGGTGTGTGCTTTGTGCAAAGAACAAGAAGAAATTGCATATGCTGCATAGGGTGCTAATTAAATTAGCCAGGAAAAATGAGTTGAATATTTGAGGATCAAGAGGGAGGGTGAGCACACTCTCACAGGTGAAATGGAGGGGGGATAGAGTAAGAAACTCTGGGAGAGGGAACTGGGAGAGGCACTGGGTGGGAGGGCAACATTTAGAATGTAAATAAACAAAATAATTAATTAAAAAACTAATAAAAATAGAGAAAGAGGAAAAATGTTTTCAGTTAAATATGAGTGACTATAGCCCAGAGAACAGAGAGATTCAGGGCGCTTCAAACATGTTTTGCTGTAGTTACACTACACGTAGTTACATGTAGTTATATGACCCAGAATAAAGAGAAGTTGTAAAAATAAATGAGGGTTCTATTGTTTAGAGTTAACCTATAGTTTAGTCCCTCACACACTGTATGCTGAAGAGATAAGCGAGGGCTTTTCAGAGGTGTTCAGTGAAATTCTTGTGCTTAGGCAGGAAAGAGATCCTTTCTTTCTTGTATTTCATAACTGTGCTTGTCAACCTTCTGAATGCTCCAACACTTGAATACAGTTCCTCATGTTACAGTAACCTCCAGCTCACGAAAGGGTCATTCAAATTCAAAAGAGGTTGTGTCCCAGGGAACTGAGAAGTGCTGGTTTAGGATCTTTCCAAACACTCTGACCCCTTAGGGATACTCTGGTGGGCTTTGCTACAGTGTTTTTTTTTTTTTTTTTTTTTTTTTGCTTCTCCTGGGTAATATTCAGAAAAACAATGTTCAATGTGTCTTACTTATTCCTCCAGAAGAGAGAAAGGATGGGGACTTATCTTAGACTGTGTGGGGGTGGGAAGGGGCAGGTCCCTTTCTATGTGTGACAGGGGTTGTTTTTGGTTTACTCTCATCTACCTGTCTCAATAAAAGCAGTAAGGTTTTAAAGAAAACTTCTTGTATTTATTTCTAGACTACTATATCAAGACTACATCAGTCATGGGTCTCAGAAAACCTGGTTGGATTCATGCTAGCTGCATATATTTTACAAATATTCCACTAACCCTACCTATTCACTCCACAAACAGTAGTAACAAAGGGAGACATTTCTATACTGTGCTCATCCTAAATTTCACTTTTCAGATTGTCCTTATCACCAACAATGATGACATGCTTATTCTCAGTTGATCATTGTATATGTTTACTGTTCAGTTATTAAGAAGTGAATCAAATGTAATGATTAAATGCTTGGTTAACATTCAAATTTAATTTTAATTGTAGTTACAGGTCAGTGCTTTATTGGGAAAAAGGTAACTGCACAAGTACAGATATCTTCTAAAGCCTGAACATGAGGTATGATGCCCTGTAGCTAGAATGACAGAGAGTTGTGAGCTGTCTGGGGTGGCACTGGGAATTAAACTCAGATCATCTGCAAGATCATCAAACACTCTTAACTATAGAGCTTCCCCTCTAGATCTGCTTTGTTCATGTTAGATTGGGACAGCATATGATCAGGGAAGAATAAACCCCCACATGTGACAAAGTGCTAAGAGCTATTTTTTCTCATTTATTTATTTATTTATTTATTTATTTATTTATTTATTTATTCACTACAGATTTATTGTAGCCTCCCTCCTCTTCTCCCTGACCAGTCCTCACACTTTTTTCCTCATTCCTCTATTCCTTTTTTCTAAGAGAATGGGAACAACCCCCATGGGTACCAAACAATCTTCATACATCAATTTGTAGCAGGAATAAACATATTCTCTCACTCTGAGGCCTGACAAGGCAGCCCAGCTATGGAAAAGGGATCCAAAGGAAAGCAATGCAGACAGAGACAGCCCCCCTCCCCATCTCTAATATTTTAGGTGACTCACATGAAGAACAAGAGGGCACATCTGCTACATTTGTGGAAGGGGCCTACATCCAGCTCATGCATAATCTTTGGTTGGTGGTTGTGTCTCCATGAGTCTCCACAGGCCCAGGTTATTTTACTCTTCATGTGGTGTTTTTGATCCCTCATGTCCCTTCAATCCTTCTCTCAACTCTTCCACAAGACTCCCTGAACTCCACCTGATGTTTGGCAATGGATTGCTGCACCTGTTTCCACCAGCTTCTGGATGAAGCTTCTCAGAAGACAATTATGCTAGGTTCCTGTCTGCAAGCAGTACAGACACATATTGTTAATAATCTCTGCAGCTGGCTCTCTCTTATGGGGTCTGTCACAAGCCAGTCACTGGTTTGCCATTCCATCAATCTCTGTTCCATTTTTATCCCTGCACTTCCTGTAGGGAGGGCAAATTTTGGGTTGAAGGTTTTGTGGGCAGATTTGTGTTTCTCTTCCTTCACTAAAAGTCCCAACTGGCTACAGAAAGTGATCTCATCAGGTTCCATATCACCAGCTGGTAGAGTTCCCAGCTAGGATCACCTCCATAGGCTCCTAGAAGCCTCCTCCATGCCAGAGAGATGCTCCCCCCAAAAAATTCTCTTCTCTCTCAGACTTCCCTTCTGCCCATTCCTGATTCCCGCACCTGTTCCTCTTCCTACCCTTTCCCCACCCTGTTTCCTCCCTCCATCTACCTCATATCTATTTTATTTCCCCTTGTGAGTGAGATTCAAGTATGTTCCCTTGGTCCTTGCTTATTACCCAGCATCTTTGCTTCTGTGTATTGTAGCCTGGTTATCCTATACTTTATGTCTAATATCCATTTATAAGTAAGTACTTACAAGTAGTTGTCTTTCTGAGTCTGGGTTACCTCTCTCAGGATGATATTTTCTAGTTCCATCCATTTGAATGCACATTTCATGATGTCTTTATTTTTAATAGCTGTGTAGTATTCCATCACATAAATGTACCACATTTTCCTTATCCATTCTTTGGTTGAGGGACAACTCGATTGTTTCCAGTTTTTATCTCAGTTGTTAAGAACACCAGCTGTTCTTTCAGACAAGAGATTTTCAGGACCTTGACAATCACAGTCAAGAAGCTGAGAAATGGCTAGCACTTACCAATGTAGACATATTAGTAAGCAATAAAAGTAGTGTTTCCCTTAGATAAATAACGTTCTCATTATCCAAGTAGCACACAGTAGCAATTTTGGTAATCTATCACAAACTCACCAATTGAAGGACTATTTCCAGTCTGGTAAGATAGAACAAAATGATCTTAGTGGGATCCCCCTTTATCCCAGGTCTACCCAGTGACTTTTTTCCTGATGCCTCACCTCCTCAGGAAGAGGTCTTAAGACCATGTGCTCTAGGGAAAAACAAACTTTGAATGTTTCTGTGATACTTACTTGTTGTAAATACTTTCTGAACCTCTCATGGGGATGCCAATAACACCTACCCAACTGAGATGACAAAA
Organism: Rhabdomys pumilio; assembly: GCA_030674055.1. Lineage (NCBI taxonomy): Eukaryota > Metazoa > Chordata > Mammalia > Rodentia > Muridae > Rhabdomys > Rhabdomys pumilio. The sequence continues at coordinate 58,730,523 of JANHMN010000007.1, forward strand.
AGGTTAAAGGAACTTTAGAGATTAAATAAAATGTATGACTATTTGTAAGTAGGAACCAATAATAAGTCACCAAACCTTCAGCAGTAGAAAAAAAAACTGTCTAAAAGTAGGCATGATTCTACTTCTTGAGAAGAAATAGCCTTCTTTTGCAAGATAGGAGCAATGGATCAAAATTCTGCCAGAAGAGGATACACAATAGCTTCATTCTTAATAGAAAATATTAT
>JANHMN010000007.1:58733246-58805671 GCA_030674055.1 Rhabdomys pumilio
TTTCCAGATATCCTGGTTGTCTGTGAAGATGTTTTCAATGAGATTAGCATTTAAGTCTGCAGATAAAGTAAAAACAATTTTGCCTTCTTCCGTATGAGTGGAGCTCATTCAATTCATTAGAGACTGAAATAGAACAGAGGATTGGTACATTGGTTTTCTGTATGCCTCTGTTTTTAGGCTGAAAGATCAGCCTTCTGTTTTCTTTAGACTTGGGCTTGGGCTGGAGCATAGATCATCTGCTGCCTTCTTCTAGGTCTTTGGTCTCTGACTGGAAGCAACATCGGTCCTTCTGGTCTGCTCTATCATTGAAAGCAGATTACCTTCCCTCTCCTCCCCCTCTATGTCCTTCTTCTTTTCTGTTTCCTCTCCTCTCCCTCTCTTTTTCTCCTACTTATTGGAGAATACAGAGTAATATCCCTACCATACCACTATGCTTTTAAATGAAAATCGTCTGTATTCCAAATCTTGTTTGGCCCTAGAACATACATCATAACTGTAAACAGTTAAAATTAGTCAGACTTGAAGAATTCTATCATGTTTTTGAAATGCATTTTCATATATAGTCCTTTTAAAAATGTTTTGTAATGAAGAATTTCCTAGTGTCTTAATTCACTGATGGAAAAACCATGTTTAAATTCTACAATGTAAGAATTCCTGAGACACTTCTAGGGATGCTTAGAGCCTGAGTGTGGTTGGTGTCTACACTTCTAGTTCTAGACTGAGCAATATAGAACAGAAGCTTCTGCATTTGATACTTACAAAGAATATATATATTGGTTTTGTACATTTTAAATGAAAATTTAGTAATACAAACCCTTGTCCTCTTTCAAGCACCTCCCAAGTTTCCTCCTTCCAACTCCTTTTACAACACCCCATACCATTCTCAAATCGACCAGGAATATTTAAGATATAATGCTTCAGTCCTTTTGTCTTCTCTAATTTGCCTTCCATAACATTTACTTCTTTAAAAGAACATTCCAAATTAAAATAATTAGAAATTTGCTATTGAAGGAAGAACCATCTTTTCAGATGCATAGCTTTAGAGTATGGTGTATTTAAAAGTATACTTTAAAAAAAATCTGATTTCTTCATATGGCTCACAATTTATTTATGATATGTTGGTTTAGTGCTACTTTGATAATTTCTATTTTCAGACAAAGGGTGAACATTACCTTTAAAAAAATTAAACATTTTATTAACTCATGCAGGCAGCCACTGCTTAGAGGAATTAGGAGAGTAAAAGGACTGACTTGTTATTTCATTTACTCTACTGTTTCAGACTTTAAACTGTTTCTGATATGAAATTACAAAGTACATTTTTGAGCATGTATTCTTTTGGCCTTTTTGTTTGTGTGCTCAAAATTTGGATGCACACACACAGACACACACACAGACACACACATCTTTAGTTTATGAAATGTACTATGATGAGATGAAGAACTGCCAGAACTTTTTTTTTTTACTTCTACAGCTTCCTGCTTGCTCTTCCTTTCTTCCCCACAGAGAGAACCACTATCACACATTTTTCTTAATTATTCCTATTTTCTTTGTTCTCCTTCCTTTAGCAGCAATACATGCATCTTCAAGCAATCTATTGTTTGCTTTTAGCAAGTTTGGGGCTTTTGGAAAGGAATCATACTGTGTGTATTATTCTGTAGCTTGGGTTTTTATTCAACTTGTTTTATAGATTCTTTTCTACATGTGTCATATATACAAATTGCCCTAGAAACGAACAATTTAAAAATTGATTAGTAGCGGAACCATCCACTTCTAACTAAATGCACGATCCATATTGCCAGGAAAATTACCTGAAGCAACAAAAGCAGCAATTGTAGTCTTCTGAATAAAAGACTTGGTCAGAGCACCGGAAGCACAGGAGCTCAGCTTCTGGACGCTTCATTCCTGTGAGTTGAAGCTCTTTCTGAACAGACTGCCCATATCTCTCGCCTATGCTCTACACCAGCATAGCAGCTCCTCAAAGCATCTCCACAGAAACTAGAGGTTTCTGTTGTCTTCATGATGCAACACCCATATGTCACAGAGGTTTCTAGAGAAACTTAATGATTAGGAGATGTACAAATATGTTAAGAGAGTTTTATTGATTAAACCTACTCTTTGATATCTCACACAAGTGTGCACTCTGATTACTTTCACCCCAACCCCACTATCTCTTATCTCATTCCTAGCTTATAGTCACATCTTACCACATTTTGTGATCCACTTAGTTTTAACCAGAACCGTCTGTAGGACCCTGGGGTTGGATCTTTCCAGTGGAGCCTGGTGGCCTCACCATACCACAGCAGTATTGTTGATTACAACCAACAACAATGCCTCTTCCTTAAATTCACCAGCAGTCACTAGTTGAGCTGGGTAAGGGTAGGAACCCATGAGCCTACACCTCTCTTAGTTGGCATTTCTAATTGTGTGATGAAATACTAGCAAAATAAAACAAGACTTATTTCACTTACATGTCTCACTGACAGTCCATCATTGAGGGAATTTAGGGCAGCATTCCAAGCCTGGCGTGGACTTGGAGGCAGGGGCTGATGCAGAGACCATTGAGAGGTGCAACTTACAAGGTCATTTGCTGTTTAACACTTGCTAGCTCACTTTCATACAGAACCCAGGACCACTAGTCCAGGGCTTGCCATTACTCGAAATGGTTTAGTCCCTCCCATATCACTCACTAGGTGCCCTACAGACTTGCCTATAACCCAATCTAATGGTGGCATTTTTCTCAGTTGAGGATTCTTCCTCTCAGATGACTCTAATTTCTGAAAAGCTGGCAGAAAACTAGACAGGACACCATCATATGATTGACGATTGACAGGCCCAGTGCAGACAAAGAAATTGATTAAAATGAATTGTATAATGTGACTATAGAAGCTGAAAAAAAAACCCCACAAATATTCAGTGAAGGCTCAGAGGGTGGAGACTCAGCAGTGCACAGAGTACAGTTAAAGTTTCATAATCGTCCACTGGGATTGTCATCTTACTCATGGTGTCTTGTTCTATGTAGACATTTGACAGAGATTAGATCAGGCTGACCCATATTATAGAAGATAATGTATGCTGATGTTTATTGTGAATTGCAAACTTGATGGCATGTAGTATCACGTAGGAGATAGGCTTCTGGGGATGCCTCTGTGAGTTTATCTTGATTATGCTAATTTGTGTGGGAAGACCCAATGTGACCAGCATCTTCAAGCTGCTCTTGACTTAACTTTAAACCACGTGTTAAAATAGGCCCTTTTCCCTTAAGTTGCTTCATCACAGCAACAGAAAAGTCATTCAGATATCTGAGTGCCAAAAAGTGCAATTTAATTTTCATATTATCTTCCCTACAATGAACACTGCAAACTGACACCAAATCACTAATATAAGACATTTGGTCTTTTTAGATGCCTCTTTGAAATTATCTTTCCTGACAAGGTAAGGTTCCACTGGCAATACTTTCTCTAAAGACTCCTTCCTTTGTGTTTTCTGCAGATACAGGGAGATACTCTCAACTCTTGCCTAGTGTGACACATTAGTTTTTCTTCCTCTTCAGCAAAACTAAACAATTTCCAGTCAATGAGTTACATTCATTCATACAATCATACCATACATCACTCAGAATGGGCATAGAATGTGTGCTTGCAAAATGCAAACCAATGCCACATTCATTTCAACATAGACATACAGAAAAACAGAATTTAAGTAAGTTTTTTTTTTTTTTTTTTTTTTTTACCAGAATTCAGTAGAAGGTAAGAGTCTTTCTGAGCCTTTCCTTCTGGCTTTAAGATCTTTACTCTAAGTACGTAGGATGATTCACCCTGTGACTGTGAATAACAGGGCCAACTTAGAGGGTTCTTCAAAGTGCGTCTTTACACAAAGGGCAAAAGGATTTTCACACATGGCTGAAATCAAATCTTTGACAACAGTCTATACTCTGTCTGCCAGGAAGCTTAGGCACAGCTCCAGGCCCCCTCATGTGCTCCACAGTGCTTTTCTCAGCCCAGCCAGCCCAATAATCATTGTGGCAAAAATGGGGGATTTATTCTCATATGACTCTTTTCATAAGATTGTGCCCATCCACCCTTAACTAGGACACACGTCATAGCTCTGGGAGCCTACTCCAGCTTAAGGATGCTTGCAGCCGATTGAAGAAAGTCTGCAGTGTTCTTGCACATTTAAAATCCAATAAATGTTCTCTTTTTCAGAGACATTAGCCCTCCATTATCCTCCATAACAGCTTCCACACCCCAACCACATTTCTCAAAATTTATGTTAGGAACACTGAGGCTTCTTTTCTGGCCTCAGGCATAGAGGGACCTTTCTTCCTCAGCTATGAGAACAATAAGAACAAAGGACTTTTGAGTATGGAAGCACACATGTGTGCCAAGGAATTCTTTCATTGTACAGATCACTGGCTAGAAAACCCAGTGTTCCCAGGGACTAGACCACCAAACAAGGAGTATACAGAAAGGGATCCACGGCTCCAGATACATATGTAAGAGAGGATGGCCTTGCCTGACAACAATGGGAGGGGAGGCCCTTGGTCCTGTGGAAGTTTGATGCCCCAGTGTAAGGGGATGATGGAGTCGTAGGGCAGAAATGGGTAGGTGGGGGAGCATCCTCTTAGAGGCAAAGGGAAGCAGGGAGAGGGCAAATGTGGGATGGGCAATTTGTAGAGGGAAGGAAGGTATCATTTTAGATGCAAATGAATGGAATGATTAACAAAATGACAAAAGAAAAAAGGAGTGGCTCACATTTCAACATTCTCATATATTCAAGCTACAACAAAATCAGATCTGCAGAAAAAGCAAGCAGACAGGTCAAGGATGACTGGAGTTAGAACATGTTTTAATGACTGTGCTGGAATGCTGTATGAGTGTGAAGAAAATAAAAGACTCTGGGATAAGGTTTTGGGAGGCATTTATGTACTGTACAACAAAGAAAAATTATGTACACTTTGACTAGGCCACTGACAATATGCAGAAACTCCAGGACCAGTGAGAGGTTGAAATAAAAATATTGATGAAAACTGTTAATATAAAAGAAAACTTTCCTGAATCAGTATAATTTCTAGCTTCATTCTAAGTACTTATCCTTATCTGCACAGATAAGTTTTCGATCCTTATCAGAGAAACTGCTTTATACAGTTCGCAGAAACCATTACAGAAAACCATGACTGGTCAAACTACAAGGACAACTGACCCTGACTCTTGGGTTTCCATCCCCAATGGATATAAAAACCCCTATGGGTAATTGCTGCTGGGGAACACAGGGAGTCCCTGGAAGCTGAAAGTTAGGCATGCCTGCTATGGCTCCACACTGTGTTTCCATGGGTTTTTATGTCCATGGGTTTTTACAGGCTTTAATGTCATGGCAGATGGTGGATGGATCTGGATGCACCTCCAAAAAACCTAGGGCAGACCTGAGCTAAATAGCAGGGTGAGGGGGGGAGGGGCTGGGAAAGAATGCTTAATTGACTCCACCCTCTGGCTTTCAGGTACCTCATTAGTATATGAATCTCTCTAGGGCCTGAGGCTTATTCCTCTGTGGGAGGGGTTGTTGGAGGGCAGAAGCTAAATGAAAAGAACCAGGGCCTGGGAGCAGAGCTGAACTACATATACATACACATGCACACGCACACGCACACACACACGCACACGCACACGCACACGCACCCACACACACAAACAATAGTAACTAAAGAATAGGGATCATGGGGTTGGGAAGAAATGGGGACAGCACAGGAGGGAGAGTGATACAAACACTTCAGGATTTCATGTGAGCAGGTACATTATTTTCCCTCCCTCTTAGATAACTAGGGGTAAAGGATTCGTATTGTGAGAAAAGTGGAACTTTCTATAAGACTACAGAGCAGGTTCTGATCAGGGGTCCTACAGTTTTCCATTTCTACCAGCACTATGACAGGGGCAATTTGTGCTATATCACGTGTACCTCTTACTGGAGGTATATTTTATGTTACCCGTTGTGACAGAGATGCATCTTGGGATAGCTTTGGTTGGTCATTCTCCAGCAGCTGATCTCATGATACACAGCTTGTTTCTCTTTTAGGCAAAATCATGCTTCAGTCTATAGTTTATCTCCTCTTTCCTTTCCTTCCTCTCAAACTTTGCCTTTTCTCAGTGCCTCATGTGCTGAGGAAATGCTGAGATACAATATCAACCCTTTGTAAATCTATTCTTTTTCTTATATATATTTCTTGAAATAGGGACTCATGTAGTCCTTGTTGGCCTTCTACTCACTCATCTGTAGCTTTGAACTGTTGATCTTTGTGCTTGTATTCTTGAAGCTTTGGGCTTATAGGCCTCTACCAACACATTCAGCATTCTGTTTTGTGGATTGGGTTCTTTATTTTAGTAATGTGAAAAGTTCTTTAAATATTGTAGATACACATTTTCTATCTGATATTTGCTTCTTAAATACTTTTTCCCAATAAAGGTCTTGGATATTTCATTCTTTGAATAATGTCTTTCGAAGAGCAAGAAATTTTCATTTTGATGAGGTATCATTTTTATGTACATTACTTTTATCGTGTCTAAAACTACTTCATCAAACCCTGTGATTTCTGCTAAAATAAATTTCCATTTTATATGCTCATCTGTGCTTCATTTTAAGCTAATTTTTATGTAAAATGCCAATTTTAGGTTAAGGTTTGACATTTTCCTTGCAATTAATTTTCAGGAAATGGATTATGGTATGGGAAAGAGCATCTTCATTCTCTTTCATTTTTAATTTTCATTTCTTTTATATATTTGTCAAGTACAGAGATTTAAGCCTTGTATCTTTCAGTGTCTTTTTTTTTTTTTTTTTTTTTTGCCACAGAATTCGCTCTTCTTTCCTTCTATGACAACACACTAAGCAAACAGCCGGTGGTATTTTCTTTTAAATCTAGGAGACACTGTTAGTTACTTCTTCATTTACTTTCCTCTTATATTTATATTGGAAAGTGTCTGTAGATAACCTTCACATACTCTCCTCTAGTGAGTCAGTTGGTGAGAACTTCCATTTCATTATATTTTGGGTCTAACTTTTTTTTCCTCAACTCTTACATTTCCTTCCTCTGACTTTTCATTCTCCTTTGTTCTTTCTACTATATCTACATCCTACCCCACCTCATCCCACCACACCATATCACACCATACCACACCATATCACACCACACTATGCCATACCACACCACACCATATCACACCACACCACACCACACCATACCACATCATATCACACCACACCACACCCCACGACACGACACACCATATCACACCACGCCACACCACGCCACGCCACACCACTCCATGCCACACTCTGAAGTGTCTTTAGAAATATTAACTGCTTATAGCTGTCTTCTGTCATTATAAAGTCTTCTCAACGACCCCAAAGACCTTCCTAAAGCTATCATTGGGAGCTGTCCCTCTTGTTGGAAAAGACATGGTAGAGTTCTTTTTCTTTAATCACAGACTTGTTTATAAGCAGAGAAAATGTAGTCCTCTACAAATGAGAACATGTAAATATGGTGTTATGTTTTCTTCTTATTATTATTATTTTCTTTTTTTAACACTCCAGATTTTATTCCCTTCCCAGTCTACCCTCTGTTCCACATTCCATACTTCCTCCTCACCCTCTGTGTCAAAAGGATGTCCCCACCTCCCCATCACACCCCCATCCCATCAGACCTCTAAACTCTCTGCGGCCTCCAGTCTCTTAAGGGTCAGGTGCATTTTCTCTGACTGAACATAGACCTGGCAGTCCTCTGCTGCATGTTTGTTGGGGGCCTCATATCAGCTGGTGTATGCTGCCTGGTTGGTGATCCAGTGTCTGAGAAATCTCAGGGGTCCAGGTTAATTGAGACTGCTGATTCCCCTACAGGGTCACCCTTTTCCTCAGCTTCTTTTAGCTTTTCCCTAATATTATTACAGGGGTCAGCAGTTTCTGTTCATTGGTTGGGTGCAAATATCTGCTTCTGACTCTTTCAGCTGCTTGTAGGGTCTTTTGGAGGGCAGTCATGATAGGTCTCTTTTTGTGAGCACTCCAAAGCCTCAATAATAGTGTTAGACCATAGGATCTCCCCTTGAACTGGATCCTACTTTGGGCCTGTCACTGGACCAACTTTTCCTCAGGTTCTTCTCTATTTTCATCCCTGCAGTTCTTTCAGACAGGAACAATTATGGGTCAGACTTTTGACAGTGGGATAGCAACCCCATCCCTCACTTGATGCTCTATCTTTCTGCTGGAAGTGGGTTCTACAAGTTCCCTCTTGCTACTATAGGGCATTTTGTCTAGGGGACTATTCTTTGAATCCCAAGAGTATCTCACCTCCCAGGTCTCTGGAACAATCTGGAGAGTCCTCCCAACCTTATACCTCCCGAGGTTGCCTGTTTCCATCCTTTTTGTTGGCCCTCAGGGCTTCAGTCCTTTTCCCCTACTCAATATCAGATCATATTCCTCTTTTTTTCTCCATCCCTGTCTCCTTTCCCCCCCATGTCCCTCCCTCCCTCTCCCCTTGTGGTTGCTTACTTCTCCCTTCCAAGTGGGACTGAGGTATCCTCACTTGGGCCCTTCAGTTAGTTGACCATTTTGTCACCTGAAGTTTTGATCTTAGCTGTTCTGATTGGTGTAAGGTGGAATCTCAGGGTCGTTTTGATTTGCATTTCTCTAATCACTAAGGACTTTGATCATTTCTTTAGGTGCTTCTCAGCTATTCAAGATTCCTTTGTTGTGAATTCTTGGTTTAGAGCTATACCCCATTGTTTTTCCACTGGGTTGTTTGGTGTTTTGGTGGTTAGCTTCTTGTGTTCTTTATATATTTTGGATATTAGCCTTCTATCAACTGTGCGCTTAGTGAAAACTTTTTCCCAATCTGTAGGTTGCTGATTTGTCTTATTGACTATGTCATTTGCATTACAGAAGCTTTCCAGTTTCATGAGGTCCCATTAAACAAACTTACTGAGGTCCATAAAAGCTTATGGTGTACTGTGAACTGTGAGTTGTCTTGGGTGGGTGGAAGGCAAACATTATACTTTTTCTTCTTCATAGCTTCTTTGTCTCCTAACTCTCTTTGAGCTAAGCATCTTTGTTTTGAAGAGATTTGTGTCTACAGATCACTTGCACTTTCTCTTCACTCTAGTGAATCAGTTGATGAAACCAACTGAAGTCAGTGGAACCAAACTCCTTCAAGCAGTCAGTCAGTGACAGAGAGGCCACTATGGAGAGCATTGGCTATGTACACAGGAAAAATGAGAGTGATGAGAAAAAAAAAATAACAAAACATAAGCCAAAATATCCCAAGAGAGCATGGTATCTTTTACCTGGAAATTGTTTTCTTTCTCTTTCGCATTCTTCTTCTAACTACCTCAAATATTCTCTTCAAGGTAGTTGATGTAGGGGATCCTTTTCTCCCAACTACCTCAAATGTTCTCCCCAAGGTATTTGATATAATGGACACTTTCTGATTGTTGGTGTTCAGGAATCACCTCACAAACACTGATCTCAGTTAGACGTGGATTGTTTATTGAATGCACACCCCCAAAACTGACCGATCACAAACACAGCTCAGACCTGAAAGCCAGAAACTACAATGATGACTTGCTCTTAGGACAGGCTTTTTATAGGAGAACCAAGAGCAGATGACAAGAAGAAAGCAGTATTGCAATTTGGCTAACTAGACAAAGTATTATCAGCTAACCTTTGAGATGATTGGTCCTAAGTGAGGTAAGTGAGGGTGTAATTAGGGGTTTTCCAGAGTATTGGGATAACAGAGCATAAGTAATCCAACCATTGTGTTATGACACGCTAGGAGAATTTTTCAGTGTCTGTTATGAATAATCACTTCTGAGAAGTAAAGTCTGAGAGCTTAAACTTAATTTTACCTCATGAGCAAAATGGAGACCAAATATAAAATGGCTGCAGTTGTGTTAAAAGGAGCAGGCCTTCAAACACTGATAGATTTTGTACTCATTGAAACTTGGAATATCTGAAATAGTTATGTATAGCTATTATTTCAAAGACAGTAATAAAAATCACATGTAAGTTAGGCTTTTTTTTTATCTCTAATAAAGACATCATTGAGACTCACAAAGATCTAGATAGAGTCAATCCAACTTATATAGTTAGCCAGGGGGTGAATTCCTGTTCCTAATCAGACAGATAGATCAACTGGGGGAGGATGTGTCTTTGTTCATCTATAAAATACATTTTTTCTAGATGTATTATCTTTGTTTCTTTATTTTGACTGAGAGACTAAGGAAATAATCTTTTGGTTTTGTAAAATGAAGGAATAGTTATCATTCAAAGTTATATAATGTTAATTTACTGTCCTAAAGTAAAAAGCTAGTCCTGCATGCTACTGTCACCCTTTAGCTACCAGGGCTTCAGGGTCTTTAGAGTGTTAGAGAGTAACTAACCTTCATAATCAATTTATATTTACTTCAACATTATAGCTCATTCAGCAAATATATTGTCCTATAACACAGCAACATTCCATTTGCCAAATAGTTACATAAGGCCAGCAGGGTACTATAAGAAGCCTGGTATAGAATATATAAAATACTTTGGTCTCACAGGAAACCGCTAAAGACCTACAATCAGACAATAGATTTCCTATTTATAATTGAACAGATTTCTATTTCAGATCTTAAGACTTCTGTTTTTGTAGTATAAATGGCAGTTGGATATTTTATCAGTACCTAGAGAAAAGCATCTTTGGAAGATCAAGGGCCCAGAGTCAAAATGATAAGTTAGGTTTAGTAATTAAATTGTTAGATCTATGACATGTCAATTTACTGTACTTTTCTGAGTTCCACGTATATAATCCATTAAATAAACATCAAGTATAAAATTACTATGAGGGTTAAATAAAATGAATTTATATAAAGAACAGCACAAGCTATCAAAATCATTTTCCATTTGAAATCAGGTTGAACATCTGTACATCCAGAGAAAGCCCCCAGGTATTTGATTTTCTTAGCATGATATACGAACATTTGGGTTGCAGCATACTCATCCTTTAATTGTACCATGTGCTTTTTGGATACAGGCATGGGCTTTGTATCCACATATGTTGAAACTTGCAGATTATAGTAAGCCTATTATTTATACCCTTGAAAGTCTTTCCAAATTCACATATTCATATAACTATTGAATGAAGTCAAAGAGAAGGTGGGTTCTAGGTTATCTTTTGACTAAGTTCTATAACTATAAATTAGTTTGATCTAACTAAGATCAAATACGGCTCTTAGGTTTTTTTTATTCTCATCTATTCAAATCCAAGAAGTATATAATCTTTATAGAAAAAAAATAAGTCTCCTTTTCAATGACAGTTAAATGTTGTATACTAAATTTCATCGCATGTTTTGGTTCCTGTACAAAAAAAAAAAATGGACCTTCAAATATGTCTATATACTTGTCAATGGTGTCAGTAAAATTAGTTTCTGAGACAGCTGAGATGAAGATGAAGGATTTGATATAAGATTTACTGGGCATGTCAATGACTAAAGGGAAGGAGTCAGAGAGAGAAAGAAAGAAAGATAGATAGATAGATAGATAGATAGATAGATAGATAGATAGGTAGATAGATAGATAGATAGATAGATAGATAGATAGATAGATAGATAGATAAAGAGAGAGAAAGGGAGGGAGGGAGAGAGAGAATGGGAAGACATATAGGCCACTGAAGAGGCTGCATGGATCTTTATACAGATAGAACACATGAAATAAGGAGGCAAGGCAGCCTCAGGAACTCAGGAACATGGTTATGAATTTTCTTTTTGGATTTCTCTTCATCCTTGGGTGTCTGATATCTAGAATTTTAAGATAATTAATCTGTTTTATTTGAAGACTTTAGATCTAATATAATTTGTTACAATAACAACAAGAACAACGAAAAGATGCCTGTGTTGGAAAAGTTTCCTTCTACCATGAGCTGATACTGTCTGAAAGTTCTCCACAGCCTTCGTTAGTGATAGCTGCAGTCAGGAAACCATGTCACCTATCAGTTCTCCATTAGAAACTTTAAACTCTCTGCTTTGATCTTAACATTATTGTTAATGTTAATGTATTGTGTTAGTTTATACTAACACAACATAGTGGTGATCACTTCTTTAAAATAAAAGAAACCTAAGGTTCAATGAAAATCAAGGATTCCTTCTATTGAATGAACATAGGAGGAAGTATTTCTACTCCTTTCCTGGATCTTCCTGATCTTCTGCATCTTGACATTTGAACAAAGACATTTGACATTTGACATTTGAAAATACTTTCTAGAGCAGTAGTTCTTAACCTGTGTGTTGTGACCTCTTTGTGGGTTAAAAGATCCTTTCACAGGGGTTGAGTAAGACCATCTGCATATCAAATATTTACATTCCTTTTCACAATAGTAGTAAAATTGCAGTTATGGAGTAGTAATAAGAATTATTTCATGGTTGGGGGTCACCACAACATGAAGAACTGTATTAAAGGGTTACAACATTTGAATGGTTTAGATCCACTTTCCTAGAGGTTTGTGTCTTGAAGGCATTGGTAGTATAAAGAAGCAGAATTTGAAGAAGTTGCCACATTAGCAGGGGGAAAAAAAGAAAAAGAAAAAACAAAACATGATTTAGGATTATTCACCTCATGTCATTTTCAAAAGTCAAGACTGTAATTGTGTTTGTCATTAGTGTGCCAATATAACTTCCCAGTAAATTTGAAAAGCAACGTTACTACATTTAATTGAGAAAAGTAGTAGAAATGTTAATTTTATATGCCTCAGACGCTTCTTTCACAATTATTATAATGTAAGGTATCATTAGCATCACTGAAATCCCATATTTTCACATAATTTCTAAGAGCCTGAATTCACAAATGGTGCATAGCCATAATAAAGGTAGCAATATTTGTGAATCCTAATTATCTACCCTGGAAAATTAGTTCTTCTTTGGAATTAATGAAATACTGGAATGCCCAATTAAAAAGAATATTAAGTTCCTCTAATGAGCATCATCTGTGCATCCAATGGGTCCCCAGGTGAACACAGGTGATTTCACAGGATAGTTACAGATGTCAGACCAACTTGTGCAGCTGCCGCTGAGAAATCTTTCTAAGAGCTGGGCTGAGAAAGTTCAGCTCACTACAGTTATTCTGCCAGCCTCAACCTGCAAAGAATCACATGGCCACAGGTACATGACAAGCAGAAGTTCTCAGAGTGTTAATTCTGCATTTCAGCAGAATTTGAATCTCTTTTCCTAGAGGCTTTTGTACAAGTTTGTTAAAGATGTTAATGAGCTGGCACTTTACTCCAATTGGCGGGTTCCTCCTTAATATTCCTAGCTCATATGGAAACAAATACTGCAGGCAAGCTATAGATAAGGACACAGGTAGCAAATTACTCAGCACTCAGAATGACTTCTATGAGAGGATTTTTGTTACCAAAATGAGCAATATCAAAAACATTGGACATAGACACCAGAGTAGCAGCTAAATTTGTTTTAAAATGAATAATTCTTCTAATGAAACAGATTCAGCATAATTGGGTCAGAAGTTAGTACGTATGATAAAAAACACTGGATTTCAAATGATATACACTTAAAATTGTCTACTTGTAAGTGGATAGAGATACCCATGGGAATGAAATATCAGAGATGGATTTTGATTGTAGAGTCAATAAATTGGAATTATGAATGTACATTAGTACCTATGGGTGTTTGCATATTTTTATCTGAGAAATGGAGAGTGTGTTCTGTGTCAATGAGGAGTGTGGAGTAATACCTGGGGATCAATTCTGAAACTATAATGGAACTTTGCTCCAAGTATACGTTCATACTGGACACAAAATTGGTAGCACTTGCTTTTGGTTAGTTAGTACCCAGTGAGAAAGAAGGTGTCCCACATTTAGATGCTTATTTCACAATGTAGATTTAACAGTGTCTATCTTTATACTACAGGCCATCTGTTCCTTTCACATGTGATTATTAGAGGGGATAAATGAAGTGATGCTCACTTGAATCAGAATACTCCATGACATATATACACACAGTGAATTCCTGATAAGATCTCTTACTTCGTGTTTATCCCTTGTCGTCATTCTTATTTATTTCTTTGATGCAGTACTGTCTTCTTTCTATTCTAACATGAAAATGCTCTAAATATACTTTATTCCTAAACAAAATGAAAGTGCCATAGGAGATAAGAAAAGAATACATATTAATAAAAGCATATGGCAATTCCTAAGTTTGATAATGAACACGGGGATGTTAAAGTAATAGGAACAGCAAAGACCAAGCAAACATATAGGTTTGGGATTTAAAGGATGAGATTCACATGCTTTCTGCTTGATTTCCATAGTTCCTAAAGAAAAGATGGAATCTGCCTTCCCTGGGAGTATTGAAGGAAGCTCAGCAGGTCATGTATCACACAGTTCTGAGGTATCCATTGAGGGATGGGAAATTTTTTGCATCCTGAGTTGGAGTTCAAGCATACTCAGCGCCAGGTGTCCTGGTGGAGAAATTCAAGAGACTCCTGCACACACTAAAGTATTTTGAAGTTCATTTCATAACTATTATCTAATTTGTTCTTCCTAATTCTGCTATGAGATGTTTTTTTTAATCTGTAAAAGAAAAGCTTATTGACTGAAAACCTGCACGGTTTGCCCAACATAGTGCAATTGCCCCAGGGCTCAAACCTTCAAAGAAGAGTCACGCCCTATTAACAACATAAACAAAACTGGGGATAGAATTTACAATTACACATTGATAAACTTTAAGCTCTAGAAATATGCTAGAGGGGTTTGTGGAAGAGTGTTCAATGAATAAACTTCACAACAAATAGATCATGTGGTTTACCAGAATTTTTATAAGTCATTTACTCAGTAAACATTGAATAATAACAATTATTTTAGGCACTGGATATATGTCTATGGATATGGACAGATGGATCAAAATGTAGACACACATGAACAGGAAATATGTGATGGTGCTGAGATGTCAATGAACATGATACCTAGAATTTGAGTTCAACACTAGCTAACATTTTCCCTTTGGATTCTCACTATTCCTTGGTTTTGCTACATGGGATGAAAAATGGCAGGATAAGGCACTTGTTTCTTGAATTGAAAAGATAACAATAGAAGAATGAAGATCTGATATTGACCATTGCTTTGTCTCTACATGCCAGTGGCTAGTCATATCATCATACAATTTTCACAGCACTTGTGTGAGTAAATATTGTTCTGCCATTTGATTGAATACATAGTGAAGAACCAGGATCATTAAGAACCTGACACACATTCACATTCACTGCAAGTAAACGAAATATGATATAAGTCTGAGAGTGATTGGATTGGCTATGCCTATAGAATGGTATTAATTCAGAAAGGAAAAAAATGGAAGTGGCAGGGGACATCTTAAATAAGATAAGAAACCATTTTAAATAAGAAATCAAAGTTTTAGTAACTCTCCAGAAAGAAGTACGTGCAAGTTTTTTTCTTTGCCAGAAGGAGTTCTTGGTGAATGAAGAAAGTGGACCAATTGATGAAGATGGGACGGGGGTGGGAATGCTGAGAAGAGGCCTTACAAAGCTATGTAGATAGAAAGTTGCCTGGAATATGCTTACTTCAGGGGAAAATGTCACCTGCCTCTCTGTCTATACAGTTTCCTAACTGATGATTTTTGGCCAAAATTCTGAAATGTCAGACAATTTGACAAAATGAGTGCCTTCAAGTCTCTGTTATCAGAGTAAATTGTCTCAAAGGTTACATTAGAAAGAGTAGTATGTGGTTATAGCAAATGTCACAGCAGGCTTGCAAATTTTCACCAAAGTTGCTGAAAACTGGTAACTTGCCAGCAGATAGCTACTTAGGAGGAAATGGGGAGAGATAAATGTACTCCTTTCCATACAATCTTTCCTAACAGAGGACTAGACCTTCCTCTATCTTCAACTTTGCACACAAGGTTGAGACTTTGTGGCTTAACCTTCTGCAGTTTCCTTCCTTTCACATACTGTAAGATAATTTTCTTGTACTGATGATCAAGGACCACAATTCAAAAGCAGTCAAGACATTCCTTGGTTGTTATTTTAGGAAATGAACTCATTCTTCTATTGTCTAGAGTTCTATGTATTTTTCTGGCTTACTTGTGCATTACTACCTGGAACTCTTGGAGACATTAAGCTCACATTATTAGATGTACAAGTAAGGTCTTCCAATCACTGTGTTCCAATATCCTGTTCACTGGAACATTTGGCTCCCACTAGTCACCATTTCTTACATAATCCATTTTCTTTATTTCTCAGAGAATTGAAGCTGTTCTTCTTCCTTTAAAAGACATGATCCCTCAACCTTCTCTCAAATCGTGGCCATTACCAGAATTCTCTCCATGAATTCTCACCATAGGTTTTTGTCCCTGCACTTGAATGGTGATGGAGATTTCTTGAACTGAGAAATACTGTATATCATTAGTGTTCTTCATTCAACATCACTTAACAAGTGATCCAATATTTTGGTTCTTTTCTTTTCACTATTGAAATTATATCCCTGATTCATCAAGAATACTGCACATTTGTATTTACAAATGTGGGTGCCCTTGTGTTTGGATCATGAATGTTGATAATTGAGATATCATCTTGGTAGATTTTTCTTTTGATGACCTCAAGCTACACTACAGAACAATAGTGATTAAAAACTGCATGAAACAGACAAGTTGATCAATGCAATTGAATCAAAGACCACAAAGTAAACCCATACATGTATGGACACTTGATTTTTGATAAAGAAGCCAAAAACATTCAATAAAAAATTGAAAGCATCTTCAACAATGCTGTGGGTCTAACTGGATGTCTATATGTAGAAGAATGAAAATAGATCTATAATTATCACTCTGCATGAAACTCAAGTCTAGGTAGATTAAGCACCTCAACATAAAACCAGAAACACTAAATCTCATAGAAGATAAAGTGAGAAACACCCATGAACACAGTGAACACATTCAAGAGACAATGTCCTGAACAATGTAGCAGTGGTACAGGCTCTAAAACCAACAATTGATAAATGGGGCCTCATGAAACTACAAAGCTTCTTTAAGGCAAAGGATACTGTCAATAGGATAAATTGGTAGCCTACAGATTGGAAAGGATTTTCACTAACCCTACATCTAACAGAGGGCTAATATCCAGAATTTACCAAGAACACAAGAAGTTAGATATAAACAATTCAAATAACACAATTACAATATGGGGTACAGAATTACATAGTGAATTCTCAACAGAGGAATTTCAAATGGCCTAGAAGAACTTAAAGAAATGTTCAAAGTCCTTAGATATCAGAGAAATTCACATAAAAAGTTCTCTGAGGTTCCATCTTACACAAATCAGAATGGCCAAGATTAAACAACAACAACTTCAAGAGCTGGCATGTGCTAGCAAGGATGTGGAGCAAGGGGAACATGTCTTCCTTGCTGGTTGAAGTGCAAACTTGTACAACCACTTTGGAAATCAATTTTGCGGTTTCTAAGAAAACTGGGAATAATTTTACCTCAAAACGCAGCTCTACCACTTCTGGGCATACATCTAAAAGATGCTCCAACATCCCAGAAAGATACTTGTTCATAGCAACTATGTTCATAGCAGCTTTATTCATAATAGCCAGAAACTAGAAACAACCTAGATGTCTCTCAACTAAGAATGGATAAAGAAAATTTGGTACATCTTGATGGAATATTATTCAGCTTTTAAAAACAAGGACATCATAAATTTTTCAGGCAAATGGATGAAACTTGAGAATAACATACTGAGTAAGATAACCCAGTCTGAAAAGGACATCCATGGTATGTACTCACTTATAAGTGGATACTAACCATAAAACAGGTACCATTTTGGTCTATAGACCCAAAGAAGCTTAACAAGAAGATAGGCCCAAGAAAGGAATCTTGAATCTTACTTAGAAGGGGGAATAAAATAGTCATAAGAGGCAGATGGAGGGAGGGATCACAGAAGAAGGGGTGGTTGGGAGGGGAATGGGTGATTCAGGATCAAGTGTGGTGAATGACAGGAGACATGACTAGGTGTCCATGAAAATGAATGGAAATCTGCAACTGACAGGGGTGAGAAGGTGGGAGGCATCTCCAGGATGAGGCATGGCCTGGGAAAAGGGAGACATCCAAGAACCAATGTAGCTGATCTTAGCTGTGACTCACTACACTGGGGATATGGAACCTAAAGAGGTCACCTCCTATATTCAATCAAGAGCCCCCAGTGGAGTGATAGAGACACCAACCTACCCATAAAACTTTAAACCCAAAATTTATCCTGTCTACAAGAAAGGCAGACACCAGGGAGGGAGCAGAGACCTAGGGAACAGCCAACCAATAAGATGAACTTGAAACCCATCTCATGGTCAAGCACCAATCCCTAACACTGTTATTGATACTCTCTTATGCTTGCAGACAAGACCAAGTTTTCTTTTAAGAAGTTCCACCCAGCAGATGACTCAAACAGATACATAAACACACAGTTAAAAGGTAGATGGAGCTCGGGTATTCTTATGGAAGAGTCGGAGGAAGAATTTCAGGCCAGGAAGGATAGGAACTTCACAGGAAGACCGACTCAATCAACTAACCTAGACCCTTGGGGCTCTCCGAGTCTGAACCACCAACTAAAGAACATACACGGGCTGGACCTAGGACTCTCCGCACATATATAGCAGATGTGCAGCTTGGTCTTCACGTGCAACGTGAACAGCTGGAGCAGGGGCTATCTCAAAAGCTGTTGCCTGTAAGTGGGATATGTTCTTCTAGCTGGGTTACCTTGGCTGGCTTCAACGGGAGAGGAAGTGCCTAGCCTTACAGAGATTTGAAGTGCCAGGGTATGCAAATACCTGAAGAGGGCAACCACTCAGAGGAGAAAGGAATCAGGGGATGGGGTAGAGGGTGGGGGGAGGATTGTGGAGGTGATCAGGAGAGGGAGCAATGAGCAGAATGTAAAGTGAATAAGTAAAAAAGGAAAATTACATTTAAAAAGGAAAATGAGAGAATTCTAAGTGAGACAAAAGGGGGAAAAGGCACTAAGCAGCTTTCTCCATGGTCTCTGTTTCAATGCCTGCCCCTAGGTTCCTGCTTTAAGTTCCTGCCCTGACTTTCATAGATGATAAAGTGTGATCTGTAAGATTAATAAACTCTTTTTTTGCCAAGTTGCTTTTGGTCAGCATTTTATCAGAAAAAGGAAAAAGAAAATAAGACAATTTCTCACGGGATATGTATATATATATATATGGACAATATCTTACTGGAGATATACATTTTAAGCCTTGGTTTCTCTCCCCTGCAGAGAAGATTAGCAATTCCAAACATTCCTGAGTCACTATGCATGGTGGTTTATACTTATAATCATAGCACTCATGAAGATCTTGAATTTGAAGACAAGGACTCACCTCTCTCTCTCTCTCTCTCTCTCTCTCTCTCTCTCTCTCTCTCCCTCTCTCTTTCTCTCTCTCTCTCAACATAGAATATAAATTATACATTATGTAATCTCTATGTATAGATAGATAGATAGATAGATAGATAGATAGATAGATAGATAGATAGAATGAATCTGAAGGGACTTATTGGGCTGTTACTCTCTCACACTGCTCCATTAATGTTTTTCCTCCTAAGAAGTTCTAAGTAGATGTTTCCTATGAATTTCTTTCTCTATTCACTTTTCCCCTTGTCAATGTATTTTCTCATAATGTCTCAGTGACACCCATGGCTAGTGTCTATATCTCTATGAATATAACTCTGAAATACAGAACCATCTTGAGGTTCAATCTACTATATCCATCTTGCCATTTAGTCTTCCCACTAGTGGCACAAAATGAGTTATCTAAAGAACTTTAAAAATCCATAGGAAGTAAATTGTAGCTTACCACTTGGGTGTGGATAACACTAAGTGTGACCTGCGCAATCGTCTCGCCGGCAAGAACGCACGCGGGCACATAGGATCCTTCTGCAGCACATGTTTATTCCAATGCGTGGAGGAGGAGAGAGAGAGATCTAACATGGCGCTGCTTTATATACACCCTAGGGTGGGGTGGACATATCTGATTGGCTGCTTGCTCAAATTCCCATGTTACGTCCCGGGTTGGGCGGTGATAAGCGGTCCTTTGCCATTGCACATGCGCTATTTTACTTGTTTACCCACGAGTGTCAGGTGCCAGCATCATCGGCTCTCCACAACTAAGTGTGGCTGCACCAGCTAAACAGAATAAATCATTGTAGTTGCTTCACAATCTCCCCCATCCTTAATTCACCCCACCTACCCTCAACTCTCTAGGAATCAGTCAGTGGTTTCTTTCTTGGCTTCACCTTTCCGTAACATCTGTCCCATCCGTTAAGTTGTTTTATCTATCATTTCTTATGTCAGTGTTTTACCATATGTCTAGTAAGAACGTCTAAATCAGCTTACTTGCCATCTGCCTTTACATCTCCTTCATATTGCCAGTTCCATTACCTTTTATTACAGCTTTCATCATCTTTTTCTCTATATGATAACTGGGAAGCCCTCCTCTAGGCTGTAAACAAAAGCCATACTCCAACATCCTATTACTTTGTCTAAATTGAACTTTCAAGATTTTAACTTTAAAATGTTCTCTGTCATCACCCCAGAACTGTGATCACAAAATGTCAAGCTTCTTCTCCAGAGCACTCCCTGATTTTCATCCAAGTATAGTCTCTAGTATCAGGTCTCTTTTAAACACCCTGTCTTTGGTTAAATTGCATCTCTGTCATCAGAATATATCACATCTCAATTAAACTTATAGTTTCTAGCAGATTTTGCAGAAAACAATAAACATGTTTTCTTCTCCACCTTATGAGAGGCTGACTAAATCATGCTGTCATGGCTGCTTTCTCTGAGTTATCAGAGTGTATGAACTTGCCTTTCCTGCATGAAACTCTAAGACCATATCATTTTTAAATTTCATTCTTGTCTTGTAATATGAATATGTTAATATTTCATATGAGGTTTACTTTCTTGAATTACTATTTAGAAAACTTAAATCCTAAAATGTCATGAGGATGTGAATATAGAAAACTCATTAATTTAAGAAATGACAATTGAAACTAATTATATGAGCAGAGATATATGTGCTGGATAGTCTCTGAATGCTTCGAGAAGTGACTCTAAAAATTTTGACATACATAATCCCAGGATTGTTCAGGAATTTCAAATTTTCTTATTTTATAAATATAGGATGAACTTCAAGAAATTCATATTCTACAAGCCTAACTGGTAGTGTAGACGCTGCTGGTTCATGACCCACAAACCAATTCCCACAGTTCTAGAAAAGTAGCCCAGAACTGATTTCACTACTTGGGATTCGTGCAGAATCAACTTGTTTTGAGAAACTCATTCTCAAACTATAGGAATACATTCACTAAGAAATAGCATGCTCCACATTAGTGTTCTATGTTGAACTATTAATAATACACTTTGATAAATAAATAAATTCTAAAAATATTGGTAACTGACACCATTTATGTCAATGCGGGTATGAGGATAGATCAGCAGAAGTATCTTCAGCTCTTGGGTTTCAGGCTGATTCCTTAAGAAACCTAGATTTGTCACAATGGCAAAATAGGATGGTTTGTGATCAAATGTAGGTGTTTTATTGATAAGGTAGAATTTTCCAATTAATTTGAAGTAGAGTTTATTTGCATGTCAACAACAGTCTAGATGTGGATTGTAAAAGTAACACATACTTGGCAGATTGTGGTCTCTGGGCCATAATTTTAGTAACATCAGCTCAGAAACACTCCCAGAAGTATTTCAGGTGAAGCTGGGAATGGATAGACTTAAAAATAATTTATCAGCTTGGCTTTGGGGATATTATACTCTGAGCATGAAGAGGGTATAGTCTCACCTTTAGAACACTGTTATTAAATTTCAGAAATTCAGATCTTCTGACAAGTGTTATCCTTGAGGGTTTTTGTTTTTGTTTTTGTTTTTGTTTTTTTTTTTTGTTTGTTTGTTTTGGTTTTTTTTTTTTGAGGTTTTTTTTTTATAAGGTGAGAGCAAAGCAAGAAGGAATCATGGCACAGAGCAGACCTTGCTCATGACCCGTGTGTTTTCAATTGCCAATGTTTTTTCTTTCTTAAAAGACAATGGAACTTATCAGGGCCTTCCAGCTTTGGAGTTTTATTTAAGATATTTTACAAGGGGCTGGAGAGATGCTCCACTGGTTAAGAGCACTGGATGTTCTTCATGACCTGTATTCAATTCCCAACACCCACAGGGAGGCTCACAAACATCTGTAGCTCCAGACCTGGAGGATCTGATGCCTTCTGACATTCATGAACACTCCATACATATTATGCAATACATACATGTAGACAAACATCTATTCACATAAAATATAAATTAAAAGTTTTAAAATATTTTTAAAGCTACAATACAAGACGATTAAATGCTGATATGGTAGCCTCAGTTTCATGATGATCCATGTTCTCCTGTAAAGTCTGGGAGGTCCAAGAATCAGAAAAATATTAAGTTTTATTTTACAAAATAAAATAAAACTTTTTTTTTCCACAAAAGTGAGAAAATAGGAACGTTCTAGGATAGCAGTGATATATTTGGCATTTCCTTTTTCTAAAGTATTTTATGAATTCAACTTAACAATTAGTTTTTAAGAAAAGATTTATTTATTCATTTATTTTATGTATATGAGTGCCCTGTCTGGATGTATACCTCCATGTCGGAAGAGGATATGATATCTCATTATAGATGTTTGTAAACCACCATGTGGTTGCTGGGAATTGAATCTTGGTTCTCTCAAAGAACAGCTAGTGCTCTAAACTGCTGAGAATCTCTCCAGTTAACAATTAGTGTTATGATACCCATCCCTAACAAGTAGTGAGGAAAGTTAGAATAGTAACTCAAACAGGGCAGGGACTTGGTGCCAAAAGCTAATGCAGAGTCCATGAAGGGGTGTTGCTGCAAGAGATTGAGTTTAGAGAAAAGCAACCAAAGAAAACCGAAAAGAATCAAAGAGATGGATTTAAGAGTCAGAAGGAAAGTGATTGATTATCTTGACTTGAAATTCTTATCTAAACTGTAACGTAGGAAAAATACAGTAGGAAAGACTCAGGCCATGCTTGTGGAGAGAATATTGTAATTATTAAGACTTTTATTTAAAAAAAAACCTATATTTTAATAAAAGGTAAACCTTTTATATAAATTGAAGTAACACCTAATTATATATTACATTTGCATTCACTTTGCCTTTTTCATTTCTTTTTTTTTTGTTTAATCATCAATATAATCCAGCCAGAAATCTTGTAATATACAACGGAGATCTGCCTATCAGATATACTCATCTATTAGTTGCACAAATGTTACGGTAGTAGTGAACAACGACTTTGTGAGTGGATTTAAAGCACATTCCCTATGATGAAATTTATACATGATATTGTTAGAAGTATCAGGCTAAGAGTCGGCTAAGAGTCTGAGATTAGATAGATCATGGACCTAGAGAAAAATTTATTACTATTTATTCTCTTTAGCAATAAAATGAGTCCTAGCAACATATTCATATACCTATAGATTAGAGGATAACTTGACCCTCACCAGAGATGTTTTATCCTTTAGCACACAGTAATTAACAAAGAGGTCCATAAATGGACAATGTGCAGGCAATGAGGGATTTTGGAGCATTCAGCCCAAAATGGGATGTCTTCTTCAAACTCCTTTCCTTAAGTTTTGGGTATCTATGTGGAAGAGGAGGCAGAAAGATTATACTAGCCATAAGTAGTGGATGATTCCAAGGGACCACTGCCTTCCAAATATAACAGGATTGATAGATATATGAATAAAGTGACTTTGACAGAATGCACAAAACCTTCACAGGTTCAATCCAGAAAATAATCCCAGCACTAAGAAGAGGAAGTGGACACAAAATCTAACTCCTAACTAAGAATCTGTTTGCAATTGATACCTACTCCAAAAGTGAAAATTAATTTTATCCAATGCAGTGTCAGTGTGTATATATTAACTTCATACCCTTCCTATAAATAATTGGCCAACATAAAATGGACTCCATATTTTGAGGGGTATTTTTTGGTATGTTTTTTTATTTTGCTTTGGGATTTTTGTTTTGTTTTCTGTTTTCCCCACTTTTTGAAAGATCAATCAAGAGAAGTAACATGAAATTGGAGGGGTAGAGAGGTGGGGAAGATCTGGAAGGAACTGTAGGAGAGGAAAAAGAATATGATCAAAATATATGGAAAAAAAACTTTTAAAATGAAGTAAAGATTATTTATATGCTAAAGCCTTTAAATGGTAAAAAGCAGTCAACATTGAAGAACAGATTCATAATGTAGACAGAGAGATTTAAAAATGCTAAAAAATAAACAGAAGTGCTGGACATCAGTGTAAGAGCAAAATGAAGAATGCCTATGAAAGATAGAGCTGAAGAAAGACTTTTTGAATGTGAGGAGATAGCAATAGAAACTTGTAAAATTAAAATAAATGACTCAAAGTAATAAACGTAAAGGATCTGAAAGTTCAAGAACTATGTGAAAGTTGTAAATGATAGAAGACAGAAGATACATAATCATCACATCTATAGATACTGGGAGAGAGGAAACATTCAGATTCAGCAACAGGAATGAGAACCCCCCCACCCCCGAAATCAAAGATAGACTGCGAGTTAGGGAAATCACAACCCCATTAATCTCTTAAAATAGCTAAGATCCATCTAGGCATATTATGTTTTATCTTCAGAAAATCAATGTGAATTCAGCTCAGACAAGTTGGTTTATTTGTTTGTTTGTTTGGGTTTTTTTCCCCTTTCATTTTAGTTTTGCCCCAGTATTTTGTTGGAAAGCAAATGTACTGTGTTGTGCTGGGGAAAAAGAATCCAGCAATCAGGACTCTGTCTAGTGATAAGGTGTTGGGGGAAAGAGGATAGAGCAGGTTTTACTATTTTGTTGACATTTGACCTCTGAATGTGAACTTGTCCAGCTTTCAGTGTTTCACTTGACTCTGCCCTACATTCTATAGGATAGACAGAGACCTAGAGTTGGATACTGCTTTCCTCTGGGTCAGCTGGGTGTTTGTGAAATCTCAGGCACTCACTTCCGACCTGGCTTTCCTGAAGCTGACCTCTGAAAGAGCAGCACTCTCTGAGGTAACTTCCCCAAGCTCTCCTTGCTTAGTAGTACCCACTGAGTTTTCTTCAGTATTTAGTGTGAGAAACAGAGAAGTCTAGAGGGGTAAATATTCATAAACATGTTGGGTTTTTTCAACTGAATGATACCAGAGTGATTTCTCAAACTTCTGCACAAAAGATCCAGCATCATTTACCAATTACAGCCCTGGTCTTCTTACCCAACAGCCAAAGATAATTCTGCTCACGAGTTTCTGCTCTGCAAGTTATGAGTCTGTGCATCTGCCTTTCTCTCTTTCTCCTCCACTCACCTCCTATTTTCAAAAGATGAAGGTTTCTTTGTGATTTGGCTTTCCTGTTGAATATAAGCACAGCTATCAATCACTCAGTTTATTAAACTTTCAGACCCCTTGAGAGCCCTGGTGCCACCAAAGTTCTGACATGTTAGGCCCATACATGCTCTCTTGTACTGAATGCCATTCCAAAAACTATATTGTTATGGTTTTTAAATAATGTGTATAACATAACAACTTTTAGGCTAGAATGATGCTGAATTTTTTTTTCTTAAGGGGTTTGCTTTTTTTTTTTTTTTTTCTGAGTACTTGGACAAAAATCACAAGCTAATGTCCCTTCAAGTCATTTCAATGAATGAGCTTATTAGAAGTTCCCTTTCTAGAGAGGGTCTATCCTTGTGGTTCCAACACTGCAGATGAGATATTCATTAGACTGACTGAGGATCCTGAATATCTTCAAGCTATCCTCTATAATGTTCAAGGTTGTAATCTTATAATTTAGTTTTTTTGACTACCCAGAAGACCCTGTGGCCCGTGGAACAGCAAATCCAGATGCTGGTTTTAGAGTCTTGCAAAATTTTTCCTTGAATCTGTTTAGTACTTTTTATTACTTCAATAATTTATTTTCTTTTTCAATTCTGAGGAACAGCCCCAAGGCCTCCCACATGATAGGCAAGCACTGCATCATTGAGCTGTTTCCCTACTCCTCGTAAAACTTCTAAGACATATTTTTTTTTGGTAAGCTTTCAGTAGAACAGTTGATACAAATCATCTGGTCTACCGTCACCTAAAGTGCCAGTTTAAATTATATGTGTACTTGCCCACCTTACTCCCCAACTTCAAGTTGTGTTAAATAGCCGCCAAATTTTATTTTTATAAATTTGCAGTGTCTACTAAAATTTCTAGAATTTTATGAGCACACCACAAATATGTGTAGTGAGTATGAGGGACAAAACAGACAAAAAGAGACAAAAATCCTTTCTTTTTATCCCACAAGGCTCACAGACATTAGTTTTCATGCTGATTTCATGATTCTTTGCTTTGGATAATCCAGGTCACGCTTGTTTATGTGTCGATGAAAAAGTGCCTCACGTTTTATATATGTCTTCTAGCCCCAGCCTGTGTGTCTATCATAAAGAGCCTCTCTGGTCTTCACAACACACTTTCTTGTTAATTGGATACATGAACGTTGATATTTATTTCAGATCTATAATTACTCATTTAAAAGAAAACCAAAAGCCTAAAACTTGAAACCGTCTTTCATTTTCACATAATTATGCTGTGGGAAGATGTTAATAATATTTTCACAAGAGTGTAAGAATAAAAGGAAGTATGTCAAAACCATTCTCAACGCAACCTTACTTTGTGGTACTGGTGTGAAAATTAAGAAGTCTCTTAAATAGACTGCATTTCACAGGTGAAAGGAAAATCTATCCATGATTTTTATTAAGAGTTCATAATTGTCCTGGTTTTTTTTTTTTGTTTATATAACAGTTGTTACACCTCTATGCTATAATAAAACCTTTTGATTCACCTCTTTGATTTTATGATGTCATTTCCCCACTTCCAAGCCCAGTAGTATTTGCTTTCCCTTGTGGCAAAGAAAAGTTTTCTGGGTAAGTGACAGAAGTTAAAAGTCTGTAGTTTAGGCTGCTACAAATAAGGTCCGCAGTCGTCTTTTGATCAATATGGAGGCTACAGGTTACACGGTTATGTTTGCAACATTTCTGACTTAATGAGGAAGTTAAAATGGCTCTGCTCTTTTAAAATCGTAATTCAGAAAAATACCCCAAGGTCTTTAAAGATTCTAAGACAGAACGCTCATAAACTTTTCATTTTCTGGAATCAAAAGGAGCCTCCAGCATACTTTTACTGATAGGTTTCCACGTTTCAAGTACCCATTCAGTACCTAACTTACTCCTGGCCAGCAGACTCTCCTTCCATAACACTGTCAGGTGTGTATGAAAAACTACTGCACTGGGGGAGCTGCAAACACAATGGTCAAAGTTAACTGTTTCCTACCACGCCAAGTACAGAATGTTAAAGCAGATATGGGAGCATGCGTGTGATCCACCCATCGAACAAGTGTTCACTGAACTTCTATGTTGTGCTCCTGAAAACATGCTTACAAATAAATCTGTCCTTGCAGAATATTTCCAACTCAGGGACCTAGAAAGGAAACTGGCAGAAAAGTCAGCACCCAGAGAGTATTAAGAGAGTTAAAGTCGAGCTCAGGTGTAACAGGCTAACTCCTGGTAGCTCTGGAAAGAAACAAGTAATGGCAGCCACACAGTTTGGGGCTCACTTTGTCTCCATTGTTATTATGAAGCTAAGGGAACTTCTAAATTTCCTATCCACTTGAGAGTTCTATGTGCAGTGAATTTGATATTAAAGAATGATATTACGAGTTAGGGCTAGAATGGGTTGATGTGTAAATTATATGTTTACAGTTGGCTGAATACTTATTTAGGAATTTTGAAAAAATCAACAGTGTAGATGTTTTTTGCAAAAATCATTTTTTTAAATGGGGTTGACATTTATATCAGTAAACCTTGCGTCAAGCTGATGATCTTTTGTAAATGGAGCACCTAGTCCAATAAGTGCAAGATGTTAACAGAAAAAGGTCGAAAACCCAGTGAGGAGGGGAGAAATCCCACTAATGAACACTCAAAATGACTGAGTCATACAGGGTTTGCATCCCATAGCCCATACTACAGATTGTGTGTGCAGCACCACAATCCTGGGAGTGAAGTCCCCCGTCAGATGCTCTACCCTTTCATCATCATCCTCCCTTTCTTCCCCTCCTCATCATATAACCATGTGTTTTTGGTTCTCATTAGAGAATCCGAAGAAATGCAAATAGTTATGGAGAGATGAGTATGCATGCAAAGGACATGTACATGTGCAAAATTAAGGGGTTAAATGTTTTTGTTATACTGTTTGAGAGTATCAGAGAGTGGGGAGGGAGGAAGGGAAGGAAACAAGAGAGAGAGACAGAGACAGAGACAGACACACAGAGAGAGAGAGAGAGAGAGAGAGAGAAGGAGAAGAAAGAGGGGGAGGGGAGGGGAAGGGGAGGGGGAGGGGGAGGGGGAGGGGGAGCAAGCAGAGCTGCTATCAGTGTTTAGGACATGAGACTTTCAGAAAGCAGTGAAAACATTTGGTTAGCTTGAGCAGATCATGGCAGTGGGGTTAGGAAAACTATTAAAAATTCCATCTTAGACATAGTGAGCTTGAAATGCTGGTCACTCTGTCTGAAAGGGCATGTGAACTGGTCAGTTACACATATAAATTGAATATATCAGAGTATATCCCAAGCCTTTGGGGAAAATTGGAGTTTGAAATTTATTACAGTGAATTCAAAACTTAGCTGTGACAGTTACAGAACCTGAGCAGATTACTTAGATGTCTTGGTCCCAGTGTGTGTGTGTGTGTGTGTGTGTGTGTATGTGTATGTGAGAGAAAGAGGGGGCAGAGAGAGAGAACTATATCTACAGTGAAGACATGATTTTAAAATATTGCAAGTAAGTTGTATTTTAGTGTAAAGATTTGAAAAGCTATATTAAAGTCCAAATGGGTGAGCATATGAATGTTTTATTTGATGACAAAAAGAGCCAAGACAATGTTACTGGATGCTCTTGTTTCCTTCATTCAGCTATGAAAGCTGAAACATGGAATCTTTTATATGTTCAAATTCCAATACTTAACATAGGAAGAGAAGCCTCCAATGGTAGAGGCAATGGGTGTTTAATGTCCCTTGGATTACTTTCATGGAAGAGAGGCTTCAAGGGCATTTATTGCTGTTAGGGAAGCTGTGTGTTGTCACTGGATATGGACTATGTCTCTAAGAGCTTTGGGGCCAGGACTCTCAGAGCTCATTATTGAAAGACTGGCCTGAAGGCATCAGAGGACTTCCAGTGTTCCTATAGTTAAGAGCATGGGAGTTGCTGAGTGTAACACAGATGAAAAACTCCTCTAAAATCCTTCTTTATTTCTCCTCTTAATGCACATAGATAAAGACTTTACAAAAATGAATAAAAATGATCTATAAGGCACATACTTTTTTAAAAAATTCATAAATATCCAGATTTTTATATATAAATATAATTATTTTTAATTATATACAACATAAGTAAAATTACTAAAATACATAATGAATAATTTGTCTCTGCTTTTACATTTTTTTTCAGATGCAGCCACAGCAAGTGATTCATAGACTATGAACTCTGGGTCATTTTTATTTTAGCACCATTGCTTAGGGAATTTTCAAAACTCTTTTTAAGGGCAAACACTGCAAAATAGCAGAATTTTGGGGTAACTTGGCCCTAAGGACTTCTAGTTGATGTCACAGTGGGATGAAGACCTTGTACTTTTCCAATGAGCATGGGTCTTCTTAAACACTTGCCTGGGAGCAGCAGTGCATGTGGCTTTAGCTCTGCTTGCTTTATCTCCGTGTTCCCTCTGGATAACAATTCTTTACCAAGAGCCCTGTGTTTTAGTAAAGTGGGTTTGATTATTTATTCTCAGTAAAACCTTCTAGAATGAAGTGTTTCCTGCAAATATGGTGTGTGTGTGTTGCCTCTGTGTGTGTGTGTGTGTGTGTGTGTGTGTGTTTGTGCGTATGTGATTACTTATAGTCATAGTCATAAAAGGTAGTATTGCAATTCATAAATCAGTGAGGTGGTACACTTTGCTATTTGCTTATTATTAAAAGTATTTTAAACAAAGAATAAGTTAAAATAGCTCTATATTAGGTTCCCATTCTGTCATACTCAATTCAATTATTATACATAAAATTTTACTTACATTCATTGTATAAAATAATATTTCAGTTATGACATTTTCATAAATGCAGATCATGTATTTGGCAGAATTTCAAATATTTTTGCTCCACAATGCCTCATTAGTGTGTTTTCATGTTTTTCTTAAAGGCATTTGAATGAATGACTACATCATCATTCATTTAAATGTCTAGATATGTTACCATGGTTTCCACTTCCTACTCATTAGAATGTACTGCTATACAGTCATCAATGTGAGTTAGCTGTGACTCTCTTACTATCCTGTCCAGCAGTGGACAAAATCAATCAAAGAGCATTGATGTGGGAAGAAATAAGGTCAAAGATAAAGTGCTTCTCTAGCGTGAGTCAGGATCAGGTTAGATGTCAAGAACTACACAGAAGAAATTAAACACAAAAGGCTGAAATGACTCTGAGAAGCTTTGCAGTGAAATGACTGTCATAGGTGTCCCTGAGTGATACTACCCTATTGAGCATGGAACCTCATATGGCTGAGAAAGGGATTGCTGTGGCTGAAGGCAAGACATGCTCATTCTCACACAGCAAAAGCAACTCAATTGTTTAATGCAGTTGCCACCAGATCCCACTACTGTTTCTGTGAGACAAACCAGGGATAAACACTGGTGCATTTTAGTGAAGAACTTAAAGCCCGTGTGTGTGTGTGTGTGTGTGTGTGTGTGTGTGTGTGTGTGTGTGCGCGTGTACATGTGTTCTAACTTTGTTCCTTCTTAGATTCTTTAGCCAAAGGAGTTTTGACAAAGGATGCCATCATTTAATGTTCAATATTAGTATTAAGTATTCTCAGTGAGTTGTGTAGATGAGGTAATATATTTAATAATCTATGAACTACACTAGGTCTAGACACAATGTAAAGAAAAATGGCTTTGTGATAACTGCATTAGAGACCTATTCATTTTACAGTTGGGTAGATATAAACATACATAAAACTATATCCAAAACATAGTGAAGTTGATAGTAAAGAAGCCAGAATGCAAATGCTTTTCATTATCTTATGTGCTTATGAGCCACGTGAAGGTTTCTATGCAGGGATAGCTTTGCTATACTCCAGCAGGAAGCATCCTCCAATACTTACTGACTTGAACTGCGGATCCAGTTATGGCTAAATTCATCATTTAGATATGTGGAACAAACAAAGCCCAGGAAACTGTAATTTGTTGACAATAAACTAGCATTATTTGGAGTGCATATGCAATTGTTTAAAACTCTTATTGGCTGAACACTATGGCTGAACTTCCCAATAACTACATTGTTTGAAACTGCCATTTATTTCCTAACCCTTGGTAGAGTGTTTTCTTTTCAAACAACTCTTCTCTGTGACACCCAGGCCTAGCTCAGTGTTCCCTCTGTGCCTTTCTATACCCAAGCTGTATTACCTGACTTAAATTAGCTGTAACAGTTACTTTGAGAAAAATATATAATCTTAAGTTTTAATAAAGCATGTATTTAAATGTTTTAGTTTTGAGATTATAATTGTATAATAAAGTAATAGTATGCTAGACAGTAAAGTGAAAAATTCTGACTTTCTAATCTTAATATTTCCTTACTTAGTGTCTAAAGATTATATTTTAGATTTGTATACAAATCCCCCACTATTGCTTTTTTTCCACAGTCCCACTGATTTCTTTTCCTCTATTCATATAAAAGTTTTATTTATAGTCATTATGTGGCTAACATTTTTACCTTCCTTTGGTTATTTGTATTAATATAAGTATTTTCTTCTGCTATTTCTATTTGCTTTTAATACCATTCATGGTTTCATATTTTACCAGGTCAATTAAAGCATAACTTGCTATGAATAAATATAATATTATCTTATTATTAAAAATTTGCCTTATTTCTATTAACAGAATAGTATACATAATATATAATAGTTACTCTATCTCTTATATAATTTTTTATTCATTTCTTATTTCTATTCTTGTTTGCAGAGTACTCTAGGGGTAAATCCCCAAGAGGCAGAGGACAGCCTTTGTCACTTTTGTTGATTTTTATATCAGTGATAAATTGCTTATCTAGAGGATATGTACCAAGTTTTAGCACAAGCTATGAGTTAGAATACATATTATTTATCTTAACTTTTAAAATGTTGATTAAATAGTACCCAATATTAATGCCTCTAAATTTTATACATGCTTTTAGAATCTGGTGGCTTGCCTCAGTGGATAATGGCACTCGGCAGCAAGCCTAATGACCTTAATTTTATCTTAGAATCCACATGTTTGAAGGAGAGAACCAATTACCACAAGCTGTCTTCTGACCTCTACAGATACTCTCTGGCACCCACATGTATGAAAGCTTTGTTTGCACACACATAAATAACAAACATAATGCAAATAAAATGTTTTTTTTCTATGAAATAAGCCATTTAATGTTGTTGTTAATAATGAGGGCAACATTACTGAGGTATTAACATTGTGTTTCATATGAAGTGATGTAAGACTTATTGGTCTATGATCAAGTCAGCTGTGAATTCTACAGAGGTTTAATCATTGCATGTACTTAAGTTCATTACTTCATTGATTTATCAGTCAGAAGGAAGAAACTCTTAGGAATCAAATGAACACATAGAATTTAATATTAAGACTCATCTGGTACAAATATATCAACTATTAAATGTAAAGAAGAATGTAAAAAGAATAAATCCATGAGTTGGAGGGAGGGAGCAATTACAAAAGTTATTCTCCTTCCTGAAGCTAAGCAAAAATACTCAGTAAACAGAGGTGTGTAGCACAGAAAACTCAGTCCTATGGGAAGGAAAAGTAGCTGAGCCAGGGTTGCAGCTTCAGAGGCCAGAAGAGACTACCTGAGTTTGTTGCTTGGCCTTTGTGA
This sequence comes from Rhabdomys pumilio, assembly GCA_030674055.1. Classification (NCBI taxonomy): domain Eukaryota; kingdom Metazoa; phylum Chordata; class Mammalia; order Rodentia; family Muridae; genus Rhabdomys; species Rhabdomys pumilio. The sequence goes on from JANHMN010000007.1 coordinate 58,766,306, forward strand.
AATCAATAGTCAAAGAAGTAAAGATGGTTCACCATGGTGATACAATGACAATGGCAAGGAAATAAGAAATCTCCATCTATTCCCTTAGTCTAGATTATTACCCTCTTTTGGAAGAACATAGCATGACAAGCTGGACTGCAGAAATGTGCCTTTCCATGCAATATCCCTGACATCATCAAATAGGAGATAAATAAATGTGGTGGGAAGGTGAAGAACTAATGATTGTGTAACACACACAGTCATTATTCCGTATGTATAGGCTCCGCATCTGAAGATTCACATAATCACACATGAGAAAGAAAGAAAGAAAGAAAGAAAGAAAGAAAGAAAGAAAGAGAGAGGGGGGAGAGAGAGAGAGAGAGAGGAAGGAGAGAGAGAGAGAGAAAGAGAGAGAGAGAGAGAGAGAGAGAGAGAGAGAGAGAGAAAACTGTGCCTATACCAATTACGAACTCCTTTCTTGTCATTATTCCAGTCACTCAGCATACCAATTATCTGTATAACATGCACAGGATATATTATAAGTGATCTAGAGATAAAATTTAGAGGAAAATGTTTGTAGGGATTCTGCCAATACTGATATTTTGCAGATGAGATTTGGAGAACATGATCAAGTATCTGGGGGCAGGGAGGATAGACAGGAAGGAAGCCCTGAGGGCCAGCAGAATGAATGGAAATATGCAACCTCAAGGGAGTGGGAGTTGGGAGAACCTTCTAGAAAATACCAGAGACTTGAGAGATGAGAGACTCCCAGGACTCAAAGGAAGAGACTTTAGATGAAATGCCAACATTGCAGAGAGGGAACTTGTAGAGTCTACCTCCAGTGGAAACACAGGGCAGTAAGTAGACGGATGGGGTTGCCATCACATAGTCAAAAATTCTAACCCATAATTATTCCTTACTAAAAATTCTTTAGGGACAAAAATGAGGAAGAAACTCCAGAGAAGGAGGTCCAGTGACCAGTCCAACTTGAGATCCATCTCAAAGGAAAGTTGCAAGTCTTGACACTATTACTGATGTTATAATGTGTATACAGACAGGAGCATAGCATAGCAGTCCTCCAAGAGGCCCAACAAGCAGCTGACTGCTAAGACAGATGCAGTTATGTACACTTAACAATTGGACTAAAGTTAGGGACTCCTATGGTTGAATTAGGGAAAGGCTGGTAGCAGCTGAGAAGGAGGGCAACCTCATAGGAAGACCAACATTCTCAACTATCCTAGACCCCTTAGATCTCTCAGACACTGAGCCACTAACAAGGCAGCATACATGAGCTGGTCTTAAGCCCCTGACACATATACAGCAGAGGACTTCCAGATCTGGCCTCAGTGGGTGAAGATGAACCTAACCCTCTAGAGACTTGATGTTCCAGGGAATGGGGAGGCCTGTCAGGAGACGGGAGAACCATCCTCTTGGAGACAGGGGGGAGGAGGAATGGTGTGAGAAACTGTGGGGAGGTGGGACCTGAAAGGGGCAATGGCTGAACTTTTAAACAAGTACCACTACTACTACTACTACTACTACTACTACTACTACTACCAATAATAATAACAATAATAATAATAATAATAATAGATATCAACAAAAGAGATTTGAATATTTGAGGATGTCCATATCTGCAAGAGTCCTGGAACAATCTCCCCCAGATACTGAGGGATGATTATACTGGAAAAACTAGGGGTAATGGCTTAAATTACATTGAATAAAAAATTATTCTGACACGTGTTAAAATAGCAAGAAAGTTCCATTCACGATTCATAGTAGAAGACAGTGAATTATGCTCAACTCTAAACATAGCGAGATGAACTGAGGATTGGGTTTTTATAACCAATAAACCAACTGAGGTGGTGGACAGACCAAAAGTCACTGAAAGAAGGCATCAGACAGGGAAATTCTTGTTAAACCAACTCAACATGATTCGTGTATAAAGCGTTTCAAAACTTTATACCACAGAAATGGGAAATGGTGAATTTGAAAATTGATGTTACTTACCAATATAAGTTCTTATAGCCATAAATTAAGAAATAACTAATGCTTATACAAAATTCATTTAAATGCAGGCTGGCAAGATGTCTATCATAAGCCCATATGCCACCAAGCCTGACATCCTAACACGGAACTTTTAGGTAAACAGTTAACAGGGACAACATCAAAAATGCATAGTAGGTTGACATCAGTAAGGGCCTTTGCAACCTACAGTCTCTGCAAACAATTGAATACAACTGGGCTTTACAGGTAGATTGAAGTGAAACATTTATCTCCCTTCCTAGTTGCTGCTATTGGTATAACCTAGATGCTGAGGAAAAATTACAAGCTTGTTAAAAACCAGAAAAGTTTGTCTGAATAGAAAAAAGTTACCACTGTGAGATACAACTTGGAATTCTTAAAATCAAGCAGGCAAAAATAAACAAACAAAACAAAACCAAAATGGTAGTGATAAGGACTCATGCGGTAAATAGAGATGACATGGAAAAATGCATGGCTCATGGAAGTTGAGCTATAGCAGTGCATAGAAAACATTAGAAGGAGATGCTGGGAAATTAAAGAATGCTGAAAAGTTTTGATGTGTTCATCAGTGGACTGGAGTAACTTGAAGGTTGATCAGTTGAACCTTCCCGAACAGATATTTAAGAAAGTGAATAAATTAAGAAAACCAAGCAAAATATTCAAGTCTGCATGGTGGTTTTAAGAGGTGTAAGATTATTACTGAAATCATAGAATAAAAAGATAAAAGGACTGAAACAATGGTTGAAGAATATTTTTCAGAATTGATAAATTATGAAGGCACCAAGCCAAGTTGTTGAATGTATGCTGAGCAGGATGCCAGAATATTTAAATCAAGGCAATTTGTTTGCTTGCTTGCTTCTGTTCTCCAGACTTATTATAATAATTGACAACTAAAGATTTTATGTTTGTGGTTTCCCTGATTTGCACTCTATTGCTGCAATATAGACCAGGACCAAATACAATATAGGGAGGAAAGAGTTTACTTGGCTTATGTCTAAGGATTACAGTTGTTCATTGAGAAAAGTTGGGGCAAAACTCAAGGCAGGTTCCTGGAACAGAAGCAGAGGTGATGGAGGAACAGTGCCTACTAGCTTGCTTTCTATGGCTTATGCACCTCCTTTTTTTTTTTTTTTCACTACTCAGAACCACTTGCTCCAGAATAGCACTATACAGAGTAGACTGGACCCTTTCCAGACTTATCATTGAACAAGAAAATTCTCTACAGGCTAATCTAACGAAGGCATTTTGCCAGTTGAGAATCCTTTTGCCCAGATGACTCTAGCTTGTGTAAAGCTGACCAAAACAAAAACAAAACAAAACAAAAACAAACAAAAAACAAAATTCCAGCATAGTGACACACATGTCTTGTTCTATATGTATATTGTAAACTGATTAAATCAAATAAACACATGTATGACAGTTTTGTACTCAGATAATTTAAGATAATTTCAATTTCCTTTTTGTTTCCCTTCCTCTCTCTCTCTCTTGTCCTCCCCCTCTTCTCCCTCTCCCTTGTCTCTCTTGTCTCTTCTCTCTATTGAAAGACAGGTTCCATGTAGCACAGGCTAGCTGGGAACTTATAATCATCTTGTTTCAGCCTCCTTAGATTGTTCATATGTGACATCATACTTGACTAGTGATTTTTCAAGCACATAGGAAATACCATTAACTATTGTCATAAGGCTGAACATTGGAGTAAGTATAATTTTAACTTACTGATTCCTTACCCTCCTGAAGTTAATCATTCTAACTATAATTTTAACTTACTGATTCCTTAGCCTCCTGAGCCCTGCCCATAGCCACTATCAATCTACTTCCTGGATCTGGGAATTTAGCTTATTAAGATTTCTGGTGTAATGACATCAGGTCATATTTCCAATCTTCTTCTGGTCTTACTTTTCTTGGCATAGTACACTGAAGCTTTGTCTGTGTTATTCCTCATGGCAGTGTCTCCACTGAAAGATCCAATACATTCTATTATACAAATGCACATGTGTGTGGCATATACATACACATGCTCGGAGTCATACACAGACCACAGACACACAGACACACAGACACACACAGACACACACACACACACACACACACACACACACACACACACACACAGAGAGAGAGAGAGAGAGAGAGAGAGAGAGAGAGAGAGAGAAAGAGAGAGAGATTTCTTTATTCATTCACCATAGGGTTATCTGAGTGATTGAATATTTTACATTCTGTATTGTTGTTGCCTCAGCAGAAGACCAAGAGGAAATAAATTTATTTTTCTCTAGTCTATTATGCTGGTCTACATATCTATCTTATTGCTACTAACAAGCTATTTTTATTCTACAGGTTTGCTGCATTTTGAAATAGAGTGCCAAGATGTTTTCATCTTTGTTTTGGTTTTGCTCAGTGCTGCTTTTTCTCTTGAGTATCTCATATTATATAAGCAATTTTTCTACTTTTTATGAAAAAGTTCCACTAAAATTTCAATAAGATACTGTATGGAATGGGCAGCTCAGATTAGATAGTATAGATGTTTAATACTGATTTTCACTATATAATAAAATGTAAACTTACCCTTTGTTAGTGTCTCTTGATTGTCTTTCATCAGTGATATCTAGAGTTCAATGAAATAATTTTTATTAATTTTATTTTTAATTACTACTACTCTTCTCTTATTCCTTTGGATGCATACACTAAGACCTGCAGAGAGTGCCTAAAAACCTAGAGTACCAAACCTTACATATTTATTTAGTATTTATTTTATACATATACATCATGGATTTTAATTTATAAATTATTCAGGTAAAGCATGAAAAAAACAATTGCAAAATGGACAGACCATAATGATATCCTAAAATAAAAATTTAAATGTCTCCAGGTGGTGGTGGTACATGTCTTTAATCCCAGCAATTTGTTTGGAGAGTGAGGTAAATTTCTTAGTTTAAGGGATGTCTACTCTATAGAGCTAGTTCCAGGGCAGCCAGAGCTACACAAAGAAAGCCTGTCTCAAAAAAAAAAAAAAAAAACTGAACAAATTAAATGTTATATTTGTTTCTCTGAGAAAATGTCATTCTTTCTTGAATGGAGATGTTAGATGCACGAATACGTCACTGTGGTGTAGCTCTTCTTCACACTGTCAGCAAGACTGTTCTATGTCTGTCTGTGAGATGAAATGGAGTGAGATGAATGACAGGCACTTATCAAAAACTGTTGCTACAACTGAGACTTGAAATGAGGCAGTAAAACTAACTTATATTTGGTTTGCTTCAATTTTTCATGAATAGAAGACTGATTCTAACCATACATCTTAGCAACTTAAACATTCATGGTTCTTGCCTTATTAAATTGAAGTTTTGCACATCTTCACTTAACGGAAGCATATTACAGCTGCTCTTGGCATAGCTGTGTTTTCAAAAACACTAGGCTTGTGTTTTCAGGCCATTACAGAGTAAAATAAGACTCATTGGAATGGAGGGACTGTGGCCCTGTAGCACATCATCTGGTTAGTGAGATGCTCATTGTTTGGCTAACTAATGGCATGCACAGTGAGGACATGCTGGCCCAAACCATCATTTACTTCATGGCTTGGACAAAGCTGGATGATGCTAAAAGTCACTATACCACAGAATTCAAAATTTAAGAATTATTTATTTCTAAAATGTTCCTTTTAATATTGTTGGACTTTAGTTGATCACGAGTAGCTGAAACCATGGAGATTGAATCTGCAGATAAGGACTGAAAATTTACTTATTTTAGAACCATTTTGTAAAAAGTAATTATTTTCCTGATTAATTTTTTTAAAAATATATTTTATGGTTAGTGTACCCAAACACTACTGAAATTTGTCTCACAAATTTTCCATAATTTTACCCACTTTTATCCATAGTTTATGTGCATGTGTTAAAATATGCAATACAATATTGAATATAAAGAATAAGACTCAAATTAATTTAGTAGGACAATGAGTAGAAATCATAAAATATTTTAATATCTCATTAAAAAGCTATAAAAACTGAACAATGCTTACATTTTATTTCTTATTTAAATACTTTCATGCAAGTATATGCTGTATGCTCAGTGTATTCTTTCCATACACATTACTTTCTTTTCTGACATTTTTAGCTCTGCCTTGTGCCTCATTTTCTGAGAAAGGTTGCTTTATTTTTGTGTCATATGTAAGTAAATGTTTTTTTATAAATAGGTATAAAATCTAGGAATTACAAATGAGAGAAGACATTTGCTTTTCTGAGACTGGTTTAATTTACTTAATATAAGTACATCTAATTATATTAAATTATTAACTTTGTTAAGTATTTACTGTTTTATTTGTAATAATAATGATAATAATGATGATGATAATAATAAATGTTAACTTTGTTAATCTTTATGGCAGAAACATTCCACTGTGCACATATAACATATATCCTTCTTTTGTTTCTCTGCTCTAGGTCACCTAGTTTGGTCACGTAAAGAAGCTATTTCACACAGTACAACAGTGAACAATGATGTGTGTGGTATCTCTGGGATATGCTGATGTATAGCTCTTTGTGTAAATGTCCAGGAGAGTTTGGGTGGGTCACATGGCATATCTTTTTTAGACAGTTAAGGAAACTTCATCTTGACATTTACAGTGGATGGAATAGTTTATATTCCTATCAGCAGTCATTGTATATTCTCTTTTGTCTACACTCTCACAAAGAGTTGTTGTGATTTATTTTTGTAATGGCCACGATTCTGGCTAGAATAAGAATCTATATTGAAATGTATACTTAAATTTGTATTTCTTTTATGATTACTGATGTTGAACAGTTTTTCTTATGTCTATTGGCCATTTGTATAATTCTTTGACTATTCATGTTATTAGCCCATTAATTGGGTTCTTTCTTTCTTTCTTAGTTTTTAGAGATCTTTGAACAATCTAGATAATCTTCTGTCATATGTACAGGTAGCAAATATTTTCTCTTATTCCATAGTGTGTGTGTGTGTGTGTGTGTGTGTGTGTGTGTGTGTGTGTGTACATGCTCAGCAAGTACACAAATGGACCAAATTTATTAATTATCAAGAAAACGCAAACCTGAATCATAAGCTATATTTCAAACCCACTGATATGGCAAATTAAGAAAGTCAAGTGAAAAGAGTTGTGTGAAAAAAAAATCTTTTGCATTAATAATGGGACTCTAAAGTGGTATAGCTTTTGGAATAGTATCCTGTAGGTCCTCAAATAATTCAGTACAAAGTTATCAGCTAAAGCATGTGTCATTCATAAATCTCACTGGAAATATATAACAATGTCATTTCTAATAGTCTAAATCTAGAAACAAGCTAATAGCTACTAACTGATATGTGGATAAATAAATTATGGTTATGTTGATATATTGTTTTATTTATTAAGTTCTAGAAAGAAATAAAAGCAGTAAGGGGAATAGGTAAAGTAACATATAAAGGCAGACCTATAAGAATTATACCAGACTTCTCACCAGAGACTATAAAAACCAGAAGATCCTGGACTGATAACATACAGACCCTAAGAGAACACAAATGCCAGCCCAGACTACTATACCCAGCAAAACTCTCAATCAATATTGATGGAGAAACAAAGATATTCCATGACAAAACCAAATTTACACAATATCTTCCCACAAATCCAGCACTTCAAAGGATAATGGTTGGAAAACTCCAACACACGGAGGGAAATTACAACATAGAAAAACAAGAAAGTAATCTCCCAACAACCCCAATAGAAGATAGTTACACAAACATAATTCCACCTCCAATAACAAAAGTGACAGGAAGCAACAATCATTTTTCCTTAATATCTCTTAACATCAATGGACTCAATTCTCCAATAAAAAGACATAGGCTAGCAGACTGGATACATAAACAAGACCCAGAATTTTGGTGCATACAGGAAACACACCTCTGTGACAAAGACAGACACTACCTCAGAGTAAAAGGATGGAAAATAATCTTCCAAGAAAATGGTCCCAAGAAACAAGCTGGAGTAGCCATTCTAATATCAAATAAAATTGATTTTCAACCAAATGTAATCAAAAAAGATAAGGAAGGACACTTTGTACTCATCAAAGGAAAAACGTACCAAGATGAACTCTCAATTCTGAACATCTATGTCTCCAATGCAAGGGCACTCACATACATAAAAGAAACTTTGCTAAAGCTCAAAGCATACATCACACCTCACACAATAATAGTGGGGGATTTCAATATCCCACTCTCAGCAATGGATAAATCATGAAAACAGAAACTAAACAGAGACACAATGAAACTAACTGATGTTATGAATCAAATGGTTTTAACTGATATATACATATAGAACATTTTACCCTAAAACAAAAGAATACACCTTTTTCTCAGCAACTCATGGTACCTTCTCCAAAATAGACCATATAATTGGTCACAAAACAGGCCTCAACAGATACAAAAAGATTGAAATAATTCCTTGTGCCCTATCAGATTGCCATGGAATAAGACTCATCTTTGATATGGAGAGAAACAATGGAAAGCCCACATACACATGGAAACTGAACAATGCTCTACTCAAGGATGACTTGGTCAAGGAAGAAATAAAGAAAGAAATTAAAGACTTTTTAGAATTTAATGAAAAGGAGGACACATCATACCAAAACGTGTGGGACTCCATGAAAGCTGTACTAAGAGGAAAACTCATAACTCTAAGTGCCTACAAAAGAAACTGGAAAGAGCGTACATTAACAACTTGACAGCACACTGAAAGCATTAGAACAAAAGGAAGCAAATGTAACCAAGAGGAGTAGAGGACAGGAAATAATCAAACTGAGAGCTGAAATCAACCAAGTACAAACAGAAAGAACTATACAAAATATCAACAAAACCAGAAGCTAGTTCTCTGAGAAAATCAACAAGATAGATAAACCGTTAGCCAGACTAAACAAAGGACACAGAGATAGTATCCAAACTAATAAAATCAGAACTGAAAAGGGAGACAAAACAACAGAATTTGAGGAAATTAAAAAAATCAGCAGATCCTACTACAAAGGCCTATACTCAACAAAATTGGAGAATCTGGATGAAATGGACAATTTTCTAGACAGGTACCAGATACCAAAATTAAATCAGGAACAGATAAACCATCTAAACAATCCTATAAACCCTAAAGAAATAGAAGAAGTCATTTAAAGTCTCCCTACCAAAAAAAGTCCAGGACGAGATAGTTTTAGTGCAGAATTCTATCAGACCTTCAAGGAATACCTAATACCAATTCTCTTCAAGCTATTCCATCGAATAGAAACAGAATAGAAAGAAAAAGGAACAATACCTAAGTCATTCTATGAAGCTACAATTACTCTCATACCTAATCCTCACAAAGACCCAACAAAGAAAGGGAACATCAGACCAATCTCTCTTATGAATATTGATGCAAAAATACTCAATAAAATTTTCACAAACTAAATCCAAGAACACATCAAAGTAATCATCCATCATGATCAAGTAGGCTTTATCCCAGGAATGCAGGGATGGTCCAATATTTGGAAATCCATCAATGTAATTCACTACATAAATAAACTCAAAAAAAAAACCCATACACACACACACATGATCATCTCACTAGATGCTGAGAAGCATTTGACACAATTCAACATCCCTTCATGTTAAAAGTCTTGGAAAGATCAGGAATTCAAGGCCTGTACCCAAACATAGTAAAAGCAATATACAGAAAGCCAGTAGCCAACATCAAACTAAATGGAGAGAAACTTGAAGCAATCCCACTAAGATCAGGGACTAGACAAGGCTGCCCACTCTCACCCTACCTATTCAATATAGTACTGGAAGTCCTAGCCAGAGCAATTAGGCAACAAAAGGAAGTAAAAGGGATACAAATAGAAAAGGAAGAAGTCAAAATTTCACTATTTGCAGATGATATGATAGTATACTTAAGTGACCCTAAAACCTCTACCAGAGAACTCCTAAACCTAATAAACAACTTTAGCAAAGTGGCTGGATATAAAATCAACTCAAACAAATCAGTAGCCTTCCTCTACTCAAAGGATAAACAGGCTGAGAAAGAAATTAGGGAAATGACACCCTTTACAATAGCCACAAATAATATAAAATATCTTGGTGTGACTCTAACCAAACAAGTGAAAAAAATGCATGACAAGAACTTCAAGTCTCTGAAGAAGGAAATAGAAGAAGACCTCAGAAGATGGAAAGATCTCCCATGCTTGTGGATTGGCAAAATTATTATACTAAAAAATGTCCATTTTGGTGAAAGCAGCCTCTAGATTCAAAGCAATCCCCATAAAAACTCCAATTCAATTGTTCATTGAGTTAGAAAGAGAAATTTGCAAATTCATTTGAAATAACCAAAAACCCAGAATAGTGAAAACTAGTCTCCATAATAAAAGAACATTTGGGGGAATGAATCACCATCCCTGACCTCAAGCTGTATTACAGAACAATCATGATCAAAACTGCATGATATTGGTACAAAGACAGGCAGGTAGATCAATGGAACAGAATTGAAGACCCAGAAATGAACCCATACTCCTGTGGTCTTTGACAAAGATACACTTGATCTTTGACAAAAGAGCTAAAACCATCTAGTGGAAAAAAAGACAGCATTTTCAACAAATTGTGCTGGTTCAACTGTTTGTCAGCATGTAGAAGAATGCAAATCGATCCATTCTTATCTCATTGTACAAAGCTCAAGTTCAAGTGGATCAAGGACCTCCATATAAAACCAAATACACTTAATAGAAGAAAATGTGGGGAAGAGCCTAGAACATATGGGCACAGGGGAAAAATTTCCCTAACAGAGCACCAATGGCTTATGCTTTAAGATCAACAATCAACAAAAGGGATCTCACAAAATTGCAAAGCTTCTGTAAGGCTAAGTACACTGTCAATAAGATAAAACAGCAATTGGGTACAGAGCTAAACAAAGAATTCTCAACTGAGAAATATTGAATGGCCAAGATTCACCTAGAGAAATATTCAACATTTTTAGTCATCAGGGAAATGCAAATCAAACATCCCTGAGATTCTATCTTACACCAGTCAGAATGGCCAAGATCAAAAACTCAGGAAACAGCACATGCTGGTGAGGATGTGGAGAAACAGGAACACTCCTCCGTTTTGGTGGGTTTGCAAACTGGTAAAACCACCCTGGAAATCAGTCTGGTGGAAATCAATCCTCAGAAAATTGAATGAAAGTATTACCTGAGGACCGAGCTATACCACTCCTGGGCGTACACCCAAAAGATGTTACGTCATAAAACAAGGACACATGCTCCACTGTGTTCATAGCAGCCTTATTTACAATAGCCAGAAGCTGGAAAGAACCTAGATGTCCTTCAACAGATGAATGGATACAGAAAATGTGGTACATTTACACAATGAAGTATTACTTGGCTATTAAAAACAATGACTTCATGAAATTCTTAAGCAAATAGATGGAACTAGAAAATATCATGCTGAGTAAGGTAAACCAATCACAAAAGAACCCACATGGTATGTACTTTTTGATAAGTAGATATTAGCCCAAAAGCTCGGAATACCCAAAATACCCTTCACATACAACATGAAGCTCAAGAAGAAAAGAAGACCAAAGTGTGCATGCTTTGGTTCTTCTTAAAAGGAGAAACAAAATACTCACAAGCAGGAAATACAGGGACATAGTGTGGGGCAGAGACTGAAGAAAGGCCATCCAGAGACTGCCCCACCGGGTTGGGGGGGGCATATATGGACACCAAACCCAGAGACTACTGCTGATGCCAAGAAGGGCTTGCTGACAGGAACCTGATATAGCTGTCTCCTGAGAGTCTCTGCCAGAACCTGACAAATACAAAGGCAGATATGTTCAGCCAAACATAAGACTGAGCACAGGGTCCCCAATAGAGGAGTTAGAGAAAGGACTGAATGAGCTGTAGGGGTTTGCAACTCCATAAGAAGAACAACAATATAAACCATTCAGGGCCCCCAAATCTCCCAGGAACTAAACCATCAACTAAAGAGTACATACTGAGTGACCCACGGGTACTGCTGCATATGTACCAGAGGATGGCCTCATCTGTCATCAGTAGGAGTAGAAGCCTTTGGTCCTATGAAGACTCGATGTTCCAGTGTAGGGGAATGCCAGGGCAGTGAGGTGGAAGTGGGTGGGTGGGGGCACATCCTCAATGAATCAGGGGTGTGGAAGATGGGATAAGGGGTTTGCAGAGGGGAAACTGCAGGAGAGGATAACATTTGAAATGTAAACAAATAAAATACCCAATAAAAATGTTTAATAAACATGAAAAAAGTAAAGAAGTTAACACATTGAAATTTTTTAAAAAATCAAAAGGAACAAAATCATCAAAATGATGGAGTTCATGAACCCGAAGGTAGGAAAATGAATTAAAATAGGAGATACACATAACCACTGAGAGAGATAAAGAAGTCAGCATTGCAGATCTCAGCAACTCAAAAAAAGCAACAATAGACATTATAAGCAAACCATTGCCCAAGTATTTCATAATTTAAGTGACATTAGTGAGTGAAGTCCAAAAACAATCAAATTCACACAAGTGTACTTAAATCATTTGAATAGGATTCTGTTGGATTGCAGTGTGCATGTGGGTCAGTTGTTGGGTTCAATTATGGGTCCAGCGTCTGACACACCCAAGGGGCCAGGGCCGTGGCTCAGAGAGGCAGAGGCATGGGAAGCTGACTGTGCTTACTCCATGCTGGCACTGGGTGGACATCATGCTATGTGAAGCTAAGGGACTCCACTCCAGGAGTGAGGAAACACAGTCTGAAGTCTCATGTAGGGTCAGAATTCTTGGTTTGGGGTTCCCTGGGCCAAAAGGCGGCTAGAACTGGCTAGTTCTCAGGTCCCAGGGCTACAGGCGCTGCTGAGAGAACGAAGTGCTAGATTACCCTGCAGCCAAAGGGGAGAGGTAAAGTTCTGGCTTTGTCCAAAGGGAATGAGAGTTCTCAGTCACAGTGACTGGTTTGGTTGGGTCATGGCTGGCTCAGCTTGCTTCCTTGGGTTGCTGGGCCTCCATGGCTGAGAAAATAGAGGGGTTGTCAGCAGAAGATTAGTCTGCAGCTTGGTAGTTGACAACCTTCTCCAAGGTTCTCCACAGAAGAGAAATAGGCTATGGTCTTAAGATATTTATTTTCATAGCAGAAAATGGATGAAACTATACCCATGGTATTTTCAGGGCATGCCTGAGGTTAAATACCTTTTGCAAGGAGGAGAGTCTGGGAAGGAATGATTTATTGGCTAAATGCCCCTCTGGTCTTCAGGTATCTCATTAATATAGAGATCTGTCTTGAGGCTCTGTGGCCTGTAGTCACACCCTCTACCTGTGGAGGGGCGGGCATGCCTGAAATGTGGGGATGGATGGAGGTCTTCGGCTTTGTGTCAGGAGCCTGGGAAGGTGGTGAAATGCATGCCATCCCTTACAGGGAAACTTGTGGGGTCTCCAACCTGTGGGGTCTTTGACAATTTCCAGCCAGTGCTTGACCAGAAACCATGCTGTCCTTTCATGGTCTTACAGGTTTCTATCCCTTAAAAAGATGGAATCAGTTATTAACAACTTTGCAAAAACAAACAAAAATACTAGATTTAGAGGTATTTTTTCCTTGATAATGTACAAGATGGGTAAGAATGAACTATACCAATTCCCTAAAATTAATCCCAAGAGTACAAAATCATAAGACCATATCCTAATACATCCTGTGAGGCCAGGATTATCCTGATGCCCAACCCAGACAAAGGCATCAAAAGAAAAGAAACTACAGTCGAATAGAGCTCATGAACATCACTAAAAATAAATGCTGAGAAAATGTTAATGAGACTCATCCATCAATATAAAAATCAAATCAGAAGCCATATATGAATTAAATTTATTCCAGCCTGCAGGACTGTCTTAAGACAAAAATTTTGCTTCACCCTTCCACAGGCTGAGGAACTCAAATGATCATACAAATTGATCCACAAAATGTATTTGACAGAGACACTCAACTCGTGATTAGAAATTTCCAGCAAATAGGAGTGAAGGGAAAGACTCTCAACTTGATGAAGGTCATACACAAAGGCTACTTGTAAGCATTGGCCTTGACTGTGATCGTAGAGTATTATCCACTCTGTTGTGGGTACCAAGTAAGGATGACTTCTGCTGCTACATGCAATCAGTAACACAGTAGAAGGATATCTACAGTAGGAGAAAGAAGTAAAACTATTTCATCCACACTTGACATGAGTACCTTCTTAAAAAAAAAATCCAAAATGAATCAATGAAATCAACCAATCAATAAATCAATAAATGAATCAATCAATGAAAAATTCAGTAGCAATCAAATAGATCATCTGATAGATACAAGGTTTGCATGTACGTATCAATTTATTTCCTACATGTGATAGTGAATGATGGGACTTTGAAAATTTAAAATGCAATGATAATTGTATAGTGACAAAAGGGGGACAACCTAGCTTATTGCATTCTAAGTAACCAGCTTAGCCAAAAACAATTTAAGCATCAAATACACCATTGTATTAGATTATACGCAAGTACACAATCCACAGGTATCACTCCATCATCTTTTAAAATACGTGACTGGGCAAAGTAGGAAGTGGGATAAAAGTTATGTTGATTGCTTTCCTTCCTCCTTGAGCATCTGGGGTGGAAGTCATGTAGGGAGAGGAATATAGATTCCTTGGTTCTTATGTATAAATATATGGACTCACTTCTACCCCAGATGCTCAAGGAGGAAAGAAAGCAATCAATGCAACTTTTTTTTTTCCTCAGAGAAATAGGACAAACAAAAAAGCTCCACCTAGGAATCCACATATATTGCTAAACTTCAGTTTAAATACTGGTTGGAACTCAATTCTGAAAGTTTAAAATGTATGATGTCTCCTTAACATAAGTTTAGGGAAAACAAATAAGGACCATGGTGACATTTAAATTCAACCTTTAAAAGACAGCAAATCAAAATTGTTAAGGTGCAAAAATGCCTTTTATCTGGGTTCTGTTACAGAATTCTGTGATCATGAAAATGTGGACTCACTCCCAGTGAATTTTTTGTATTGGAACTTGGGTTGGCTGTAAGGATGTATTTGGTTGAGTTGTAATAAACAGAATGAGTCCCGGAGATTGATCAGACTTCGGTGTGCAACAGTTCCTTTACCATAGATGTAGGAAGTTTCTTTCACAACTTTCTGAATATTGTAACTCTGCATCGTTTTAGTGTTGGGCTTGAATATCCTAGGCATCCTACACATTTCAGAAGTGAATTGAACACGATTAGTATATGAAACGGACTCCAAAATGGCGATTTGAATGATACTATCAGAGAACAATGCCACTCCATTTAGAAAATGACATTGGAGATGTATCTCAGCCTGGTATAGACATATTCTTAGATTCACTAACTCTAAACTGCCTCCACTTCCACAGCCACCAGGCTACTTTAATTTCTCTTAACTGTCAACATAAATGGCAATTGCAAAAGTATACAAAGTCACCTTTCATTGTTCATGTAACACAAGCAAATTGTCTGAGTGTCAATAAAGGAATCCTAGGCATTTCCAGTAGATACCTCTTGTAACAATGGCTATTTCAAAACAGAAATCCTAAAGTCATATCATATAGTCATGAGTAAGATCATCTTTACAAAGCTAAAAGCCACTTTTTTGCACTTACTCTCAAAGGACAGAACCAGATTTTATGTCACAAAATACTTTATTTACTTGTTTTTTTTACTATTGTTTTATTTTAAATTTTTCTAAAATTATCTAAAAGATGATGGTTTCAGTGTTAAATATACAGTCCTCTGTTTCTGTAGTCCCACTGTTGTAAAAGTGGGACTTTTGTAAAAGGCTTCTTGCCTCAAATCTATACCAATACTTCTTAAGAAGCACCATTTCAGTAAGCAGTGACATAATTTCCACTGACTGCCTGAAATACTTCTGTTGCCTCCTGCTGGGATCAGACAGCATAGGAGAAAATGTTTATGGAAATAGCAACAAGTCCAAGACCTGGATATGAATAAAAGAATGAGAGAAATAAAAAAAAAAGCCTCATACATTTTGAGATGGAAAGGATTTATATACTCCAGAGGAGAACCAGCAGAGTCAATACCTTTGCTTGTGACAATGTGAGGTGCCTGGTCAAGGAACATGTAACAATCCTCAAAGAATCAAAGATTAGAGGGAAAGAAAAATACCAGTATTATGCATTAAATGAATGCAGTCTGCCATGTGCCAGACATGTATAACTGACATAGGAAACAAAAGTTTCTTTGGGTAGGTGGGCAGGAGGGTAGGAGGGAGGGTGAGCAGGACACAGCATTGTGCTAGGAAGAGAGTAGTCAGGGCTCCTGGGCTCTGTAGATGGTTATGTGTGGGCTGACAGAGCAGCTCTTTCTGGCTTACATTTTGAACAATGAGAACATCCTAAGATTAGCCAGGACTTTAAGGTGTGTGATTATTTGTTCAATATAATATAACAAAACAAATGCTTAAAAAAAAAAAACCAGAGCACTTGACATAAAGGCAGACTCTTGAGCCTTGACTGTACAATGGAAAGACTTTGTCCTGGTTAGAAATATGAAAGATGAAAATCAGTGGGGTTTGTTGCTGTTCTTTGTTTGTTTTACTAACTAGAAAAACTATTCTTCTCTTCTATTTGCTCAATATAAAAAGCATGGTGTGAGAAATTTCTGTCCAAACCATCATACAGTACATAGTGTGTTTTGAGTTTTATTTTGTGAGAGATGCAATTGACAATGGTATTTAATCATCAGAACAAGTCAATTAACTCCAAGAAATCACTGGTCTAATATAAGAGACAAAGTCATAAAACTATTAGAGGAAAACACAGAGGTGTTTGTCTCATTAAAAGCCTCTGAGATTTGACAAGAAAACCAAATGCAATCAAAGTAGAAAAATAAATTAATTAAACATCATAAAAAATAAAACTTTTGACAATCAAGAGATGTTATGAAGAGAGCGAAAGGAGCCTAAAAATAGAGGAAATACTTACAAGTCAAAATTCAGATAATGCTTCTAAATATACAAATTCTAAAAGTTACTATAACTTAATGAAAAAAGTGATCATTCATGGTTATAAAGTCAGAGTGAATAGCTGCTTTTCTTGAAGTTAATACTAAAATGGCCAGCAAGCATGCAATGTGGGAAAAGAAAAATGTAACAATAAAAATTATAAGAATTAACAAGGGTTAAAAGGACACTAACACACTGCTCCCAAGGTCTGAAGGCACAGTTGTTATAGAAATGTTCAGTGCTTTCTGTAAAGGTTAAGATAATCACATTCATTGCATTTCCACCCCTAGAAATAAAAACATCTTGAATTTCTTTCTTCACAAAATTGTTTCTATAATTTACATCAGCATCCCTCTTCCTTCATAAGTGAAACAACCCAGATAAAAAAACCACAGCACCATGTGGCCACATAGAGAAAAGAAGTACTGGGACACACTGTAGCTTGAACCTTGAAATCAGTACCCAAGTGAAAATATTCAGCACAAAATTCTGCATATTGCATAAAGTCAGAGAGATTAGTGGTTACCAGGCAGGATGGATTAGAGCTAGTTATTCAAGAGAATAAAATATTCCTGAAACATAATGAAAAGAGAATACTGAAGAGAGGTGGTGGTTTGTGATTCCTGCTTTCCTATGCACAGAGAAAGGTTAATTGTAATTTTATCTCAATTCAATAATAATTGCATTTTAATATAGATTTTTTTTTAAAGAAAAAAGTGTAGTTATGCTGATAGAAGTGGAAATATTATTAGTTAAAATATCAGCATAAGTGCTTGGATGACTATTTAGCAAGGGAAGTACAGGATCTAAAGTAGAAAGCACCAGGTGTCAAAAATATCTAAAATCTTGTAGCTATCATAGTACTAGTGCACAAAGGCTTTTCCCCACTGAAGACCAGCACAAACAAGAGACTGACCCACACAGCCCACAGGCCCAACAACTTGAATAAGGATACTGTAACTGGGTGTCAGAAAGGAACTCCTCATGGGAAAGAACCCCACTAGGGAATTCCTCAGCATTAACAAGAAAAAGAGGTGAATTTAAATAGCCTGCAATTCCCCAGAGACCTGATTTAGGATTAGCACAGTCATACACCGAGGTATCTTTTGGAGATGCTTTGGCAGGTTCAGTACACTCAGGCAGGGGATTAGCATTGGGAACAGAAATATTTGGGGTTATGTCCAGGTTTCATTCATGAGCATCTGCCTCCTGCGGTGTGCTTAGTAGGACTGTACACAGTTGAATAACATACCATGATTATTATATCACCATCAGAGAAGAAAAATTGTGCAACTAGTAGTGTGCTCACAACAAAAGGCACTATGCTTGGGCTTCAGAGTCCTCCACATTAACACCAAGGCTATGAATCTTATTCTCACCAGGAAGGCCACAGAAACAAGCCCTCCTTGTGGAGAAGAAATTAAATGTTTCTCCAGCCCCTGAAGCTTATCCCACTTGTTACCACCCCATAGTGGCCCCTGTAATCAGACACCATGATTTCTAATGACGATGCTGCTTTAGGTCCCAGTATCTCATTGCCATAGAGATGGCGACACCCTTTGCTCCCTATAAGTTCTCACTAATAAAGAAAAGAAAGACTGCTATTTGTGACTTAAGAAAACTGCCACACTATTTTTCCCATGTACTAGCCCCATGGATCCTTCCATTCCCCAGCTGACACCCTTCTGCCAGTGCAGCCTCAAGAACAACCCCCTGCTGGTAAGTGCCTTTTCATTTTCACAGCAAGAGAGACATTTTTCTGTATTTTAAGTTATATATAAATTCTCCACCCTATTCTAACATCATATTTTTAAAATTCTATCTGGACAGCAGAATGATGTAAGTACTAAGATGTGTTTCACCTGTCTAGCCACCTGCTGGACTAGATAATGCTGAAGATGTTGTTGGTGAGTGGATGAGTGACAGAGTAAATGGAGAAGTGAACCAATGATGAATTATGGATCCATCTGTTTCTTAGGAGGTAAAATTGCTAGAATTGATCTGGTTGAAATTCTGCAGAGATGGTCCAGAGGGTTGTATTCTAATGGTAAGCTTTCTACCTTGGCCTCTGCTCTGAGACTCACTCATCTTTACAGATCTACTGTTACGTTGATTGCTTTCCTAAGAGAGGGACAATGTGGAAGTGGAGAGACTATTTAAGTTAATATCTGATGCAGATCCAGCGGGCATCATGCTCCCTCTTAGTTCTGCAGTATTTGTACCTGTCAGTGCTCACACTAGCCCTACACGTTCAAGAGATAATGAAGTACATTAATGCTTTTATTAAAGTCATCACAAGAGGATAAATCTTGTTCGGTAAATACAGAATGGTCTTTTCTGCAGTTAGACTCCTGAAATCAATGTCAGGTTTCAGCAGAGTCCTGCTTTCTTTTTCTATTTCTTTTTCTTGTCATTGTACTTATGTTATACTCCAAGACTCATAGTTGCATCTGCCAACCTTCAACAGGAGGAATAGATACCTGAATAGTATTAAAAACACATAATGACAAGGCAAAAGTTCTTCCATTTTGTCTCAGCTGGAGACATCTATGGTTTGACATGAAACTGAGCACTTTTTAGGCCAGGCTGTGAAAAGTCCTATGGGAAAGCACCTAACTCTGTTCTAGAAACTTGGGGTCAAAATGTCTCAATTAACTGCAAATGTGTTGGCTTCTGTTAAACTGCTTGCTTGCTTTACTTCCCCCATTTAGCTACCAACCCAGATGTAGTTTTTCTGTGATCTTTGTCTTTAAAAGCTATTTGTAAAATGCATTTGAGGCTGCTATGTAGGAAGTGCTTTTTCAAATCTGTCATCGGCTAGCTTAATACAGATTTTCAATTTGGACTTAAATTTTGGTGAGTATCCTATATGTCTCTCTACCCAACAACACACATCACTGTTAATGCAGTACAAGGTCATGGTCCAAGATTCACTGCCCATCAGACTGGACCTGGGAGCTAAGAAAGATAGGTACAGGGGAAATGTTAGCTAGGGTGACTACAGACCAGCAATCCTATCCCACCTATGCTCAAGTGGGATTAAGACCCTGATGCCCACTTCAAGAATGATTGAATAGGAAAAAGAGAAAATGTGGCAGCTTATTTTTTTTAAATAAAAATACAGAGTTTATAATTCCATGCATGTCCTGCAGGTGGTCCTCTAAATTTTCAAGAACAAGAGAGTTTCTATTGCAAAGAATGAGGTTGTTAAACATGCTTGCTGAAAACACACATAAACATACACATACACACACACACACATACACACACACATACATATACATATGTACATGCATACAAAGAAAGCTCCCTCTCAAGGCATCCACAATAGAAAAATATAATACAGTGGCTTTAAAATAAAAGATCAGGAAATTGCTTAAGAAAGATTCTAACCTATAGGAAACAGAGAGAACCTGAGGAATAAGACTCTATGCCATAGGAAGGGATTCAAGGATACATTTACTATCCAAAAAAATACCCTGTGTCCCAGGTCTGCTGATCTTTGTGTTCTCACAAAGATGCCCTACATATGGTAAATTCCTGTATAACTCTACCTTCCGAATAAATTATCTCACTTATCACACCCTGGGGCAGAGTCCAACATCCCACTGTCTAGGAAACTGAGGGATACCTATCCCTTCTTTCTACTCATTATAAACTCCACAGCTTAGTTCATCATTCTCAGCCAGAAATTGGCCAGGATTGCTAGTTCTACTTGAGCTCTTTGTACTACATAGGGATAGGAACTGACCAGGCAACTAGCACATTGACTGACACAACTCATTGTGACTGGGGCAGCCCAAATTAATATTGGAGGACTTACAGTGGGCCAGAACTTGTCTAATATCCAAAACCTTTAACCTTGGTACTTCCCTTTATTCTGATACCTGCTATTCCACCTTGCAGGTGAAGTCATCTGGACAACAGCAATATTACCAATCCCCTGAGACAACTTATTGGCATATACTAATCGCTTAATTAAATGTATCTCTTCTGATGCTTTCTACTCGGAGAAACTCTTTTAATGGATCTGTGCCTTATGTACACATTCAGCCTCATGTATACCTATATAATAAAAAATCAGAGAGAATAAATTTTAATTTGGACATGGGGAAAAAAGCTGTTCCTGTCCTTGTCCCACTCCTGGTTGGAGCTGGCATAGCTAGCTCAACAGCCACAGGCACGTCGCCTTTATCATGGGAGGAGAAAATTGAAAGTAAGCAGAGAAGTTGATGAACACACACAAATATTAGAAGTGTTCACTTCTGAATTAAAACAACAGTTAGATTCCCTAACTGTGGAAGTGGTCCAACAAAATCAGAGAGGTTTAGACTTACTTCTCAGGAAACGCAGGACTATGTACAGTTTTGATAAGACCAACCCAAACAAATCCTGCTGTTTCTATCTTAATAGAAAAAAAGTGTCCTAGTAGGGGAAAACTGAGAGAGAGACAGAGAGAGAGAGAGAGAGAGAGAGAGAGAGAGAGAGAGAGAGAGAGAGAGAGAGAGAGAGGAGGGAGAGACAGAGACAGACAGCGACAGAGAGAGAGAGACAGACAGACAGAGAGACAGAGAGACAGAGACAGAAACAGAGAGACAGAGAGGCATATATTAGATAATTGGTACCAGCCTCTATTCTCTTGATTCCCTCCAGCCTCACCCAGGCTAACTACTCTATCAACACTGGCTAGGCCTTTATTCTCATTCTGATTGGATTTAAAAGTGGCCTTCTGCATCTTAAATTGTATTGATAATTATGCAAAACAAAGGATTAATTGTAGGACTAACTGCACTGTTTACAGGTGGAATAGTCCACAATTTGAATCATTCACTAGGACCAATGTGGAATGTGACAGGGCAGAAATTTTTCATTTTGTTTCAGCTGGAGCTTAGCCTGAAACCGAGCCCTGCTCTACGCCTTGTGTACCCCAGCCATAAAAAGTTCTATGAAAAAGTACTCAAAACTAGAGGCCCTGGGGTCTAAATGCTCCAGCTGACTAAATGATTAGCTGTTAAACTTCGTGCTTCCTTTACTTCCCCTGTCAACTGCCAACCAGAAGGTAGATTTTCTGTGATCTTTGCCTTTAGACTCCCTGTACAAAGCATTCCAGAGTGCTCTGTGAGATGTGTTTCTCTCCAGGCAGTCAGTGACAGGTTAATACAGATTTTCAATTCAGACTTCAGTCATGTTGATTGTCTCTAAGTCTTTATCCCTCAGCACACATCACTGTTAACAAGCACTGGGTTCTCATTGTACACTGTAGTTTGATACCACATTCTACACACACACACACACACACACACACACAGAGAGAGAGAGAGAGAGAGAGAGAGAGAGAGAGAGAGAGAGACAGAGAGAGACAGAGACAGAGACAGAGACAGAGACAGACAGAGACAGAAAGGCACAATGAGAAACAGAGACAGGCAGGCAGACACACAGCATAGACATATGTACAATCTCATCGATGGTTCAGCCTTAAAGAATGAATACTATTATGTGGGAAAAGTATATTTTAACAAAATTCCTGTTATCATTTACGGTCTGTACTTGACAAGGTTTACTGCATATTTACTTCTGTTCCTTACATAAAACACATTAACACCTAAGAAACCTAGGTTAGTGCCTGACAAACAGCAAGTGTTTGTAATGTACTTAATATATGAGAGAATTAGGGATAAGGAAAAATCAATTTTTAACATTATCTTTATCTTTTAAAACCTCATAAATTCATTAGAAAGCTCAGCTATGTCACTTTCTTTGGTATCAGAAGGCTGCTGCTTCTTCTCAGCATGGAAAAGTAAACAAACATATTTCTAGCTGATTTAGTCATCTCAATAGTTCTAATAACTGGCCTGTGTAAGCCTTGAGGGAACGTGTTGCTGTGTCTGATGCTGAAGGCCTTAGATATTTTCCTATGCTATACAGATGGTTTCCACAACTGAAAACACCCAGAAAGTTCACAGGGGAGATTGCGAGAGGGGACAAAGAAGAGGCTGTGAGAGATGATTATGTGTATGTGGTCTTTCCCCGAGTATCAGGATTCTTACTGCACATCCATATCTGCAGAGCCGCAAGTAGTCTGACTTGAATCTCTCTCAAATTCTCTACCTTACACCTGCACAGAGCCATTCCTAATACCCTAAAACTAATCTGATATCTACTGAGCTGAAGAGAATTGTGTTTATCCTAAGGGATCTGGAAGCATAAATGAATGGAGAAATATGCAATTCCAAAATTCAAAACATGACATTTGTCTCTCTCTCCATCAAAAAAAAAAAAAAAAATCCATATTGCCTTCTAGATGCGATATCTCCATTTCCATCGATTTGTGGCCCAGAGTTGGGGTCACATTGCTCAGTGTTTCATATTAACAACTGTGGACGCTTTCACACTCTCTTCCTACTTACTGCCCACATACCATTTGTCATTCTCCCCTGTAGAGTTACCAAGAGAACTGTCACAACTAAAGCCACACAATAATCAGGCTGCATGCTAAATGAGATCTAATACGCCAGGTTTTCTTGCCTTTGCTTGTGGTGAACATGGTTAGTTTTTCCATTTGCTCTCCTGCTGTGATTTGTGACTTAAAGTTCTATCCAGAAAAAGGAGAATGGCAGTCTAACTTTAACTCCTCATTTTTGTTTCTTTTATTTCTTCTTTTTATAATGGGTGATGTTTTGACAGCATCTCCCAGGCCTTTTTGACCATCAGGCTCTCCCCTGGACTGTGAGGCCAGTGGCAGCTAGACTGAGTTCCAGTGACAACTGCTGACCTGCTTGTATTTCCTCTCAGGCCTTCCTGATCAGAAGCTGAGAAGTAGAGAAGATGGTGAAACCTTAGTGAAATTTTTTTCTCGCTCACAATTGCAAATTCAGCTTGTGCTGTGATTATTTTGGAATGACAAATTAAAACTGCTGGATATCACTGTGTATTTGTTCTATTGGAAAGTAGCTATTCCTACATGTGAGATGGGAAACATGTTATAACTATTCTAGAAACACTGGTGCATCTTTAGAGTTAAATTTACAAAGCCAGAGGGTGGTTGTTTATTCCAGGTCTGCAGGAGCACTTGCGAATGTATGTCTAGATGCATGCATTAGTAGGCAAAATGGAAACATATGTAACCACCTAATAAATAAATAACTATATAAGAAAATCAAGAAAGCAAACCAAGGATAACACAGTAGCACTGAATAACTTTTAATAGAATGCCACCTTACAGTGCTGCACACATGTGCACTTGTATAAAATCTGTGGGTCTTGAACATAAACGTTTACTCACTGCTTAACTGGCACACTGATGAGAGATCACAAGCAAAAAAGAATGTCTGAGAAGATGTCTCCTCAGGGTTGGTTGTGGAGAAGATGCTAGAGGAAGAAGCAGAGAACTTCCTCTGGTTTTCCTAGAAGTATGGCTGGTAAAAGAAATACAAGTGTATAGCAAAGGCCTGGGTGTGATGCTTCCTCCTATGTGTGCATGGGGATACATGAAAATAGTTATGGACAGACAGCACAAGGTCCAACAAGAGGGAGACAGGACATAAAAGAGTCTCACTTGTAAGTCTCAAGCAGTAAGACCTTTCACCCCGTGGGCCTGAGAGCAGAATGCAAGAGTTTGAACAGGGTTAGTGGGACAAATGCATAGTGATCATTAATTTAGCTTCCATGTAGCATGCATGCAACTAGTGAAATCTGTCAAACAGCTCTACAAGAACTGAGAGTAAATGAGCCGCCACCTATCTTGTTCTTGAGTCTTTTTCCTTCTAGTTCCTATAGTAGGCATACTTCTGCCATGGAAATGTCTTGTGCCGCTATTCCCAGTGATGAAAATTTTAGGCTTTACCTATGTCCGTCCAATATAGAAGGCAGCACCCCTACATTCATACATTAAGGTAGCCTAGTACCTCACAGTAGAGTTTAGCTGTAAAAGTAAAATACCATTTACTATTTTATTGGTGGAGATCACATTATTATTACTAATAGTTTTCAAGTATATATACAAGTGAGTTTCCTTCTGGAATTTTCTCCCTTGTAATATCAGAATGATGAAAAAATAAAGAATTCTACTTTCTATGTTTGATAAGGGTTGATACATTATAAAATCAATACACACATTTTATGCTACTGTGGAGGAGTTAGAAATATTAATAAAGAGTTAATTGGTCTGATGCATGAATAAAAATATTTTGTTGTTACTACTGAAAAGCTGAAATGAGTATAAAGAGACGGGCTCACATATTAAACAATATAGAGCTATTTTATGGCTTTGGGGGGCTAATGTTAAAATTTAAAACAAGAAATCACTTTGAAATGTTAGACACACGTTGCCCTTGCACATAAAAGTCAATCGGACATATCAAGTGTGACATGACATGTCTTTCCATGTTCTCCTCAAATCGACCTTGATCTTTTCTTTCTTTCCCTGTTGAGGAATGCCTTGGTTTGCAAAACATTTTCTTTGAGGATTTTATATTTTTGTGAAAGATGAACCATCTCATAGGTCAAAGCATTCTCCTATTTGGTGTCAGAGTGATTCCAGTAAAATGTATATTGGTGAGCTTATTTATCAAATAAGAAAGTATGCCTCATTACTCTGGCCCTAGTTTACATGAGGGGACATACTGATGATGACCCTGGTTGGACTCTTGCTATCATAGCACCTTCTGGTTGCAGCAAAAGTCTGAATTCATAGAGTCCCCAAATGGAAGCTATAACTTTTCTAGTAAAATTAACCCAAATAACTCCTAAATACTCAGTAAAAAATGTTGTTGAAATTATTGTAGTGAAAAATAATAACCCACCCATGCGGAACAGGAGAGATAGCCAAGGCTACCCAGAAGGAATAGTTCAGGTGCACAAAGAAATAGTGCATTCTTTTGTAACATTTATTTTTCTGTCAGTAGAACACACTCCAAAATACTACAATATTAGTTTTGCAACAGTAGAGAGCATTTGAGACATTCCTCCTCCACTTCCAGAAACAGGAACATGTCATCTTCCTGAAGGAAGAAGCACCAGCTTTTCAGAGTAATCAGAAACTCCCACTGTTTCATTCACAAGGGAATATGTAATTCTCTGCAAAGCCATCTATCTAAAATTGTATCATTTCCCTTGTTTGCCTTCATCTGATTGTGTTTTTCTCTCACTACAATTTAATCTCTGTACCTGCACGGATTCTTGTCTGTTTTTTCCCCCACTTTGTTCCCAATGTCTACAAATGTTTCCAGCATAAAGCTCTGCTGGGTGAATCCCCGCTGATTCACACAGCTGAAGAGATAAGGCAGAACTAGTTTGCCCTCTGGACTTGTGGGAGGTCAATCAGAAGTGCAGCCTTGCTCCAAAGACCTATTACTTTGCACATCCACCATGGAAAACTCGGATGAAACAACAGAATGGAGCCAACTTTGCAGAAGGTCTTAGTGATGAAGAAAGTTCATTATCAGGATTTCAATTTTGGTCCTTTCAGTTTCTTGTAGTTTTTGAGAATCTTACTATCTATTCCACTACTCAGTAGTGAAATGTCTGTGAATATGTTGTTCCTTGGCATTTGAAACCTCTTTTCCATTGAAAACTATCTTCTTCAATCACCTAGCATCAGTGTATAAAATCTTATGTTACAGAATTACAACGGTCGTGAATATTATAATAATTTCACCCAAATATAAATTCATCAAAAAACTTGTTCCCAAAACAAAGTGAAGCCATTTCCAAAAGGTAAAGATAAGTATATAACCACAGGAAAAAGAGTTTTATAACATAAAACACTTAACTAGAATGACCAAAGTAGGAAGGGATGTCTTTATAGGAAGGAATATAGCCCAATCCTGACTGAGAAATGGTTTATCTATTATGCAATCTCACATAAGCAGTCATATTTTGTTTCAAGAAGAAATACAAGAAATTGTTTGAAGGACCCATGCTGCTACCCAACGATGCCCACACCTTGTCTAATCATGGAGGATTTGTGGAACTCACAAAAATCTTAGAAAACTACAGATAAATTGATACCTTCAGATAGGGGTACTCTCATACCCACAGATAAGTGTGGCTCTCACCTTTCATCAAAGGAGCTTTCTTTTCTAGCAAATGGAGACCATTACAGAAAAACCACAACTGGACACAGTGCAGAAGTCAATGACTTATGGGGAGCCAGATCCAATGGATACATTTAGAGCACAGCTCTCACATTTATAACTCAGGGAATGTTTGAGGTGGGAAGCAGGAAGAAGAATTCTAAGAGTCAGAATACCAGGAAGTTTGCTGTGAAACTGTCTTAAAAACATCTGCATAAATTCTGCCTGAACAATGACAATATCAACAGGGGACAAATCTCACAGGGTCGTACCCCTAGCCAAAGAACTACAGGCAAACAATCACCATGAAGAGAGGGAGAATTAACCTCTCCCAGGCTTGAACTTTAATTGGTTAGCCAATATGAAGTTGTCAGCCTTGAAATCATATACATAGTGTCAAAAAATCAGTCTCAACAGGTTGGATTTATACACTGGAGTATCTATTTAACTCTTACCTCTCATTTGTCAGTCTGTCTGCCTCCCTCCTACCTATCTATCTGTCTGTCTGCCTCTCTATCTACTACCTATTTGTCTATCTATCTATCTATCTATCTATCTATCTATCTATCTATCATCTATCTATCTATGTCACATCTATCTATTACCTATCTACCTATCATTTATCTATCCACCCATCATCTATCTAATCTATCTGTCATCTATTGATTGATCTATCATCTGTCATTTATCATGCATCATTTATTATCTATCTACACACATATATTAAGATATATGCATACATATTAATATAGACATAAATATTAATACTACTACTAATCATCATTATCATCATCATAATAAAAAAGAGGTTATCAATTTTGGAGTCAAAGAGAACATGAGAAGAGTTGGAGGAAAGGGGTATGAGAGGGGCTGGGGGAGGAAAGCAAAGGGGGAGGTGATGTAATTCAATTTTAATTTTAAGGTACATAATAAAGAAAACTGACCTTGGAAAAGATGTGTGATTGGTTTTTAGTTTGTCAATGATTATGGTGTTACTTTTACTCTGTCTTCCTGGTGAACCCTGGGCAATGTTCACAAGCAAGAATCTGAGGGTCTTCGTGACTTAGACAAATCTTAATTTGATGTAACTAGGGAGAACTAGGTATTTTGAATTGTGTTCCTTGTAAAACCTAGTGTTAAACAGTTCTATGATGTTGTCACTGGACTAAAAATGTCTTGCAAAACTACTGAAATTGAATATTTTTAGTATAAACCATAGGCTTAGTTATGATTTTCTTAATAAATTCTACATTATTTGTGTGTAGAATACTGTGAAAATTTATTTGTGAATGCACATGTGTAAATGTGTATATTTGACTGTATGTATGTGTAAACATGTATGTGTAGATATACATTTATTTTGTCATTTTTGTCTACTCAAGATTCAGACTAAGGTCTACACACTTATGTAGCAAGCAGTTTACCAGCTGAGACATCTCCAGTTCTGATCTGAAAGTTTCTACTTTTCTTCCATCAGGACAATTAATAACAAGTTGTTCAAAACACACAGAACCTTTTTGTATGTCTTGAAGAGATTTTAAGAAAAATATATCCTGGAGGGAAGAAATATCAAATATTTAGAACAATCTGATGTAATTTTTCACTTTTTTTGCTATTCAAGACTCCTTTCAATCAGTATTTACCTACCTTTGAAATTGAGATATTTTTATGTACAAGAAATAAAAATTATTGTTCAATTTTATAGAGACAATTTCCTCTGTTTTATTGTTTGTGACCTAAAAAAATAAAACAAGAAAACAACAACAACAACTCTACCTTCTTAGCAAAATCTCCTAATGTGACCTTATTAGCTACACTTATCACGCTGTGTACTGGAGTGCTGGATCTCATACTTTGCATATCTGCTCCTTTATACCTTTAACAGCTCCTCACTTTATAGGCATTATTTCATTGTAATGTTCAATGTAGATCTAAAATCATGCAATATTACTCTCTGTATTGAGATTATTTCAGTTCTTATAATGTTTTCTGGAGCACTGAAACATCAACTTCATGTTTCTAATTGTTATCACTATTAGTGCTACCCAATAATAGGCACATTCTGGTAAACACTCTCTCTGGTGAAGTTGATATGGCACTAACTGTTGGAGGTTGGTCTGGTGCTACTATGTATTCAAATACTAAATACTGGCCACCAAGATCTGTTTATTCCCCTAGTGAGTATATCCTCAGTTACACCAAGTGAAACTATGTAAACCCTTCCCTCCAATGTAAAGTTAATCAGTTAATAAAGTCTAGAGCCTGTGATTGGCGTGGTACTGGTCATATTCGCCATTCAGTTAAGCCTTCTGTGAAACTCCCTCGTTGACAAACTGTGATGTGTTTCCATGATGAATCAAAATCTTATCAAGTTGACAAAACAATTACATCCCAATGCCTTTTCTATGGTGTTACTCTAAGGATTTTGTGCTCTTGTTTTTTTATGCATCCATGTGGCCATTGATTTACTTTATTAAATAAAGAAAGAAAGGCAGGATTTAAGGATCAAGTGAGGGGTCTTGGGAGAAACAAGAAAAAAAGGGAAAAGGACACTAAGAGAGGAGGAGTCCACTAGGAGAGGAGATGGAAGATGAGTATGGGGACAGGAGAAATGGACCCTGGGCATAAGGTGGACAAGAATCAAACAACAAGTAACAAGAGACATATGACTGGGATGTAAGTTAGAGTAGCTCAAAACCTGCCCAATCTAGACTTACAGCTTGTAAATAAAATATCAAGATCGTGTGTCTCTTGTGAGGGGTAGCTAGAAAAAATAATTTCTTTTACAGCTAGCCTATGATCTAGTCATTAAAATATCACTGTAGGAGGTCTTGTGTAACTTTGTGATTAGAATGTTCAAATAACTACAATGAAATCAATAGAAAAGATAGATCACATAATTTTAAATATGAAGACATTTACAATTTCTCAACGCAGTGAAGGTTTGTAAATCTGGTTTAAAAAATAAAAAAAAAAAAGGAACTCTGTGTTTAAAGGCAAGTTGGGCTCCTTGATTATTCTTGACATTTGCTTAGTTCTA
Organism: Rhabdomys pumilio; assembly: GCA_030674055.1. Lineage (NCBI taxonomy): Eukaryota > Metazoa > Chordata > Mammalia > Rodentia > Muridae > Rhabdomys > Rhabdomys pumilio. The sequence goes on from JANHMN010000007.1 coordinate 58,796,460, forward strand.
AAGGTTGATAGAGATGTGGCAAAGCCTGGGAGCACTTTCTGGAGTGATAAAACAGATAAAAGTTAGGAGTTCAGGTTTGGTTGTGAAGCTGAGGGTGTGACCAGCCCCAAGAGTTCAGTTAGGATCTTAAAAGTTGGGTTTTAGATCTTAAAAATAAAGATAAACAATGGTGATACACATTAAGTATAGCGATCCTACAAGCAAAACGTTATCTTGGGATAATGTTGGACTCTAGACTAAAAATCTATTAAGAAGACTTAGGACTCTGCCTCTTGAAACAAAAAACAACATCCGGAACAGCCTCATCACATGTGAACGACACTTCAGATACAATATAGAGCAATACAAATTAAAATAATCAGTCACCTGGAAAATGTGCACATGGAAGAAAGCGTGATGTATAGACACTGAAAAAGAAACAGGGGACTCAACAATGAATATCAAAGACACCACTTAAAAGTATCTGAACAATAGAAGAGCAGCAACAACAGAACACCAGAAAACAAAACACCAATAGGAAGTGAGTAAGATCACAGTAGCCACATGGATGCATGAAAAAACAAGAGCACAAAATCCTTACAATAACACCATAGAAAAGACATTTGGCTGTGATTGTTAATTCTGATTGTCAACTTGATAAGATTTTGATTCATCATGAAAACTCATTACAGTTTGCCAAGAGGGAGTTTTACAAAAGGCTTAACTGAATGGGGAAGGCTCATTGTGAATGTGACCAGTACCATGACATACACTCAGTTCCAATAATGAACAAAAGAAAAAACTTGATAAACATCACGTGCATTCCTTTCTCTGCTTACTGACTACAGACCCAATGTGGCCATATGTCATAGTTCTGCTGCCACACCTGCCCACCACAATGGATAACAATTTGAAACTATATAGCAACATAAACACATCTTTCTTTGCATTGCTTTTGCCAGATGTTTTGTCCTAGTGATAAAAGGTAATATAATAAATTTTAAATAGCCTAGTATACATTTTTGAAGTATGTCCTCTAACTCCTTATGATTCTCTGGATTTTATCAGGGTCTGTTATTATCCCCATACCCCATTTTCATTTCTGATTTTGTATATTTGGATATCTTGTTTCTGTCTTTAGTTAGATAAGTGTCTATTTTGTTGGTTTTTTTTTTTTTCAAAGAATCAATTCTTGGTTTTATTGATTCTTTTTATTTTATTTTTTTTCTATTTTATTGATTTCAGACCTGAGTTTGATTATTTCTTGCCATAAACTCTTCTTGGGTGTGCTTACTTCTTTTTCTTCTAGAGCTTTCGAATGTGCTGTTAAGTTGCTAATATGCAATCTCCCCAAATTATTTATTTATTTATTTATTTATTTATTCATTTATTCATTTATTTATTTAATGTATGAGTACACTGTAGCTGACACACCACAAGAGAGCATCAGAACCCGTTACAGATGGCTGTAAGGCACTATATAATTGCCGGGAATTGAACTCAGTCCCTGTGGAAGTTAAGAGCAGTCAGAGCTCTTAACCACTGAGCCATCTCTCACCCCTTCCCTAAATTTTTTATTAATTTATTCTCTCATATGTTACATCCCAACCTTAGTTTCCCCTTGCTCTTCTTCTCCTACTCCCTCTCCTTGCCTATCTTGTATCTACTCCTCCTTATTTATTTTCAGAAAAGGGCAGACCTCCTAGGAATACCAACTGAATGTGGCATATGAAATTGCTATAAAACTAGGCACCTCTCTTTTAATAAAGCTGTAAATGACAAGCCAGTAGGAGGAAAAGAGTCCCAAGAGCAAGCAAAGTGCTAGAAACAGTCCCCATTCCCTCTACTAGGAATCCCACAAAACACCAAGCTCCACAACTATAGCATATATGCAGAGGGCTCAGGTTATACCAATACAGGCTCCCTGATTCAGTCTCAGTAAGATCAAAGATACCACATGAAACCCACAAAATCAGCAAACATGGACTTCATTTTTTAAAATATATGTACTTAGTGCTATGAACTTTCTTATAGCACCTCTTTCATTGTGCTCTATAAGTTTGGGTATGCTCTATATTAATTTTCATTGAATTCAATTGTAGAAAGTATTTAACTGTTGCAACTGGCTCAGCTCTACCTGGCCTGAGACAGAAGACTTAACAATGCCTAAATAGTTACTATAACAAAAAATGTTGCGGCTTGCTCCGCTCTGCCTGGCATGGCCTCTCAAGGGCTGGGATTAAAGGGATACGCCACCATTGCCCAGCCCAAACTGCTGCTCTGGTCTTCGGGCCAGGGTCTAGAGAGAGAGAGAGTGGGGATAAGGGGAAAAGAAGCTAGGAATGGAGACAAGACAGAGGTTCTGATCCAGTCTCTTTTATTGAAGGGAAATCTGGGGTATTTATACACTTTTGCCACGCCCCTTGTAGGGGCGTGGATATGATGTAAGCCTTGCAGGCAAGGATACCACGGGTGCCTTACAGGCATGGATAGCTGCTTTCTAGCCACTTTCTGTTAAAAGTCGGCTCCCAACATTTAACTTCTTTCTTTCTTTCTTTTTTTTTGTCTTTAATCATTTTTCATTCAGCAGAAAGTTGTTCAGTTTCCATGAGTTTACAGGCTATTTGTTGTTCCTATTGTTATTGATATATAGCTTTAATTCGTGGTGGTCTGATAGGATGCAGGGAGTAATTTCAATTTCACTGTGTCTGTAAAGGCTAGCTTTGTGTCCAAGTATGTGGTCAATTAAATACTTTACTCATGACACTCCTCTTCACCCTCAGAGTATAAATTGTCTGAAACTCTGAAAGAACTTGTCTATTTTATGAGACTTAAGTCTGCCTCATTTATCAGCTCCATTCTCCAGGTCCCCTTACCTCTAGATCAGTGACAGGATAATTGCTGAATACTTTCTAGAACTGTTAAAAATATTAAGCTACATATGTAACAGAATAAAGAGTTTTAAGAAAAATATATCTGAAAGACATACCACTCCTGTCTGCATCAGACAAGTTAAAACTGAAAGAATATCATGCACAAAGACAGAAAAGATAAAGCCTCCCACAGGTCATAAATAAGAGGCACTGATAACTCATTTCAAATTTACAACGTATGAGGATGGAACAATTTAACAGAATGACTTCAAAACATGTTGGACAGTATAAATAAAAGAGCATCAAACTGAAAAATTAATGTCAATAAAAGGTACCTAATATCAATAAAATTAAAATAAACATAATCTAGACCAATAAAACCTGAATCTGGCAATTTAAAGACAGTGATAGCTTACCTATGGAAAGCCGTGACCACAACATGTAAGTGGAAGGAGTCATTAAGCAATGACCTGTTGTATGCACGTGTGTATTTGTATTGTGAATTAACTTTTTACATGCTGCTGAATATAATGTTTTTATAAATATAAATATATATATAATGTAATACGATAACAATTAAGAGACATAATACATGATAAAATAATGTAGAACACACAGAAGATAGAATAAGTATAATGCCAAGTCTTCTTATACGTGTAGAGTAGTAAAAGTCTTATGGAAATCAGGAATATAAAGTGCATACCTAAACACAATAAAGACAATATACAGCAAACCAATAGCCAACAGCAACTTAAATGTAAAGAAACTTCAAAGTGATTCTACTAAAATCAGGGACAAGACAAGGCTATCCACTCTCTTTATATATCTCTTCAATATAATACTTGAATTTTTAGCTGGAGCAATAAGACAATAATAGGAGACCAAGCGGATACAAATTTAAAACAAGTAAAGTATTAGTATTCACAGGTAGTATGATAGTATACATAAATGAACTACCATTTCTCAAAATGTCTACCAGAGAACTCCTACTGCTGATAAACACCTTCAGCAAAGTGGGTAGATACAAATTGACTAAAATAAATCAGCAGCTCTCCTTTATACAAATAATTAACTGGCTGAGGAGGAAGCCAGGAAGACAACTCTTTTAACAATAGCCACAAATGATGTAAAATGACTTGGTGTAACTTTAACAAAGCAAGTGAGAAACCTGTATGTCAAGAAATTCAAGTCTCTAAAAAAAGAAACTGAAGAAGATATCACAAGATGAAAAGATCTCCCATGCTCAAAGATCCATTGGATTAATATAGTGAAAAAGGTCATCACACCAAAAACAATCTGCAGATTCAATGCAATTCCCATTAAAATTGCAACACTTTTTTTTTTTTTACAGACTTTCAAAGAACAAATTTCAACTTTGTATGAAAAAACAAAAAACAGCCAGGACAGCTATATCGATCCTATACAATAAAATAATTTCTGGAGGTATCACCATCTTTGAATTCAAGCTGTACTACAGAGCAATAGTGATAAAAACTGGTATTGGTATACAAAGAAACAGGTTGATCACTGGAATAGAATCTAAGACCCAAAAATACACCCACACACCTATGAATGATTGCATTTTGACAAAGGACAAAAACAAACAAAGAAACAAAGAGAGAAACAAACAAACAAACAAAAAAAAAAAAACAAAAAACAAAACCAACCCCAAACCATGCAATGGAGCAACTTCAACAAATGGTCTAAGTGGATGTCTGCATGTAGAAGAGTGTAAAAAGATCCACACCTATCACTCTGCACAATACTCAAGTCAAGTGATTCAAAGACCTCCATGGAAAACCAAATGCATTAATAAATCTAGTAGAACAGAAAGTGTGGAATAACCTTGAACTCATCAGTACAAGAGACAACTTTCTGAACAGAATACTAATTGATCAGGCTCTAAGATCAACAGTTGATAGATGAAACTTCATGAAACTGAAAAGTTTCTATAAGTCAAAGGACACTGTCAATAGGACATAATGCAGCCTATAGATTGGGAAAAGATCTTCACCAGCTCTACATCTGACAGAGTGCTAATATCCAAATATATAAAAAAAACTCCAAAATAACTCAAAAAACGGTATATAGAGCTAAGCAGAGAATTCTCAACGGAAGAATCTCTAATGGTCACAAAACACTTAAAGTAATGTTCAATGTCTTTAGTCATCAAAGAAATGCAAATAAAAACAAGTCTAAGATTCTACCTTACATGAATAACTAAAAATAACTAAGATCAAGAACTCAAATAACAGTACATGTTGATTAGGATGTGGAGCAAGGGAAACGCTCCTCCATTGCTGGTGGAATTACAAACTTGTACAGTCACTCTGGAAATCAATTTGGTGGATCCTCAAAAAAATTGGGAATAGTTCTACCTTAAGACCCAGCTACACCACTCATGAGCATATACTCAAAACATACTTCAACATCCCTCAAGGACACTTGCTCAACTATTTTCTTAGCAACTTCATTTATAAGCACCAGAAGATGGAAGCAACCTAGATGTTTCTCAACTGAAGAATGGATAAAGAAAATGTGGTACATTTACACAATGGAATACAACTCAGCTATTAAAAACAAAGACATCAAGAAAATTGCAGCCAGGCAGTGGTGGTACACTCCTATAATCCCAGCACTTGGGAGGCAGAGACAGGCAGATTTCTGAGTTCGAGGCCAGCCTGGTCTACAGAGTGAGTTCCAGGACAGCCAGGGCTACACAGAGAAACCCTGCCTCTAAAAACAAAAAAACAAAACAAAACAAAAATTGCAGGTAAGTGGATGGAAGTAGAAAATATCATCCTGAGTGAGGTAACCCATACTCAAAAGACAAGCATGGTATGTGGTCATTTCTAAGTGGATATTAGCCACAAAATACAGGGTAACCATGTTTCAGTCCACAGACTGAAATAAAGCCAAATAACAAGGAGGGCCTGAGTGAGGATATTTGAATCTTTCTCAAAAGTGGAAATAAAATAGATATTGGAGATGGCTGGAAGGAGGGAACTCGGTAGAAAAAAAAAGATAGGGAAACCAGGGGATAAAGAACAGAAATCAGTGGTAGGAAGGCTGGGGGTACTTCTAGCAAGTCCTAGAGGCCTGGGATTGGAGAAAGCCTCAGGGTTTCTATGGGTGAGATTCTATCTGATATTCCTAACAGTGAGGTATATGTATCCTGAAGCGGCCATTTACTGTAGTCCAGCAGGACTTCCAGCAAAGAAATAATGATAGCATTCCACCCACAAAACCTTCAACCCAAAATTTTTCTCCCTACAAGATGTGCAGAGAGCAGAGAAGTAGAGAATGGCCAACCAATGACCGGCCCAACTTCAGACCCATTCCATGGGCAGGAATCAATCTTTGACATTCTTAATGATACTCTTATGCTTTCAGATAGGAGCCTAGTATAACTGTCCTGTGAGAGGCTCAATCCAGCAGCTAATGGAAACAGATGTAAATACCCTCAGTCAAACCTTAGATAGAGTTCCAGTAGTCTTGTGGAAGAGTTGGGTAAGAGTTGATTGAGAAATCTGAAAAGGACAGGGACTCTATGGAAAGACCAACAGAATTAACAAACCTAGACATTTGAGGACTTCTAAAGAGTGACTCACCAACTAAAAAGCCAGAGAGAGAGGGGAGGGTGGGATGAGGGGGCAGGGTGTGGTGTTCTCTTCTCAAAGGAGAAGCTGAGGGAGGAAATGGGTCAAGGATCTGTGTGAGGGATTATTGGGAGGGGAGCTGATTAGAATGTAAAAGGAATAAATATTTTTTCAAAATAATAATGGGAAAAGATTGCATATGAATTCTAAAGTACACACTACACTTATTTTAATACTGCATAAAATTGCTTCTAAGTGAAAATATTTGTTAGAAATAAAGGGCTATGTTTTATCATGCCTTGTATTAATAGTTTTTAAAATATTTGCCTAGATTTGTTTGGCTTCCACCACAAACCATTCAAAGTTTTCATTAAAGAATGTTTTCACATTCGTAGAGGTTAGAAAATCTAAGGCCTTGTTGAATGCTGGCATTTACGGGTTTGGGGCAATGCTACCTCCCATCTTGCTGTCTTCTTGATGCAGTATCACATGTCAGAAATGATGAAAGAACTTCCTGATGTCTCTTAGGAGTCTCATGACCTACTTATCATCCAATGCCTCATTTCCTAAGGGTGTAGGATTTCAGCACAAGTATTTGGGCCATAGAAAGTTTATAGATATTTATGTATATTTATGTGTTCTATACTTAGTTTTTCTATAATTACTTTCTTATAATAAAATTATTAAACCATCAAGACAATATCTCTATATTGCATTCACTTAAAAATATAACTGTATAATTTATGGAGACAAAAATGATTAGATTAAAGAACTAAATCCTCATAATAGTGAGATTTATCAATATACATTTTTCACTACTAATTGGCTCAGGAAATGGGAAGTTATTGAAATGTGCTAGAGAAATTCAATACATAAGTATCATTTCAGGGCATATAAGTGTTCCAGAATACAGTTCCATAAAGCTAGAGATTCATATTTAAAATAATGTTGGAAAATATAACAAATTAAAGCTAAAGTCTTGTCTAGGCTGCATAGTGATTGGTCCTTGATTGTATATTTTGGTTTCTGATTTTGTATTTTAATTTGATATTAGGGAGGTAGATTGTATGTGTGTGTAGGAGGAGGCTCCCTAATTGTTTCTTAATTAGGTCAATAAGGACAGCAGAAGCTAATCTTTTGGCAAAGATATAGAGATAAGATTTCCAGGACCCAGGAGGAAGAAGAAGAGACAGCACAGTTGAATGACTTAGTAAGTCAGCTGGAGGAAAGCATAGCACTCTTGAGAAAAGACCAGCTGGCAACATGGCAGTGGCCATCCTCAGAGCATAACCAGGAACTTGGGGAGAGCTACCAGGAAAGAGTAAGCATATTTTAAAATTACATGTAACACGTGTGTGCATGTGTGAGTGTGTGTATGTGTATCCAGACTTTTGGCTACTTTATAGGTTTTTATTTCTACCACCCTTCTGCCTGGTCCATCCCAAACCCCCAGCACTGGGTAAGAGAGAAAGAAGGCTACAGGGGAAAGAGGCACTGATATTGTTAGACTACTTCCTGGTGATTGGAGCCATAGAATTTCTTGGGGGGAAATTTTTTGATCTTCATCATCACGGTATTTCCAATTCTGGAGTCCCCAGAATTCCAAACATCATACATTTGCAGAAACTATCTGCAGCTAACAAAATCACACTCCTGTCAGAGCATGAGGGTAATCATAGCCAGCTGCTGTGGACAACCTGAAGCAGTCCCATATTCTACACCTGGGATTAAAAAAAAAAAAGCCATATTCCTATGACATTTCTATGATTTTAAAGAAACCAAAATTGTCACTATGTGTGTGTGTGTGTGTGTGTGTGTGTGTTTTGTAAGGGAGAGAGAGAGAGAGAGAGAGAGAGAGAGAGAGAGAGAGAGAGACAGAGAGAGACAGAGAGAGAGAGACAGAGAGGCAGAAACAGAGACAGAGGCACAGAAAAAGAGAAAGACAGACAGATACATAGAGAAAGAGATTCTTGGTTTCTTATTTATTTTGATTTTGTTTTATTTTAAAGAAGAAAAAGAAGATGTGGAGTTGGGTGGGTTGGGAGGTGGAGAGAATCTGGAAGGAACTGAGAGAGGGAAAGTGTGTGATCACAATATATTGTATGTCTTAGTTTGGATTTAATTGCTGTGAAGAGACACTACGACCAAGCAACTCTTATAAAGGAAAGTACTTAATTGGGCTGGCTTACTGGTTCAGAGTTTCAGTCCATTATCACCATATTGGGAAACATGCCAATTATCATCATATTGGGAAACATGCTGGAAGACATGATGTTGGAGAAACTGAGAGTACTACATCTTTATCAGAAGGCTGCCAGGAGGAGAATCTTCCACAGGCAGCCAGGAGCAAGCTCTCTTCCATGCTGGGCAGAGCTTGAGCACAGACCTTTAAGCTCACCCTTAAAGTGACACACTTTCTTTAACAAGGCCACACCTCCTCCAATAATGCCAAACCTCCTAATAGTATCACTCTCTGTGGGCTAAGTAAGCATTTAAACACAGAAGTCTATGCTAGCCAAAACTATTCAAACCACTACATTGTATAGACACAACATTTTTTTTCAATGAAGAAAGAAAAATATATAAACTTGTAATAGATCTATGTGTCAAATAAATCAGTAGACATTACATAAGAAAAGTATGATCTTAAAACTGAAATAAAGTTTATGGGTTTAGCTAAGCCAAGAACAAGAAAGAAAATATATTCAAGAATATATATATATATATATATATATATATATATATATATATATATATATAT